>CM048745.1:313102382-314319257 GCA_026315105.1 Locusta migratoria | reverse complement strand
CAGTTAATATGTTCATAAGATGAACCATCAATAAACTGTACATCCGTCTTCTAGCAATTTGACAATATGCTGAAAGGAACTATGCTAACACCAGTCCAACAAACTTTTTCCATTGTTTACCTTTGAATTACTTGCGTTCTAAATGACTGAACAAAGCATTGTGCGCGCACGCCTCTTAGCTACATACCTTGATCTCAACACTACCGCTCGTTTCCATACATCACACACACTACAAGGGAAGGAACGAGTAATATGGTTACATCACAAGCCGTTAATCTTCATTTTTTGTTACAATGATTTCACTATGTTTTTGTGATTGGACCTGTTCAGTATTTGAACCAGACAGGGTCATGAAAGTAAAAGAACTTTGGCAAAACTTGCCATCATTACTGAAAAGCGATTAATTATATTTTTACTGGTGCCTGTTATACACAACTATTACAAACTAGGCCTATGTAGTTTGGCAATTAAAGTTTTACTTACCTGATAAATTCGGGTAATATTGAATTCCATGTATTTTTATCTTGCTTCAGCATTAGGAATAATTCGAACGTAGAAACAGTACTATCGTCATATTTGAATGATCTCAGTCTTCTACATTCATTCTCACCCTCAAAATTTAAGAACATTGTACAACCCCTGCAAATACAAATGAAGTATCATCTTTCAATTTTTACGGTATTAGACAATGCAATTTAAATTTAGGCACAATGATTGTTAAAACCTCTTGAAAATTTAAGAACTCTTGTTAAAACTATATTCGAATAAAACAAAAGTAAGAAAAACCGGCTATTAACCGTGCAATGAAAAGCTATGCAACAATACCTGAGTCCACAAGGTTCTGAATCGGCCATTGCCAATATATCCCTCGAAATACATTTCAGTAAATCTTCTGGCAATAAAAAGCGAATTTCACTTGGCAATGATCGCTGTTTGCCAATCCGAAGCTCCGCTTCCAGTTTGTGTGACAAAGCATTAATTTCTTCTTCGGATTCTCCATCGTACTCTCGATTCCCAACTGACAAAGAGAAATCGTCATTTTAACTGAAAAAAGCATTCCTCAAATATACAAATCAACCTCTTTATACTCACCACCATTTATTGGAATGTTAAAGCGTTCAGGTAAAACGGATTCTATAACTTCCGATGAGAATACTTCTTTACTCCTCGAACTTTGATGCCAAATATCCGATATTTTGCTAAACACTTCCTGTAATTTGGACGGACGATTTTGCGAATCATCTAAAACTCTCTCCACATTACCATTCATGATATTTCGTTAAAAGGTCTATCTGGGTTAAATTATACAGGAATGTGAACGAAAGGTTTCGTTATTTTACACAAATAATTTAAAATACTAAAAGGGCCTAAAGAACTGATTTGTTTACAGTTAAGCCAAAGACTAAAACAGGTAAAACACATCAATGAATGCAAGACAAAAACTACATAAGAGAATAGTTCTAAACTACGTCTGCATCCTACGAAGCCGGCATAACAACTCTGCTAAGAACTGTCACTGTCACCGAGTTTGCAGCCGGCGTCTGATAGCTCCGTCAGCTGATTTCAAGAGGCGTATGTCATTGGTTACAACATCAACCAATCAGAAAACGCTGTTTTCTTGCCCAATGGGGATGCGACTCTTCAAATGTGGTAGCTTCAAAATTGGAAATGGACTGAGCACACTCAAGGCGAGCTTGCTTAAAAAGTATATTTGGAGTGAAGTTGATCGTTGGTAAAAAAAAGCTATGAGAATTTTCACTATATTTTTGTATCTTCAGTTGTCCATTCACAATATATTGCATCGTTAATTTGGCCCATTTCATTCATTATGATACTTCGCCATCATGGAGAGTTTTCAAGAATGTATGTACGCTTTAACAATGGGAGGCAGCTGTTAAAAACTGCATTGATACTTAAATGTGCTTCAATAGCACGAATGATTTCTTTCCTTCCAAATTACAGTTAATACAATAAAATTACAAGCTCGTTTTTTGCAAAAAAGAAGGGATTGGATTTACTAATCTAATCTTTAGTTACCTTATGTTTATAAACTATTTTTAACAACAAGGCTATATTATTTCTCACGGAAGAACGTTTACCACACACGATAAACATTGCAACTTTTCATTTAATTAACAATTATCAGCTTTTGTACAAGGCTTGTCGGCTAGTAAGTTTAGTTTTTAATTTTCTTGATGGTTCAAGAGGCTTTGGTCTTTTTTAACTGTTTTGTATTATTAGTTAACATATGTAGTTATTAACTGCACGTAGTCTTCGTGTGGTTCACATTTTGCTGAATGGCGTCTTTATGTTCTATGCAATGCTCAAAAAGATTTAGGGGCACAGGATGGATTAAGTTTTCGACAAACTTGTCTTCCATTCAACACAAGAAACGCGAGCTTCTTGATTAGTTTACCTGCGTACGAAATGATTCCATTTTGACCTTTAGTTCAGTTTGCATCCGGAAACTGAAGTACCAGTAAAACGTTATGTTGTACGGTAAATTGACATTAAACTTTATTTAAAAAATGGGTAATCTGAAACAGGCTGCCCGTGTAGTTTTCGAGCGTATTATTTACTTCGTCATGAACTGAATTCACTGTTATAATTCGTAAGGGGAACAGAATGATGTCGCTTTTAAAAACAGTTCTGTTCTACCTACTTATAATAACATGAGTATATTAACCCAGCAGAGAACAGATGAAATATATATATAAAAAAAGGGTATAGGGTTTATCGTCCCTTAGACAGCGTGGTCTTTAGAGACGGGCACGGCCGATTTATTTCCCATCGTTGATATATACCCCAGCTTGTGCTCCGTCTCTAAAGACCACATTTGCCTAGAGTAATTTAAGAAAATTCTAAATATGAGCCGGCCGCGGTGGCCGGGAGGACTGAGCCAGTCACGGTGTACGCGGCCACTACGGTCGGGGGTTCGAATCCCCCCTCGGGCATGGATATTTGTGCCGTCCTTAATATAGGGTAGTTGGTAAATATTTTGTAAGTTTGGGGACTGATGACCCCGTAGTTAAGTCCCATAAGCTATACAAACTTTTGAACTAAATATGATCGGGTGCGGGTTCGAAATACAAGAGAGCTGCTGTAGTACTTCATGTTAAAAGAACATATCACTGGAGCTGCTTTATTAAAATAACTATCGATTTTATATCAATTAGTTACATTCTCTTGTGAATGCCTTAAAATAGCCACATGCTGCTAATTAAAAGTAGTTGTTGGGTCAGGAAGGAGCGTCAAAATAATTAATTAAACCAAGTAACCACCTCTCCGCAGACAAATGGTTTCGACTTGGTCCCAGACCAATGTACAATTTGAACAGCGAAATCCTATGACTAAGGGGATGAGTTTTAATCAAAAGCATGTGGTTAATCGAAGGTGTCCATTTGAAGTTGTAACTAAATGTTATCAAACCAGAGGTGTTTCTAATTTCATTACAATTAAGAGATCACAAATAAGTTTGACGCATTGTATTGCTGTATTATTGACAAGACCAGTTGTATAAAAACATACCAAAGATTAATAATAAAGTATCTATACAACAGCGGCGATGTGTTCTTTCATATGTACAAGAATCTTGAAACGAGGAAATCCAAGCTCTCTCAGTGCAAGAGTTTCTTTTGCAGTTAATATCAAATATCAGTTATTTACTTTAAATATCCTGCGTACAAATATCTTGCGTATGCGTGTGTACCTGGAAGGATTTTTTATATAAAAACAAACCGCAGATGCTTTACTGTCACTAGTGACATATCTGTGAACACCGTTTTCAACTGCTTTGGATGCTTGTATGCAGTGTACGTGTGACATCAGTGACATGTACATGTGAGAGTGTGGAATTAAATACGATGGATTTCCTAAAAAGCGGCTTAAAATCTGTTCTTGGTGGGCCCAATGAAGGGTCTCAGCCATCAGGCGCCGAAACAGTGGGTTATGATTCTTTCTAAAATGTTTCCTTTTAACATCTTACTTCCCACCGTGTTTGTTTTATACGTCTGCTACTATTGTCAATAATCATATGGAATTTGTTTGTGCGACGACACTGTCATTAGTATCGTTTATACTAAGATACGAATGCTGCAAAAAAATATTTAAGGCTATACATGTATTTGTAACTCCTGGGAATTGAGAAAGAATCAAAATACCCGACTATTGTACTACTGTGGCTGTTACAGAGCTGTCTTCCATAAGTTGAACAACAGAAAGCCACACTGATCATGCTATTAACTATGACCAAATGCATGTACAGGGTTGTCCATTCAACAGTAATCATTGTTTACATCCCTTGGACGCCACAACTGCTTTCATATTGATTATCTAGCTTCTGCATTAAATTCGAATTCGATCTTTTAGGAACACTATAGGATTATTCTTTCTGTAATTTCTGTGTCAAACTTATTTATATTTACTTAGGTTTTGAGTATTATAATGCTTGCAGAAGGATGAACAATATTACTTGAAACAGACTAAATCATGATCACCGTCAGTATATTTTACACAAAAAAATTTACTTTTGATAAAACATTGCTCTTTTCGACTAGTGTATCCTTCCCTTTAATTAAACCTTATTTTGTATGTTACAATTTAAAATCTGATCTGTGGCTTTATCCTTCTTTATTAGTTATGTGAGCTAGTAATAGGGCAGTCACACTGGACGTATACTATACTGTATTCCTATTTGTTAACTTCAGTTGCTGTACTTGTTTGCTGAATATTGGGAATTGGTGTAGATGAGGATAGACCTATAACTTGTTGGCTTTTACCAAGACACATGAAGGCAGCCAATCAGGATTGGCATTCAGTCAGCCAATAAGAAATGGGTTTTTATTTTACACTTTGTAAACAAAGTGATGATGTGAATGTGAGCTGCTTTTCACTGCGAGGCATATTTCGTGACTACAATCAATGTCTTTGTTTCTCAAGAAAAGTCAAGTAACTGCCACCTAACTGTCAGTAACATTCAACAATTAGTGCAATTCCCTGAGAAACAGACGTTTGAAATTTTGATCAGTATCTTTAATTTAAAGCATGCGGCTAAGTAAGCACAGTGCTAGTGTGTCATGAAGACATGAAGGCTCACCTGTAGACAGGGATACCGTCTGTTAGCTTTGCCCCTTAACTTGATTGCAGTGCGGTAGTTTCGAGGTGTGTGTGTTTTTGTAGACGGTGTGAGTGATTATGTGGGGGCTGAGTTAAAAATGATAGTTTGTTTACAAACAAAACAGATTAATATTTTGTATTTAGTTTGTTTACAAACAAAACAGATTAATATTTTGTATTTAAAAAGTGATCTGTAGCTTCTCTCTGATGGTTAAATGTACGTTAACCGAGAGGAATTTTTTTTCATACATGAGCACCGAATGCGTGAATTTTTGGGCTAAGACCTGGGATGGATGGTACATTCTGTTATCTATAAAAACCACACATTATTTTTATCTAGCTACAATACAGAAGTATTAAAATATCCCGCGTACTGCTTTTCCGACATCTTGATGATGTCATGGGTCAAAGCAGAAGGGTGGTATCCCAGTCTACAGTTACGCCGGACATGAAAAAAATATTTATTTTCGGCCTGAGCACCACTCCTGAGTGGTTAAATGGTGTCCTTGTCCAAAACTGATGGGTGGTTTCCTCATCTGCACCATAAGCTGAGACTGGCAATGGCTGAGGCACTTGCTTTTGCTTTTATCATAGTTTTGCAACATTCCTAGTTGCTTGTCAATAACCTACCCTTGTGACTGTACAATCTATGGTAGTGAAAAATCTGGCATTTGCATAGACACAAACATGTTTACACTCTACATGACAAACACAAAATAAATGCTGAAAGAAACAACAAATTAGTAAATGTGAACAAAGTGAGTGCACATTCTTAGTATCACTACTGTGTAACACTGTTGTGCACCAATTGCTTGACTAAGTTTTGGGTTCTTTGAGCAGTACCACTGAGCACAATGGTATGACGTAATAAACAACAAATATAAGTACAATGACTGTAATTGTCACACAAGTAAATTTAAAGCAGAACTTACCGTATTCACTCCGCTGTATTACCCCACCACCTATAGTACTCCTCCTTAATTTTTGATGTCAGAAAAAAATTAAAAATCTTGATAATTTGTGAATTTATTAGTTACATGAAGTCCAGTAGCACTAATTTATGGAAAATTTGTCAATATTTCGTGCCACTGACTTGTAGAACAATGATATTTTTACAACATATTGATAACAACAGCTGATTACCCCATCCCCACTCTCTATTCAGTATTGCCCAGCTCCCTTTTCCCACATATAGTGTTGAATTGAGATTTATACTGTGAAAAACAAAAATGAAAATGAATACTGGCAATTGGAGATTTACCTTTACAGCATCATTTAAGAGCTGGCAAGCTTGTAACAAATAATTGAATAACATTCTAGTTTGTGTGTGTGTGTGTGTGTGTGTGTGTGTGTGTGTGTGTGTGTGTGTGTACAAAAATAAAGTTTTAATAAAATATATAGTGTGATATATAGTGTAATAAATATAACTCATCCTGAAGCAAACGAATGCCCTATTGTATTTATGAAGTTTGCACCTAGAGTACCCTCCCCAATTTCATTAGTCAAAAATGGCAGGTACTGTAGCCGAGTAAATACAGAAAGTTTTATTTCCAATTCTGCAGCTGTAAATAGTTTTGTGTGTGTATGTAGTCTTGCATACAGTAAGGTGCACCTGAAATGAACTAAATGTCACACTATCTTCACACCACTATATTGTACTGCACACAGTTTTAAATACAAGGAGTTTATGTGGGGCTTGGCAGTCTAACCACCCCGTGATTACAACGTTACTGACTATGACACTGGCTCGTGATGATACAGTACCGATGTCCACAGTATTTGGTGCTCAACAAAAATTGATTAATCACTGAACTTCCTTTTGTATCCTCTGCAGCACTATTTGAAGACAGGCTGTGTGGAAGTAATGCTTCGAAATCCTGGAGGCATAGCTTGTTCCTTGCTCATGATTGGATTAATGGATTTAAGTTCTTTAGGTTCCCAGCATCTTTGTGGTCTTGACTTCTGGTACCAGGTTTTCAATGAGTAAATGAAAAGCACCACAAGCAAAAATTTTTGTCAAAGTAGCTGTGCCCAACAAGGCATGAACCATCCTGAAAAAAGGAGTGGGATGATTCCAGAGAAATAATTTGCTGCAAATGATCATTTATTTTTGTATGTGATACATAACATTTGTTGAGTGTTTTTCCCCTGTTCTCCAGTGGTGAGCTCCTACATTGTGCTGGTTGGACACATACGGCTGTGCAGTAGGTGGGAAAAGAAGGTAGGGTTTTATTGGCTGGGATAAGTAAATGGTTAAAGATGTGGGTGGCAGGAAGAAATATTGGGGTTGTGTGTCTAGCAGCTTGGCAGCAGGCAGCCAGTTTTTGGGCTAGGGCTGTAGGGAGGGAATGAAGTGGGGATGTGAATTGAGGGTGGTGACAGGATGGAGGAAGGGAAAATGTTGAGTGGAGACTGTGAGGATCTTGGGTTCTAGATGTTGAGGTCTGGATAATTTTGGGAGCAGAGTACAGCTGCTAGTGGAAGTATCCGGATGACCTGAATTTTGAAGTTGCCATTGAAATCACATGTTTATGGCTAGCTTTATGTTGTACTACAGTGAGATCAAATTTGTTCTTGGCCACATTTAGGCAGTGGCCATACATATTATTCAACGGGTGTTTGTTTGTTTGTCATGTCAACAAAGAGAGCTGTACAGTGTTGGTAGCAGAGCTGGTATATGACTTATCTGCTTTCAAAAGTGGCTTGGTCACTGATGAGAAATAGGATAAGCCCGTGAGAAGGTTGGAGTAGTAAGTGCTGGGTGGGTGGATTGGACTAGTCTTAAACTTGGGTCTACCGCAGTGATTTGATTCCTATGGTAGGGTGTTAGGAGTCAGAGAGGTGTAAGGATTATCTAGGAACTTGTGTAGATTTGGTGGGCAACTGGAGGAGTAGGAGTAGGGAGCATCTTGGGGAAGATCTCTCTCTCATTTGAGGACACAGTGATTGATAATAAAGTTCTGATGGAGGGAGTGGTATTGGGTAACAAGAGGCACTCCTGGTTCTAGTTGGTGGTGGTGGTGGGGGGATTGGATTAGAAGTGTGAGGTGATATGGTATAAGAAATCTGTTTTTGGGCTAGGTGTGCTTCTTAATAATTCTTATGCCACAGGACAGGTTTTGTCCTTATTGAATTTCATTCATTCTTTGCTGTCACAAATGCAAATGCCTTAGGTAACATCCTGCTCTGAAATATTTACACCTTCAGTCAAAGTAACAGCATCTTGTCACCTGCTTTGAAGCTGGTCTTTAGAAAATTACTTTTTCTCATCTGGCAATACATTGTGATTTGAAGTACTTACGGCACATTATGGCAATGTAAACTTCTGGGTATTTGTACTGCTGTATTGTGGATCTGATCTCTTTGCAGGGAAAGGTAAAGGTAATAACTGTCCAGTAAATCACAGTTTACACTTGGGTATAATTTATTTATTTTGACTAAAAAACACAAGATAATTTTAATGTTTGGGGTGTTTTTAAAAAAAATCATTGAAAATAATTTTCTGGTACAAAAACTTGTATTTTACTTATCCAAATTTATATATTGTCATTAATGTATAAATATGATTTTTATAATTCTGGAATGTTCTATCATAGTTGTATACTTGAATCCTGTTGGCATAACTCTTGTGGGTTTTTCAATGTAGATAAGCCTTTCAGTGTAACTTGTGTAATTATCATAAATTCCTGTATGTATTATAGGTCGAACGATTAGTGGATCGTGTACAATCTTCTACGCTTCTTGATGACAGAAGAGATGCATGTCGAGCCCTCAAGGCATTATCTCGCAAGTATCGTGTTGAGGTAGGAGCACAAGGAATGGATGCTCTTCGGCAAGTCTTAGAAATGGATCGAGCTGATGCAGAAATAGTTGGTTATGCACTGGACACTTTATGCAATATAACATCAGGTGAAAACTTTGAAGAGGAAGGTATGTGTTGTCTGCTATGCACTGTGTGGATTCAAATGTACTTTCTGGTTTTTGTTTATTTACTTAGTAAGTAGTGTAGTATTAAATAATGGACCAGTGAGAAGCTAATCTGGATAATACAGTGGGAACGTAGTTATAGTTTCCCAAAATCATGGTAGTCAAATGATGACAGAGTTTGGCAGTCACTGTCTAATGTTAAAATTCATCAGATCAATGAACATGCAAAGAAAACTCCTGCTTTGTGAATATCTGATTCCCTCGATATCATCACTTATCACATGAGTGCATGAAAGGCAATTGTGTTGGATAAATGGAGAACAGTTTTAAAAACTAATTAGCTCGAAAAAATCTTTTTCGCTACTCTGATGATCTTCATAGCTTTTTCAATTATGTTTAGTAGAGTCCACTGCCTCTCTAACTGTAAACAGTTTAGTTTTCAATACTTTTATATCTATCAACTTGCCTGGAAATTTCATTGGTTAAATTTTACTTCCCATCCTAGTGACTTTGAGTGATAATGTTGACAAAACATGCTGAACATCGACAATCGTGTAATCTTGGCTTTAGCCAATTAGGTGACAACCCTGATGTTTTCTCATGAAATGTTCTTTTTACGAGGGCAATTACTTTTACTGTGCGGATAAGAATTCATATAAGAACCTGTCAATATTGATAGGTTGCAATGTGTTTAATATAATCTCTATATTACTAGTTTCAGACATGGCCCTTCACCAAATAACCATTATACATCGTTTACAATGTAAAAACCTAAGATATCATAAGCAATCGGTGACTTGCATTCTAGGGTAGGAGCATGTCACTGATTGCTTATGATGTGTCAACTTTTGATATTGTCAGTGATGTACGGTGGTTATCTGATGATGGACATGCCCAAAACTAGCAATAAAGAGTTCTGTTAATTAAACACACAGTAACATATCAGCATTGTTTTCTTATATTGTGTTAACTAAATAGTCACATACCTGATGCATGACTTTGTCGTTTTTTGGAAAGAGCCTGTCAACAATAGAGCTGGAACAGCATTATTATTTATTTACTTCATGGTATGTACGGAACACTAATCAAGTCATTCTATGTGGTTATGATTTTTTTATATTAATATTGCCGCGAGAGACGACAAACACCAACTGCCGGCGTGGCGCAGGGGATAGCGTCACGGACTGCGGAGCAAAAGGTCGCCGGTTCAATCCCACCCACCGGCAAAAATTTATTTCTTTGTAATTTACAACTCCAGAAGGTTCTACATATTTCTTATGTTCACTTGTAAATTCTACTTGTTTCTTATGTTAACTGTTCTTCTAATTTCTGGTAAATTCTGTCTGTGTATAAATAGCAGAGCACTCAGCCTGAGAGGCAGTTAGTGCTGCGTGTATGTTGAGTTCGTAATAAACGTGCTTTCAGTATAAGTGCTGTGTTTAGTTGCCTTCGAAGTCAAGCCTGCTTCCATTGCAACGCGACATTGTTTGGTGGAGGCGCCGGGTACATGTGCAACAGCTGCATCACCGTGGCTCCGATTAGGCAACGTAAAAGCCGTCGCTTACACGGACTGGAACAGGAATACAAGGGATACACCAAGTACGTCCTTCCAAGTGTCCGTATCATCAGACGAACTATGGAAACGAAACCAGCTGTAAGCCAACTACACATCAGGCACCCGTCGGTGTTCTCTGGAGACGCTGGACAGGACCCAAACAAAAGGCTAAAAGGGTTCGAGCAAGTCACCAAGTACAACAGGTGGGATCATACGATGTGCTTGGCCAACGTTTACTTCTGTCTGGATGGAACAGCCCAGCAATGGTTCGAGAACAACGAAGACAAGTTGAATGACTGAGAGACGTTCCAGGAGGAACTGAAGAAGACGTTTGGAGACCGCCAGCGTCATATCCGCTCGGCGGAAGAACAATTGAAGAACCGGGCCCAACGACATGGTGAGCCGCCACAATCGTACATACAGAATGTTTTGGCCCTGTGTAACATAGTGAATCCGAACATGACTGAGGCAGACAAAATCACGCACCTGATGAAGGGAATTGCAGAAGATATCTTACCAAGCTCTTCTGATAAAAGACGTCGCTACGACAGAAGAGTTCATCAAGTGGTGCCAGCGTATTGAAGAGATGCAACAAAGGAGGGTTGGACGCAAGAAGTATGACAGACTCTCAAATGTTGTCCCTATGGCCGTTGTGGAAGACCAGCAGGACTTGGCTTCTCTCATTCGACAAATTGTGAGAGAAGAATTACAACAGTGCATGGCAGCCCAGACTATTAGACCGAGCGAGCATCAGATTATGGCCATGGATGTGAGCCCTGTAAGTCGCGAGGTAGCTGACGCCGCTGAGGACGAGGTATTTCAAACATTAGCTCCTGTCTGCCCTGTCAATCGCACCCGACGTGAACAATGGCGTCGCCCTGCTATGACTTCCGCTGCAGCCGCCAAACGGCAGCCCATGAACCGACCGACGCGACCACAGCCAACTCCCCCGGTAACTATGCCGCCCCGCAGAAGAACAGACGTCTGGAGGACAGAAGACAACACACCACTGTGTTTCCACTGTGGACGCCCTGGACATGTCGTACGCTACTGCAGAGAGAGGAGGCGAGTATTCCATGATTATTTTGTCGCAAGACGTCAGCCGTCGGAACAGTTCTATCCAAGGCAGTCACCTGCTGATGAGTTCAGTCGACCTATGGGAAGAAGCCCATCGCCGTACCCTAGACGAGGTCGCTCCCCGACGCGCCGCAGCCGTACACCGTCACTGTACAGAGGTACCAGCCGCTCCCCTAGCCGCCGCGCCCAGGAAAACTAAGCGAGGTGACCATCTACGGAGGTGAGGCCGCCGCAGATGAAAATCCTTTGTGGACGACAGTCGCCAAGATGTCGGGAAATCTCATCGACGGCCAACCTGTCCGGGCACTTGTTGATTCAGGAGCCTCTTTTTCTGTATTATCGGATAATTACCGCCGCACACTAAAGAAGACAATGTTCTGTGATACGGGAGCAACTGTACTGAAGGTCGCGAATGGAAAGTACGTCCATCCAGCAGGAACATGTGTCGCAAGAATAACCATCAACAACAGGTCGCAGCCGTTTCAATTTGTCGTGTTAACAGAATGTAGTCACAATGTCATCCTCGGATGGGACTTCCTTCAGGCATCCCAAGCTATCATTGACTGTGGAAGATCTGAGCTGCAAATTGAAGAAGTTGTTCCGCCAAATACACGTAATACAGAATTTTCTGGGAAGCTATTCATTGTTGACAATGTGACGATACCGCCGTTGACAATGAGAAGAGTTTCAGTCACAAACACAGATGACTGGTTAAACTGTGAAGTTCTTGTTGATAGTAAAAAGTTTGAGGCTCACAAAAGAAATTTACATACCAGCGGCTATCATAAGCATTACCGGTGGTCAAGGAGAGATTTGGATCACAAATTGTCACGAGGAATCACAACTTATCCCAAAGGGAATGTGTATCGGGACAGCTGAACCAATCCAGGACGGTGAGCTCAATGTCATCAATGAAAACCCATGCCCTGCTGTTAGTACAGACAACACGCTGGAGGAAACAAACGTGGAACTGCCAATAGGGCCTGGACTGACCAAGGAACAACGCCAGTGGGTGTTAGGTATACTACGCCAATTTTCGGGTGCATTCACACCTCAGCAGGGGAAAAGTCGGACGAAACGGCCCACGATAAAGCACCGTATCAATACTGGGGATCATCCGCCAATTAGCCAGCGTTCGTATAGAGTGTCGCCAGCTGAAAGACGGATAATTCGGCAGGAAGTGGAGAAGATGATGCGGGATGACATTATTCAACCTACGGAGAGTCCTTGGTCGTCTCCGGTGGTCCTCGTAAAGAAGAAGGATGGCATGTGGCGATTCTGTGTCGACTATCGGCAGCTGAACAGAATCACAAAGAAAGATGTCTACCCATTGCCGCGTATTGACGACACCTTAGACTGCTTGAAAGGAGCTACATACTTCTCAACTATGGACGTGCAGACAGGTTACTGGCAAATCGAGTTTGACGAAGCTGACAGGGAGAAGACGGCTTTTATTACACCTGACGGCCTCTATGAATTTAAAGTAATGCCATTTGGATTATGTAATGCTCCAGCCACATTCAAACGCATGGTGGACAACTTGCTTCGACACCTTAAGTGGACGACGTGTCTCTGCTATTTAGATGACATTGTCGTTTTCTCGAAAACATTTGAAGAACATCTGAGTCGCCTGTCAACTGTGTTGCAGTGTGTTCAGGCTGCAGGTCTCCGCCTCAATCCAAAGAAGTGCCTCTTCGTCACTAAAGAGAGAAAAATCCTGGGGCACCTAGTCAACGGAGATGGTGTTCATCCTGATCCAGATAAAGTAAGGGCAGTCACAGAATTTCCAACTCCTCAGCACATTCGTGATGTGAGAAGTTTTCTCGGGCTGTGCTCATACTACCGACGTTTCATAAAAGAATTTTGTAACAAGGCACGTCCATTACAAGAACTTCTGCAGGGAGACGCCAAATTTTACTGGGATGAGACAAAAGAAAGAGCTTCCCGTGCACTTAAGAAGGCTCTAACTTCCGCACCAGTGCTAGCCTTGTACGACGAGAATGCAGAATCGGAACTTCACACAGACGCCAGTGGCTATGGGATTGGTGCAGTGCTTGTAAAAGTTCAGGAAGGTGCTGAAAAAGTGATAGCCTATGCGTCAAGAGTACTCTCAAAGTCCGAGATAAACTACTCTACAACTGAAAAAGAATGTCTCGTGGTTATCTGGGCTATCAACAAGTTCCGGCCGTATTTATTCGGCAAACCATTCACCGTCGTGACAGATCCCCATTCTTTGTGTTGGCTGACTAGCTTGAAGGATCCATCAGGTCGACTAGCAAGATGGGCACTAAGACTCCAAGAGTACGATGTCACAGTGGTATTCAAGAACGGGCGCAAACACAAGGATGCCGACTGCCTTTCAAGGAATCCATTAGTGGAACACAACAGCATTAATGAAATTTCGGCGCTCACTGAATTAGATGACGTTACAGCTGAACAGAGAGAAGATCCAACACTATTAAAAATGATAGAGGCCTTGGAGAAAGAAGAACCGACCAATGGAGAGTTCCAACTTATAAACGGAACATTGTACAAGAGCAACTACGATCCACTTTGCCCCAAATGGCTACTTGTTTTCCAGCTCATCTCCAGCCAGCTATTCTCAAATATTTCCATGATGCTCCAATATCCGGTCATCTGGGATTCGTGAAGACCCTAGACAGAATCAGACGCAGCTATTACTGGAAAGGTCTCTACCGATCTGTCAAGCACTATGTGAGTCACTGTAAAGAGTGCCAGCTACGGAAGCATGTGCCGCAATTACCTCCAGGACATCTCGTACCGATTCCGCCGGCAGCAGCTCCATTCCACCGAGTTGGGATCGATCTTTTAGGGAGGTTCCCGAAGTCGACAACCGGTAACCATTGGATAATAGTCTGCACTGACTACCTCACACGCTACGCTGTCACCAAACCTGTGCCGACTGCAGAAGCTCCAGAGATCGCAAAATTCCTTGTAGAAGACATTATTTTGAAGCATGGAGCACCACGTGTCATGATATCTGATCATGGAAAAGTATTCCAGTCAAAACTGGTATCAGAGGTAATGTCACGGTGCAACATTGTCCACAGAATGACAACTGCATACCATCCTCAGACAAATGGTCTTACGGAACGTTTTAACAAAACGTTAGCCGACATGCTGTCGATGTACGTCGATGTTGAGCAGAAGGATTGGGATACAATTCTGCCAGTCGTGACATTTGCTTACAATACCGCAAGACAAGACACCACAGGCTTCACTCCGTTTTTCCTGCTCCATGGCCATGAAGCTGAGACGACAATGGATACACTTTTCCCGTTCCAACCAGACGAAACTCAGGATGACTATGTTAAACAGCTCATCACCAGGGTCGAAGAAGCAAGACAGCTGGCTCGCATACGGACACTAGACGCCCAGGAGAAAGACCGTCAGCGGTATAACAACAAGCATCGACCTGTTGTGTACAGCCCAGGAGATCTGGTATGGATTTTTACCCCTGTACGGAAGGTTGGACTGTCAGAAAAGTTATTGAAGCGATACTTTGGTCTGTATCGTGTCATACGCCACCTGTCAGACGTCACATACGAAGTTGAGGATTATGAGCCGTCGTCGAAACGTCAAAAACGAAGAGATATTGTTCACATCCTGCGCATGAAGCCTTACTACGATCCTGAAGAGCAGGTAGACGATAATGGCTTCTTGTTCAAGGACTTTAAGGACGGTAATGTTCCTGATGAAGCCACAACAGGAACGTCTGTCGCCGATAATCGCAGAGAAGGGAAGGATTCTCTTGAACTGTCATACAGAGGACCCATGACACGGTCAAGATCCAGGACATTGCAACTGGCTCCACAAGGATCATAACAGTGGGTCGCTGTTTCTCCAGGAGAGGGAGCAATGCCGCGAGAGACGACAAACACCAACTGCCGGCGTGGCGCAGGGGATAGCGTCACGGACTGCGGAGCAGACGGTCGCCGGTTCAATCCCGCCCACCGGCAAAAATTTATTTCTTTGTAATTTACAACTCCAGAAGGTTCTACATCTTTCTTATGTTCACTTGTAAATTCTACTTGTTTCTTATTTTAACTGTTCTTCTAATTTCTGGTAAATTCTGTCTGTGTATAAATAGCAGAGCACTCTGCCTGAGAGGCAGTCAGTGCTGCGTGTATGTTGAGTTCGTAATAAACGTGCTTTCAGTATAAGTGCTGTGTTTAGTTGCCTTCGAAGTCAAGCCTGCTTCCATTGCAACGCGACAATATATTGGCAAATATTTTCTACCAAACTGTTGATGTCAACATAATCGTATGAGTCTGTTGGCCCAGCAAGTAAAATTTTACTGAGGTCATTCAGCCACAAACATGAAACAGTCTGTTACAGTGGTTGTATATGGTAAATATCACTACCATATGACCCTTATCTACAAATTTTTACCATGAAGATAATGCAACAGCATTGTACCTTGCCGGTTTGGAGGCATCCGGTATTGTTGTGTCAATGCAGGCAGTAAACCGCTGTCTCCAGATGATCAAATTGGCATATACTCATCCTTTGTAAACAGCAGACAATAATACAGCCCTTCTGTTTCCCCCTTCCCCGTCTCCTTCCAGAATAATGGCACTCAAATAGGGCAAGGATCAGTTAACTGAGTTTCTTGTTACCAGTTAGTGCCAGAATTTATGAGGTCTGGTGATCGTTGTAAGAGAATTTGAGGTTGTCAAGCACCAATACATTACACAGCCAAACAATCCTAAGGGTTAAACAAGGAGGCGAGCTAGTCTAGTTTCGGGTTGATGTCATGTAAGGATGTTGAGTGACTCTCATAACTACCAGGATATATTTTAAAGCTATGAAGTATTGGGATAGAATATTTGGACTCTAATCTCTCTAATATTATATTCCTGATCTTTTCACAGGATATACATTGGGGGCAACAATATCTTGGTCCCCCCCAGGGGACCCACAGCTCTTTTGTGGGTACGTGTGTGGCGCGCACGGAGCCCCAAGCCAAAGCAGCCTTTCTTCTGCCCCAGGCTGCTTCACTTTCCCACCTGGTTTATGCCTTCGCCTGGTGACGGGCATCCTTTGCGAGTTAAGGTGGTTTCTTGTCATGGTTTGTCTTATTCCTTGGTTTCTTCCTTTCCTAACCTTTGCTTCTGCCTTTCTCTCCTTGCTGTACTCTCCTAGCCTTCTTCTCCTCCTCATTAGTCTCCGCTTCGGCGTTTGAGACACTTCTTTCCTTCTTTCTCATCACTTCCTCCCTGTGCGTGTTTGAAGGCCGACCCACGTATTATCATGCGTAGCAGGTGACGGGGTAAAGCGTAATTCCCCGCCCCGGGTAGACAAGTAGGGCACGTACGTACCCCCTGGTAAAGGCCAGGCCCAGGGAGGGGTGATTACCCAAGCTGGTACCTTCCGAACATGCCGATTGGTCCCTCCGTCAGTTCTCGGGAGGTGTGACCTGAGGTGTGAACAATCACCTAAGGCGGGTAAGCCCTCAGAGAGGGCCCCCACTAGGAAGGAGCGCGCCATCGGAGACAGCCGTAATCACGAGGGACACTTCCGCAATGACTTCCTTCTCTTCTTCAGTGATGTTGACCCAGAAACGAAAGATAGATTCGCCTCAGCAAAAGAAGACTCTGCCTAATCTTCCAAAATTCCTTGTTGTCTCTCGAACCGACGGTAAAGATTTCACGTCTGTAAATACTTTCGTCATTCAGAAAGGTGTTGATGCAATTGCTGGCCCTGTTAAAACCTGTTCGCGTCAGCAAAATGGAACATTATTGCTGGAAGCGGACAGTGCCTTCCAAGCCCAAAAACTAATCCGGACTACGTTGTTACACACTTTTCCTGTCAAGGTAGAAGTGCATCGCACACTCAACTCGTCACGGGGGGTAGTCTTCACGAGATCCCTTGACGGGTTGTCTGAAGAAGACATACAAACTTATATGTCTGATCAGGGTGTAACAGCCGTGCATAGGGTGTTAAAAAAGGTAGATAACCAGCTGACACCAACTCGTACTGTGTTCTTGACGTTCGACAGAGTTGAACTCCCATCAAAGGTCAAAGCAGGGTACAAAGTTATCTCTGTCCGCCCTTATATACCAAACCCAACGCGCTGTTTCCAATGCCACAGATACAACCATACCCGTCAATCTTGCCCAAATGCAGCAAAATGTGTCACTTGTGGTAGGGGCGCCCATGAGGGGGATTGCCCACCTCCGTCCCCTCACTGCCTTAACTGCAACGGTGACCATGCGGCTTCCTCTCGAGACTGCCCAGTATATAAGAATGAAAAGGTCATCCACCAAATTCGGGTTACGGAAAAGGTATCAACATCTGCCGCTCAAAAGTTGTTGGCGAGTCGAAAGCCCACTGTCCTCCCAGCGGGCACATACAGTAAGGTCCTCACCTCCACTCGACCTACTAAGGATTCAGGTACCCAGACCTGTGACTTCACTTTCGCTGACAGTTGTGCGATCCGCCAGCCCGAAGATTGCCCGTTCCACATCCCCGCTTCTTCCTGCTGCTTCTAAAGTTCAGTCTTCGTCAACCTCTAATAAACCGCGGGCATCTAAACAAGATGCCCAGACTTTGAAAAAGGAACCTGTCCGTGAAGATTTTCTGCATTCTCAGGCTTCCCAACCATCAACTGCCTCTTCTCACGGTCACTCTTCCAGAAGAGCTAACAAGAAAAAGAGTTCCTCTCCTTCCCCGCTGAGGCAGGACCCATCCGTCACGCCGTCCAACAGTAGTCGGCCCCAATCATCTTCTGTGTCGCAGGGACGCACTACTGTTAGCTGGGCAACCGGCATTTTACCAGCGGCGGAAGCTGCCCCTCCTGATAAACTCGGGAAGGTGGCAGATGACTCGTTTGAACCTATGGAACATGACTCTCTGCCTATAGATGGCGACAATAGTGCTCCTTCGAAGTCCGGTCCTCAGCGGCCGTCGAGGTGACCCCACCTGCTTGTTCCTTTTTATTTTCGCTTTTTCTCTTATTTTTTATCATGGCGCTCCTTCAATGGAATATTCGGGGCTTTTGTTCCAATCGGGAGGAATTAAAACTACTCCTTTGATTGCGCTGCCCGCTTCTAGTTTGTCTCCAAGAAACTAAGTTACGTCCAAGTGATTGTGCAGACTTACCCCACTACACCTCTGTGCGTTTTGACCTGCCACCTGTGGAAGGTACCCCAGCCCATGGAGGGGTTCTGATGTTCATTCGGGATGACGTCTATCACCATCCCATTTCATTGCATACTCACCTACAGGCAGCTGCCGTCCGCATCACTCTATCCACCTTTTCCCTCTGTTATATCTATTCGCCATCGTCATCCGCCCTTACTAGGGCAGATGTGCTACACCTCGTTGACCAGCTCCCTTCACCTTTCGTGTTGGTTGGCGACTTTAATGTCCACCACCCCCTATGTGGCTCTCCTGCACCTTGTCCGAGAGACTTCCTTTTGGTGGACCTTCTCCAACACCTCAATCTTGTCTGCCTCAACACCGGTGCACAGACCTTCCTTTCTGACATGACATACACCTATTCCCATATAGACTTCGCGATATGCACTCCTCAGCTTGCCGGTCAGTTTGAGTGGTATGCTCTTTCTGACACGTACTCCAGTGACCATTTCCCTTGTGTCATCCACTTCCTGCGTCATTCCCCATCTCCTCGCTCTGCTGCTGATCACCTCGTTACGTTGTCGACCTTCATTATGAATAACTTTCTAAAGAAGCGTCAAACAGTAGCAGTGTTCTTCAACTTGGAGAAGGCATACGATACCTGTTGGAGAGCGGGCATTCTCCGCAAATTACACACATGGGGCCTTCGGGGCCGCCTCCCTCTTTTCATTCAAGTGTTTTTGGTGGATCGCAATTTCTGGGTACAGGTGGGTTCTGTTTTGTCAGATACCTTTCGCCAGCAGAATGGAGTACCGCATGGCTCCGTCTGGAGTGTGGTTCTCTTTGCCATTGCAATCAATCCAATCGTAGATTGCCTTTCAGCCGACGTTTCTGGATCCCTTTTTTTAGGCGATTTCACAATTTATTGCAGCGCCCAGCGGACGTGTCTCTTGGAGCGTTGTCTTCAACGCTGTCTTGACCGTCTATATTCCTGGAGCATCGCGAACGGTTTCTGATTCTCCACTGAGAAAACGGTGTGTATAAACTTCTGGAGATACCAGGAATTTCTTCCACCTTCTCTACGTCTCGGCCCTGTTGCTCTCACTTTCGTGGAGACTACGAAATTCTTGGGACTCATGTTGGATTGTAAACTTTGCTGGTCCACACACGTGTCCTACCTGGCTGCCCGTTGTCCCCGATCCCTTAATGTTCTTCGTGTCCTCAGTGGCACGTCATGGGGAGCGGAACGTACCGTCCTGCTTCACCTTTACCAGGCCATTGTTCAGTCGAAGCTCGATTACGGAAGCCTTGTATACTCTTCTGCACGGCCGTCGATTCTCCGCCGTCTCAACTCTATTCACCATCGGGGATTGGTTCTGGCGACCGGTGCATTTTGTACCAGCCCTGTTAAAAGTCTGTATGCCGAGGCTGCTGTATTATCCTTGACCACTCGGTGTGACATACTCTTGTGTCGGTACGCATGCCGCCTGCGGTCGATGCCCAACCATCATCTTACCAATTATTTTTTTAAGGCTCACTCGATCGCCAATATCAGTTGTCTGCGATAGCCTTGCTTCCACCTGGAGTTCGGTTTCACCGCCTGCTACAGCGGCTCGATTTTTCCCTTCCTTCCACCTTTCGGTTGAGCGGAAGCCCATTGCCACTGTGGCATCAGGCCCAGGTTCACACTCACCTTGAACTTAGTTTGCTCCCCAAGGAGAGCACACCAGATTTGGTATACCGCTCGAACCTTGTCGAACTCCGTTCGCGGTTCGGTAATGCCATATTTATTTACACTGATGGTTCCAAGAGCACTGATGGTGTCGGATCTGCCTTCGTCGTCAGGGACAACCGTTTCCAATACAAGCTCCCGGACTGGTGCTTGATTTTCATGGCTGAGGTTTTTGCCCTCCACCAGGCCATTTTGTATACCTGCCGCCACCGCCAACCTTTCTATGCCATATGTTCGGACTCCCTCAGTGCCCTGCAGAGTCTTAAGGACCCTTTCTCTAACCATCCTCTCTTGTATCAGATCCAACGCTCCCTCCAGTTGCTAGCAGATGACAGCTGTCACGTTTCTTTCCTGTGGGTCCCTGGCCACGTGGGTGTGCCTGGGAATGAGACCGCCGACATAGCAGCCAAGGCAGCAGCTCTTTTGCCTCGCATGGCTACCTTTTGCGTCCCATCGGATGATGTTCAACGGGCTCTTCGCCGGAGTATCGTGTCGTCCTGGCACATTGCGTGGTTCTCACTGTACGACAATAAATTGAGAACTGTAAAACCGATCCCGACCGCTTGGAGGACCTCCTCATGCCCCTCTCGGCGGGAGGAGGTCATCCTGGCCCGGTTGCGGATCGGTCACTGCCGTTTCAGCCACCGTCATTTGCTAACCACCGATCCTGCACCACTGTGCTCCTGCGGTGAATTGCTGACGGTGCGACATGTTTTACTGTCTTGTGTTAATTTTAATCATCTCCGTGTAGCCCTTCACTTTCCGTCTACTCTGGAGGAAATTTTAGCTGATGACACACAGGCAGCTGCTCGAGTTTTGCGTTTTATCAACTTGGCCAATTTATCAAAGGCAATTTAACCCTTTTAATTGTTTTTTATCTTTTGGTTTTAGCCTTCTCTTGATATTCTAACTAGCAGTCACCAATTTTTGAGATCTAGCGAATCTCTGTTCTTGTCTGGGCGCTAATGACCTTAGCAGTTGTGCGCCCTAAAACCACAAAAAAGAAAAAAAAATCTTGGTTGGCACTTTTAGAAAAGTACACTCTCAGAACTTTAATGGTACATAGCTCAAACTGTGATGCACAATGCCTCCGTTTCAGGTTCTGCCACTGGAGCTTTCCAGTCTTACTGCTTTTTCTTTCTTTATTTTCTTTTTTATCTTCTCTGTCTCCTCTATCAGTCCTATCTGGTATGGATATTCCAGTATTATTAAACAAGTGTTTTGTGATTTATTTCCTTACTTGATAGACAACACTTCCTGAGTATTCTTCCAATTAATTTTTCCTTTTCCTTAGCCACAATTAATTATGCAGGGTCGTCCATTGATAGTGACTGGGCCAGATATCTCAAGAAATAAGCATCAAACGGGGGGGGGGGGGGGGGGGGGGGGGGGGGAGGGAGGGGGGGGGGGGACTACAAAGAACAAAACTTTTCTAGCTTGAATGGGGATAACAGATGGCACTATGGTTGGCCCACTAGATAACGCTGCCATAGATCAAACGTTTATTAAGTGCATTTTTTAAAATAGGTAACCCCATTTTTAAATTCAAATTCCTACCCACCATCTTAACATCTTTGCCTCAGTTCTCTGGACAGAGCCTCTGCCTCAACTGTTATCTCTGTCCAACCTCTTTGCTTTCTACAAATGTATACCTTGTTGTTTATGTGTGCGGATGTGTGTGCGCTTCTTTGCCTTTCCTTTCACTCCTGGGATTGTAATAACTTCTTTCCCTCTTCCTTAGGACCCATATCCTTCCCTCTCCCTTTCTTCCCTCCTTCCTTCCTCTTTTCCTGAAGAAGCTACCAGCAGTGGCGAAAGCTGTCGACTTTGGGTAAGTCATCCAATTTCTATTTATTATATAAATTTAACCCCATTTTTATTACATATTCATCTAGTATGTTAATAAATATAAATGTTTTATTTGGAACACTTTTTTTGCTTTGTGATAGTTGGTGTTGTAATAGTCAAAAACATGTAAGTACGTGGTATCACATAAAATTTCACCAGTGTGGACGGTATTTGCTTTGTGATACATTACTTGTGTTAAAGTGGACTGTTTACCAATTGCAAAAAAGGTCAATATTGTATTTATGTGTGGCTATTGTGATCAAAATTCCCAATGGTTCTGTTCTATGTATGTTGATCGTTATCCTGGAAGACATCATCCATGTGTCCGGACCTTTAGTGTTCAGCCACAAGTGGAACATCAACCATGACCTGCAACAAATGATGATGCTCAAGTAAGCATTTTAGCTGCAGTTGCGGCTAATCTGCACATCAGTAGCAGACAAATTGAGTGACAATCGAAAATCTCAAAAATGTCAGTACTGAAAATTCTACATCAACATAAATTTCACCCGTACCATAGTTCTATGCACCTGGATTTGCATGGCAAAGATTTTGATCATTGCATATGGTTTTGCCACTGGGCACAAAATAAATTACAGGACGATAACAGATTTTTTCACATGTTCTGTTTTGTGACGAAGCATCTTTCACAAACAGGGGTAACGTAAACTGGCATAATATGCACTCTGGGGCAACGGAAAATCCATGATGGCTGCAACAAGTGGAACATCAGCGACCTTGGCTGGTTAATGTATGGTGAGGCATTATGAGAGGAAGGATAATTGACCCCTATTTTATCAATGGCAATCTAAATGGTGCAATGTATACTGATGTAATGTTCTACTGATTTTACTACAAGATGTTTCATTGCATGACACTGTGGCAAAGTACTTTCAACATGATGGATGTTTGGCTCACGTGCTGTTTAAGCAGTCTTAAATGGAATATTTAATGACAGGTGGATTGGTCGTAGAACATGGCCCACATTTTCATCGGATCTTACATCCCCGGATTTCTTTCTGTGGGGAAAATTGAAGGATATTTGTTAACGTGATTCACCGACAACACCTGAAAACATGCGTCAGTGCATTGTCAATGCATGTGAGTACATTACTGAAGGCGAACTACTCGCTGTTGTGAGTAATTTCGTTACACCTATTGCTAAATGCATTGAAGTTGAAGGACATCATTTTGAGCATTTATTGAAATCATGAGGTAATTACAGGTAGTCGCACAGTAACAGCATGCGTTCTCATAATGTACGATAATTTCACAAAAGTACATGTATCACATTGGAACAACCAAAATAAAGTTCAAACCTACATACATTCTGTGTTTCAATTAAAAAAGCTACCTGTTACCCACTGTTCGTCTAAAATTGTGAGCAATATGTTTGTAATGATTACAGCACCATCTATCACAAGCGACAAAAGTGTTCCAAATAAAACATACATATTTAATTACGTATTAGATGAATATGTAATAAAAATGGAGGTACCTATTTGAAAAAATGCAGATGATATCCGTTTGATCTATGGCAGTGCCATTTAGCGGCCCAACCACAGCGACATCTGTTTTCCCCCTTGAAGCTAGAAAAGTTCTGTTCTTTGCAGTTTTTTCGTTTGATGCTTATTTCGTGAGATTTTGCGCAGTCACTTTCAATGGACCATCCTGTATACTGTCACTCTATTCAAATCTCCCTATACACAAACTCCCAGTGATTTTGTGGAAGTAACTGCTTCCAGTGATTGTTCTGCTATTGTGTATTTGTACAATAGATTGCCTTTCCTTCAGCCTATTCACAGTATGTTGCATTTGTTTACGTTGAGGGTCAGTCACTCCTTGCACCAACTGTTGATCCACTGCTGATCATCTTTCATTTAATTGCAGTTTTCTAGTGTTGCAACTTCTTGATATCATAGACCTTCATCCACGAAAAGCGTAATTGAACTTTCATTATTATCTGCTAATTTATTTGTACAAGGCTTGTTTTTTTTAAGTAAGTACTGTTTTGAAATTAAAAAAAAAAGATGTGCTAAGATATTTTAATAATTTTATTTTTAGATGAAAGCCTGTACCTTAATCTACTTCCTACATAATTTCCACCAATATTGAGGCACTTGTCATAATGTTGTACTAGCTTTTGAATATCCTCCTCATAGAAGTCAGTCAACTGACTTAACCACTGCATCACAACTGTTTTGACTTTGTCATCGTCGTGCTCGGCCCCAATGCCATACAAAACACTACGAGAAACATTAGGAAAGTCATCCCGCAAAGAAAAAATCATAAATCGTCTGTTTTCTCTCACCTTATTGTCCACTTCCTGCACCAAACGTACATCAACGACCGGAGGATGTGTATGCCGTTGTTCATCATACACATTTGTGCGGCCATCTTTAAATGCTCTCACCCACTTTCTTACCATTCCATCACTCATGTTTTTCCATAAACTGCACAGACCTCATGATGAATATCGATCGCTTTGAGGCCTTTAGTACTAAGAAATCTTATAACAGCATGTACTTCACAGTCGGCAGGACTCACTATTATCGGAAGCATCTTAAACGATCAGTGCGCAACGTAAACAAGGAAGAATCAGACTGTAATGGCGTCACTGTGTAGACAACAGATGTAGGTACCCAGTGCGCATAAAATTGAGATATTTTAGCACGTCTTATTTTAATTTCAAAATTCTACATACTTAAAAAACACAGCTCATATATAATATTTTGGAAGGTTTCTCTCCATTGGGAATGACACTCTGTATTCTGATTGCTAAATACTCATCAGTCCACCCACACAGTTGGTCTGATACTCTGTCTTCTTCTATTTAGTTCATTGGACAACAATGTAGAACTGTATTGAATGCCTGCCAAAAGTCATGTACCTGGGTGCCTGCTACTTTCTGGGTCTCTTTTCTGAACAAATGAGCTGAATTTCACATTATTGTTGTGTTTGGAATTCGTGTTTACTCCTACAAGGGAGATTTTTGCTCTCCAGAAATGTCTTACTACATGAGCATAAGACATGTTCAAAAATTCTACCTTTAGTGACCCTTGTTGACACTAAAATTGACCTGCACTTTTCTACAATAATTAGAAATTTATCTCTCTTCTTGAGATCTTTGATACATTGCTGCTACTTTTCTGCTGAAAAATTCCAGATGCTTTTCTGTACCTTGGTGATTTATATCAGTATCTGTTGTTTTGTTGTTTATATGACAATTTAGAGGCAGAACTAGAGAAGTAGTCTTCCTGTGCGAAACACTTTTTGAAAAAAAGATTTTTCATATTTTGGACTTTTTTTATGTCATCCTCTGTTTTAATTCCATTATAACTGTAGTTTCTCTGTACATGCATTTTAATGTTTTAACATAAGACCAAAACTTGTTGGAATTTTCTGTCCATTTCGCACATACATAGATCTTTACTTTCGAATTTATTGAATGCTTCACACACAGCCCTCCTCACACTAATTTTGACTTCATTTAATTATTGCTTATCTGTGTGCTTTGCCTCTCTTTAAGTTTGCAGTGAATCTTGTTTAGCTTACGTAGAAATTATACAACTTGATTGTCAACCCATGGTGGGTTACATATGGGTGATTTTCTTACAACAGGCCAAAACAAGATTCTGAAGTCATGATTTTTTTTCAGAGCTACTTTCCTTTCAGTTTCTGATGAAAATTGTTCATTAGAATGTTCTTTTGTGTTAAACATGCAAGCTGCAAAAGAGTTCAGTTTTGCTTTTAAAAATTTTAGTAGTTTCTTACCCTCTTCCTTCCTCATTCTCAATCCAGATTTTTGTGATCATTCACAGGTAAAGTCTTTTCACTGTCATGTTCAAGTCTATCCTGTAGCTTGACAGGATAAAGGTTAAAACTTCCCGACAGATTAAAATTGTGTGCCGGAACCGGGACTCGAATCTGGGACCTTTGCCTTTCGTGGGCAAGCGCTACCGACTGTGCTATTTAGTCTTGCAAGTTTCGCAGGAGAGCTTCTGTGAAGTTTGGAAAGTAGGAGGCGAGGTACTGGCGGAAGTAAAGTTGTGAGGCGGCATCGTGAGTCGTGTCGGGATAGCACAGTCGGTAGTGTGCTTGCCCGCGAAAGGCAAAGGTCCCAGGTTCGAGTCCCGGTTCCGGCACACAATTTTAATCTGCCAGGAAGTTTCATATCAGCGCACACTCCGCTGCAGAGTGGAAGTTTTATTCAGGATAAAGGTTGATAATCTTTCATACCGATTCTTTGATGGAATTTTTAGGTGCAACACATTTTTTCTGCTAATGTTTGTACCTGGATTTTTTTTTTCACAGGTTCATATTATGTGCATTTATGTCTTCAATAAAAATAATAAAAATTCGGAATTTGCATCTATTATCATTACTGTTATGTATTTTATCACTCCAGAAATGTTCACCTTTTTAAGGCGTAACAGTGATTAGATGTAACGAAAATGAGAAATGAGCTTTAGATGTTTTTTTTTTTTCAGCACACACATGATAAATAAAAGTAAACTCTTTTAAGCGAGACAGGTTATGAGAGTATGTGATACATAATAAGTGAATCCAGTTCCAGCCACTGCTATTACAGAAATGAGACACAAATAAATCACTACAATATTAATGTCAAACTGCTTGGAGTAGGTTTTGTATATTCGATCCGGGATCTCAGTAGCATGCAGCAAATCAAATAACACTTGCTATTGTAAATAGTAATTTGATCGGCATTGAAATTTCTTTGATTATTGTCATAAAAAGTGTAGGTTTAGTTGGCATTACAGGAAATGAGGTCTAAATTATCCAACAACAATTAACACACAATACTTTGCCAATTTGATACCTATAGTGATATGTGCTGTATTTTGTATTTATCTTTCATGCTTTTAGTACAAGAATACAATAGGAAATATAATAAATAAGGTAAATAGCAATGCTTTACACTTCTACAAACACTGAGTAGTGTACTTGATGACAGTTACAGAAATGATAATTTTGCACTTCAAAATTTGTAAATAAATAAATTGCCTCGGAAATATGTTTTGTACAGATCAGAACAAACCTATTTCATTTAATAGAAATGTGAATATAAGAAAATATTGCCCTTTTTTTCTCAAAATTCTACTGACACTTTTGGCCCGTTACCTGAAAATCACCCGTATAATACAATGCCTTTGAACATTGCCAATGCTATGAGTGAAATTTTTATTTTGAACTGTCAGGTTTGAAATCTTTCTCTTGTCGTATTCAGTGATGCCGTAATGACTTTACAATCATTGATTACCCATCCATTCTGCACTAACTGAAGCAAAATGTTCCAATGTGTTTGCCACCAGCAGGTCTCAGATGTTATCTACATGAGTTGGTTCTGTTGATTTTCATATCGGGTTTCCAGCCAGATCGTAGTCATCTTTACACAATATTTCTGCGGACCACCTGGCCGCCATCTTCAGGTGATATTGATGCTGCTGAGTCTCTAGGAAACTGAAGTCTTGCTATGATCGGCGGCCTTATATACGCCGCGAAATACTAATGGCATGTGGGCCAGAGAGTTGTGGCTGCATCCTCTGCCGCAAGCAGCCGGTGCAGTACCTCAGTGGAGAAAACTGGCAGGAACGATGTTTCCCTCACCTGCCCCCTTTCCCCCTTTCTCACCCTCCTTCCCACTCTGCGCTCCCCCCCCCCCCCCCCCCCCCCCGTTCCCCTCTTGATTGTAGTATGTTCTTTCTCTGGTGATGGCTGTGGCCAAAATTTAATTTGTCTGGATGTGATTGTCTTTTTTATGTATCTATCTGTGACTGCAATCATTTTTATGGTGAGTTGCTACATATCATTAGTGAGTTGCATTTATATTCTATGCCAGGACTGTATTTTTAACATATGTCATTTTTCTTGTTATGGAAATCATACGGAATTGTGTAATTATTTTGTGTGTTTTCAGAACATATAAACTTGAACTCAGCATTAGTAGCAACTATTGGAGAACAATTCACAGAAATTTTTATCAAACAGCCAGATAATGTTGGTCTTGTGTTGGGGTTCTTAGAAGAATATGATTTCCATGTTCGATGGCCAGCTGTCAAGCTGCTAACTAATTTGCTTGCTAACAAGTGAGTATTAAGGTAATGATTCATACCATTATTCCTATAGGCAAAATAGCTGTGCACACACAATAGGGAAAGTGTGTGTTGGTTTGTTTGTTTGTAATTGATTTATGAAATTTTGCATGCTGTGTGTGTGTGTGTGTGTGTGTGTGTGTGTGTGTGTGACATAAATGTATATGATCAATCAATCAAAATGACAAAACACCTGCAACCATTACTCATCCGCAATAGTAATGGACATACAGGGATTACTTCTTTCTGCTGTCTTTCTTTCATAGTGTTAATGTAATCAGCCTGTCATCTCTCATTCTTTCCATTATATCCTATGTTGTGGTTATAACTTGGTTTACCTGCCTACTGCATTCATGTCTTGACCTACAACTACAATATTTATCCCACACCACAATGGACAATTTCCTGATGCCTCAAGATATGTCCTATCTCTGTTGTTATTGTTGTTGTTGTTGTTGTTGTGGTCTTCAGTCTGAAGACTCGTTTGATGCAGCTCTCCACAATACCCTATCCTGAGCAAGCCTCTTCAACACCACATAAGAACGGCAACCTACATCTGTCTGAATCTGCTTACTGTATCCATCTCTTGGTCTTCCTCTGCAGTTTTTACCCCACACACTTCCATCCAACACTAAACACACAATTCCTTGATGTCTAAGAATTGTCCCTTTTCCTGATTGTCCGTGTTCCTGGGCAAAACTTATTTGACTATATGGGCTCTGGAAACTGAAAACCATCATTGGAAACAATCTAAATGAAAATTTGAAAGAGATGAAAAGGTTGTTCATATCCTGATGGTAAAGTAGATCATATGTATTGAGTTCTCGATCACTAGTTCATGATATGTGACTGTATTTTAATGTATGAGGAAGTCTAGTATAAATGAACAGTCTATGTTGCATAAAGGAATGCATTTCACATTAAAATGTACAGCATCCTCCAACTACTTGAACTCAACTTAGTCCATTATAAAGGGTGTAAATTTTAAGTTGATGAACCGGAATAACTCGGAAAAACAGTAGATATTCAAAAATGGTTTTCACCAACATGTGTGGATGGTAGAGGCTTACGAAATAATACTCAAACTGAACCGTTTCCACCATTTGTGCGTGGGGAGGAGGGGGGGGAGTTTAAAATGTTAAATTTTAAATGGGAACCCCGATTTTTTATTGCAGATTCGGATTCTAAGGCCCACATCATGTATGGTCTGTTCTTTTTTATGACAGATGGTGCTGTAATAGTAAGAAATACTTACCATACTGGTGAAGAAATGTACTAAAAAAGGAAATAAAATAATTGAAAACCATATTCATGATGCTTCAGAATGCTACCAAATGATCACGAAAGTGATCCCTCCCTCTCCCCGCAGTGGACAGGGCAGTCCTCCAGAGTGATATCTTAGTCCAGATTGCCCTTGTCTAAATACCAGTTATGAATTGCCGATAAAACACTTAATTGAACTAGCCAGGAAGAAATGTACATCTGGTATCATTTGGTTGGGTTCTGAAGCATCATCAATATGATTAACTTTTATTTTCTTTCCTGAATGGTACATTTCTTCAGCAGTATGGCAAATAATTCTTACCATTACAGTGCAATATGTTGCCAATTGAAAGAAAAAAAATCAACCAAACTATACATGATTTGATATGTAGAATCTGAATCTGTAATAAAAATGGGAGTTTCCATTTAATATTTTACACTAGCCACCCGCACTGCTCCTAAACGGTGGAGACAGTTCAAGTTTAGTATCATTTCCTAAGCCTCTCCGTCCGTTCATAATGGTGAAAACCATTGTTGAATATAAACTGTTTTTTCTTCTTGTTATTCTGGTTTGTCGACTTAAAATGTACACCCTCTACTATACATTGTGTCAGTGTCGAATCTGGGATGGGGGGAGGGGGGGTCTATGGGGCTGCAGATCCCCCAAAACCATGAGGAAAACCTCGTAATATGAGCTGGTTCTTTTTAGGTCAGTTTGAGGTACAATGCCAAAATTTTTATGAGCTCCCCCCGCCCCCCCCCCCCCCCCCAAACACAAATCCTGGATTTGGTTGGTGTATATTACAACGTGACATGGTTCAACTTGGATGACGTGTTTTAAAAATATGTCACTAGTTTCTTTATGGTATAGTTGTTTGCTAACCCCTTTGAGCAAAATTAAGTTTCGTGAAAACCTGGAAAATTTTTAACTTGTAAAACCTGGAAAAAACCTTGACTTTGAAAATGAAGATTTGGTGGCCATCCTGCTTCACTGCTTTCTGATAGAGCATTGGGATACCATCAGGTTTAGTGGGAGATATTTGTTTTATAATTTTGAACTTAGTACATTTCAAACCACTTCAGCATACTGTCTAAGAAGTTTAACTGTCACATTTCATCCAACAATGCTTCAAAATTGACAGTATTGAAAGCTTTGCTGAAGTCTAGTAGTGTCAATATGTTTGTCCATGGAAAATTTCAGATGATCAGTTATGGTGGCTATGAAAGCTGGTCTTATATTTGTCAAGTAAGCTGAATTTACTTAAGTGTCTAATTCTTTGGTCATGTACAATGTATTCCAGGGCTTTGGAAATGTAAAGTATTATATGTTTGGTCAAAAATCACAGTGCGATTTTGGGTTTTTGATTTTAGGGCTACTTTGGACTACGTGTCTTTTACAAGAAAGGATATATTCCATGTGTCGGAGAAAAATTAAATATGTCATATTAGACTGACAATAAGCTATCAGTAGAGATGGGAAAAATCTGTTATTTTATGGCCAAAATAAGTGTTACTTTTTGCACTTTTCAGTGTTATTTATTGTTGTTATTATATGGTAATCTTTTTCCATTTTCAGTTTTATATTTTTGTCATATTTAGGAATTTTTCAGTGGTATGGTGTAAATGGCACTATTCCGAACAGGGTGTTGAAAAAATAATTGTAACAAAAAATATTGATGCAAATAAGTATCTAAAAATCCTTTTTTTCTGTACCAAGTACTTCAAATACTGTGGAAAAATTTATTGCCAATGATTGTATTCAGCAGGTTGCTCCCCCCCTTTTTTTTTTTAGCTCCACAATGTGGTTTTGATACTAGGACTTTCCCACTGACTTAAAACATTTCTGTTATATAGTTGCAATTTCTTAGAGAATTAACAATATTGAAAAATAAAAGAATATATTTTAATGTAGGCTATAACTAAAAGAGAAATTTTTATATTAAACTTTCCAAAGAAACTTGAAAGTTCACATATTTTAAAAGTGTTTCTCAGGAACAAAATATTTATAAACAAGTAGAAAAGGTTAAAATGTGGCAAAATTGAATTTACTTAATATTTTGTTTTTGTTTTTAATGTCTAGTCACATCTGGCTTTGAAAATTAAGATGATAATATAAGTTTTGATATAAGTTTGAGTTTTAGATTGTTTCCCATCAGTAATACTGAGTTTTAATACAAAAACATTCCTTTTACCGTTCTCTTATTTTTTTGCCACAGATACAGATAGTAGTACGTCTCATTTATGCTCTGCATTTTCAGCTGTTTTTCAGTGAGGAATCGATGACTTTACCCAATCAGGATACAAACTCTTCCTCTTCTCCTCTCCGTCCCTCTCAGCAACCTTTTGTTGCCTTCCCCCCTTTTTCTCCTCAACAAGTGCCCTTTCTGGAAACATCTGGACAATTAGCATAAAAATAGACAAAACACAATCCATCTCCAAACAAAAGAAGTGGTGTTCAGCCTTTAGTAGAGAAGTTAGGGCAAATGAACTTAGAAAAATGTAAATTTTACTTACAGCAGTGGAGGTGTAGTGTGCTAATGTTGACAATAAAATGTTTATTTTGTGAGGATAATTGATTGACCAAACAAGGGTTCATAAAAGAATCTGTTGAAAATATAGCAGGAACAGCATTAATTATTTATTTCATGCTTAACACAAAAGATTATTCCTCTCATTCTATGTGATTGATTTGTTGAAGAGCATTCAAAGATTGTTGCCAACATTAGCACATCATAATGGCTCTGTCATAAATATAATTTTACTGACTAGGTTAAAATCGACAAATCCCTGAAGATGATACAAATGAGCATCCGAAAAACGAGGTGTATGTTTAAGTCCAATTGTGGTGAGTACAAAAGTAATAATCAAAGTCACAGCGTAACAGTAATGATAACGACAGCACAGTCAAACAATATAACAATGAAACAGCTCAGCTCCAAAACAGTTAAAAGACATTCAACGCCAGTTCCGTGCTCCTGAGCAGTACATCGAATTTACAAATTGCAATGTTGGTGTTCGATCACGGAAAATAATCCGAAACAGTTTCAAATGCTAGAAACATTTGGTGAAGAAATCCATAGAAATTTGGAAACAATCATATCAATATTAATTACCATAATATTTTTCAAACGAGCTAGATTGGCTGGCCAGTACTTACCTGTGTGCTGTACCGCCGATAGTTACACAAACGAAGAAACAGGAAAAAATGGGACAAAAATGACAAGTTTTCGGAACACAGTTCCTTCATCAGGTGAGAGAGAAGGGAAGAAGAAAGGATGGGAATGGAAGAGAAAAGTAATTCATGACCTAGGTCATGAAGATGGTGTTTCGGGAGTGCTCTGCAGCACACACACACATCACCTGAAGCTGTCACCAGTCCCACTACTGTCATCTGTATCAAGTCACTGCTGCTTAGGTTGCCGCCAGCCCTATGAGTGTCTTCACCCTCACCAGTACTGACATTGAGATGGGGGCAATGACAGTCTCATCTTTGCTACCAAACAGCATACTGAGGGAGGGCTCCAGAGTTCATTCTCTCCCCAAAGAGAAGAGGATGTAGTAACGTATGTGCGTGTTGTTAAAAAGGATGCATGTGGCGGCATTGGAGGCCTTGTGCACCACTGAGGGCTCCTCAAACGACAGCTGTCGTGGACATTGTGAGTGCCAGACCTCACTATATGGGCTCACTTAAGGACACCCTCAGCCATCCTCATTTTCATTTATCTTTGTGTAGTTTGCATGTGTACTAACTGTAAAGTTATCCTGTGTGCTTCATGTTCTATGTAAAGGTCACAATATCTGTGCTATTTGTGTTGATAATGGTGTAGTGTAACATATTACACTTAATGTAGTGTAACTTATTACAATACAATGGAAAGTACTTTTGTTTCCTTGTAGCATTTATTGTCACTTGTTTTAGATTGAAGGTGTCATGGTTAGTTGTGTGTTAGGGATTCTTGATGGTTATAATTCTTTGTTGCATACAAGTTGATTGGTGCAGAGAAAAAAATCAGTTCAGTTTGTCAGCTGAGACCTGGCTTTCCACCACCTAAGCAATGGAGATTCTTCCACAGAGCTGGAGGTGTCATGATGCTATATGTGAAGGGAACAATGTACAGGCGCATTTTTAATGCATTGTTTTCCCTGTTATGTAGCTTTCTGTATTCTTCTTAATGGTTGGATTTTGGGCTTGTGATGATTCATTTGTGAGCAACAGCCCTGTTATTTATTGTGTGCCGTAATTCTTTTGTCAGCCGTAGCGCAGTGGGGTTTTCTTAAATGGATTGTAAATGAGGGTGGTTATGTTCAATTGAAATTTGTTTGGTAATTTTATTTGACTTTTTGCGAAGAACTGAACAGACATAAGCATGTAGCAATAACATAAATAAAATTTAAATAGTTTTTGTAGAAGATCCTCATAATGTGTTAACTTTTCCAAAATTCATCAGTCCGAATCAGTGCAGAAATATGAAAGCTCCGAAAACTGTCTTGAGCAGTTAAACCGGCAACCCACGCGCAATGGAAATATTCTAGACCTTATAGCCACAAACAGGCCTGACCTTATTAACGATGTCTGTGTAGAGACAGGAATTAGTGATCACGATATCGTCATAGCGTCGATGGTGACCAAAGTTCATAAACCAGTCAAGAAGGCTAGGAGCGTGTTTTTGTTGGGAAAAGCCGACAAGCAAATGTTACGATCGCACTTAGAAAATGAATGGGCATCGTTTAATTCTGGGACTATGGATGTAGAGGAATTGTGGACTAAATTTAAATGCATTGTTAATGAAGGGTTAGAGAAATATGTGCCAGTAAAGACGATTAAGGATGGAAAAGATCCACCGTGGTATAATAATAATGTTAGAAAGCTGCTGAGAAAGCAAAGGCTGTTGCACTCTCGATTCAAAAAGGAACACGCAAATAATGACAGGCAAAAGTTAGTAGAGATTCGTGCGTCTATAAAAAGATCGATGCGTGAAGCATACAATAATTATCACAGCCATACCTTAGCAAAAGATCTTTCCGAGAACCCGAAAAAATTCTGGTCCTATGTAAAATCGATAAGCGGGTCAAAGCCCACTGTCCAGTCACTAGTTGATCATTCCGGGGCAGTAATAGAAGAAAGCAAACGGAAAGCTGAAGTTCTAAATTTAACCTTTAAGAAATCTTTCACGCAGGAGGACCGCACAAATATACCATCATTTGATCAACGTACTAATTCCGAAATGGGGGACATAACAATAGGTATTTCCGGTGTAGAGAAGCAGCTGAGAGAGCTAAATACGAAAAAGTCTGCTGGTCCGGATGGAATACCAGTTCGGTTTTACAAAGACTATTCTGCGGCATTGGCCCCCTACTTAGCTTGCATTTATAGCGAATCTTTAATTCAGCGCAAAGTTCCTAGTGATTGGAAAAAAGCGCAGGTGACTCCCGTGTATAAGAAAGGAAAGAGAACTGACCCATACAATTACAGGCCAATATCGTTGACATCGGTTTCATGTAGAATTTTGGAGCATATTCTCAGTTCGAATATAGTAAATTTCCTTGAAACGGAAAAGCTTCTTTCCATGAATCAGCACGGGTTTAGGAAACATCGTTCATGTGAAACTCAGCTTGCCCTTTTCTCACATGACATCTTGCGAGCCATGGACGAAGGGCAACAGGCGGATTGTGTTTTTTTCGACTTCAAAAAGGCGTTCGACACGGTACCACACTGCAGACTGCTAACGAAGATACGAGCTTATGGAATAGGTTCACAGATTTGTGACTGGCTGGAAGACTTCCTAAGTAATAGAACGCAGTACGTTGTTCTCGACGGCGAGTGTTCATCAGAGACGAGTGTATCGTCAGGCGTGCCCCAGGGGAGTGTGATAGGACCGCTATTATTTTCTATCTATATAAATGATCTGATGGACAGAGTAAGTTGTAATTTGCGGCTGTTTGCTGATGATGCTGTGGTGTATGGGAGGGTGTCGTCTGTAACTGACTGTAATAGCATACAGGTTGACTTAGACAAAATTTCTAGTTGGTGCGAAGAATGGCAGCTAGCTCTCAATGTAGAAAAATGTAAGGTGATGCGCATGAGTAGGAAAAACAATCCCATAATGTTCGAATACAGCATCAATAGTGAGCTTCTTGATGCGGTCGCGTCGTTCAAATATCTAGGCGTAACATTGCAGAGCGATATGAAATGGAACGAGCATGTAAGGACAGTTGTGAGTAAGGCAGACAGCCGACTTCGGTTTATTGGGAGAATTTTGGGAAGATGTACTTCAACTGTAAAGGAGACCGCGTATAAAACGCTTATACGACCACGTCTTGAGTATTGCTCAAGTATTTGGGACCCGCAGCAGATCGGTTTGAAGGAAGACATAGAGGCGGTTCAGAGGCGAGCAGCTAGATTTGTTACCGGTAGGTTCGACCAATGCGCGAGTGTCACGGAAATGCTCCGGCAACTCAATTGGGGATCGCTGGAAGAAAGACGACGTACTTTTCGTGAATTTCTGTTAAGTAAATTTAGAGGGCCGGAATTTGAAGCTGAGTGTAGTACGATCTTGCTGCCGCCTACTTACATTTCGCGTAAAGATCACAAAGACAAGATAAGAGAAATTAGGGCTCGTACGGAGGCATATAGGCATTCTTTTTTTCCTCGTTCAATTTGGGAGTGGAATAGGAAAGGAAATGCCTAGTAGAGGTACAGTGTACCCTCCGCCACGCACCTTACGGTGAATTGCGGAGTATGTATGTAGATGTAGATGTAGAAGCTTTGTTAATACATAAAATTTCAGTTGTGCAGATATGATAAAATGTTTTTAAATATTTTGAGTTTTGTGTGCTTATTAATAATTTCTATTTCAGGCCAAAGGAGATTCAAGAAATAATATTGGTGAGTCCTATGGGTGTATCCAGACTTATGGACCTTTTGGGAGATAGCCGTGAAGTCATAAGGAATGATGTATGTATATTCATTGTTATTTTTGTTATAGAACTGTATTATGTAGAGACTTTGAGAAGTCATCAAAAGACAGGAGGGGAAAAGCAGTTTATATTTTATCTTATTGAAGACAGTTGGGTATAAACAAAATGTTAGGAATTATTAGGTGTAGGACTTAGCTGTTGTATTGTGGCCTATTTAGAAAAATATATGAGCAGAAACAGTTTTATCAGTTTGTCAGTAACAGAGGATAGATAACACTGCTCCGTGAAGATGATTGCTGAACCATGGACAAGCAGTTAAATAGACGATCACATACATGTAACTTAAATTTTCGACCATGGCCTTCATCAGAAAAATAAAAACATACATTCACACAATCACATAACAATACATAACTATACACAGATGACCATCATACTGGCTGCTTTTTTAATCACCTCAGGCAAATGAAAGGGTGGTTTCTTTGAGGGAGCACAGCTGATTTCCTATCCAATCCTTAAAAAAAAAATCTGAGCATTTGCTGTATGTTTAATAACATGTTGTTGTAGGTGCTAAATGGTAATCATCCTTCCTTTTTAAATCTGTGAAGATTATGAGCCACCTTTCCACTCCCCTTCCCCTCTCCCACTTGTGCCATGTTAGAGGGTAATCTTAACAGAATAATTTTGTATTATCCCTTCAAGCCAATAGTTTCTGTGTGGCCACCTAGCTGTATGTCTTCAGATTATTTGTTCTGAATGAATTTGTACAAACTTGGTTGGCACGTGGTAAATATTGGCTTGCAGTGATAATACAAAATCATATTTGAAACCAGCAGCCAATACTTACTGGTTATGTATAAAGCTGGCTGAGTGGGAATTTTATTTAAATTTCTCCAACACAAGAATTATCGGATAAAATTAATGAAAATGTTTATCTTAAAAATGGGCCTTTATTTCATAAAAAAATACTGATTGATTTACCTATTTATGCGAATATAGGCCGCGTGCGAATATAGGCCGCACCTAAACTTTTGACCAGAGATTATAGAAAAAAAAAAAAAAAAAAAATCTCGAGTGTAGGCCACAGGTTTTTTAATTTTTATTTTATTTATTTTTATTCTTTTGTATAATCGAACTTTTTTCGCAATCAGAAACACATTGTTAACGAAATAATGTTCTCTTTTCAATAAACTCAAAACAAATATGCAAAACTGTAAATCAATGAATAGGTAAAATTTTACGATGCTTCTCGCCGGGATTCAGTGCTTATGTTGGCAACAGATAAACAATGAAGTGTAGAATTGCGCTAATATTTTTCATAAATGTTATTGCTGCTCGTTTAGCTCGCAGTAAAATAAATACTGTACCTGCTCTATGATTGACAAGTTCTTGTATGTACCCTTGTCCGTTCAGAAAAAAATAATTTTCGTTTTAATTGAAGTTGTCATGAAAAAAACATTTATTGGTCATCTGAATTCAAAGACCTTGTCGTCATTACCATTGGTGCCAACGTAACCACTGCAGCCCCGCGAGAAGTGTCGTACAATTTAACCAAATGAATAAGAAAGCGAGACGACAGGCCAATCCGGGCGCCCCAAGTGAGGGGACGCTGAACCAAGGCGTGTTACTGGGCATTTCAAGTGTTGTATAAAGCGTAGGCGTGTGCTGCGAAAATATAGTATTTTTCGGTGTGTGTGTGTGTGTGTGAGAGACGATGCTTTGGCTTGCAACTTTATAGCGGGAAACGAACGTATGGGTTACACTGCCGAATGTAAGCTTCAGGTTGCCTAGTCACAGTAACGGACATGGAAAATGGGAAGTTCAACGTAAATTTGATGCTGACGAAAAAACATTCGACGCTGGTGTGTAAGTGAGGATAAACTATTAAAATGTTTGAAGAATTGTCGTGCATTTCAAAGGCTAAAATATAAATATACCAATGTTTGCTTGACTTGATAATTCTAAACAGTAACTGTGGTTTTGCCGTTACAACAGAAATGATTCAGCTGAAAGGCTGCAAATTAGCCCCGAGTTCCATGTACATCGTTTCATGGAAATAACCGCCAATGAATGTGAAACCAGTGACACTGGTCGTAGTAAAGTACGTTATTTTAAAACGTAGCATTGGAACTCAACATCAGCAGTAGCTACACAAATCAGTTGTTCCACTATCTTAACCTTCCATCACTGCTCACGGTAGGCGTTACCGTACCAACGTAAACGTCACGGCAAAATCTTTCGCAACACACACTAAACTTTTATCGCGAAAACTAGCTTCACTGACTACATCAAATTAAAATCATTTGAGTCCTTAGGAAGTGTGTATTATGTACTATTTTTTGTTTTAAGGCCGTGCGGACGTGTTAAAAAAAACAGTAGTCAGCTTTTGTTGGCTGCGGTACAGAATGACACCATTCGATTTATATCAAAATATCGATTTCCACGAATTCCCGTGCCATTTCCGTGAACATGTACAAAAATGTATATGTAGTTCTGCAAAACTGTTACTGTAACATTTTTGAAAATTGTCTAGTTTATTACGTTTCTCAAATCAACATAAAAGTGAGCGTACAATTTTTGAAACTAACGACTTTGGGAAAAGGAGCAGTTGGGGGGGGGGGGGGAGACTGAATCTCGATTATAGGCCGCACCACGATTCTGTACGCCGAAATTTGGGGGAAAAAGTGCGGCCTATATTCGAGCAAATACGGTAAATGAATCGTGAATAAATTTTTCACAGCAAAACTCCATATTGAGTCTATTCTTGTAAATTTTGTGTACTTCTGTACATACAATATTTTCTCATACTAATTTACACATTTTATTATTTTCACAAGGAAACTTTGTGGGTCATAATTTCTTCCAGTTTGCTCAATTCACAACAACAATGTTAATGTGGTGTCTGTATAGTTATTCCTACACTTCCCTCAGGAAATAGGGCTGCTGATGATCAACAGACAGTAGAGAAATTTAGTTTTATCTTTGATACTACTACCTGCAAGTAGTACAAGAGCACATATTTAGGTTGAGGGATTAAGATTTTAAAAGGGCTTTAAATACTTTACTATTTATTTAGGTTTCTTATTTAATATATAAATATTTGATTTTTTCTTTGTAATTTTTTTTTCTTTTTTTCTTTACATTATCCACTATTAGCCTTTTATTTTTATTAACCTTCATTTGTGGCCTCCATCTTCTGAAAGTGTTATGTCCCACATTTATTGCAGTGAATTGTAAACTATTCATTAAAAGGAAGTTAATTGTATGTCGTATTTTTTATAATATTGTACTCCTAATGTGTAACTCCAACTCCTGACTAAGTAATTTCTCATAGATTTATTGAACACAGTTACATTTCTTTTTTCACTACTGTAGCATACAACTACATTATCAACGGATTACTAAATGAGTAGTATTTTTCAGTGATAAATTAAATATTGTAATTTCAGGCACTCTTGCTTCTGATCCAACTTACAAAAGGAAATGCCAATATCCAAAAAATAGTCGCATTTGAGAATGCATTTGATAGATTATTTGATGTTATATCGAAAGAAGGGTATTCTGATGGTGGTATTGTTGTTGAAGATTGTCTGCTGTTAATGCTAAATCTTCTGAGGAACAACACATCAAACCAGAATTTTTTTAAAGAAGGTCTGTAATTTTTAATTTTTTATTTCTACATCTCAAGTAAGATTCCATTCTTTCCAGTATTTGGTTAGGAAATAATCATCATGTATTATTATGAATGTATCTTCTGCTTTTCTATCTGTAATCCAAGAAAATGGAAATATGAAGTGTCTTATCTCTCAGTGTACAGATTTTGTGGAACTTCCCAGTTATTGTAATGTCATATATTTGTATCATGTCACAATAAGTAGGCTGCACGGAATGACGGCATGGTCTAAGGTGTTATGCTATGGACTGTTTGGCCATTTCTGATGGACCTTAGAGTCCTCCCTACGGGCGCGCGCACGCTTGTGTGTGTGTGTGTGTGTGTGTGTGTGTGTGTGTGTGTGTGTGTGTGTGTTTTTGTTTGTTTTGACCAATGAGTAGAATACACAAAATAATACTATATTTATTGTGTCTGCTCGTCACCATAAGGTTGGTCTTCTAGATTTATACTGCTGGCTGTTGATATTTAAACACTGTGAAGGCAGCATGCTACTTATATCTAGTTTTCTTTAAGTGTACTACATACTTGGTTATGCTACTGATAAACATTGAAGCACATTCACAAGAGGGAATCAGGAGTTCTGTAATAAATAATAATAATAATAGTTATCAAACTACGGAAAGAGGACCTACAGCTTAAAGTGGAATCCTAATCACGTGATGTTTCTGGTGACTCCTCACAGTGTTGAGAGGTGAGGGATGGGTTAAAGCGCAAACTGAAAAAAATCTTAGATCCAACTGGGTTTCGAACCTGTGACCCTTTGGTTTCCAGTCGAGTGCTTTACCCCAAGACCACTGGGCCTGACACACCATCTGTATTCTGTAGATACAGGAAGAGTATACTGCGGCTTTCTCATTCAAAATTGTACAATGGTTGTTTTAAAAGTTCTCGGAATCACCACAAGAGGTCGGTCATGGGCCTGTTGCCTGTAAACATGTGCCACATCAGTACTCTTGAAAGAGAGATGTGGCTCTGTTATAGTTCCCTCATGGTGATTTCCAGAGATGGAAAATTTCGAAATTCAAACAATGGTTAAGCACTTTGTAAAGAAAGGTGTGAAAGCAAAGAACATTCATGCCAATTTCCAGAATACACTGGGGTAATCTGTTTGTTCATAATCAACTGTTGCAAAGTGGAAAAAATAATTTAAATTTGGTTGGGAGAGCTTACATGATGGTCAGCCAAGCTGTGTCACGCCTCCAGAAATCATTGCAAAAAAAAAAAAAAAAAAAATGGTCATGGAGGATTGCCAATTGAAAGTGTTTGAAATTGCTCACTCTTGCCAAGTGTCATTTGAAAGAGTATATCACATTGTAACTGAAGAACTAAAAATGAAAAAATGCAAGATGGCTGCCACGAATCTTGATGCTGGACCAAAAACGCATAACATGGTCATATCAGAACAATGTTTGGCATGTTTTCTGAGAAATGAACAGATGACACTTGGGTCCACTGCTACGCCCCACAGACAATTGTCAAAGCAGTGGAAACATGCTGATTCTCCGCCACCAAAGAAAGCAAAGATAACTTTTTCGGCTGGAAAGGTCATCAGTGTTCTGGGATGTGAAGGTGATTCCTTTTGTAGACTATCTCCCCATTGGGCAAACAATTATTGGAGAATACTATGCTAACCTCCTTGACAAATTGGAAAAAAAAAAAGAAAAAAAAAAGGTGGGGGGGGGGAGGGGTAACCAGGTTTAGCAAGGAAGAAAGTCATCTACTATCAAGACAATGCGTGCCCACATATGTGTCGCCGCCTTGGCAAAATTATATAAACTAAGGTATGAATTGTTGCCACATCCACCTTATTTACCTGATATGGCTCTGTCAGACTTCCATCTCTTCCAAAACTGAAATTTTTTCTTGGTAGACAAAGTCACTTCAAAAGAAGAACCGATAGCTGAAGTTGACAACTATATTGCAGGCCTGGAGGAATCTGACTTTAAAGATGAGATCAAGGCACTGGAACATCGTTGAGGAAGAGCATTACTCTAGAACAGGGGTTCCCAAACTTTTTTTGTCTTGTAGACCCCTTGCCAACTTTTTCTGCCCTTTGTAGTCCCCCTGCCTTTTATGTACTTCATTTTTTTTACGAATTCCTAACTTCAAATGTGTTTTCGCGCCAGATATGGTGCTACCGACTTTGATAACTTTAACTGTAAAAGAGAGGAGTGAAAAACAAGAAAAAAGGAAGAGAAAGATGTTAGGTATCATACATTTACTGATTTAAATGACACAAACTCATACATACAGGCTTTTAATCGGAGGGATGTGGCTGATGTGTTTTTAGTAAATTTTCAATATTTGGTTTCAGTTCTGTTAGGTTTTAACTTAAATCTCCTCTTCCAGTGATTTCCAACTTGTTTCTTCTTTTTGTAAGAAGATTGGCAATAGTTTCTGGTGACTACTCACATCACTGAGAGGTGAAGGCTGGGTTAAAACGCAGACTCGAAAATTCTGTTATCTGACTGTGTTTCAAACCCGCGACCCTTCGGTTTCCAGTTGAGCACATTACCCCGAGACCAATGGGAGTATGTTTCTTTAACTGTTATTTCAAATGTAATAAAAGACTTAAATTTTGTGCAGTAGGAACTGCTACACAAAATGCAGAAAGCTGAACAAGCCCACATTCACCTGGAGAAGGGCAAGGGGTAGTAGTTTACGAAGTGGAGCTATGAAAATAAAAACATAGCTGATGGCATTGTAATTGAAGAGGAAGCTGAAGTTCCTCTTTGGAGATTTGTATTTAGTAAAATGTAATATTACATCTATTAAAATATATGTGCACCTTTAGATTTACTTTGCTTGTAATGCTCTACAAGTCAGAATATAGCCACAATTGATCCCCCCCCCCCCCCCTCAAAAGATTATTTATATATAAGTAGATGAAGATTACTTACCAGGCGAAGGAACACAGGTAGTGATAGTAACAAATAAAACACACACACACACACATGCATGCTAGCTTTTGCAGCCTAGCTGCTTCTTCAGGCAGAGGGGAAGGAGAGGGAAAAGAAATTATGAAGGTTTTATGGGGGTGGGTAAGGAGCCATTCCAATCCTGGGAGAGGAAGGACTTACACTATGTGTGGGTGTGTGTTTATTTGTTTGCCCTCCTTTTTTTTCCACAAAAGATACGGGTTTGTTTACATCATGTACCCTAATAGTGAGCAGAACAGCACAAACAGTACCACATAATAGTTTTGTCTTTCTGCCTTATCTTTGATACTGTCTTACTACCAGAAAGCACCTCTACCATGAAGTTTAACATCCTGTATACACCTACAGTTTTAATCTTGTGTTCTTCATACTACCCCTGTAGTTGCCACAAGTAAAATTTTATTATTTGCTATCCTTCATGGGGTTGCAATTTTTATAAACTTTTATGAAAAAGTTCATGGAAAGATTGACTTTTTAAGGTGTAAGGATGATGTCAAACTACACAAAAAATTTCTTATCATATTTGCATCTGGTTTGATTTGTGTGTTTGTGAAGATTGTCACATACTCCCTTTTCCTTATTGGTAGGGGAAAAATACACTATCTTAAACCATTGCCTATCAATTACATTGTATGAATTGCTTACTATTATCTCTTCCTTCTGTGAGTAGAATTAACATTTGCACTAAATGAGTTCTTAGTGTTTCATTTTCTTTGAGTTACATGTATCTCTTCCACAGCTTCTCCAGTAATTTATACAGGGCATTTCAAAAGTACTTTTTAAAAGATAAAGGTGAAGCATTGAATTAAAATTTGTGATGAAACCGTGAACCGAATCTGGATCTCCATGCTTACTAGACAGACGTCTTACCACTAGACCACATCACAAATTTTAATTCAATGCTATACCTTTATCTTTAATGTCTTTGACACTTTCGAGACAAGAAACAGTCTCAGGATTTGTAAATTTCTGTTTATAATGAAACTTTTTAAAACTTTAGGGGACAGTTTACTTGCATAAAAAAAGAAATATTTTTATTTTTTATTTATTTATTTATCATCATATATTTATTATAGAAGGAGACTTTCCTGGTGGGAAAATTTTTCAAGCATTTCACTGTAGTAATGTAGAGATAAGGATTCACTTCATCATTCATGTTTGAAGGTGAAGATCAGTTACGAGAAATAGACATGCATCACCTTTATATTTAGCACCTTTATAACAAATGTCTGTCTAGGTGTGTTTGCGTTTGGATATGTGTGAGTGTGTTTGTATTTGTTTACCTTCCTCCCCCCCCCCCCCCCTAAGGTAAGTCCTTCCACGCCTGGGATTGGAATGACTCCTTTTCCACTTCCTTAAAATCCATATCCTTCCCTTTCTCCTCTCCTTCCCTCCTCTTTTTCCTGAAGAAGCTGAGAGACTGCGTCAACTTTCAGACAACACTACCTACAAAGTTTGTCAAAACAATCCTATCCCTGATGTCCAGGCAGAGCTTCAAGGAATCCTCAAAACCTTAGGGCCCCTACAAAACCTTTCACCTGACTCCATTAACCTCCTGACCCCAACAACAACCCGCACCCCCACCTTCTACCTACTTTCCAAGATCCACAAACCCAATCAGCCCGGCCACCCCATTGTGGCCGGTTACCGAGTCCCTACAGAATGAACCTCTGCCTACATAGACCAACACCTTCAACCCATCATGTGCAGCCTCCTATCCTACATCAAAGACACCAACCACTTCCTCGATCGCCTGAAATCCTTACCTAGCCTGTTACCTCCAGAAACCATACTTGTAACCATTGATGCCACTTCCTTATACACAAATATCCCACATGCCCAGGGCCTCGCTGCGATGGAGTATTTCCTTTCACGCCGACCACCCACTTCCCTACCTAAAACCTCTTTCCTTAATACCCTAGTAAGCTTCGTCCTAACCCACAACTTCTTCACTTTTGAGGGCCAAACATACCAACAACTAAAGGGAACAGCCATGGGAACCAGGAGGGCCCCCTCGTATGCAAACTTATTTATGGGACTCTTAGAGGAAGCCTTCCTGGATACCCAAGCCTGTCAACCCAAAGTTTGGTATAGATTCATCGATGACATCTTTATGACCTGGACTCAAAGTGAAGAACAACTCCAGAATTTCCTCTTCAACCTCAACTCCTTTGGTCCCATCCGTCCACATCAAACCTACCAATAAACAACAGTACCTCCATTATGAAAGCTGCCATCCATTCCACATCATACGTTACCTTCCCTACAGCTTAGGTCTTCCTGGCAAACGAGTCTGCTCCAGTCCTAAACCTCTGAACCAGTACACCAATAACCTAATAACAGCTTTCACATCCTGCAGCTATCATCCTGATCTGTTACAGAAGCAAATTGCCAGAGCCACTTCCTCATCCCCCCAAATTCAGAACCTTCAACAGAACCCCAGAAGTGCCCCTCTTGTCACTGGATACTTTCCGGGACTGGAGCGGACTCTGTATGTGGCTCTCCAGCAAGGATACGACTTCCTTAAATCCTGCCCTGAAATGAGATCTATCCTTCATGACATCCTTCCCAATCCACCGAGTGTGTCTTTCCGCCACCCACCTAACCTCCGTAACCTCCTAGTCCATCCGTATGAAATCCCCAAACCACCTTCCCTACCCTCTGGCTCCTACCCTTGTGACCACCCTAGTTGTAAAACCTGCCCTATGCACCTTTCCACCACCACTTACTCCAGTCCTGTAACCCAGAAGGTGTACATGATCAAGGGCAGAGCCACTTGCAATAGCTCCCATATGATTTACCAACTGACATGCCTTCACTGTGAAGCGTTCTATTTGGGAATGCTCAGCAACAAACTGTCCATTCGCATGAATGGTCACAGGCAGACACTGTTTGTTGGTAATGAGGATCACCCTATGGCTAAACACGCCTTGGTGCATGGCCAGCACATCTTGGCACAGTGTTACACCGTCCGGGTTCTCTGGATACTTCCCACCAACACCAGTTGTTCAGAACTCCGGAGATGGGAACTTGCCATTCAACATATTCTCTCTTCCCGTTGCCCACCTGGTCTCAACCTCCGCTAAATCAAATTCCCGCCCACGCCCACATCCTTAACATCTTTGCCTTGTTTCTGTGGACAGAGCCTCTGCCTCAAGTGGTATCTCTGTTCAACTTCTTTGGTTTCTACAGTATGTCTGCCTAGGTGTGTTTGCATGTGTGTGTGTGTGTGTGTGTGTGTGTGTGTGTGTGTGTGTGTGTGTATTTGTTTACCTTTTTTTTCCCTAAGGCAAGTCCTTCCACTCCTGGGATTGGAATCACTCCTTTTCCACTTCCTTAAAACCCGTATCCTTCCCTTTCTCCTCTCTTTCCTTCCTCTTTTTCCTGAAGAAGCTGCCAGCAGTGGCGAAAGCTTGAATGTTTGTGTGTTTTTATTTGTGTTTTTTGTTTCTGTCAGTGAGCATGTACTTGGAGTAAGTCAAACAATATTTATTTTATACAAATAGTGCAATCTATCTGAAAGTGCTTTGTTTTCAAGTTACTAACAGAAGTTTAAAGTTTAATTGATTGTTATGCACTTTAGCCTTTTAATGTGGAGAAAAGATTAGTAGCAGCAGAGATTTCTACTTATTTTATAGACTTAACCTAAATGTAAGGTGATGCATGTCTATTTCTTGTAACTGATCTTCACCTGCAAACATGAATAATTAAGTGAATCCTTATATCTACATTACTACAGTGAAATGCTTGAAAATCGCTCCCATCACACAATGGTTGTAATGTATTATGACTTAACTACAAACTGTGTTTGCAACACATTTCACACACAGTTTCCTAATATTCCACTCTACATTTCTAGAAATTTATATTATTGTCAGGCACATTGTTTGGAGATATGGCAGCATAAGGCTTGAGCTGCATGCAAAGTGAAATGGACATAGATCGATGTAGAAGGCAATGGACAGAGTGGGAAGAAGATGAAGTAATGTAAGATTGGAATGAATATACACCAGGAGTTAACATGTAGCGCAACATGCTAAGTATGGTGCATGTCACACTGCTTGCCTTCTTGATATCACCAGAGATATCTTGCAGGGAAAATGTATAGTTAAAATATGCAAGTAAACTATGAACAGGGGGGGGGGGGGGGGCAGAGTGAATAAATGAAAACATTGAACTTATGGCAAGTGGGAAGAAAAAAGTAGTAAATTATTGAATGTGATAGATTGAAACACTCTTATTTTTCCTTTTTTCTACTACCTCATTTATGTTACCATAGATGACAAGTAACTGAATTTGAATGTAGTGAAAGTGCAGTGCTCATGAGGTGCCTAGTAGCTTTCACTACCCTGAATAAAATGTACAGTCTCTAACTAAAATGTTCACCAACATCTTGTCTTCCAATACGGCACATTGGGTGTTTGTTCCTGATGTTAAGGCCATTAGGTTAATTAGCAAGGAACTAATTTGGGAAAACAAATTACGTATTAAATATCTATTTTATATAGATGTCACTCTGTTTTTGTTAACCAGAAATAGAGAAATTGCATGATTAAGTGTCTTTCCATTTCAACTCTATTTATCTAACATGAAAAAGTAATATTGTTCACACTTTTATATGATCAGTTACTAGCCTATGACTGACCGCATTGGACAGTGGGTATGCCCGTCATCTGACGAAACCAGAGTGACTACACAGTACCAATCCATCTCGGTTTACGACACGATAACTCTCGCCAAAACATGGCCGAAGTGTTTTGCCTGCCTTTTTGTATTTTGTTTATTAAATTATATGTTTTTTTAATTATCTAAAACAACAAAATGGTAGCTTGCTATTGAGAGATGACTTTTTATGAAACTCGAGTGAATTTAATGAAAAGTATATAATGTAACTAATGAAGAAATTAGTTTTGGTGTGCAGCAGTCTCCAAATGCACTTACCAAACACAACACAGCAGTATAATTTTGAGTGGCCTTTCCCATGGGTTATAATACCAAGTGTACCACTTTTTATTGGTACCTTAAATCAGCTGCATACAGCTCTGTTCTGACTTGCTCTGAGGAAAGTGAATATGATGGCTTCAAGCCAGAAATGTCACAAACTGAGAGAAGCTATGTGGAAATACTGTGATGTGTCATGTTATATAGAATATAGACTATTCCCAATAGTTTATACGAATTACTGCCAGGTGAAGTAGCAGAGTGGTCTAAGGCGCCTCACTACGGGGCTCGCGGTTGCTCGCCATCAGAGATTAGAGTACTCCCTAGGGCGTGTGTGTGTGTGTGTGTGTGTGTGTGTGTGTGTGTGTGTGTGTTGTTCTTAGGTTAGTGTAACTTAGGCCTTAGGTTAGTTTAACTTACTTTTAGTAGTTTGTAAGCTGGTTGGTTGGTTTGATGTTTTAGGAGGTCAAAACTGCGGAGGTAATCAGTCCCCCATCAGGGACTAATAACGAAAGCAGTGAAGTCCCACAGGTTTTACAAACATTTGAATGTTTTATGAATTTCTGTTACACAACTTTGTACCATCAAAAATTTCCAGCATCTGTAACAGTTCCATTCTATGCAATAATGCTCATTTCAAGATGTGTGTGAAATATTTTCATTTTATGTATCAAGAAAGACAATGACATAAGTATGTAGTAAACTCATAACTTATCATTAGGTAACTTATAATGTAGACCCATTACATACATTACTGAAATTTGCTAAAATTGTAAAATATGAAATGGGAGCTGTGTTTTTGAAATTTGGATTTATAGTAGTAAAATATATTTTTTTATGATAATAGCTACAACTTTATTTGTATTATTTCAAACTGAAGACAGTTTCACTGGTTAACAATAAATTATTTCAACCTTATTAGATTAATTAACTGTTCTGTTGGTTCTGGGTAGAATATTTTAGACATTATAAGTTAAGTAACACACAACACTGGTGTAGCAGTCCAAAATATACACTATGCCATATTATTTATTTATTTTTATTACTCTTACTTTATTACTTTTTTGTGTATGTCAAACTATGAGAACTTTATCAATTGACAGGTAGCTACATACAAAGACTTGCCCCCATGTTTAATTTACCTGCTGAAGGTGATGATGCCATATGGAGCCCTCAGAAAGTTAGCAATGTGCACTGTATGTTGCAGGTGAGAGTGCATTAAAATAGTAATTACATACCACAAGTAATTGTCACTATATCTTTTTATACCATTCTGTTCAATTGCAGGTTTTACGGACATTGGTAACACCTGGTAATCCAGCTCAGGTAACCACGTCATCTCAGAAGACTATGAAGTCCTGTGGCCTTTTAGAAAACCTGTGCAATATACTGATGGCAAGTGGCGTTCCAGCAGATATACTTACTGAAACAATCAACACAGTTGGCGAAGTCATAAGGGGTAATATGAGCAACCAAGAATATTTTGCCAATGTTCTGGCACCTTCAGCTCCTCCAAGGTGAAGCATTATGTATTTTTTTTTTTTTTTTTTTTTTTTTTTATATAAATAGGCAAAAATCTAACTATGTCAAGTCCAGGTTGGATTATCATTCATACAGTAAGAATAGGTAGTAGATCATTGTAAAGATGATTGGTGAACTACTGACAGGTAAGTAGAACAGAGAATCACACTCATACAACTTAGTTGTTAACCACAGCTACAACAGAAAAAACCACACACATTGATACAATATAATAAGAACAATTTACAACTCACTGCAAAGACATAATGATGAGCTGCGACAGACACAAAAAACAGACACACACATACAACCCTTAAACTATCGGTCATGCTCTTATTCAGATATAGAACATTGACGCAATCAAACAGGAACACCCACAGTCTCACAACCATCATCTCCGGCTGCCAAACTTTGAGTGTGCACATATATAGGGATACTTCCATGTGATTGCACAGTTGTAAAGTACAGTAACAACATTTTTCTTAGATTTCAACGGTATGTGCTCAGAAAGATAATGACATATTCGTTGGGAAGTTTATCACAACTTTAGTAGCTGTGTGGTCATGAATAAAAAAAATATGTATTCTAACCCAGACTACAGCGTATTCGCTGTGTCTTTGTGATTATGTGAAATTATGTATGCTTTCATTCTGATGAATGCTGTGGCTGGGAATTTAAGTTGTATGAATTTTATTATCTTCTCTTTGTGCCTGTCTGCTGCTCAGCGATCATCTTTACAGTGAGTTGCTGCTGATACTCATATATTATTGGTGTTAATTATAGAAATTTTTGCAGCAATCTCATCAAATTACTTGGTACTTGTCAACTACTTTATTAAGGATGTGTTCATTAATGTATTTTGTAATTTTCAAGAGTTCTCTCATCTCAGTAAGCAATCCAAAATGTGAATAAAATTCTAAGAATAAAATTAACCTAAAAAAAAAAAAAAAAAATATTACAAGAAGATAACATTAATTCAGAGGCAATTATAGCTCGTGATTTCAACAACCTTTCATACTATATCAGATGTCTTATAGACAGTGTGCTTGAGCTTAATACTAAGTTAAAGAACTTCTTGGAGGGAAACTCCCTGTGCTACATTATAGAATCTCTTCAAAGAAATTCTTAAAATTAATGTTTTGCACTTGTTTCTAATTAATATTAAAACAACAATATTATGACCTCTTACCGCAAGAGCCATGGATTATGACTAATGTAATATCATGTATTACTCATGTAATGGAGTCAGATGTTCAGTATTCATGTGTCAGTACATGCGTTTTTGCAAAAAATAAATAATGAATGTACTTTCTTTCTTTTCCAGGCCTGCAATAGTTGTTCTCCTGATGTCGATGGTTAATGAGAAACAACCATTCATACTTCGTTGTTCGGTGCTGTATTGCTTCCAGTGCTTCCTATTTAAGAATGAGGTCGGTCAAGCTCAACTTGTTCAAACTCTTCTCCCTTCTACGTCTGAAAGTAAGTATTAATATATATTTGTAAATTGTTATTTTTCTTAAGAAAACTGCCAACAGCCAAGGATTCATACTTTGAAGTCATATTAAAATTGAAGATATGCATTATTCTCATTTGTGACAACACTTTGTGAAAAAGACAATGGCTTGTGAGCTTTTGTGACAAAGTTTATGATAATAATATTTAACAGAAGTAATGGAATCCACCATCATGAACCACAGACATTGCCGAGGTGGAATGGCTCGTGTGCCTCAACGATACAGATAGCTGTATCGTAACTGCAACCACAGCAGAGGGGTGTCTGTGGTGAGGCCAGACAAACGTGTAGTTCCTGAAGAGGGCAGCAGCCTTTTCAGTAGCTTCAGTGGCAGTAGTCTAGATGATTAACTGAACTGGCCTTGTAACGCCAACTAACATGGCTTTGACATGCAGTTACCCTGAACTGCTGAAAGCAAGGGGAAACTACAGTCATTACTTTTCCCGAAGACAAGCAGCTCTACTGTATGAATATATGATGTCATCTTCTTGGGTAAAATATTCTGGAGGTAAAATAGTGCCCCATTGACTTCTTCAGGCAGGGAGGATGTAGTCATCAAGTAAAACAAAACAAGCATTCTACGGTTTGGAGTGTGGAATGTTCTATCCCTTAATCACGTCGGTAAGCAAGAAAATTTGAAAAGAGAAATGGAGGGGTTAGACTTACAAGGAAAGTACTTGGGCTCGAACAAACACATATACACCAAAATCGTATCTGAGATAATGTCAAGATCCCTTATTGCACTAGTGATACTCCCACATCTACAAAACTCTGCAGTCGTCCGTTAGAGGCCTCTGCGTGTGCACTTTAACCTATCGGTTCGCCAGTAGGGACGGTGCAGTGTGCCTCCGAAGTTGCATTTTGTGTTGTTATTTGTGTGGTGAAGCGTCAGATGGGGCGGCGATTGCTAATCAATCCTGCTAAAGTAGTGCAATTAGTTGAGATGAAGTTACGAAGAACCCTTCTTCGTGAAGATGGTATTAGTGTAGAAGATGAATCATTTGCATGCTTTCTCGTATCTGTTATGGTACAGAAATATGAGCATAAGTTAGATACTGTTGTTGCAAACTCATAATGATAATAGGGATGATAATGATGAACAACTCATTGCAAGCGGTAGTGCTACGGTAAGTACGGGAAGAGGTGATGGAAGCGGTGGCAGAGAATACCAACAGTCTTTCGGGAAGAAGGTTAAAGTTGCAACTATCATCACGGCTTTTGATGACAATTCGCTAGGGAACATGTATGATGATTATTACATAATTTATAGTTAAGATATTTGCATTACGTACGGCATCTAAAATTACATCTACAGTGGTATCTAGAGCATGGTTGCAGAGCTTTGCAGAAAAACTACACCCACCATCACATTGAGGTGTACGTAGAGGTCCTGTAACCAAACATCCATACAGATATGTTTGTTCAAGCCCATGTACTTTCCTTGTTAGATATGGTGGGGGATTAGTGCAGTTCAGTGGCAGTATGAACAGGATTTCTGCTCAGGTGAGTACAGGGTTTTAAGTAAAAAATCGTTTGGAGTAGGTCTCATAATGAAAAAGAAAATATGAACAGCATAGTGAACACATTACTGTAGCAGAGATAGACACGAAGCCAACACTGACCACAGTAGTACAAGTTTATATGCCAACTAGCTCTGCCAATGATGAGGAGATCAAATAAATGTTTGAGGAGATAAAAGAAATTATTCAGACAGTTAAGGGAGAGGAAGACTTGATTGTAATGAGGGAATGGAAATTGGTAAGAGAAGGAAATGTAGTAGGAGTTTGCCTGGTAGAATTATGTGCAGGGCACAATTTAATCATCACAAACACTTGGTTTGATCAGCAAGAAAGTAGGTTATACATGTGGAAGAGGCAAGGATACTGTTCATAATGGTAAGGCATAGGTTTAGAAACCATTTTTTAAACTGTAAGACATATCCATGGGCATATATAGATCCTGACTACAACATATGAGTTAGTTTAAAACTGGAAAAAAGGTAGAAATTTAAGGAGATGGAATCTGGATAAATTGAAGTAACCACATGCGGTTGAGTGTCTCAGAGGGAGTATTAGTAAAGGACTGGCTGAAACAGGAGAAAGTAATACAGAAGAAGAAGAATGGGTAGCTCTAAAAATAGAGTAGTGAATGCTGCAGAGGATCATGTAGATAGAAGGATAAGGTCTAATAGAAATCCCTGGATAACACAGGAGGTACTGAACTTAATTGATGAAAGGAGAAAATAACCCCCAATTTCAGGAAGACTATAATAATTACAATTCCAAAGAAGGCAAGTGTACAAAAAAGTGAAAATTACAGATCTCTCTGTGTAATAAGTCATGGTTACTAATACTAACACAAATTATTCACAGATGAATGGAAAAACTGCTGGTATCCGAAATTGGGGAAGATCCGTTTAGATTTAGGAGAAATGCAGGAACAGGGTAGGCTGTACTCACATTATGACTTATCTTGGAAGATGGATTAAGGAAAGGCAAACCTACGTTTTTAACATTTGTAGATCTGGAGAAAGCTTTTGACAGTGTAGACAGGAATACAATCTTTCAAATTCTGAAGGTACCAGGGGTAAAATACAGGGAACGGAGAGTTATATTCAACTTGGACAAAAACCAGACCGCAGTTGTAAAAGTCAAAGGGCATGAAAGGGACACAGTGGTTGGGAAGGGAGTAAGACAGAGTTGTAATCTTTCCCCAATGTTGGTCAATCTGTATGTTGAGCAAGCTGTGAAGGAATGCAAGGAGATAACTGGAGAGGGAATTATATTTCAGGGAGAAGAAATGGTTGATCGATGACATAGTAATTCTGTCAGGGACAGCAAAGGACCTGAAAGAGCAGTTGAATAGAATGGACAGTGTCCTGAAAGGAGGGTATAAAATGAACATTACAAGAGCAAAACAAGGGTAATGGAATGTAGTGTCAGAAAATCAGGCGATGCTGAAGGAATTAGCTTAGGTAATGAGATGATAAAAGTAGTAGATGAATTTTGTTATTTGTGTAGCAAAATAACTTCTGATGGTTGATGTAAAGAAGGCATAAAATGCAGAACAGCTATGGTAAGAAAAGCAGTTCTGAATAAGCAAAATGTTTTTTTTTTTCTTCAATTATTTATTTAAATGTTTGGAAGTCCTTTCTTAAAGCATGTGTCTGGAGTATAGCATTGTATGGGAGTGAAACGTGGACTATAAAAAGTTCAGACAAAAAGATGATAGAAGATTTTGAAATGTGGTGCTACAGGCAAATGATGAAGATTAGATGGGGTAGATCACGTGACTAATGAGTAGGTGTTCAACAGAATTGGGGAGAAAAGGAGTTTCTGGCATATCCTGACTGAGATAAGGAGTAGGTTGATGAGAGAAATCATCAATTTAGCATTAGAAGGAAGTGTGTGGGGTAAAAATCATAGTGGAACACTGAAGAATGAATACAGTAAACAGATAAAAAAAAATGATGTAGGTTGCCATTGTTATTCTCAGATGACGCTTTTACAGGACAGGGTGAGAAAGGCTCATCTCCTCATAAGAATAGCAACCCATATCTACCTGAATCTGCTTACTATATTCGTCTCTGTCTCCCTCTGCGATTTTAGCCCACACCTTTCCTCCAATGTTAAATTTACGATTCCTTGATGTCTAAGAAGATGCACTACCAATTGATCCCTTCTTTTAGTCAAGGCAAGCCACAAATTCCTTTTCTTTCCAATTCTGTTCAGTACCTATTCATTGGTTACGCGACCTACCCACCTAATCTTCAGCGTTCTTCTGTAGCACCACATTTCAAAAGCTTCTATCCTCGTCCTGTTTAAACTAGTTATCATCCATGTTTCACTCTCATACAAGGCAACACTCCACACAAATGCCTTTAAAAAAAACTTCCTTACACTTACATTAATATTCAAAGTTAGCAAATGTCTCTCTTCAAAAATGCTTTTCTTCCCATTGCCATTCTGCATTTTATATCCTCTTTACTGCCGCCATTACAGTATATGTTATTTTACTGTGCAGGTAACAAAACTCATCTATCACCTTTATCGTTTGTTACATAATCTAATTCGTTCAGCATTGCCTCACTATCTAATACTGCATTCCATTACCCTTGTTTTGCTCTTCTTAATGTTCATCTTATATGCTCCTTCAACACACTGTCCATTCTAATTCAGTTGTTTTCTAGGTCCTTTGCTGTCTCTGACAGAATTACAATGTCATCAGCAAAGTGCAATGTTTTTATTTCTTCACCCTGAACTATAATTCCTTTTCCAAATTTCTATTCGCTTTCCTTCACAGCTTTCTCAGTGTACTAATAGAATAACATTGGAGAAAGGCTACATACCTGTCTTACTCACTTCCCAACCAATGTTTCCCTTTCATGCTTTTCGACTCTAATAACTTTGGTCTGGCTTTAGTACGATTTGTAAATAACCTTCCCTATATGTTACCTCCTGCTGATTTCAGAATTTGAAAGAGTGTATTGCAATCAACCCTGTGAAAAGCTTTCTCCCAATCTACAAAAGCTACAAATGTAGGTTTGCCTTTCCTTAGCCTATCTTTTGTGATAAGTCGTAAGGTGAATATTGCCTCTCCCGTTCCTACATTTCTCTTGAATCCAAACTGATCTTCCCCGAGGTCAGCATATGTAATTCTTTCCATCCTTCTGTAAATAATTCATGTTAAAATTTTGCAACCATGACGTCAAACTGATGGTTCTTTCAGAAAAGATTCAATAATATTTTTGAGGAGGCTAGGTTGCTTACTCACCACAAAGACATTCGATGAGCCGCAGATTGGCACAAATACCAGACAACAACATTATAGCTTTCGGCCTTTTAGACCTTCATCAGTTAGACACACACACACACACACACACACACACACACACACACTGATACACTTCTGTATGTGTCTCTGACGAAGGCTTAAAAGACCAAAAGCTATAATGTTGTTGTCTGTTATTTGTGTCTTTCTGTGGTTCATCGGACGCCTCTGTGGTGAGTAAGTAACCTATCATTCGCAAAAATATAACTGATGTTTCTGTAAAATATAAAATTGGAAAGTCCAGGTTGGAATAAATAATATAGTGAGGACAGTTTACTACTCACCGCAAAGACGTGGCGACGAGCTGCGACAGGCACATACAAAAGACACACACATACCACACATTCAGCTATCGGCCATGGCCTTCTTCAGAAATAGAGCACTCACGCAATCACACAGGCACACAACACAGTCATACAACCATCACCTCCGACTGCCACACTTCGAATCGAAGTGTGGCAGTCGGAGGTGATGGTTGTATGACTGTGTTGTGTGCCTGTGTGATTGCGTGAGTGCTCTATTTCTGAAGAAGGCCATGGCCGATAGCTGAATGTGTGGTATGTGTGTGTCTTTTGTATGTGCCTGTCGCAGCTCGTCGCCACGTCTTTGCGGTGAGTAGTAAACTGTCCTCACTATATTATTGATGTTTCTGTAACTTTTGTACTTGTCTGTACCTGCTTTCTTTGTAATGGGAAAAACCACATTTTTCTTAAAGACTAAGGGTATTTTGTCTGCCTCATACATCTTACTCACCACGTGAAATAGTTTTGTCGTTGTTCCTTTTTTGTCCTGTTTTTCCCACATTTTTTTGCTGTATTATATTATAGTTCAGATATTTAGGTTATCCATCTATGCAACTGATTAAATATAGATTTTATTGCCATATGCATTTGCCTTTATTTGGAAGGCATCATCAGTGGCCTGTAATATATACATGATTATGTTTTACAATATATCATATTTACATTTCTTAGTATTTTAGGTTATAAACAGTTCTGGCATGCTATTTAAGTATAGTTACTGATATTTGGATGTTGTTTTGTCATTGCTGGTTCTAACAGAAACTTCATTAGCTGTGTTGGAATGTCATCTACTCCAGGAGCCTTGTTTAATAATACTAATAATAATATAATTAATACTGTTTAAAAATCATTAGATATTTGTTCATTTGTTTGGATGCAGTATAAGGAGTAAAAATGAAAGGTGATTATGTAAGTTGAACTGCTGATCATATCATGAATACTAATGCCCTTGCTAGGGAACATGCAGAGTCATTGAGACAACACTGCAAATTTTCCAAAGAGTGTACAAACATACTGAAGTTGACAGCGAAATATTGAACATTTATTGTAGAACAGCTACAAAGTGACTTTAATCATAAAGCTGAATTGAACCTTTTTTTTTCTTTTTAAAATGATGCTCTATAAAAGCATGACAAATGCGCTGCACAACTCACGGACCTCTCATGAGACATCTTTTGTGAGACACCCTGTACATTTCATAGGATTGTAGTTAGTGGTGTTTGAGGGCATACTATTCAAACCCTTAACAAAAAATCAGCAGCAAACTTCCTGGAAACAGCCAAGCAAGTCAGCTGTCACCGATCCCACCTGTAATGCAAACATCAAATGATGTGCAGGAAGACCAGTATTTTGGTTCTGATACCATAACATATGGACTGACGTACCGAGACATTACAATCAAGAAGTCTCCATTAGAAAAAAAAAAAAATTCCTGAAATATTTGATAATGAGGGACTAAGATTTCATTTTAAGTGAGACTTGAGATTTGGTAATAAATTCATTGAAATCTCCATTGTTGCCTCTTCTGTTCAGGATTTGCAAGCACCTGGTAAGTGGAAATCCCATGGAACAGTGGCATGGGTGCAGAAAGAAAGCCAATTATTTAATTATTGGTGAAGAGAGAGAACCATTACAATTAGATAACAGAGAAATAATAGATCCAGGCACAGAATGAAAGTATTTAGGAGCAAATAGTAGATTAATATGAAAAAAGCAATACTGAATTTATGAAACAAAGGAAGCAATTAATGCTCCAACATCAATTTGCTGGGATAAGGTATAAGAAAAACAAAAGAACTGCAAATACATACAACATTAAGTTTCTGAGAAGTATAAGTTGCTACTCACCACAGAGACATCTGTTGAGTCGCAGAAAGGCACAAATAATAGAACGCAACTTGAAAAAGCTTCTCCAACTGACGAAGGCTATAATGGCAAAAAGATTTTTCATTTGTATTCTACTATTTGAGCCTTTCAGCAGCTCACCGGATGTCTTTGTGGTGAGTAGCAACCTAACTTTCTCAAAAATATTATTGAATCCTACCTGGAGTTTCCATTGTTTGATTTAAACATTAAGTTTCCTTACTTATGGTTCAGGACCTGAAATTGTAGTATCTATTTTTTGTAAAATTCAAATTTATGTTTAGTAAAGTTTACAACTATTTTCAGCAAAATGTGAACCTATTTTTAATTATTTATTTTTAATGATTAGATACAGAAGCATTTCAATTTGATGCACAACTTGCATGAAGACAAAGGCCTGTTGTTGTTGTTATGGTCTTCAGTCCTGAGACTGGTTTGATGCAGCTCTCCACCCTACTCTATCCTGAGCAAGCCTTTTCATCTCCTCATAAGAACGACAACCCACATCTATTTGAATCTGCTTACTATACGCGTCTCTTGGTCTCCCTCTGCGATTTTTACCCCACACACTTCCCTCCAATGCTAAATTTACGATTCCCCGATGTCTAAGAATGTGTCCTACCAAGCGATCCCTTCTTTTAGTCAAGGTATGCCAAAAATTCCTTTTCTCTGTTCAGTACCTCTTCATTAGTTATGCGATCTACCCACCTAATCTTCAGCATTCTTCTGTAGCACCACATTTCAAAAGCCTCTATTCTCTTCCTGTCCCCACTGCTTATCGTCCATGTTTCACTCCCGTACAAGGCAACACTCCACACAAATGCCTTCAGAAAAGACTTCCTTACACTTAAATTAATATTCGATGTTAGCAAATTTCTCTTTTTCAAAAATGCTTTTCTTCCCATTGCCATTCTGCATTTTGTATCCTCCGTACTACGACCATCGCATGCCTAACATTTTGAAATTGACTTAAAAAAGAGGTCAAGTTGGGGAACTTTTTGACTGGAAGATTTGCATTTGCAAATTGCCTTGTTATTCTTTTTGTGGCTGTATTTAAGATCTCAAAAATGAAGTCCCAGTATTTTCCTGCAGCTGAACTGAATGTGTCTCAAATTTATGACTTTATTTTTCTTTTCCTGCACAATATGGTAACTACAAAATCTGAAAAATATTAATTATGTCACATATACTTGACAATGCTGCAGATGAAAATGGTGAAGCTGCTTAGCATAGAAGTAGCACCAAATATACCGGTAACTGTGTTCACACTTTAAGGGATGAATTTTGGCACGTTCGATATAAACTGATACTTTCTGTTTTCCAGTTGCTGACAGTCATGAGAGTATACAAATTAGAATTTTTACCCCCAAAGGAGAGAAATGGCGGGGGGGGGGGGGGGGTAGGAAACTGGCCAGTCTTCCTTAGACCATGCTAAAGCCTGTATCCATGTTCAGTAAAAGCAAAACTATCACAGGGATATCTGATCCTTGGTGCAAGTCTTTCAATTGGACGCCAGTTATTCAACCGGGGAAAGGGAACCTACAGCTTAACATGGAATCTGAAACAAGTCGTTTCTGATGACTCTTCACATCGTTGAGAGGTGAAGAATGGGTTAAAGTGCAGACCAAAAAAATTCGAGGTCCAACCGGGTTTTGAACCCGTGACTCTTCGGTTTCCAGTTGAGCACTTTACCCCAAGACCACTGGGCCCGACATTTAGAGGAAATTGGACGAGACTACAACAATAAATTATAGAATGAATCTCACCAGAAAGAAATAAAAGACATCTAAATCTACATGGGATACTCTGCAAATCACATTTAAGTGCCTGGAAGAGGGTTCATCAAACCACCTTTATACTATTTATCTTCCATTCCATTTTCGAATAGCACGCGAAAAGAAAGAACACCTGAATCTCTCAGAGTTCTGATTACTCGTATTGTATTCTGATAATCTGATAAGTGCCATTGTTGTAATGATTCCTGTCCTAGATCCTGTATCATTTCTGTAATTCTGTCTCCCCTGTATCGTGACAATACAAAATGAGCTGCCCTTCTTTGGACTCTTTCAATGTCCTCCGAATCAAATCCACCTGATAAGAATCCCACACTGGGCAGCAATACTTGAAAAAAGGACAAAGAAGCGTAGTGTATGCAGTTTCTTTCGTACTCCTGTCGCATCTTTTAAGGGTTCTGCCAATTAAACGCAGTCTCTGGTTCGCCTTTCCCATGACATTATCTACGTTTCTTTCCAGTTTGTCTGAAGTAATGGTAATTCCTAGGTATTCTGTGGAGTTTACAGCCTTCACTTTTGATTGATTTATCTTGTTAACAAAGTTAAACGGATTTCTTTTCATGCTCATGTAGATGACTTCACACTTCTCATTATTTAGAGTCAATTGCCAATTTTTACACTATAGTGATATCTTATTTAATTTGTTCTGCAGTTGGTTTTGATCTTCAGATGATTTTATTAGATAGTAAATGATGCATCATCTGCAAACTGCCTAAGAGATCTGCTTAGATTTTTTCCCAAATCATTTATGTAAACAAGGTACAGCAGAGGACCAGTAACACCACCCTGTGGAATGCCCAATATCACCTCTGTTTCATTAGATGCCTTACCATTAATTACTACAAACTGTGTCCTCTCTGATGGAAAATCCCCTATCCAATCACAAATTTGGGGCAATATACCATAACCAAGCAATTTTATTAAGCCGTTTGTGAGGTATGGTGTCAAAAAAACCTTATGGAAATCAAGAAAGACGGAATCAATTTGAGAACCCTTGTCGACAGCACTCATCACTTTGTGTGAGTAAAGAGCTAGTTGTGTTTTGCATGAACGATATTTTCTAAATCCCTGTTGACCTTGTCTGTAGATCATCCTGTTAGAGATAATTCATAATATTTGAATACAGGATATGTTCCAAAATCCTGCTGCAAATTGATGTCAATGAAATAGGCCTGTAGTTTAGTGGGTTACTCCTCCTGCCTTTCTTGAATATAGGTGTGAGCTGTGCAACTTTCCAATATTTTGGTACAGATCCTTCTTTGAGAGAGCAGTTGTATATGGCTGTTAAGTAAGGAGCTATCGCATCAGCATAATCACATAGGAATCTAGTGGGTACACAGTCCGGGCCGGAAGACTTGTTCTTGTTAAGTGATTTAAGGTGCTTCACTACTCCGAGGATATCTACTTCAACGTTACTCATCTGGCCTCTGTTTGTATTTCAAAATATGGAATATTGGCTCTGTCTTCTTTGGTGAATGAGTTTATAGAAGCTGTGTTTAGTAACTCTGATATTGTATCACTATCATCGGCAGGATCGCCATTACTGTCACGTAGTGAGGGTATTGTTTGTGTTTTGCCCCTAGTATATTTAACATATGACCAAAATCTCTTTGGGTTTCCAGTAAAATTTTGAGTTTCATTGTGATAAGTATTGTAGGCATCTCACATTGAGTCCTTGCTAAATTTTGAGCTTCTGTGTAGGATCGCCAATCCTGGGGATTTTGTGTTTGTTTAAATTTAGCATGCCTTTTTCGTTGCTGTTGCATCAATGTCCTGATCTGTTTAGTGTACCAAGGGGGATCACCACCTTCTTTTATTAATTTAACAGGTGGAAGCTGTCTTTCAAGTAGCAATGTATTTTATTTCTATCTGCTTTTCTGAACAAACATACTTTTCATTTAGTTTTAGTAACTATGGGACTTTTGATATTCAATCTCGCTACGACAGCTCTGTGTTCTCTAATACCTGTATCCGTTTTGATGCTCATTATTAGATCAGGATTATTTGTTGCTAAGAGGTCAATAGTGTTTTGACATCCATTTACAATTCTAGTTGGCTCATGAACTAATAGTTCGAAGTAATTCTCAGAGAATGCGTGAGTACAATTTCGCACGATGTTTTGTGTGTACCTCCTGGTTTGAAAATATAATTTTGCCAACAGATAGAGGGTAATTCTAAAATCACCGCCTACTATTATTGTGTGAGTCGGATACGTGTTTGCAATTAACACAGGTTTTCTTTAAAACTTTCTGCTATTGTATCATCAGAATTGGGGGGCCGGTAAAACGAACCAATTATAAACTTTTTACGATTTTCGAGTACTACCTCTACCTATAACAACTCACAGGAACTATCAACTTCAACTTCATTACACAATAGACTACTTTTGACGGCGGCCAACGTGCCTCCACCTATTTTGTTTAATCTATCCTTTCTGAACACAGTTAGATTTTTTGCAAATACTCCTGCTGAACTTATTTCCGGTTTAAGCCAACTTTCACTACCTATAATGATATGTGTTTCGGTGCTTTCTATTAACGCTTGGAATTCTGGTACTTTCCCGACACAGCTACGACATTTTACAACTGTTATACCGATAGTTCCTAGACCTATATTTCTCCTGTGATCAGCCTGCACCCTTTGAGACAGCCTATTTAGTGTTCCCATAAAGCCCTCTACCCTAAAAAACTGCCCAGTCCATGCCACACAGCCCCCTGCTACCTTTGTAGCCGCTCCCTGTGTGTAGTGGACTCCTTACCTATTCAGCGGATCCGAGGACCCCACCCAATGATGCAAGTCAAGGAATCTGCAACCCACACGGTTGCAGAACTGTCTGAGCCTCTGATTCAGAACCCCCACTTGGCTCTGTACCAGAGGTCCACAGGTGGTCCTGTCAACTGTGCTGCAGTTGGCGAGCTCTGCTTTCATCTTTCAAGCAAGACTGGCAATCTTTACCAGTTCAGATAGCCGCTCAAAACCTGAGAGAATCTCTTCAGATCCGACACATCATTGGTACCTACGTGAGCCATAACCTGCAGTTGGCTGCAGCCCGTACCCTTCATGGCATCCGGAAAGACCCGTTCCATATCTGAAATGACCCCAACCAGTATGCACACGAAGTGCATGTTGGCCTTCTTCCCCTCTGTGGCAGCCATCTCTCTAAGGGGCTCCATCACCCACCTAATGGTGGAGCTCCCCACTACAAGCAAACCCACCCTCTGTGAAAGCCCAGATCTTGCAGGCTGAGTGGTGATCTTGGGACGAGGGACACAATCCGGCTCAGGAACATTGTCCTGAACAGATGGTGCCTCAAGCCTGTTCGCAAGACGAACTGGAGAGACCTCATGATCGGTCCCTCGGAATGTCTTGCGCCACCTGCCACGCACTAGACCGACCTCCCACGCAACCATGGGTGGGGTGTCTGTCTCATTGCTGGCAGTATCAGGACATGTCGCTGCCGCAGGCCAATCAATGGAGACGACGGGAGTCCCCACTACTGGCCAATGCCGATGACACCCCTCGATTGCAGCTTCCAGCCGTGCAACCGAAGTGAACACAGCCTGAAGCTGGGAGCAAAGTCTCACCAGCTCAGACTGCATCTACACACAGCAGTCATAGTCCCTATTCATGATTACAGTGCCGAAAAAACAAAAACTACTGTCGCGATGTACTCAAAGGAAGACTACTCTGTTTCTAAAAATGCAGATTTGAATCTAATATGCACGATAGCACAGTATAAATTTACAAACTGAAAAGAAAACACACTGACAAAAATCAAAATACTATATGTTGCTTCTAATCAGAAGCGGGTTTCACTTACAGAATACAAAGGTGGCATCTGCTGCTTATCGACCGGTGGCTAAATACATACTGGCATAGACATGGATAGGATTGCAAAGTGCAGTGGAGAGATGGAAGGTTGTTTTGTGAAAGACAGTGGCAACAGTTGTGCTACTGGATTGAGAAGAAGAAATGTAATGAAAATAAATGCACACCAAAGAAAGTAACAAACATAAATGTCAAATTTGACTATAAGTAGGAATAGAATACCAAAAATATCTCACAATCTAATTGCGGTCGAGATAACAAATACAAATAAGGCCACCAGTTACAACACCCAAAGAAGATGACTATATTTTGTGATAGGCCCTTCTGGATTGAAAAACAGATCCATGAAGCGTATTAATAACTATGATATCACCCATTCAAATAGTCTTACATAATTTTATGATTACATGTCTTTCATATTATGGATCTGTAAAACAATTTAGTTATTTTATTTTTCAGTGAGCACTCTAACAACTGGCCAGCTACTTTGTGGAGGAATGTTCAGTGCTGACCCACTCTCAAACTGGTTCAGTGCTGTGGCTCTTGCTCATGCATTGGTCGAAAATCCTGCACAGAAAGAGCAGCTTTTGAGGGTAATGCTTGCCACTAGTATCGGCAACCCTCCAGTGTCATTACTCAACCAGTGCACTTCATTGCTACAGCAGGTATTTGTGAATTTTCACAGTGATTTAATTGCAACTACATGCACGTATACAATATTAACTGCACCACTTCATAACTCGTACCTTAAGATGTAGGGAAAATATGAAAACTGCTTTGAAATTACTTTACTAAGGTGGTGGTGGTGGTGGTGGTGGTGGTATTTCTGGTGGTAGTAGAAGTAGTAGTATTAGTAGATTTATTGCAGCTCTTGACACTAATCTGTTGTGTGCAAATCACTTCATCTCTGTATAATTACAATAACCGGCAGTCACATGAATCTCCTTGGTGTAGTCAAGCCAGGATCTGTATGTACAATTTAACTTTGTAACGTGGTACCTAAATACAGTTTTCAACTAGACGTGAGACTATTTTGCAATGCTGTTCACAGCAGGACAGCAGATGGTTGTTGGAATGAGTTTAGTTTCCAAGAATGTTACAATTTTGAACCTTCATAAATAAAATTACATAATTTGGTTTGTGGCTACATGGAAGAGTACACTAAAACGTGCAGTCCGTCTCCTGATGAAGTCCTTGTAGTGGTGATTGTTGTTGCGTCTGAAACTGAGGAAACTTCGTGTCATTTTAAATAACTAAGATTTTCTTCTGGTAGTGACCTTGGTCTGATAATTTACATGTCCACTAGACACTAAGCAAAATTTTAAATTGTGAGTTATTTTATATATGAAGTTTTGGAATGTTCGCATTCATTATGTAAATTAAAAAAAAAAAAAAAACTCAATGTAATTTTAGAAAAACTAAAAGGTGTCCAACTCTTAGTTTTTGGGTGTGTCTCATATTTAATATTTTGACCCGTTCACATCAGGCATGGAGTATAACACTATAGAATGGAGATTTATTTAGGGAATTTCCATGCGAGGTTCTGGATAGTGATTAGCTAGTTAATGTTCTGGCATCTGCTTGTTGCTAATTCCCACAGGAATGTCTCTGGTTCTTATTTTTAGATAACGCATGCAGTGCTGGAGTCCCTACTAATTAAGTCACTATATTTATACAGTTTGCGTTTATTGCTTCCTTTCTATAAATCACAGTAGCTCATCTTTCATTACATATTTCCAGTAATTCATCTCCAAGACAAATTGTTTTCTTAATAATCTTATTGAACACTAAAAGGTCACTTTATTCCTCTTTTTTAGGTGTAAACATGGTAGATACTGTTCCCGTTTGACCAAATAACTATTTCATTATTACATGGTTCTTATTTAAAGTAATGCTATTTACTTTGTTTTCACATGTTGATAAAACAATAGAGGTTTCTCAAAACATTTGAGATGTAAATTCTTAGCTCCCCTTTTATCAAAGAAGTTATATGTAGACTTTTTATTCTACATCACAGTTTAAAAATACAAATCATACATCAGAATTAATTCAATATATACAAAATGCAACTGCAATGACTCCTTGTGTCTCGGGTAAGGCAATTTGCTTTACATGATCACTAAAGCACACCTGACAATGGTGTAATATTCTACAATATCTATTGATTTATATGAACTAGTTTTCGGCTGTTACACCATTAACAGGTACAAAGATTATTGTAAACAAAAGTTGTCAAAGATTGCGCAAAATGTGTATCAAAGAATTAAATCAACAGCCCTAAGATAAATATACTGTAAGAAGTTCGACAAAAAAATTAATTACATTGTTTGTGAAAAAGGTCAAATGAAATAATAATAGTGTCTTGTGTAAAAAATTTTGAAAGAGGTAATAAATAAATGTGTGCCAATCATAAAACTATTACAAAACAAGTCCAATGATTAGGTGGAAGTATTAATATGTGGAGAATAAGGAAACTTTGTTTGGTCATTGAGTGTTTACTGATTTCCAATATTTCTAGTCACTTCATCTTCTTACCTATGTGAACACAGTGTAAAACTTCATATTAGACTTTGTAACTGTGACCCTCTTTAAAAGTGGTCTGAAAAAGTGGAGTCGCCGTATCTAAGTCTCCAACTTCAGTTGTGTTCTTTCAGGCATGTGGAAATAGCTCTGACTGACTGACCTATGTAGAATTGTCCACAATCACAAGTGATTTTATAAATTCCATTTTTTTCCAAGGCTGGTGTGCTGTCCTTACCATTAGTTAAACCCATTTGCTTTAACTACTTTAGTTTGGAGAACCCCTTCCTAATGTGACCTATAGTCAAGACTACTAACCTGTCTGTTTTATGTTGCTGCATCTCTTCTACACAAGAGAATTTTTATTTCATTATGACAACTATCAAGAATTCTTTTCTGCGGGGGTGAATGAAATGCTTTTTAACTCAGTTGTGGATGTTTGATCATTGCGTAGTGTATTCATAAATGAACTAATATAAATAAAAAGATAGAGATTGTTCAACTTATCAGGCGAAAAGGCACAGGTTCGTTGATAGACATACATAAATAAAAACACACACAAATGCTAAGCTTTCGCAACCCAAGGTTGCATCATCAGAGAAGAGGAAGGAAGGAGGAGAGAAAAAAGGGAAAGGATGCGGATTTTAAGGGAGTGGGTGAGGAATCATTCCAATCCCGGGAGCAGAAGAACCAACTCTATTTTTTATATATATTTTTCCTGCCAGGAGTGTTTTCCCCTCTATAATATTCATATCATAAATTAACTAAATTTGATTAAATAAATGAACCACACTTGTTGCCTTGTTCCACAAAACTTCATTTTCTACAACCTAGGTTTCAGTTTAGATTTAGAATCAGTAAGGTACTAGAAAATGGGCTCATAATGAGTAAGAAATTATGTAGCTAAGAAAAGTAACTCTTTTTTCTTTCAGTGTGGCAAAGTGCAGTCAAAACTTGGAATTTTGATGTTGCTCAGTACGTGGCTAGCCCATTGTCCTCTGGCAGTTAAACAATTTGTGAGCATTCCTACGAGTATTCCCTATCTTACAGCACAGGTTTGTATAATGTTGGTTTTGTTACTATTTACTGTTTCTGTTCTAGTTGACAGATTCATACATTTACTGAATCTCATTTGTATGCTATCAGCAAATGTAAGACATTTCATAAAATATGAAGGGTTTGATTTCCAAACATTTTAAATTTGTACACTTCATTTTTTAGAGAATTAGCTAATCACTAAGAGCTGAATTAATAAATAATTTGTCATTTATAATGAGGATAGGATGCAACTCATCGTAGAGATTTCTGAGTAGCAGACAGGCTTGTAGAAAAGACAATTGAACACACAACTTTACAGTTTTGGCCTTCTTGAGGAAATGAGAGCGCGCACACAAAAACACATGCCTACTATCTCTGGCTGCTGCAGCTCGACTAGTCACAACTCGAGTCACAGCAGTCATGTGTGGAAGAGTTTTGCTGGTGTGATTGGGTGAATGTGTGTGTACTCTCTCTTCCTGAAGATATAAAAGTTATGTGAGTGTATGCTTGTCTTTTAGACTTGCTTGTCCTCAGTTCAGATATTATCTTCATGGTGAGTTGGAACTATTTCTCATTATATTATTGACATTTCAACTTCGACTTTGTGTTGTTAGATATTTGCTTGTTTATTATAGATATATTATTGACTCTACTTTGTCCTTGTAGGTTGGGTCAAATGAACATGATGAAAATGAAGAACTGGTACAGGGAATCTGTGCTTTCTTAATGGGCATTTGTGTAGTGTTCAATGATGACACTGTCAGTAGCTTTTCTAAGGTGAGTCATAGTATGTTTATCATTTACTTGTAAATTTGTAGTTTTAAGCTCATATCTAGGCACAGGCAAGTTACATAGATTATTTGGAAAATTATCTCTGGACTCATGTTCTGGCAAATAAACTGTATGTTTCCTAGCCATCTTAAAAAATGAGCTTTGCACACAAAAAATTGATAAACTTGTGCAGCAATTGTGTCAATGCCTTAGACTACAGATCCCGCTGACAACCACAGTTTACTCTTCTGCTTGTCACAAAAATAGACAGTTTCCGCTTCATGGTATTGCACAAACTTTTAACAATGAATTGTTCATCAGATACTTACGAAGATAAACATTAAAAAACAATGGGCAAGGTTTATAAAATCCCGTTTGTGAAGTTAATTGGCGAGAATTAGTGGCAGTGAGTTGCTATGCCACAAGAAAAGCAAATAAATCATACTATCTGAACAAAAATAAAAATAGAAAAGAGATGACTTACCAAAAGGACCGGCTCGTCGACAGATACGAATAAAATCACACATAAACACACATACAAGCTTTCGCCACCACTGGCAGCTTCTTCAGGAAAAAGAGGAAAAAAGGGGAGGAAAAAGGGAAGGATATGGGTTTTAAGGAAGTGGAAAAGGAGTCATTCCAATCCCAGGAGTGGAAGGACTTACCTTAGGGGACAAAAAGGAAGGTAAACAAATACACACACATATTTAAACACAAACACACCTAGACCTGTGTTTGCGTTTGGATATGTGTGTGTGTGAGTGTGTGTGTGTGTGTGTGTGTGTGTGTGTGTGTGTGTGTGTGTATTTGTTTGGTACAGATTCATTGATGACATCTTCATGATCTGGACACACAGTGAACAAAAACTCCAGAATTTCCTCTTCGACCTCAACTCCTTTGGTCCCATCAAATTCACCTGGTCCTATTCCAAATCCCATGCCACTTTCCTCGATGTCGACCTCCATCTGTCCAATGGCCAACTTCACACATCCGTCCACATCAAACCTACCAATAAAGAACTGTACCTGTATTATGACAGCTGCCATCCATTCCACATCAAACGTTCCCTTCCTTACAGCTTAGGTCTTCGAGGCAAATGAGTCTGCTCCAGTCCCGAAGCTCTGAACCAGTACACCAATAACCTAATAATAGCTTTCACATCCCGCAGCTATCCTCCTAATCTGGTAGAGAAGCAAATTGCCAGAGCCACTTCCTCATCCCCCCAAATTCAAAACCTTCAACAGAAGAATCCCAGAAGTGCCCCTCTTGACACCGGATACTTTCCGGGACTGAAGCGGACTCTGAATTTGGCTCTCTAGCAAGGATACGACTTCCTTAAATCTGCCCCGAAATGAGATCCGTCCTTCATGACATCCTTCCTACTCCACCGAGAGTGTCTTTCCGCCGCCCCCCTAACCTCCGTAACCTCCTAGTCCACCCCTATGAAATCCCCAAACCACTTTCCCTACCTTCTGTTTCCTACCTTGTAACCGCCTCCGTTGTAAAACCTGCCCTATGCACCCTTCCACCATCACTTCTCCAGTCCCGTAACCCGCAAGGAGTACACGATCAAAGGCAGAGCCACTTGCGATAGTACCCACGTGATCTACCAACTGACAAGCCTGCACTGTGAAGCGTTCTATGTGATCACCCTGTGGCTAAACACGCCTTGGTGCACGGCCAGCACATCTTGGCACAGTGCTACACCGTTCGGGTTATCTGGATACTTTCCACCGACACCAATCCTTCAGAACTCCCGAGATGGGAACTAGCCCTTCAGCATATTCTCTCTTCCCGTTGCCCACCTGGTCTTAACGTCTGCTAAATTTGAATTCCTGCCTGCCATCTTTAACATCATTGCCTCGGTTCTCTGGACAGAGCCTCTGCCTCTAGTGGCATCTCTGTCTAACTTCTTAACTTCTTTGGTTTCTATAGTATGTCTGCCTAGTTGTGTTTGCGTCTGTGTAAATGTATTGTGTGTGTGTGTGTGTGTGTGTGTGTGTGTGTGTGTGTGTGTGTATGTATTTGTTCACCTTCGTTTCTTTCCCCCAAGGTAAGTCATTCCTCTCCCGGGATTGGAATGGCTCCTTACCCCCTTCCTTAAAACCCTCATCATTTCCTTTTCCCCTTTCCTTCCCTTCTGCCTGAAGAAGCAACTGGGTTGCGAAAGCTTGCGTTTGTGTGTGTGTGTGTGTGTGTGTGTGTATTCATTTATTTATTTGTGATGCTGTCACACCTATATATGTATATAAAATAGAAATCGGATGACTTACCAAAAGGACCGGCTCGTCGATAGGCACAAATAATCACACACACACACACACACACACACACACACACACACACACACACACACACATACAAGCTTTCGCCACCACTGGCAGCTTCTTCAGGGAGGGGGAAAAAAAAGGGGGAGGAGAAAGGGAAGGATATGGGTTTTAAAGGAGTGGAAAAGGAGTCATCCCAATCCCAGGAGTGGAAGGACTTACCTTAGGGGACAAAAAATGAAGGTAAACAAATACACACACATCCAAACGCAAACACCTAGACAGACATTTCTAAAAAGCAAAGAAGTTAAACAGAGATACCACTTGAGGCAGAGGCTCTGTCCGCAGAACCGAGGCAAAGATGCTAAAGATGGTGGGCGGGAATTTGAATTTAGCAGAGGTTGAGACCAAGTGGGCAACGGGAGGAGAGAATAAGATGAAGGGAAAGTTCCCATTTCCGGAGTTCTGAAAGCTTGGTGTCAGTGGGAAGTATCCAGATAACCCGGACGGTGTAACACTGCGCCAAGGTGTGCTGGCCATGCACCAAGGCATGTTTAGCCACAGGGTGATCTTCATTACCAACAAACACTGTCTGCCTGTGACTGTTCATGTGAATGGACAGTTTGTTGCTGGTCATTCCCACATAGAACGCTTCACAATGCAGGCATGTCAGTTGGTAAATCACGTGGGTGCTATCGCAAGTGGCTCTGCCCTTGATCGTGTACACCTTCCAGGTTACTGGACTGGAGTAAGTGGTGGTGGAAGGGTGCATAGGGCAGGTTTTACAACGGGGGCGGTTGCATGGGTAGGAGCCAGAGGGTAGGGAAGTTGGTTTGGGGTTTGATAGGGATGGACTAGGACGTTACGAAGGTTAGGTGGGCGGCGGAAAGACACTCTTGGTGGAGTGGGAAGGATGTCATTAAGGATGGATCTCATTTCAGGGCAGGATTTAAGGAAGTCGTATCCCTGCTGGAGAGCCACATTCAAAGTCCGCTCCAGTCCCGGTGACAGAAGGGGCACTTCTGGGATTCTTCGGTGGAAGGTTCTGGATTTGGGGGGATGAGGAGGTGGCTCTGGTAATTTGCTTCTGAACCAGATCAGGAGGCTAGCTGCGGGATGTGAAAGCTGTCATTAGGTTATTGGTGTACTGGTTCAGGGATTTGGGACTGGAGCAGACTCGTTTGCCACGAAGACCTAAGCTGTAGGGAAGGGAACGTTTGATGTGGAATGGATGGCAGCTGTCATAATGGACGTATTGTTTGTTGGTTGGTTTGATGTGGACGGATGTGTGAAGTTGGCCGTTGGACAGATGGAGGTCGACATCAAGGAAAGTGGCATGAGATTACAGTAAATGTCGAGGTGTGTTTGCGTTTGGATATGTGTGAGTGTGTGTGTGTTTGTTTACCTTCCTTTTTGTCCCCTAAGGTAAGTCCTTCCACTCCCTGGGATTCGAATGACTCCTTTTCCACTCCTTTAAAACCCATATCCTTCCCTTTCTCCTCCCCTTTTTTCCTCTTTTTCCTGAAGAAGCTGCCAGTGGTGGCGAAAGCTTGTATGTGTATTTGTGTGTGATTATTTGTGCCTATCGACGAGCCAGTCCTTTTGGTAAGTCATCCGATTTCTATTTTTTGTGTGTGTTTATCCCACCAGGAAAGTTTCCTTCTATAATAATATATATGTGCTCGTATGTAGACACAAAAATACACACAAATAAACAATTGAACTTTCGCCACTGCTGACCGCTTCATCAGGAAAAGAGGAAGTAATGAGGGGAAAAAGCGAAGGATGCAGGTTTTAAGAAAAATATATGTATGTATGTATAGAAAATAGAAATCGGATAACTTGCCCGAAGCACAGGCTCATCGACAGATACTAATAAAAATGCACAGACAGACACATACAAGCTTTCGCAACCATTTGTCGCTTCTTCAGGAAAAGAAGAAGGAAGAAGGGGGGGGGGGGGGGAGGGAAGGATACGGGTTTTTAGGAAGTGGAAAAGGAGTCATTCTAATCCCAGGAGTGGAAGGACTTACCTTAAGGCGGAAAAAAGGAAAGATAAATAAACACACCCACATCCACAACACATACACATCCAAACACAACAAGGTAGACATTTGTAGAAAGCCAAAAGGCATTTTGCATATGTTTGCCTTTGTGTGTGTGTGTGTGTGTGTGTGTGTGTGTGTGTGTGTGTGTGTGTTTGTTTGTGCGTGTTTGTGTGCGCGCGTGTGTGTATGTGTGTGTGTGTGTGTGTGTGTGTGTGTGTGTTTTTTACCATCCTTTTTCCCCAAAGGTAAGTCTTCCCTCTTCCAGGATAGGAATAACCTCTCACTCGCTCCTTTAAACCCACATCCTTTCCTTTTCCTTCTTCTTCCCTGCTCCAGCAAAGACTAAGAGTATAGGACAGTAAATCTTTGGCTAGGGCTGTTTGGTTGAATTTGGGAGTAGGGCTAAAGGTGAGGCCTTTGGGAAGGACAGAGGTTTCAGACTGGGAGAGAGGTTTAGAAGACAGGTTGATTACTGAATTGGGATGTTGTGCTTCCGGATTGTGTGGATTAGCATCTTGAGGTTTGTGTGTGGGGGAGGGGGGGAGCTGGAATTGGGAGATTGAGCAGATGGGAGAGACTGGGTTTGTCTGCAATGAGATTAGGTTGAGGTTTGTAGGACAGGTTGTTGAGGGAGAGTGTATTGCCTTTCCGGAGGTGGGTAACTAGGAGATTGGATAGTTTTTTTTTTTTTTAGGTGGAGGGTGGCATGCTGTTCTAATTTATGGTTGGCCTGGAGGAGGATGTTCTGAACCACAAGTGTGGATGTGGGAGAGGAAAGATTAAGGATTTTGATTAGGTATAGGAGTTGATAGGTGCTATCATTGGCTGAGTTGATGTGTAGGTTAAGGATTATGTGGGTGAGGAATATGGTAGGATGATGATCTTGTCGTAGCTCTTCACCACGTCTTTGCGGTGAGTTGTGAACTGTCTTTATTACTATATTATTTTTCTGTCACCAGGCGAAAACATGATGTTGTAAGCAGTCAGAAAGTGGCCATACACCTTGAAAGTGCCTAGAGATGCTTTAGTTGTCACCAAAGATTTATCAAAGCACATCTTTTGCCTGACAAACAGCATGTGGTATCATTCCATCTTGCATGAAAATAGTGGTGTGGACGCAGTTCCATTTGTGCAAAGCCAAAATCACCTCTTGCACGAGGAAGTCTTTGTAACATGCAGCTGTCACTGTATACCTAGCAGGTCCACACAGTGTCATCCCTTCAAAGAAAAATACACTGAGAATGAAGGAGCTTGTGGAATCATACCAAACAATCACATAAGCTGACTGAAGTGGATGTACCTGCACCTGTGGGGGAGCAGAACCCCGTATGCAACATTTATGTACATTCACAGCATCATGCAGAGTAAAATGTGCTTTGTCTGTCCACAGAATATTCCCAAGCCACATGTCGTCCATTTCCATATGCGCCAAAAATCAAAGGGTAGAGATGCATTATAGCCTGTTCTGAGGCTTCATTTAGTGCACATTATAAATCTTCTAGTGATACCAATGTAAAATATGCTGCAAAATCCTTTGAACTGTTGACTAGGAGAGAGAATTTTCATATTACAGCTCGAGCACTGGTTGCAGAATTTGAGAAATGTGCTGAATGGTCAGTTAACAGCATCAGAACTTCATCAGCAATCACGATGGGAATGGGTCACCTCTGTCTCCCTGCTGTACCATCTATTTCATCTGTTTCTGCAAATTTCTTGACCATGTCCATTAGCCCATTTATGGATATGGAGCCTATTTGCAGCCTTTTCGTCAACTATATCCTGCAATGCAGAACTGATGTTGTAGTTCTGATAGAACAACTTTGCCATCAGGGATAGTCTTTTTTTTTCCCAGTAGCCTTTGCAGGTCATGCAGAAAACTTCATCCTTCTAGACTCTTTACACCAAAAGTCGCTTCACTTCACAAATGACACCAACAAGTGTCGCCAAACTAGGAAACTTTTCACCTTCTAACTGCTTACAGCATAATATTTTCACCTGGAGCTAGAAAGTGGAACTATTATTATTTTCATCATACTTCATGAATGCACCGATTACTAAACACAAGTCTGAAAAGTTTGGACTTGGATTTACCTGTTTACTCTAAGACAAACAATAAGTTGCTTATAAAATCAACTGCTGACACACCACTGCAACCATGGGGCACCATTATCCAACCCACATCCTGACCACAGTATTCCTCTTCATGACCACATCACAGCACCCAGCCCTTGTCTATGTGTAATGACTTGTGTCATCTGTCAAAACTCTCTACCAACACTCCACAAAATCCGGAGCCAAAACATTCCGGAACACTGTTGTTAATCTGTCCACCAGAAAGCTCATCCCCATAGAAGTATCAATCCTATACAAAAGTCTCACCTTCAGCCCAACACCAAAATTTAACCATGTTGGAGTTTTCCTTCTCCCAGACTGTACAATGGAAACATTTCTTTGCCACCAGTTCCTCCAACCAAATCCAAAAATTGAACCCTGCATCTCCCACTTGATACTTCCAACCATCTGTGATCTTCCTTCCTCTCACTTAATCAACCCTGGTCACTTTCCAAGAATTCCTCCCCTCCAACTTAGCCTCATTAACCTCTAAATAGACCAACACACTTTCAGCCATTGTTATACATTCTTTATTACTAGTTTTGGAGATTCATTGTTACTATCTTCAGACCCCTGCTTAATTGACTACCATAACATAACCAGGGCCCATATAAATGATCTCACAGATAGACCCATCTTTTATACCTACCTAATGAAGTTGCATTATCAGGTATTAGCAGATGACTGTCGGCCAGCTGTTGGTTGCAACTTCATTACATAGATGTAAAAGATGAGTCTGTGTATGAGATCATTTATATGGACCATGGTTATGTTATGGTAGTCAATTAAGCAGGGGTCTGAAGATAGTAACAATGAGATACCAAAACTAGTAATAAACGATTTATTACATTAAAGGCTGAAGGTGTGTGTTGGTATATTTATTAGTAATTATACAGCCATGTCCCAGTCATCGTAGACCAAGATGGGCTTACAATGCCCTCATTAAGTCCTTCCCCAAGTCCACTCTTAAGAACATGAACTTTCAGCAGATGAAAGGACATCCATGCTTAATGTCAAATAGTTGTGTTCTTCAGTCTGAAGACTGTCCTGTGCAAGCCTCTTCATTTCTGAATAAGTGCAGAAACAAACATCCTTAAACCTCAAATAGAAAGTGACCTAATTATCCTCCCTTTTGACAAATCTTCCACCACTGTTGTGAGGAATCACAGTGGCTACCAGCAGAAGGCCTCTGCCAGTTTTCTCACTCTTCCACCTACAAGCTCTGTTAGAATGATTCCATCCCAAAGGTACAACAATGTCCAGTGCCCTCTGCAATTCCTAGGAACTTCCCCTAACTTCTCCACAAATCCATCTCCCTTCTCACACCATCACCCCACACACCTACCATCTATATGCTCCTCATAACCCAAAACCAAATAATACTGGACACCCTATTGCTGCTGGATATCAGTGCTCTGACAAAGAATTTCGGTCCCCATTGACCAATACCTACAACCAGATGCTAAAAAATCTAGTCCCCTACATCAGAGATACTAACCACTTCTTTCTCAGACTCCTCACGATCTCCACTCGTTATTTCCTGTAACTTTACTGTTGTATCCACTTCCTTATACACCAGCATTCCTGCCATACACCTTGCAGTTATTGAACATTACTGCTCCTTACATTCAGATTCCAAACCAACTGCCCCATTCCTTTCATGCCTTAATAATTATAGCCTAACAAACAATTACTTTATGTTTAAAATGAAAATATACAAGCAAATCTGAGGCATAGCCATATGTATCCACATGGCACCCTAATTATGCCAACATATTTATTGGCCATCTGGAGGAAACCTGTCTAATCTCCCAAAACTTCAAAACCGTAGTTTGGTACAGGTACCTTTGTGATACTTCCATGATTTTCACTCAGAGCCAAGTCACTCTTACCTTCATTTCTTTACAACTTCAACGCATTCTCTCATTTCCACTTCACGTGGTCCTTCTCAACCTGGCATGTCACCTTTTTGGATTTGGACTTCCACATCACTTAGGGCTACATCCATACCTCTGTCCACATTAAACCCACCAATCACCAACGGTACCTACATTTAAACATCTGCCAACCCTCCCACATGAAAAAAATCTCTTCTGTACAGCGGCCACCCATGAATAGCATATTTGTCGTGATGAGAACTTCCTTGTGCAGTGTGCTGAAAGTTTCATAAAGTCTTTATTAGACAGTCACTATCCCCAAGAGCTAGTCTGCAAACAGATTTCCCATTGTGTCATATCTCCTCCTGCCCCCTTTCCCAATCATCTCTACATCCAATAACCAGCTACTAAGGCAAGTGCCCAACCTCCCTCATCATCCAGTACCACCCAGACTGAATTAACTGAAACACATTCTTTCTCAGGGCCTTGAAAAACATTCTACATAATAGCCTTCCCACCTCTTCTAAAGTAGTGGTCTGTTGCTGACCCAACCTCCTTGATATCCTAGTCCATCCCTACACTACATCTACATCTGCATGGGGTACTCTGCAAATCACATTTAAGTGCCTGGCAGAGGGTTCATCAAATCACCTTTATACAATTTATCTCCCATTCCATTCTCAAATAGCGCAAGGAAAAAAAGAACTTCTGAATCTCTCCCTTCAAGCTCTGATTTCTTGTATTTCATTCTGATGATCATTTCTACCTATGTAGGTAGGAGTCAACAATATATTTTCGCATTCGGAGGAGAATGTTAGTGATTGGAGTTTCGTAAGTAGACCACGCCACAGCGATAAGCGCCGTTGTTGTAATGATTCCCGTCCCAGGTCCTGTATCATTTCCGTGATGCTATCCCTTCTGTGCCGTGACAATACAAAACGAGCTGCCCTTCTTTGAACTCTTTTGATGTCCTCCGTTAGACCCATCTAATAAGGATCCCACACTGGGCAGCAATACTCCAAAAAAGGACAGACAAGCATAGTGTATGCAGTCTCTTTAGTAGTTCTGTTGTATCTTTTAAGGGTTCTGCCAATAAAACACAGTCTCTGGTTCGACTTTCCCACGACATTATCTATGTGTTCTTTCCAGTTTAAGTGTGAAGTAATACTAATTCCTAGATATTTTGTGGAGTTTACGGCCTTCATGTTTGTTTGATTTATCTTGTAAACAAAGTTTTACGGATTTCTTTTTGTGCTCATGTGAACGACATCACACTTCACATTAATTAGAGCCGACTGCCAATTTTTACACAATAGTGATATCTTATTTAGATTGCTCTGCAATTGGTTTCGATCTTCAGATGATTTTACCAGATAGTAAATGATGGCATCATCTGCAAACAACTTAAGAGAGCTACTTAGATTTTCTCCCAAATCGTTTATGTAAATAAGTAACAGCAGAGGACCAATGACACTACCCTGTGGAACGCCCGATATCACCTCTGTTTTAGTCGATGACTTACCATTGATTACCACAAACTGTATCCTCTCTGACAGGAAATCCCCTATCCAGTCACAAATTTAGGGCGATATACCATAACCACGCAATTTTATTAAAAGCCATTTGTGAGGTACGGTGTGAAAAAAACCTTAGGGAAATCAAGAAATATGGAATCAATTTGAGAACCCTTGTCGACAGTACTCATCACTTTGTGTGAGTAAAGAGCTAGTTGTGTTTTGCATGAACGATATTTTCTAAATCCCTGTTGACCTTGTCTGTAGATCATCCTGTTAGAGATAATTCATAATATTTGAATACAGGATATGTTCCAAAATCCTGCTGCAAATTGATGTCAATGAAATAGGCCTGTAGTTTAGTGGGTTACTCCTCCTGCCTTTCTTGAATATAGGTGTGAGCTGTGCAACTTTCCAATATTTTGGTACAGATCCTTCTTTGAGAGAGCAGTTGTATATGGCTGTTAAGTAAGGAGCTATCGCATCAGCATAATCACATAGGAATCTAGTGGGTACACAGTCCGGGCCGGAAGACTTGTTCTTGTTAAGTGATTTAAGGTGCTTCACTACTCCGAGGATATCTACTTCAACGTTACTCATCTGGCCTCTGTTTGTATTTCAAAATATGGAATATTGGCTCTGTCTTCTTTGGTGAATGAGTTTATAGAAGCTGTGTTTAGTAACTCTGATATTGTATCACTATCATCGGCAGGATCGCCATTACTGTCACGTAGTGAGGGTATTGTTTGTGTTTTGCCCCCAGTACATTTAACGTTTGACCACAATCTCTTAGGGTTTTCAGTCCAATTGGCAAGATCTGCCCATTCTCCCTACCCAACACTTAATCCCTATATTAATTTTTCCTACCCCACCAGAGTCTGGGCTATTTGTGAAAGCAAGCATGTCATTTACCAACTCTGCTTCTGTCATCGCACAGCATTTTATATTGGTACGACTATGAAACAGCTGTCCATCTAAATGAGTGGCAACTGCCAAACTGTGGCCAATAGCAGAGTGGACCACCCTGTGGCACAACATGCAGCTGAGCATAACGTAGTTGATTTTAATAGTTTGTTATAACCCAGGCCATCTGGACCCTCCCGTCCACCACTAATTTTTCTGAACTGCACTGACGGGAGTGATCTATGGAACAAAATCTGTGGTCTCGATAATCCTAAGCTGTATCTCGCATCTAGTTCCTTTAGATTAGATTAGATTTGTTTTTCGTTCCATAGATCCATGTTGAGGAGATCCTCGTGGATGTGGAACATGTCAAGAAACAAAATTTACAAACTGAATAATAGATAATACTAATAATATAATTTCAGATACATACATTAAGTTTTTTTAGCTGATAATATAATAATACTAATATAGTATAAGTACCGATACATGCATTATTTGGTACAATTTAGAAATTCACTAATGGAGTAGAAGGAGTTGCCCACTAGAAAGTCTTTTAGGTTCCTATTAAACTGATCTTTATTTGTAGCTAACTTTTTATACTTGATGGTAAATTATTGAAAATGTGTGTACCTGAGTAGTGGACCCCGTTTTGAACTAAAGTAAGTGCTTTTAAGTCCTTGTCTAGATCATTTTTATTCCTAGTATTGTATGTATGAACTGAGCTGTTTGTAGGGAAAAGGGATATATTATTTATGACAAGTTTTATTAAGGACTAAATATACTGAGATGCAGTAGTTAATATAACCAGTTCTTTGAAGAGGCTTCTACAGGACGTCAGTGGATTTACTTCACAAATAATACATATTACATGCTTTTGGACTCTGAAGACTTTTGACTGACATGAAGAATTACCCCAAAATATTATACCATATGACATGGAATGAAAGTAAGCAAAGTATGCAAGATTTGTTATTTTTATGTCTCCTATGTCTGATAACACTCATATTGAAAATACAGATTTGTTGAGTCATTTCTGTAGTTCTGTGGTGTGCTCCTTCTAACTAAATTTATTACCAAGCTGTAATCCCAGGAATTTAATACTGCCAACCTCTTCTATCTGCCCTTCTTCATACTTAATGCATATGTTGGCGGGAAATCTCTTACATGTTCTGAACTGCATGTCGTGAGTCTTTTCAAAGTTTAATGAGAATGAGTTGGCTTTAAACCATTTATTAACATTCATGAAAATATCATTAGCAGACCTTTCTCTAACTACGCTTGATGTACTTTTTATTGCAATACTTGTATCATCTGCAAACAAAACAAACTCTGCTTCTGATAGTGTAACTGATGAGAAGTCATTAATGTACACACGGAAAAAGCAATGGCCATAAGATGAATCCTTGTGGGACACCACATGTAATTTCTTCCCAATTCGATGATAACTGTTGGCTTCACACCTTCACTGACACCCTTTGTTTTCTGTTAGTGGGGTAAGACTTGAACCATTTTGCAGCATTTCCCATGGCGCCATAAATTCTAATTTACTTCAAAGGATGTTATGGTTCACAAATCAAAGAAAATACCTGTTGCTTGCAATTTATTATCTAATGTATTAAGTACATTCTCACTGTAAGTGTAAATAGCCTTCTTGATATCGGAACCATTCAGAAATCCAAACTGTGTTTTGGACAATATGTCATTTGTGGTCAAATGGTTGAGAAACTGCTTGTACATTACCTTTTCTAGAATTTTTGAGAATGCTGGCAAAAGTGAAATGGTATGTAGTGCGTTGGTATCTCTTTATTCCCCCCTTCTTGAATAGAGGTTTAATATACGCATATTTTAGCCAATCAGGAAATGTTCCAGTTGTAATAGACTGGTTACACAAATGACTTGAAATTGTGCTAAGTTCACAAGAACATGCTTTAATTAACTTTGTTGATATTTCATCGTAACCACTAGAATGCTTTGTTTTCAAAGATTTTATTATGGAAGTTATTTCTTGTGGTGAAGTGAGTGACATGTGAAGTTATTTGTAAATGCTTGTTTCGAATATTCAAGTGCATTATTTACTGACTCAGACAGTTACATACTATTAGTAACAAATATAAAATAGTTGTTATCAAATTTATGATACGAATATTATAGAGGAAAAATTCCTAACAGGAAAAAAATATACGTAAAAAATAGATGAACACTTACCAGGCGAAGGGGCACAGGCAGGCCTTCAGGCCAACCACAAATTAGAACAGCATGCCACCCAGCACCTCAAAAAACTATCCAATCTCCTGGTCACCCACCTCCGGAAAGGCAATACTCTCTCCCTCAACAACCTCTCCAGTAAACCTCAACCTCCTCTAATTGCACACAAACCCAGTCTCTCCCATCTACTCAATCTCCCACTCCCAACTCCTCTCCCTCCCAAACCTCAAAATTCCAATCCACACAATCCGGAACCACAACATCCCAATTCAGTGGTCAACCTCTCCTCTAAACCTCTCTCCCAATCTGAAACCTCTGTCCTATCCAAAGGGCTGACCTTTAGCCCTACTCCCAAATTCAACCAAACAGCCCTTGTAAAAGATTTACTATCCTATACTCGCAGTCTTTGCTGGAGATATCACTTTGCCACGAGGAAAAATAATCCTCTTCCTAATGATCCAGCTCCCCAAGACATCATTCAAATCGAACCCTGCCTAGAACAGTTCCGTCCCCCGTCACAGCGAGACCCACCTGCTCTTCCTCAAAATCACCCTCTTCAAACCTTCCAGGAATTCCTTACTTCCAACCTTGCCTCCCAGTCCTTCCTGAGAAACCTTAATCCTACTCCCAACATTACCGCAGCTGAATCCCGAGCTATCCGTAATCTGAAGGCTGACCATTCCATCGTCATTCTCCCTGCCGACAAGGGATCCACGACCGTGGTACTTGATCGGCGGGAGTATGTGGCAGAGGGAGTGCGTCAGCTTTCAGATAATACCACATATAAAGTTTTTCAAGGCGATCCCATTCCTGATGTCCAGGCAGAGCTTCAAGGAATCCTCAAAACCTTAGGCCCCCTACAAAACCTTTCACCTGACTCCATTAACCTCATGACTCCACCGACACCCCGCACCCCCACCTTCTACCTACTTCCCAAGATTCACAAACCCAATCATCCCGGCCGCCCCATTGTGGCCGGTTACCAAGCCCCAACAGAACGAATCTCTGCCTACATAGACCAACACCTTCAACCCATCATGTGCAGTCTCCCATCCTTCATCAAAGACACCAACCACTTCCTTGATCGCCTGAAATCCTTACCCAGCCTGTTACCTCCTGAAACCTTCCTTGTAACCATCGATGCCACTTCCTTATACACTAATATCCCACATGCCCAGGGCCTCGCTGCGATGGAATATTTCCTTTCACGCCGACCACCCACCTCCTTACCTAAAACCTCTTTCCTTAATACCCTAGCCAGCTTCATCCTAACCCACAACTTCTTCACTTTTGAGGGCCGGACATACCAACAACTAAAGGGAACAGCCATGGGGACCAGGATGGCCCCCTCGTACGCGAACTTATTTATGGGACGCTTAGAGGAAGCCTTCCTGGACACCCAAGCCTGTCAACCCAAAGTTTGGTATAGATTCATTGACGACATCTTCATGATCTGGACTCACAGTGAAGAAGAACTCCAGAATTTCCTCTCCAACCTCAACTCCTTTGGTCCCATCAAATTCACCCGGTCCTATTCCAAATCCCATGCCACTTTCCTCGATGTCGACCTCCATCTATCCAACGGCCAACTACACACATCCGTCCACATCAAACCTACCAATAAACAACAGTACCTGCATTATGACAGCTGCCATCCTTTCCACATCAAACGTTCCCTTCCCTACAGCTTAGGTCTTCGTGGCAAACGAGTCTGCTCCAGTCCTGAATCCCTGAACCAATACACCAATAACCTGATAACAGCCTTCACATCCCGCAGCTATCCTCCTGGTCTGGTACAGAAGCAAATTGCCAGAGCCACTTCCTCATCTCCCCAATTTAAGAATTTTCCACAAAACCCCAGAAGTGCCCCTCTTGTCACCGGATACTTTCCGGGACTGGAGCGGACTCTGAATGTGGCTCTCCAGCAAGGATACGACTTCCTAAAATCCTGCCCCGAAATGAGATCCATCCTTCATGACATCCTTCCTACTCCACCGAGAGTGTCTTTCCGCCGCCCACCTAACCTCCGTAACCTCCTAGTCCACCCCTATGAAATCCCCAAACCACCTTCCCTACCTTCTGGCTCCTACCCTTGTAACCGCCCCCGTTGTAAAACCTGCCCTATGCACCCTTCCACCACCACTTACTCCAGTCCCGTAACCCGGAAGGTCTACACGATCAAAGGCAGAGCCACTTGCGATAGTACCCACGTGATCTACCAACTGACATGCCTGCACTGTGAAGCGTTCTATGTGGGAATGACCAGCAACAAACTGTCCATTCGCATGAATGGACACAGGCAGACAGTGTTTGTTGGTAACGAGGATCACCCTGTGGCTAAACATGCCTTGGTGCATGGCCAGCACATCTTGGCACAGTGCTACACCGTCCGGGTTATCTGGATACTTCCCACTGACACCAATCCTTCAGAACTCCGGAGATGGGAACTAGCCCTTCAGCATATTCTCTCTTCCCGTTGCCCACCTGGTCTCAACCTCCGCTAAATTCGAATTCCCACCCACCATCTTAACATCTTTGCCTTGGTTCTCTGGACAGAGCCTCTGCCTCAAGTGGCATCTCTGTCTAACTTCTTTGCTTTCTACAGTTCTACAGTATGTCTGCCTAAGTGTACTTGTGTCTGTGTAAATGTGTGGGTGTATGTGCATTTATTTACCTTCCATTTTTTCCCCCAAGGTAAGTCTTTCCTGTCCCGGGATTGGAATGGCTCCTTACCCCCTTCCTTAAATCCCTCATCATTTCCTTTTCCCTCTCCTTCCCTTCTGCCTGATGAAGCAGCTAGGCTGCGAAAGCTAGCATTTTTGAGTGTGTGTGTGTCTGTGTGTTTATTTGTTGCTATACTGCCTGTGCCCCTTCGCCTGGTAAGTGTTCATCTATTTTTTACGTATATTTAAAATAGTTGTTAGATAGATTTGCCACATTATGCTCATCAGTTACTAATGTCTCATGTACTCGTAATGCTACCTGCTCTTGTTCCTTTCTCGTTCTACCAGTCTCCTCTTTCACTATATCCCATATTGTTTTTATTTGGTTTCCTGATGTTGCTTTCTTCTTCTCATTTGTTTAGATGCCTGAATACCTTTTATCAATATTTTACAGTATTCCTTATATTTAGCTAAATCATCATTATTGCAACTACTCTTGGCTGATAGATACATTTTTCTTTCTGTCTTACATGAAATCTTTATTCCTTGTGTAATCCATGGTTTTAGTATAGACTTCTGTTTAATTTGAGTTACTTTTAGAGGAAAACAGTTTTCAAACATGATACTAACATTATTAATGAATATGTATATTATAGAGGAAAAAATTCCTAACAGGAAAAATATATGTAAAAAAATAGATGAAGTCTACTTACCAGGCGAAGGGGCACAGGCAGTAATAGTAACACACACACACACACACACACACACACACACACACATTTACACAGACGCAAGTACACCTATACACAGACGCAAGTACACCTATGTAGTTCTATGTTCTTTGCTTTCTACAGTATGTCTGCCTAGGTGTACCTCTCTCAAACCTGGTTTTCTCCCCCCCCCCCCCTCCCTATCCTAATAAGGCATCCCTCTGACACCTCTAACCACTGGTATTTTACCCCTTTCTACAGCTTCTGCTACATGAGGCTCATCTTATTCTGACTGAGGCAACAGGTCAAATCTATTTTTCACATTAATGACAAAGCTGTCTGAAACTGTCCTAAGCCTTTTCCCCCCCGTTACCTGTTGCCACTTCCCACCACTGTTCACCCTTCTCCCTCCTTAACCTGCTCAGAGTCTCCCTTGCCTTATCTAATTCAGCTTGAAGAGCTGCAATTTTCCCCTCCTGTTCCTTTATTTTCCTATCTCTATTTCAGATGCTACAAAAACCACTCGTGAGCTTCATTTATATCCCCCACTTTCCACACCACTACATTAACCCCAATGAAAGAAACCACAACAACTATCACACCACACCCTGGAACTAACGATCCTACGGCATGTCGCACACTTCTCACCCATGTTAAAAATAGAAATCGTAAAAACTTGATTAAGTACTGACTAAAATGTGAAATTTACACCAAGAGACACTAAAATCTGTTCACGCAAATATAATTAACTGAAAGGGCACTGGATATAAAGAAACTTGCTCATGAAAACAAAAATTAGTCCTGAAAAACACGCTCATGAAAACAAAATTTAGGCCTATAAACACGGATTACTATACACACTTTTGCTAAATCATGAAATTTACGTCTGACAGACTTTATAAATCCTAACTACTATATGCAGCGAGTGAAAAATAGAAGAATGGGTAATTAGATACAGTATAAGTTTTAGTCACTGTTTACGATTCGTGCACGTTAAATTCAAATTCCTGTACACACTATCGGGAAACACTGATATCTCTACTCCCACCCTTGCCCTGTATCTTTCCCTCTCCCTCTCCCTCTCTCTCTCCCTTTGCTTACCACTCTGAATTGCAGTCCCTATTGATTCAACAGTTGAGGTGCAGTGGCCAGAGTAGGTATTTGTATGTGTCAGCTATGTCTGTACTATTGTGTGTATGCTCTTTTTCTGACAAAGGCTGTGACCCAAGAGTGGTTGTGTTTTTGTCAGATAATTTTTCCATGTGCCTGTCTTTGGCTCCGATGGTCTTTTTGATGAGTTGCAATCTATCCTAATAATATTCATAATGAAATTAACACTAGAAGGACCTGGAGGTGATGGATTTATATACCAAAAGGACCGGCTCGTCGATAGAAACAAATAAAATAAAATAAAATTACACACAAACACACATACAAGCTTTCGCAGCCTAGCTGCTTCGTCAGGCAGAAGGGAAGGAGAGGGAAAAGGAAATGATGAGGGTTTTAAGGGAGTGGATAAGGAGTCATTCCAATCCCTGGACAGGAAAGACTTACCTTGGGGGGAAAAATTGAGGGTAAACAAATACACACACACCCACACATTTACACAGACGCAAGTACACTTAGGCAGACATTTCTATATTCTTTTCTATATTTCTTTTCTATATAAAAATAGAAGAGAGATGACTTACCAAAAGGACCAGCTCGTCGATAGAAACAAATAAAATAAAATTACACACAAACACACATACAAGCTTTCGCAGCCTAGCTGCTTCGTCAGGCAGAAGGGAAGGAGAGGGAAAAGGAAATGATGAGGGTTTTAAGGGAGTGGATAAGGAGTCATTCCAATTCCGGGACAGGAAAGACTTACCTTGGGGAGAAAAAAGGAGGGTAAACAAATACACACACACCCACACATTTACACAGACGCTATATAAATCCATTTCCTCCCTTTTTCCCTTCAGTTGGTGAATTGCTTTAGTTCAGTCGGGCGCTGAAGACCTAGCTGTTGAGCGCTCAAAACCCCCATATCCATCCATTTAGTTCAGTGCTTTTAAATATTGTCCTTACCCTTCCAATGTGCTAAGATTTTTTTTTATATATGTAGAAATTATATTTAATTAAAAAAAATGATTGAGGTAAAGATTACATCAGTTGCAGTGTCTTCACTTCCAATTTCTGGATGCAATTTGTTAAATTCTTTTTCTTCCTCGCTGCAGGTAGCAATAAGTGGTGCCACTGGAATTGAATCAGAATGCACTGAGTTATTTCTGGTTTTTGTACAGGTTATAAATATTCATCTTCCAAATCTACAGATTCGCCATGATGTGCATCATTAGGTTGACATCCTGTTTCATCTTATCACACAACTCATCACATTCAAAAGTATTGTCTCCTTCAGAATCTTATGGTAAACTATTCAAATAATTCAGTAATTCTACATCTGAATGAAAATACTGACAAGTCATGGTACTGAGGAGAGCTAAGCTTCTGCAGAGCACAACAAAGTATTGACAAAAGAACAGCAATAAAGTATGCCCACTCAGCCATGAATCAAAGAAAAAGGGATAGAGAGACTGAGGAAATGATATCACAGCCATTAAGTAATGTACACTATCCAGATAAAAAAGTTATTGTTGCATTGTTACAGGCTTGGGACGTTAAAGAAATCTCACAGGTCAAAATGACAGGCTTTTGTCCTGTAAGGTAAATATAATGTAAAATCAAAATAATTCATTCAGTTTCTGTAAAGGATTTTATGCAAATCGTAGACCACCAAAATACATTAAACGTTATGAAATATAAGCTCGCTAAATTAAAACATATGCTATTTATTTAACATTAAACCATGATCGCCGCTCAAAGATTGACCGGTATAGTAATAGAACTAACATAAAAGTTGTCATAGTGCATCAGGTAAGGGCTTATGAAATGAAATTTATTTACTTATCACACATTGTTTCATCCAGTTGGTGCAGATTTGAAGAATGTTCCACATTTACTGTATTATCGTGCCCAAAGATAACCAATAAGAAAAAAACTCATTTATTTCCAATAACTGTGTATGTCTAATGTTTCTCCCAAATGAAATTCATTTCACTTTCTTGGGTGCATGGCCACCAACTTCAATTTGTTATTTAAAATGCTGTTTCATTTCTAGCATGGTGTGGTGCACCCAGTTTTTATTCACCTAAGCAACTCGGTGCCTAAAATCATTTGATTACACATATCATATTCCTAAAATTGCTTAGAAACTTGTTTTGCTCAGTATTCAACAAATGTTGGGCGAACATTTCATTTGCAAAATGTAATGTACTCTTACTTCTTATACCTGTGGCATCTGATATTTTGTGTTTCTTTAAGTGAGAATTGTGCGATGTATTGTTCATTTTCTCTCTGTTTTCATCACATGTTCAGGAAATAATTAGTTTTTTTATTTACTGAAAATCACCAAATTTGAAAGATATTTCATCGTTGATAAAACTACCAAAACAAAATTCTGTGATTACTTGATTTTTCGATTTGTATATTTGATTAATTAAAACTACTTAAAACAACTGGATGAAAACTATTCTGCAGCTAAAGCTGACATTGAAGTACTTATCCCACAGCATGTACCATTGTAACAAAAACACACTTTTGTGTTGATAAGTGTCATCGTTCTGCAAGCTTCTCCAATAAAGTGCCATCAGATTTAAGTATGCAGAGTATATTTATTTTGTACTGGATATTTTCTTTCTATTTCTATTTGTTTGTCCTAGAGATTTATTTAATAATGTATATTTTGAATTTGTGACATTGTAATGTCAGAAAATGTTTCGTGAATAGTATTTTCCTCTAACTGTTAAGATTCTACTTTCAAAATAAAGTATTATTTTGGATACAGACATTTGTTTGGTGTAGATAGATAATGTGAAACCAAGTTCGTGTAAGGCCTAGTTAATATTAAAGAGATAACTCACTCAGAGTTATACATACATTAGGATGGGAGCCATGGGAATCCACCATTATTTTATGTTAAGTTGAATGTTTAAAAATAGAGTCATAGGGATGTGATGGAAAATAATGGGAAATAATTTTTTTGTTAGATGTTACATTAAACACTTCGTTTTGTCATTCTTTTATACATTTTTCATAATGTATGTAGCTGGAGATTATTTCTACAACTGTCAAAAACACTACAGCAATGCCTAATGGGGTCTTTTTCCTTTGTTTCTGCAGCTGATAGTCACAACCCGTTAGTATTGTATTTTCTAGAAATTGGAATGCAGAAAGTAGGAACAGTCATAAAAAGCCCATGTGCAGCAGATATCAGAAAAGTTCACAGGGCTGAAAGAATCAAAAGGTGAATATTATTTTTGCAATTATTTTGTTGTTAAACTTGTGTTTGTTAATTTTTACTTTACGTGACGTGATCTGTTCAGGCCTTAAGGAAAAGGGTGGTTGTCAGCAGCAAGTTATTTCAGTAAGCAAATGTTTTCTTATTTACTCGTAAAGAAGTTCTAATTTCTTTATAATTAATTAATTTATTTTTATTGTGGTTTTTACCAGTGGATATGTATTTAACTGCTAAGTTGTCAAAGCAGATGCCAAGGTTTGTCATATGAAAAATGTTTCTATGTTGCTTAGTTAACAATATACAATATTTATTGTAATTTCTTTTTGTTAGGAAAACCTTTGTCAGCTGATTGAGAAACGCATTGGTCTTGAAACATTCCTTGATAAACTAAGCAGTGTATCCAAACATGAACTCTATAGCAAAGCTGCAAAACATCCACAGTTGCGTCCTAGGCAACCTAGTGATCTGCTTCTTGATCATGAATTCTGTCGTCTGTTTAAAGCTTTAGAAGGTAAGAAATCAATATTTAATTTTTGTTACAATTTATGATTGATAACAGCCCCCCCCCCCACCTCTCTCTCTCTCTCTCTCTCTCTCTCTCTCTCTCTCTCTCTCTCTCTAGCCTTTGACATGCAAGTGATACAGCTGTGCGTAGTATCACCTCAATGTGTTCACTGTACCTTTCTGCTTCTTCGCTATTACTGAACTGTTCGCCTGAGACACTCAAAATGGACCCCCACATCCTGTGTGGCCTTCAATTGAGCTATTAATACATACAGAGGTGACTGTAGAATTTTTTGTGATGGTCAGCATGCTAGTCTAGATGCGGCGGGTTTCCACTTCCTGAATTTTATTTTATTTTTTTACAATGTCACCGAAATATGGTCAAAACAATATTATCAGTTCAATTTTTAAAAAAGTCTCTCTTTTGTCAAGTTTTAATTTGTTCAATTTTGTTTTAAACTTTTATAAATGAAACAAATTGCTTGTTTATAACCTATAGAACAAATTAAATAACCTAACTGTGCCAAATCTTACCTAGTATTTGCAGACACTATATCTACCATCCTCAGTGGGTGAACTAGTTGTGTGCATTATTTGTTGAAGCAATTCTGTCTCTCCTCCATTTGTCCATTGAATATTAATTTGTTCCCTCTATTATAGGCATGGTTGTGAAAGCTGTTACACCAAAACCGAAAAATGATGTTGTCAATGGTGTTTCGGGACTGACCCTATCTGAATCTGAAAACAGTGTGCTGCTCCAGTATAAAGAAGTAATTAGAGAACAAGATCGAAAGCTTAAGGAATTATTAGAGGAAATCCAGAAACTCAAAGAGGAAAATAATGCATTACAGGTAGTTAACATATATTCTTAGGTTTGTTATTAATCTGGTTTTATTTTCATCAGTTTTCTGATTCATTTGCCACATGTAAAGATCTTATGTGTTATACAAAATCTGATATTATAGTAAGTAGTTAATGCACCCTACACCCCCAACACACACACACACACACACACACACACACACACACACACACATACACACACTTGTCTGCATTAAATGTCACATTTGTAACAGATGACCTGATTGTCAGAAATATTACCCCTTCACTTTCTTTCTGAGAAACTGCCATGCTTTCAATACTGTCCCCTCAGGCCTCCTGAAACATCATCTTGCCCCACATTGTCATTGTCTTCATTCATAGATTTTACTTTATTACTGACTTTTTAGCAAATAATCCCAGAACTTGCCTTGTACTTCTCGAGGCTACCCATTGATTTTCAGGTTATCGCCTTGATGTTTTATGTGAAGTGTTCTGACAGCCAGGGTGGTTGTTGTTTGTATTGGGGAGCCCCTGGTTTTATGTTTTAACTGTATTTGACCCTAAGATGCGACTTGAAGTCGCAAATCGGTCGTCTTTTAAAAACAGCTGAAGTGGACCCTTTTATTAAAGATGCATGTTTTAACTGCTGGCTTGTAACTGCCATTTGAAGTATTTAAAATAAACATAAACAGTTAACTTATTTGCTATACATGTATTCCTACCGTTTACCTAATGTGTTTTTATTTACTTATTACATAAGTATTGTGCCTCAAATATTAAAAGTTTGTTATGGACAACAAAGTTTTTTAATAATTTCCAAACAGTAATAGCTACGAAACTTCTGGTATCATAATCTGTTAGAGCTCTCTGGGATCTATCCATCAACACCCCATACATATACATTGGTTCATTTGGTGATTAGTTACAAATTTCAAAAGTTTTGATTGCTATGAAATTGTTTATTGGTAAATAGTTCAACAACACAAAAATACACCATGTTGTCTGCCTTAAAATGACGGTACCAGCTTTCCTGTACCTCGCTTAGACTGTGAGTAATTAATTTTCTTTCAAATATTGCTTTTATTAAAGGTGGTGCCTAGGCGCCACAGTGGACCTTCTTGTGGCCGCTCCATGACCACTGGTTATTTTTGGGTTTTGCCAGTCACTTGATTTCCGCCTTCATGTACCATGCCACTGCAACAGTGACATCAACAACCGAACCACACACTCACATCCAATTTATACACGTATATTCAGAATGAAAGTTAATATAGTGACTGTATCATCATACCATCCACTTTTTCACTGATCTTTCCAGTGTTATCTAAATATTTTTTGCTACTTATGATATCAGTTGATACCTTGATAGTAATTATATATTTTTCTGTCTCTATCTTTCCCCATTCTTCAGGCACAACTCCATAAGTCAAAGTGTCAATTTGCCATTATAATCTCCACATTTTTTGACTTATTCAATATGGCTTTCCTTTTTTCATTCTTCTAACTGTTGGTTCCACTTCTAACATTGTAAACTCCTTCTCTTCTCTTCTCTTCTCTAGGAACATCTCCCTTTCCCCCATTATTTCCTTTTTAGTGCTATTTTTCACATATAGTAGTTTCCTTGCTTCTCCATGAGACATTTGTGAGACATGGCGATAAGGGAATTGTAGGGTGAATTAAATTTTCACAACAAGTTATCTTCTATATAAATGCCTGTAACTAGGAAATAAGGGTCCGAAGTCATAAAACCTGTACTGTGGAATAATGGAAGAATGTCATTTGGCTGCATGGGTCTCTCTCATTTATGATTGTTTTCATTGTCTTCCCACGTTTACTTCCCAGTAATGAAACATAGCATGGTTTTGACAGCTAAATAATAATAGTTCATCAGCCCCATAATTACTCTATAAGGCTGTAGGACTACCAAGTATTGTGTGACTATTTTGGCTAATCAGTTCCATCCTATGTCGATTTTTGTTCCAAGAGTTAAACCCCATTAACACAACTCACATTGTTCAAGACTTGTTTTGTGAGCACAATGATGATTTGTTACATCTCCCATGTCCCACGGTCACCAAATCTCAATATTGTGGAGCCTTTGTGGTCAGCTTTGAAACATCATCACTACTCACCTCCATCACCAGTACCTGAACTTATCACTATTTTGCAGGAAGCATGCTATAATATTCCCTTCAGTACCTTACAGAATTTGTTTTTATTCATTCCAAGACAGATGGAAACTGTTTTGACTGTCATATGGTACACAGGTACCAACACGTTTTATATTGTGCTTTGAAATTAAGCTTTAGACGTAACCTTTCCCTTTGTTTATATATAAGTTTGGTAAGTGGTAAGAATTTATGATAAGTTTTCTGCACTAAGAGTGGTGCATTGCTTGCTAAAACAGAATTTGGGCACATCCTTTAGCTTCTTGCTCATGTGCGTTTGTTGGAAGTTCATTGAGCTATTTTTTAAAAGTCTCTGACAGGGGAAAAATAATAAAAAAATTATCACTTAATTGTTTCGGAGAAGCATTTTGTGTGTGTGTGTGTGTGTGTGTGTGAGAGAGAGAGAGAGAGAGAGAGAGAGAGAGAGAGAGAGAGAGAGAGAGAGAGAGAGAGATGATATCTCTACCAACACTTTTGTATCAGACTTGGTGGGATTATGTCATCAAGGCACCGTACGAAATTTGTTGTGTTTCTGACCCATTTCATGTTAGTAATGTTGGGCATAACTTCTAAAAAGTAAGCCAAAAGAGAAATTTCAGTCACATAATGAAATCTAATACAGTAAATATAAATAAAAATAGAAAACAGATGACTTACCAAAAGGACCGGCTCGTCGATAGAAACAAATAAAATAAATAAAATCACACACAAACACACATACAAGCTTTCGCAGCCTAGCTGCTTCGTCAGGCAGAAGGGAAGGAGAGGGAAAAGGAAATGATGAGGGTTTCAAGGGAGTGGATAAGGAGTCATTCCAATCCCGGGACAGGAAAGACTTACCTTGGGGGGAAAAAAAGAGGGTAAACAAAAACACACACACCCACACATTTACACAGACGCAAGTACACTTAGGCAGACACACTGTAGAACTGTAGAAAGCAAAGAAGTTAGAAGTTAGACAGAGATGCCACTTGAGGCAGAGGCTCTGTCCAGAGAACCAAGGCAAAGATGTTAAGATGGTGGGTGGGAATTCAAATTTAGCGGAGGTTGAGACCAGGTGGGTAAAGGGAAGAGAGAATATGCTGAAGGGCTAGTTCCCATCTCCGGAGTTCTGAAGGATTGGTGTCGGTGGGAAGTATCCAGATAACCTGGACGGTGTAACACTGTGCCAAGATGTGCTGGCCGTGCACCAAGGCGTGTTTAGCCACAGGGTGATTCTCATTACCAACAAACACTGTCTGCCTGTGACCATTCATGCGAATGGACAGTTTATTGCTGGTCATTCCCACATAGAACGCTTCACAGTGCAGGCATGTCAATTGGTAAATCACATGGGTGCTGTCACAAGTGGCTCTGCCCTTGATCGTGTACACCCTCCGGGTTACGGGACTGGAGTAAGTGGTGGTGGAAGGGTGCATAGGGCAGGTTTTACAATGGGGGCGGTTACAAGGGTAGGAGCCAGAAGGTAGGGAAGGTGGTTTGGGGATTTCATAGGGATGGACTAGGAGGTTACGGAGGTTAGGTGGGCGGCGGAAAGACACTCTCGGAGGAGTGGGGAGGATATCGTGAAGGATGGGTCTCATTTCGGGGCAGGATTTTAGGAAGTCGTATCCTTGCTGGAGAGCCACATTCAGAGTCCGCTCCAGTCCCGGAAAGTATCCGGTGACATGAGGGGCACTTCTGGGGTTCCGTTGAAGGTTCTGAATTTGGGGGGATGAGGAAGTGGCTCTGGCAATTTGCTTCTGTACCAGATCAGGAGGATAGCTGCGGGATGTGAAGGCTGTTATCAGGTTATTGGTGTATTGGTTCAGGGATTCAGGACTGGAGCAGACTCGTTTGCCACGAAGACCTACCCGACCTTCTGGCTCCTACCCTTGTAACCGCCCCCGTTGTAAAACCTGCCCTATGCACCCTTCCACCACCACTTACTCCAGTCCCGTAACCCGGAGGGTGTACACAATCAAGGGCAGAGCCACTTGTGACAGCACCCACGTGATTTACCAACTGACATGCCTGCACTGTGAAGCGTTCTATGTGGGAATGACCAGCAACAAACTGTCCATTCGCATGAATGGTCACAGGCAGACAGTGTTTGTTGGTAATGAGGATCACCCTGTGGCTAAACACGCCTTGGTGCACGGCCAGCACATCTTGGCACAGTGTTACACCGTCCGGGTTATCTGGATACTTCCCACCGACACCAATCCTTCAGAACTCCGGAGATGGGAACTGGCCCTTCAGCATATTCTCTCTTCCCGTTACCCACCTGCTCTCAACCTCCACTAAATTTGAATTCCCACCCACCATCTTAACATCTTTGCCTTGGTTCTCTGGACAGAGCCTCTGCCTCAAGTGGCATCTCTGTCTAACTTCTAACTTCTTTGCTTTCTACAGTTCTACAGTGTGTCTGCCTAAGTGTACTTGCGTCTGTGTAAATGTGTGGGTGTGTGTGTTTTTGTTTACCCTTTTTTTTCCCCCCCCCCAAGGTAAGTCTTTCCTGTCCCGGGATTGGAATGACTCTTTATCCACTCCCTTGAAACCCTCATCATTTCCTTTTCCCTCTCCTTCCCTTCTGCCTGACGAAGCAGCTAGGCTGCGAAAGCTTGTATGTGTGTTTGTGTGTGATTTTATTTATTTTATTTGTTTCTATCGACGAGCCGGTCCTTTTGGTAAGTCATCTGTTTTCTATTTTTATTTTTGTTTATCCCACCGGGAAAGTTTCCCTCTATAATTTTCGTTTCATCAAAGTAAATATAAATAGTCTGATATGTAAAGAAATTGATAATTTCAAATATTTTGTTTTAGAGAAAAGTGTGTTATGTTACATCAAAATTGTATAAAAATCTAAGTTAAGTTCTGCACAGAAACTTAGTCATTTATTTTTGGTGCAGTTAGTGCTTTCTTTTTTATGAGTAACTGTCCCAAGGTTATACCTCTTCAGGGTCATGCTGTTGTTAACAGTTCATTTTGTAAACTTTAATATTTTTAGATTCTTGACTAATATTCCATTGTTGCATTTCATTAGATGTACTTAACTGCAAAGAAATTAGTAATTTGAATTTTCACATCCTTCATCATCTTTTAAAACCTGTGTGTGAACCTTAACAGATGCAGTATGATGAACTGCAATCGAGCACCTCATTGCTAAGGGATGAAAACATGCTTCTGCGAGCACAGACAACCACTGGGACGGGAGAAAGTGCAGATTTGACCAGACAACTAGCAGAAGCTTGTAGTACAGCACAAAGGTGGAAGGCGGAAAGTGATCGCAAGGATTCCATCATTCAGACTTTGGTGAGTTATTCAACTAGTTACATCTCTTATTTAGATTTCAAGCAATTTGACATAATGTGACATAGTAATAAAGTGGTTATTAATTTTAAGGAATTTATAGTTGACTAGGTTCTTACAACCTGGTACAGACAATATACGTTCCAATTTTTCAAGGATATAGCAGCACAGTCATAGACAACATCGTATCTTTTGGTAGGTGACTGCTAATAACTGTCAAGTATATTATAAAATATAAGTTTGACCACCAGCTGTTATTATTGAAACTTTAAAATATCAGCTGATCTCAGTCTCTGACAATTGTCAGAGATATTTATCAAACCATTCAAAAACAAACAATGGAAATTAAATGAATGATTCAGTAATATTTTTGGAAGGATAGGTTGCTACTCACCACAGAGATGTCCGATGAGCTGCGAAAAGGCACAAGTAACGGATACATCATCATAGCTTTCAGCCCTTACAGCCTTCGTCGGTTAGAGGCGAAAAAAAACCACACACACACACACACACACACGACCAACTTCTGGCCACACAAGAGACAGCAGTCATGTCTACTAAGTTCTATTCTGTTACTTGTGCCTTTCTGCAGCTCATCAGACATCTCTATGGTCACTAGCTACCTATCCTTGTCAAAAATATTGTTGAAAACATAGAACAATTGTAACAATAGAAAATCCATACTGGAGTGTCAATAATAGAGGATATTTTACGTGCCCCTTTGCAGCTCAGCTATACAAAAAATATTGGCTTTCTGATTGCTCACACTCCGACATCTGAGGTGCAGCCAGAGGCGGTGATGGTTGTGTGTCTGTGAGATATGCCTGTGTGATTCTATGAATGACTGTGTGTGTCCATTTTCTGATGTAGGCTGTGGTCAAAAGCCAATTTGTGTATCTATGAGTGTCCCTCACCCCCATCCCCACCACGTGAACCCCAAGGGGTTTGCGACTCATTGGTTGAAAAACACTGATCTGGTTGATGCACTGCTGACACTTCACACAAGAAAAACTCTGAATCCACAAATACATAAAATTTGATGTTTTGTGCTTAATCGGAAACATGTTGTATACCAATGTTACACTACAAGGTGCCTGGCACAGATGTTACATCAATTATTGGTGCTACATTTATAGGTTATCACAATTTGAGTGAGTTTGAACATGGCACAGAGGAGATGTGACATAGCATCTCCGAGGTAGCAATGAGATGGATTTTTCCTTTATGACCATTTCACGAGTGCACTGTGAATATTGGGAATCTGGTAAAACATCAAATCTCTGACATAGCTATAGCCAGAAAAAAAATCCTGCAAGAATGGGACCAATGACTGAAGAGAACCATTTTAACATGACAGAAGTGCAACCCTTATACAAATTGCTGTGGATTTCAATGATGGGCCATCAAAAAGTATCAGCATGTAAACCATTCAACTAAACATCATCAACATGGGCTTTTAGAACCAAAGGCCCACTCATGTACCTTTGCTTATTACAGGACACAAAGCCTCACACCTCACCTGGACCCATTAACAAATGTTTCAGCAGATCTTCAATGTGTTTTTTTCCAGTTCAACCCCTCATCAATGCAGACACCTAATTTTTTTAAATATTCTGCCTTTGCTATAGATTTCTGATCAAAGTCTATATTTATTAATGGTGTCATTCCATTTACTGTATGGAACGGTATGTACTGTGTTTTATCAAAATTTAATGATAGTCCATTTGCTGAGAGCCACATAATGATTTTCTGAAAGACTTTGTTTACAATTTCTTCAGTTAGTACTTGTCTATCAAGTGTGATAACTATACTTGTATCATCAGCAAGAAGAACCGGCTCTGCATCTTCATGAATATAGAATGGCAAGTCATTAATATATATTGAGAACAGCAAAGGGCCCAAGACCGAACCTTGTGGCACCCCATTTTTGATTGTACCCCAGTTTGAGGAATCAGCTGTTTTTTTCTTTTTTCTTTTTCTTTTTTTTTTTTTTTTTTTGTTTTTTTTTTTTTTTTTTTTGTTTTTTGTTTTTTTTTTTTTTTTTTTTTTTTTGCATATTACGTGAATTACTTATGTCAATTTTCTGCACTCTTCCTGTTAGGTATGATTTAAAACATTTGTACACTGTCCCATTCATACCACAATACTTTTGTTTATCTAGAAGAATTCCATGATTTACACAATCAAAAGCCATGGAGATATCACAAAAAATACCAATGGGTTGTGTCCGGTTATTCAGAGCATTTAATATTTCATTGGTGAAAGTATATATAGCATTTTCTGTTGAAAAGCCTTTATGAAAACCATACTGACATTTTGTTAGAACTTCATTTTTACCTATGTGTGAAACTACTCTAGAATACATTACTTTTTCAAGGATTTTGGATAAGGCTGTCAGAAGTGAGATTGGGTGGTAGTTGTTGACATCAGACACATCCCCATTTTTGTGCAGTCGTTTAACAATAGCATATTTCAGTCTATCAGGAAAAACACCTTGCTTGAGAGAACTATTACATATGTGGCTAAGAATCCTACTTATTTCTTGAGAACAAGCTTTTATTACCCTGCTGGAAATACCCTCAATTCCATGTGAGGTTTTTACTCTTGAGAGAGTTCATTATTTTCTTAATTTCAGGAGGAGAGGTGGGTGGAATTTCTATTGTATCAGATTGTGTGGCTATGGACTGTTCCATTAACTGCCTAGCTTCTTCTAATGAATATTTAGATCCTATTTTCTCCACAACATTTAAAAAATAATTATTAACAATGTTTTCAACTTCTGGTTGTTAGTTGTAAACTTTTCATTCACCTTTATGGTAATGCTGTCTCCCTGTGCTCTTGGTTGCCCTATGTCCCTGGTAATAATATTACAAATTGTTTTTATTTTGTTATCAGAGGTACTAATCTCAGACATGATGCACATGCTTCTGGACCTCTTAATAACTTTTCTTGATGTAGCACAGTAGGTTTTATAATATTTGACTGTTTCTGGGTCATTAATCTTTCTTGCTGTTTATATACAGTTCCCTTTTTCAGTTACAAGATGTGGAAGTTCTGGTGCTGTTTGTGGGAACATGCAGGACCATGGTGAGGGCAGGATAGGGCTGTTTGGTGCTGTCAGGATTGGAGCAGAAAATAAGAGTAGAAAAAGTGTAAAAAGACAGTTGGGCCTGTTGGCAGAATAGAAGTCTGTGTATTGCTAGACTGGGACAAGGAGAGGAGTTAGGTGGAGAGCAAGGAGCAGCAGAAGTTTTGGCCAGGCGGAGGGGAGGGTGTTATGTAGGATGTATTTCAATGAGAATTCTCAAAAAACCCATAACCACGACCTTTTATAGTCTTCCACCTCTCTCCCCTTCCTTGCCCCCACTCTAGCACTAGATAGCCTTTTATTTATGCCAAACGTACTCACTAGTCTTAACACTGGAAAATCCAATAGGTAACAACTTACCATAAGGAGGCTCACTGAGCTACTGACACACGAAAATAATCACATTCATACAACTTACTCACTAGTCTTTTCTTTGCTTTTTTACTACCCTCATTTTTACTCTCCCCTTCAATATGTGGATACTGCACCTAGTAGACCTAACCTGATACATCACAATTCTGCTGTCTTGCCCTCTCCACACCATGCCACCTTTTTTACCCCTTCCCACCCCATGCTGCCTCCTTGTCATACTGCTGTCTTATCAGACACTGTTACAACATTCAGTCTAGCTATAGAAGTTGTGTTTGGGTTGTGTTTCTGTGAATTTGTATGTGTTTTCTATTTTGTACATAGGTGTTTTTGGCAGTATGCATAAATGCTTTGTGAGGTTTCCTTTGTGCATGTCTGCAACTCATCATCTCCTCTATATGGTGAGCAGCAACCTATCCATTTTGTAATACTGTTGTTAGTCCATCTTCAACTTTCCATTTTGTTCATTTCCAGTCAAAAGGTTGCTCAAAATCTTAGAATCCTATACAAATCAGTAATTTAATTGTTGAAGTAAAGCTGTGCTTAATCTGAGGTTTACTTGAAAAAGTCGTGTCATAGGTGGAGTGCACTTGCTTTTTAACTGACAGACCTAGTTAATTATAGAGGAAGTTACAGTTCATGTAAACTTAAAATCAAGTGCAACTTGGCATTTTTTACATTTACAAATCATTGTCGTAAGTATAAAAAGTGATAAGACTAAAATTCCACAATTGACTGGGGATTAAATTGCGATCTTTTGGGCCAGTAGTCTGACACTTTCTCATTGAGTCACCAAACTACGAGGCGTGTTTTTTAAGTAAGTACCGTCATGAAATTATAAAAAGACATGCTAAGATATCTCAATAATTGTCTGTGCGCTGGGTACCTACATCTGTTGTCTATGCACCCATGCCATTACAGTCTGATTCTTTCTTGTTTACATTGTGTACCGAGTGTTTAATATGCCTCCGATAATCGTGAGTCCTGCTGACTGTGAAGTAGGGGATTTCTTAGTGCTAAAGACCTAAAAGCGATCGATATTCACTGTGAGATCTGTGCAGTTTACGGAGAAAACATTGAGTGATGAACTGTGTAAAATAATTATATATACATAAAATATTGATATTCATTACGTCTGACATAATTATACTGATTTAAATGCCTCTTTAAAAGTCTCTGGTCAGTTTCTGATAAGATGCTGCGAAATTTCTGAAAAGGAACAATTTTATTTATTTCTTACCACCACAGGCTAGACTTTGTGGTGTCGATGCAGGTCGTTGTTTCTTGCTTCATGGTCTGCAATGATGTATGAACCTGTAAACTTTTTAATTTAATTTCTTGGATAACTGAAGGTCTCTATGTACCAAATGGAAAATTAACTACCCAATCTGGAATTGCCAGGAGTATCTGTGTCTAATATAACAGTCAATTTTATAATTAGCTTCAAATAAAGTCCCGTGTGTAAAATCTGCAGGTTCATAATTCCAGGTGAGGTAGCTCACATAGACTCTCTTTCTATTACACCGATATTACATGTTGAAGAAATTAAAAAATTGTAGACAAAAGCAGAACTTACTTTAAGATGAAATATGTGTTGAGCGTTCGTAATACATAGATTCACTTTCCACAACATCCCAATAATAATGACTCTCTCAGCGAAGAACAACCATTTTTCTCTTCATAGCAATTACATGGAGATTCTATATGTTCTGAAAAATACTTTACGGTAAATTTTGATATATATTAAATACAGCAAACATTCTAATTAGCCTTGAAATTAATTTATAACATAACAAAATCTTTTATCTACAATTACACCGTTAACAAATATGTGACACACAATACTAACAGGTATCTTACAAATGGTAAGAAAGTGTGTGAGAGCATTTAAAAATGACCACACAAATGTGCATGATGAACAACGGAGTGGGCGTCCTTTGGTCATTAATGAAAGTTTGGTGCAGGAAGTGGACAATAAGATGAGAGAAAACAGACGCTTTACGATTTCCTACTTGTGGGATGACTCTCCTAATATTTCTTATAGTGTTTTGTATGGCATTGTGACCGAGCAAGACGATGGCGAAGTCAAAACAATTGTGATGCAGTGGTTAACAAGTTAGGTGGCAGACTTCTACGAGGAGGGTATTCAAAAACTGGTACAACGTTATGCCCCAGTATTGACGGAAATTATGAAGAAAAGTAGATTAAGGTACAAGCTTTCATGTAAAAATTAAATTGAGATATCTTAGCATGTCTTTTTATAATTTCAAAACGGTAGATACTTTAAAAAAACATGCCTCCTGCACACTGTTGCTCATTGCTGTGTTCTTCACTTCCATTCATCACCAGCAACTAAATGTTAAATTGGTCAATTGCAATCCCATCTTATATATGTAGGTTTAGTAATGAATAAGAATATAGGAATGGAATACACTAATATTAGCAGCACAGTGATCACATTATCGTAGTCAAGAGAGTTACAAAGCTAACATTGATGATAGTAGTACAAGTTTATATGCCAATTAGCTCTGCCAATGAAGAGGAGATTGAATAAATGTATGAGGAAATTATTCAGACTTTTAAGGTAGATTGAAACTTAATTGTGGTGGAAGAGAGGAATTCATTAGTAGGAAAAGGACGGGAAGGAAAAGTAGTAGGTGAATATGGACTAGGGAAAAGGAGTGAAAGAGGAAGCCAACTGGTGGAATTTTACACAGAACAAAATTTAATCATAAAAAACACTTGGTTTAAGAATCGTGAAAGAGACCATGAACACCAGAAGGTACCAGATAGATTCTATAATAGTAAGACATAGATTTTGGAACCAGGTTTTAAACTGTAAGGCATATCCAGAGGCAGATATAGACTCTGACCGTGTCTTATTGGTTATGAACTGAAAACTGCAACTGAAGAAACTGCAGAAAGTTAGGAAAATAAATTGAAGGAACCTGATGTTCTTGAGAATTTCAGAGGGAGCTTTACGCAGCAACTGACAGAAAAAGGGGAAAATAGTAGAAGAGGAATAGGTAGCCTTGAGAGGTGAAAGCAGCAGAGGACCAAATAGGCAGAAAGGCAAGACCTACAAAAATCCATGGACATCACACAAAATACTATATTTAATTGTTAATGGGGAAAGATGTAAAATGTAGTAAATGAAGCAGCTAAAATGGAGTACAGACAACTAAGAAATGATATTGACAGGGAGTGTAAAATGGCTAAGCAGAAGTGGCTACAAGGCAAATGTAAGTCTGTAAAAGAATGTATAGCTAAGGAAAAAATAAATACTGCCTACAGGAAAATAAGACATTTGGAGACAAAAGAAACAGCTGTATGAATATCAAGAACTTGGATGGAAAACCAGTTCTCAGAGAGAAAAGAAAAAAGGAGGGGGGGGGGGGCAAGCTGAAAGGTGGAAAGAGTATAAAGAGGGGCTCTACAAAAGAAATGAACTTGGAGAGACTATTCTAGGAAGAGTTGAGGAAGTAGATGGAGATGGAGATACTGTACTAAGAGATGAATTTGACAGAGCACTGAAAGACCTAAGTTGTAACAAGGCTCGTGAAATAGATGACATTCCCAGAGCTACTGAAGTATATGAGTGACAGCCATGACAAAACAATTTCACCTGGTGCGTATAATTTATGAGATCGGCGAAATACCCTCAGGCTTTAAGAAAAATGTTATAATCCCCATTGCAGACAGGTGTGAAAATTACAGAACCACCAGTTTCATAAATCATGGTTACAAAATTTTAATATGAATTATTTACAGAAGGATAGGAAAGCTGACCCCCGCGGAAGATCAGAAATGTAGAAACATGGGAGACAAAACTCACCTTATGAGTTATGACTTATCTTAGAAGATAGATTAAGGAAAGGCAAACCTACATTTCTAGTTTTTGTATACCCGGAGAAAGCTTTTGAAAGCTTTGGAATCTTCAACCATAGATACCAGTAGACCAGGCGAACAGCAGAGCAGCTATACACATGCCATGGTAGCAACACAGGACCATGTGACAATTGGCAAACATTAGCCGCATACAAAAAACTTGAAAGTTTTCAAGAAATGCCACTATTTTAAACTGATAACACTTACACTTGAAATTTGATGTTACTCCCCTTCACAAAAATGCTTTGTAAATTTATAATCTAAGCTGGACACTGTCATGTGACTGTTGGCAAAGTAGTGGTTTAGCTGTAAGATGTTGGTCTCATGAAAGCAATGTCATGCCAAGTCTACAAGTATCTATGGTCAAAAATTGGAATATACTCTTTCAAATTCTGAAGTCTGCAGGAGTAAAATATAGGGAACAGAAGGTTATTTACAACTTGTACAAAACCAGACAGCAGTTATAAGAGTTGAAGGGTATGAAAAGGACACAGTGGTTGGGAAGGATTTAAGATAGGGTTATAGTCTTTCTCCAACATTATTCAATTTGTACAGTGAGCAAGCTGTGAAGGAAAGCAAGGTGAAATTTGGAGAAGGAATTGAAGTTCAGGGCAAAGAAATAAAATCATTGTGTTTGGCCGATGACATTGTAATTCTCTGAGACAGCAATGGACCTGGAAGAGCAGTGGAACAGAATGGATGGTGTGTTGAAAGGAGTGTATCAAATACAGTCTAAGAAAATCAGGCGATGCTGAAGGAATTAGATTAGGTAATGAAACAATAAAGGTGGTAGATGAGCTCTGCGACAGTAAAATAGCATATGATGGTCACTGTACAGAAGGTATGAAGCGTTTTTGAAAAAGAGAAACTTGCTAACATCGAATATTAATTTAAGTGAAAGGATATATTTTTATCTGAAGACATTCGTGTGGTGTGCTTCCTTGTATGGGAGTGAAACATGAACAATAAATAGTTCATACTGGAAGAAGATAGAGGCTTTTGAAATGTTTTTGTCATACCATGACTAAAAGAAGATATTGATTGGTAGGACACATTCTTAGACATCAGGGACTCATCAATTTAGTGTTGAAGAGAAGTGTGTAGTGTAAAAATCACAGAGGGAGATGAATACAGTAAGCAGATTAAAATAGATGTGGGTTGCCACTATTATGAGATGAAGAGGATTGCTCAGAACAGAATAAGGTGGAGAGCTGTATCAAACAAGTCTCCCGACTAGAGACCAAAACAACATTATTTTATACTTTAAAAAATCAGCTAATGAATAATTCATGTTTGCGTAGGTAGTAAAGTGATCTTTTTTGTTACTTGTCACTGTTGTGTGTTCCCACTTACCAGATAAATATTTAAGGCAACTAAAGATAGAATAAATTATATTTTGGATAACAGTTCAACACAGAAATATATATGGTATTTGAATTTCTAGTTCAACACAGAAATATACAGTATATGGTATTTGAATGTCTGAGCCATTTGATTTTACTCCTGCCTATTTTTACAGGAAGAGCAGCTCCATCGAAGAACAGCAGATGCACATACGAACTCACAAGATTGTGTAGAACAGAAACCAACCGTTGAAGATATTGAAACAGGGAGTAATGAGGTAATATAACTTCCCACTGCATGTGGAGCAAAATGCAGTCTTACATGTTGTAAAGACTAGTAGTGTTTATAATGTACAAAATCTAATGATTATATATGTATCTTTTATTGTTAAGAAAAGTTTTAATGCTTGTTCAGGGAGGAACATAACAATTTACAAATTCATATTAGCTTCCTGACAGACCTGGAACAAGTGCTGGTGGTGGGAGGGTATAGGAAAACAGATCTTTTATCTAGGTTTGTTATAGGTATATGAGCTTTGAGGCAAGGGGGTAGGAGTTGGGGTCAGGTTGACGATAAGGATGTTGTGTAGGTTCAGTGAGTATCAGAATACCAACTGAAAAATGCTCTTGTCAGATTGTACCTTACCGGGTCATAGATAGATGTTTCTTGATGTTAATGTAGATCATTGCTCTTGCTAGCGGCTGACTGAAATTTTATGTTACAAAACAAATCTGCTACAAATGACGTAGGCAACACGTAGGATTGCAGTTCTTTAACACCTTTAATGATTTATTAGTGCCCAGTTCTCCCCATTTATGGTCAGCTTACAAATCTCATTAATTACAATCTCTACATTTCGGTAAGTACATTCTAAACATCAATAACACAAATTTTCACAGTTCGTGAGTGAAATACTAAAGTCTGAGGTGTACATCTTAATGTAGCACAAACAACTAATAGTCCATTCATAATACCAGTAGAAACTCTTTTCACGTGATTAACATTGAAGAACTTTCACATAATTGTACAAAATTAGAGTTCCGACTGGTGTGGGTTTTGCCTGATATTGCGTACAAAACAATACTCAATTACATGGCATGAACACATCCTATTTATATATTCCAAACTATGTTACATATTGTTAATTTGGTTCATTACATTAATTATAATGGAAAAGTAAACAATTATGTGCAACTGGCTATAGTAAAGATATCGTAAATAATACTGAGTAAATTGTATTACAAATTTCAGTTAAATTAATAGTATTTTCTTTACTTATTTAACAAAATAGAGTAGGTCTATCAACAATACTTTCATAATTAATGGTAATTATACAGAAACTAATGAAGGTAAAACTTTCCTAACATTACATAATAATACCCACTTTAATACTGTGTGAAAATAATGTAATTAGTTTTATCAGAAATACTAATCTAACAATATACCTCTGGTATGAACTAATTAATATTTGCTAATGTAACAAAATCTGCGACACCAAATAATAGAAAATAACTTCAGCTAGTCATGTTAGAAAATAGAATAGTAAAGTTTTGGAAAAGAAAATGATGATAGACTAATTACATTCATATCTATTATTCTGCAACAGTGGTATCTGGACATTCAGTAATGCAAGCAGATGGGAATAAATCCCAGCATGCTTCTTTACAAGATCACAAAAAAGTGAATGTGTTCCTGTTTAAAAGACTCAGAAAAGTGTCAAACCAACTCTCTCAATCATCAAAAAATTAGTATAGATAATGATGTTAACACAAAACTGCTGCCATGCACTGTATGTAAAAATGCATAATATTATGTAAATAACCTGTTATGGGTATATGGTATTGATGAGCTCTTGAGCTTGTGGTCTGTTAACATTAGCTGATCTATTTCTTAGTTTTGTCGATATTCTGGTCACCATTTTTTAAATTTATTTATTTATTCAGATCAATACCCATTAATCTGATCCCAATTATCTTGTCTCAGCAATTCGTGCTTGACTAGTGTTGGTTATTGAGGGTGGACAAAGTTTTGTTGGAGCATGGGAATATGTATTAGAAAATTTGTTTGCAGGCTAGGTTGGCCTTTTTGTGACCTTCAGCATATCGGGTAAAGGTGTTCTCTCTCACTGAAAATTCACAATCCATGGGTGACAAGGCTCTATGGGTGGATTTTTTTGAAATGGATGGCAGATGTTTTCTGTTGGTATTTGGAGGGTTTAATGTTGACAGGGGTATGAATGGAGCTGTTAGTGAAGGTTAGGCTAAGATACAGGAAAATAGCTTGATGGGTTGAGGAGGATCAAGTGAAGGATGGGATAGAAGGACTTGAGCTAGTAATGGAACTAGGATAGGGTGTCCTGGCTCTGGGTCCAAATCGTGAAAATATCGTCAGTGAACCAGATCAGGGGTTTGGAAAGGCTAGGAAGTTCTTAGGCAGCCCATAAAAGTTCTTATGCACCCATAAATATGTTGGCATATGTATCTTCCATATGGGTGCCCACGGCTGTGCCCCAATTTGATTTTATATTTTTCCTACACACACAAAAACTATTGTTTTGTATGAGGGTGATGCCTGCCCCTGGGGTTACACAAGAATGGGAAATAGAATTTTTAAATGTTCATAAGTATTTTGCTCAGCCTGCTGCTGGAGAATTCCACCCGCATGTTCCCAGCACGTGCCTGTTGATTCGGCACTCCTTGGTGGCTCAGTTCTGCTGACGAGGGTACGCCACCGTTTGAGACTCAGCAGAATCCAGCCACCAACCTCCTCCTCTTTTGTTCTTCATCTAGCAAAATTTAGTGTGTCAAACTTACTTTCTTTTTGTATCACTCCTGTGTGTGTGTGTGTGTGTGTGTGTGTGTGTGTGTGTGTAAAATTACAGTATGCAAATAATATGCTCCAGTTCAGGGCAATATGCTAGTAGTCAAAATTGGTTTTCTTCCTGAACATATTACTGAAATATTTAGGTGGAACACAAGTATGACATCAGTTACAGCACTGTCTGTAGTGCTTTTTTGTAACCTTATTAGACTGTTGGTATTCTTGTGTTCCACCTGCATTTTAGTGTTATGTTCAGGAAGAAGAACAATATTTGCTAGATGTGTACTGCACAGGAGCATTTTACTAACATAAAGTAATTAATTAATTTTGTAGACTTGCTATTGTACATACCTTTGCTAGAGTATCTTGTCATTATCTAAAGAATTGTGAAGTCATTTTCAGTTGCTGATTATATTTGACATTGTTACTAAAACTACCCTTCTCATCACTACAGATGATTTCCATTTCACTCTCAGGTCTGAATGATCTGCCCTATGTATACTTCTCATATCCCAAAGGAAAGAATTACTACTTTCTTAAGCTAGGTTGTTTTCAGTTTTACCATTTTTTGTTGGTATTACCACACAGTTTTCTTCCTGAAGGTAACAACAGTTCTCGCCTATAATTTATTAGTTTTCACAATTTTGAATTTTGTTTTCACCCAGTTGTCTATAAAGTTCATTTGGTTCCACAATGAGTGAGCTGTGAGTTGCTGCTTTTTAAACTGGTAACAGATGTATTGGGGTAATTACGATTTTGTTTTCACATTACTTACAAAATACATTATTACTCTAAATTTAAAGAAATTGAAGTGGAACCTGAATCACAGATTACATGATTTTTTTTCCACAGATTCCACAACTGCGACAGGAACTTCTAGAAACACAGAAACAGCTGTTGGCAGAAAAAGAGAAAGTTACTTTGATGGAAGCTATTGTAAGTGAAGCAGATACACTGAGGAAAGATCAAGAAGTTTTACTGGAGCTTTTAGCAGATCAAGATACAAAGCTTAATGAATATAAGGACAAATTGAGAGCTCTTGGAGAAAAGGTAAACTATTTTTACTATATCTGGTTATAAAAGAAAAATTTATATTCATTTTTTTCTGGATTGTTCTTTTTTAAATTTCTTTGGTTTCTATAGTATGTCTGCCTAGGTGTGTTTGCGTCTGTGTAAATGTATGGGTGTGTGTGTATTTGTTTACCTTCCTTTTCTTCTCCCAAGGTAAGTCCTCCTCTCCCGGGATTGGAATGGTTCCTTACCCCCTTCCTTAAAACCATCATCATTTCCTTTTCCCTCTCCTTTCCTTCTGCCTGAAGAAGCAACTGGGTTGTGAAAGCTTGCGTTTGTGTGTGTGTGTGTGTGTGTGTGTGTGTGTGTGTGTGTGTGTGTTCTATTTATTTGCGCTGCTGTCACACCTGTGCTCCTTCGCCTGGTGAGTAATCTTCATCTATTTTTTATATATAATTTTCCCTGCTAGGAATTTTTTGTCTATAATATTAATACAGTTTCAAATAAACAAAAAGTACATCCTAATTATATGCCCATTAATGGGCAAATAGGGCGAGTTGCAAAAAAAAAAAAAAAACTTTCACCACACAACTCTCGTTTAAAATAAGTTTATTTTCTACTCGTCACACTGCACATTTGTAAGATTATAAAAATGTTTTTATATGACTCGAGCCCCCACACAGCCTCTCATTTTTCCCCTACCCACCAAAATCCTTCAACAAAAATGGACATTTCGGCCGCAAAAACTGTAACACGTTTTATAAAATCACAGCGAAGAGCAACTGCGCTCCGCCGTCCTCGGCTGGCCACATGACGCTTCTCTCCCTGCACGACTCGGCTTCTTTTTTTCCAGTCCCACAGAGAAGGAAAAAAACCTACATCATGAAGTTTTCCAACCTCACTGTTCCTGTGCGCGCGATGTAAATATGCCAGTGTGTTACTCTATACAATATAAGTGCGCGGCGTCAGCCTAGGGACGCTGTCATGTCTAATACCCCAACTTGTAAGTTCCAAACACAGTGCAGGATGTCGCAAGTAGCACAAAAAACAACACACACATCCCCCTCGTACAAGAAAATACTATACAAGGAAACATAACTAGTGACAAATATTAAATTTTGTGAAATTGTACATATTTAAAGTATGTATGTGTGACACTCAGCAACAAGAAAGTACAAAAAATCAGTAATATTGATGGGTATGCCCCATATCATTGTCTCATTATGAAATGAATATCCATCATTTTTAACATTCACTTCCCGTTGCACTGAAAGGTTTCACTTCCAACGGCCCTTTGGTTCCACTTGTGTCTTTTTCAGTTTGCAAGCTGATGCGCTCAGGCTATTGGCACTGATTTGAGCTCTCTTGTCCTCTCAGCTGGCATGAAAACAATGACAAGAAAAAAAAAGACACTAAATGATTTTTCTTTTGACAAACATATTGTTTGAATACCAGGGATCAGTCAGATTCACACCCCACCCCTCTGCTATCCAGATTTAGCACAATCTAAACAGAATTTCATGACATAACTTCATGCAGTTACACAGAAATTAAGTTACTCAGATCATATCAATAACTTGTTCTATACAAAGGCAGAAAAGCCAGTCATTGTTCTTGTTTTATATAACCCTGAGGCTGCTCAAATGAAAAATAAACTCAAGATGTGGCATAATTATTGTCATTTGTATGTGGATTTAGAGACTGTAATCTAAAATAACTGCTTTAATGGAAAACGTAGACAAATTTACCCAAATCACAAAATGAACCCTTAGGAAAACTTTTTCTGGAGTTCTGACAAACTATTTGATTCATTTAATAATCTTTCCTATCATAAAATATGTTTAGTTTCTATAATCTTATATCCATTCAGCAATTATCAAGAATTTCACATTATACACATAGCATATCCTACTTTCACACAACATGATCCCTTGGGTACACAATATCCCTAGACAAACATTTCACTACCCTCAATGCGCACACACACTTGGTGCATTGCCACACTATCATCACCTTTTCCAAATTATTTACAACTAATTGCACAGCCTAATCTGAATCTGGGACTAATTAGAAAAAAGACATCCACAGATCTAGTATCAACATGTAAAACTCAAAATAAATTGATATCTTCAACCATTGTTCCAAGGTTATCCTTCAACAGCTGATCACCATTAACGATTAAATATGCCTCTATCTCCAGTTCATACATGTACTTTGTAACGTAATGTAATCCTTTGTATACACATATTCACCACCTCTGAATTTTAAACCCTGTCCTTACTGCTTCACATAAATTAACCACAGATGTTTAATAAAGTTACAAAAATAAATTTACACAAATTCTTACCCTACTATATACACTATATACTACTGCTCATCCATTGTACATTTGGCTATGTGCAGACATGCCACTAAATCTGTATCAATCCTTGCACTTCTAAATTTAATCCTTTTCATGCATCATCCAGAATGTAGTTCCAGCACTTAATCCTAACAATCAGTGCAAGCCCCATTTTTACACAGGAAATCATTGCCTAACACAAGATTTAGATAGAGATTTCTTATTACCAGAAAAACACGACTAAACTTTTACCTCCTATATTTACATCTAATACAACCTCCTTACTCACAGGCTTGCTGTAACTTCCCTTTTCCATACCTTTGGTTGCACAGTTTTTCTATAATTAATAACTTGGATCCAATCACTAACCATATACTCGTGCTCCTCTTTCATACCCATACCAGAACCTATAGGAACATATTTTGTCTCATCTAGTTTGATGACACTCTTGCTATCATTCACACATCCACTTGGCATACTCTTTCACTCAAAAACACACTTATGCTCCACATGCAACCCTGATTCATCTAATACAGAAGCAAAGCCAGTGCTGTTTTCTTCAACATCTCTCCCACTACTTACTCTTTCACTAAACAAATCTCCCACATTAAAATCTCCACTTGGATTTTTATGCTTTCTTCTCCTATTTGCATTTCTCTTATCATGCTGTGTAAACTATCCAACAACCATTTCTTCATTACCCAATATTGCATCCATATTACATATTCTTTCTTCCCTTCTCTCCTCTTATCATGCTGTGTAAACTATCCAACAACCATTTCTTCATTACCCAATATTGCATCCATATTACATATTCTTTCTTCCCTTCTCTCTCTATCTCTATTCTGGTCGTAGTTATTCCTATCTGATCCCCTGCTATCTAGTTTGTAATTATTTATCCTTCTCTCGGTCCTATTTCGTGCCTTGTATCCTGTCCCAAAGCGGACCTCATTTGGAACAAATTCTAGTTTTCTGAATGTTGTTTCTGTTGTTTGTTTCTATTTTTTCCCCTTCTTCTTTCTCCATTTTCCTTTGTTAACCTTCGATCATCCCTGTTATTTCTTCCCCATGAATCCCTCTGATTCCTATCGTCACCATTCCATCTACCTCAGTTATTTCTCCAATTTTCATTTATATTCCTTTCTCGGTGGTGGTCATGCTGGTTATTTCACCAATTTCTGGTATTTTATTTATAATTATGTTCCCTTTGGTTAGCCATGTGGTGAGGCTCCCCAAGTCTAGGCTTACATGCCATTACATGATCTACTTTTTCTATAAAATCTAGAAATTTTTCAGTAGAGTCAGTAGGGCAGTGTTTAAGTTGCCATTTTAAATTCTCTGGCAAAGAGTGTGTATTTCAGTAAGAGCTGCTAATGGTCTATCTAAATTCACCAATTTCCTTAACTCTTCCTGACAGAATTCCTTCATAGTCCGTTTATCCCCCTTGTAAGCAACCCCATTTAAGAATTCATTTTGTAACCTGACTTGTTTAGCCTGGCTCCAGTATCCATCTAAAAATAGTTTTTCAAAAGCTTCAAAAGAAACTAATTTCTCAGTGCATTGGTTAGTCCGTGTCTGTGCAGAGCCTTCTAACATTCTTTTGGTGTATTTATTTTGCAGTTATCAGACATTCCAGGCATGAATTGATTTTTGCATGCTGCAATACAATCTACTACATGGTAGTTACTTTCTCCTGAAAAAGTTTTACTACTTGGTATCTACATCCCAGACCAACCAGTATTTCCAGATGCAGAGCACAATTCTAAATCACCCATCCTACTATTCACCTTTTATATATTACATTTATTTTCAGCTACTACCTGTTCTATTTTCTTTCTTAAATCACTTTTTGTGTTTTCCAAAATTGTCTTAGTTTCATCAACACCAACCACAGTTCTTTTGTTTATTTCAATTAAAGCCTGCCTAGTGTCCTCATTCCTGATTTCACACATCTGTTTTCCTGATTCTATCCTATCCATTCAACTTAGTCTCAACAGTACCAATTCTGGCAATCAGATCCTTTTCTCTAACTTCAAATTTTTCAATTTTTTCAGTCAAGTCTTCTAATCTTTTGTCAAAGTTTGTGATCATTTCATTTTTTTAAACGCCCATTGAATTTTTTATTCAGTTTTCCATTTCAGCAATTGAATTTCCCATTTTTGTTTCCAGGCCTCCAATAGTATTTTTAAATTCAGTTATCATCCAACCCATCTTACATCTTCCAACCCATCTTCATTACATCTGCCTTGGTTTGCTTTGGGTCCTCAGACCCACTACTATTCTCTGAGAATTCACTATCACTTAGTACCCTACCTCTGCTGCCCCCACACCAATGTCCAGTGATGGTCTCGAATAAACCAGCTGCTGCCGCCACGTCTCTGGGTTCCGCTGTTACTGCCTTTCGCACAGTTGCTGCCGTGGGGCCCCTGAAATTTTCTTCCAATCGCAAGTTGGAACGTACTTTGCACTTGAAATGAAAGAGCTGCAATGTACTTCTCATTTCAAATGGAAAAGCCAGAACATGTCTCCATACTCACTATTTCACGAAATGGACCAGCCAGAATGTACCTCAGTACTCACAATTTTACAAAATAGACGAGCCCCCATATGCGATTGGCAGAACATGCTTTTCCCTCTTTCTGAAGAAAAAATGTTTTGAGCTCATTTAGAGGATTACACTGTATGACTTCTGCTTTAGTGCTTGCGCCTTAATACAGTTTCAAATAAACAGAAAGTACATCCTAATTTTGTGCACATTAATGGGCAAATAGGGCAAGTTGCAAAAAAGTAAAATTCATCACATAGCTATCATTTAAAATAAGTTTATTTTCTCCTCGTCACACTGCACATTTGTAAGATTATAAAAATATGACTCGAGCCCCCAAACAATTTCTGCACATTCCCCATACATACCGAAATCCTTCAACAAAAACGGGTACTTCGAAAACTGTAACATGTTTTATAAAATCACGGCGACAAGCAACAGCACTCCGCTGTCCTCATCTGTGCACAAGACACTCCTCTCCCTGCATGACTCTGCTTCAGTTTTTCCAGTCCCTTGGAAAAATAACCGTACATTATGAAGTTCCCCAAGCTCACTGTTCTGCCAGTGTGTGGCTCTATACAAGTGTGCGGCTTCATCCTGGGGGCACTGTCATGTCATACGCCACAAAGACTACCTTGAAAGATAAGCTGATAATGCCCTACTGTTAGAGCGAAACACATCATTAAGCATTAATAAACAACTCTTCAACCAAGACTCCCTTTATTTCAAAATAATTTTTCAAAATATTGTTGTAATCTTTTCTGGACCTTTCATTGCTCATGTTACTAAATGGTTGTTACATTGTTTTAGAATAATTTCATTTTCAAAGTTATTTTACATAAGTACTATATATTACATAATTGAGTTTGAAAACTGTACAAATGAGAAGTAAAGAAATTTGTATTAAGTACCCATAATACTAAAATTTAAAAATAAAGTAAAATAAACCCAACCAAAAAAATTGTGTGGAGACATAATTTTTTTGAATATGTGTAAACAAATATAGTGTGTTCATTGTAGACTATGTCAATCTGTGGTCTTTTAACTTAGGTTGATGATGACGAAGATGATGTCAGTTCACAAGATGATGAAGTGGATGAAGGTATCAGTAGTGCTTCAGGAAAAATTCCATGAGGTAAGAAAATGCCTAAAGGTCATTCCATGAAATCTCACAGGGGGCAGTATGATAACCTTTTCAACATTAAATCTCATTTAATGTTTGGTTACCTACATGTGTTAGTAAAATTGCCAAATACCACTGTCCTAATTCTAACCATTTTCGAGAAATTCATGTTTGAAAGCTGAAGGGTATGTACGCCTTCAAAAGTCAGGCACCAATTTCCTATTTTCAGAGTGCTACTTACTAATGAGGGTTGTTTTTTTTTTAAGCATAAAGTACATAGCCCACAAATTTGATAAAATGAAAAAAATTGGGACACATCATTTACAGTTTAATATAAACTTTTTACAACATAAACTGTTTTAATGGTGTGCAAAACTTTGTGACTTTTTTTAAGAAAAAGACATAGCTCTGTACAGGGAATGAGCAGAGAATCCAGGCTGTGCACTGTAACTCTTTAGTCCTAGTATTAATTGTAATAACCATCTCACATTGGAATTAACAGTTGTTATCTTCACTTAAAGATGACTCCATCAGGGAAAACAGTCAAATTTGACAAACTTCCAAGTCCTGTCAGAGTAGGTAGACAGTTGTCAACTTTGTTTTTTATGTTCACTCATCTGGTGACAATTTTAGTTTCGGAGTACAGCCTAACTCACTTTCTTCATTGGCAGGGAAAATTCTGCTTACTAATACCACCCATATTCAATAGCAAGGGAGATGGTAATTAAAACCCAATTGTATTCCTTGAAAACAATGTTCCTAAAATATTTACAGTTAATATAGAGGTTAATCAATCATTTTCCTTAATGCCTATGTTGTATTTCACTGTAAAATGTCTTTTTTGATGTAAAGTATTACAAGATACAACTTTGGTGTGATGATCCGTATTTTGACACACTAGATTAAAAAAGACGTGGTGACGAGCTGTGACAGGCACATACAAAACACACACACGTACAACACATTCAGCTATCGGCCATGGCCTTCTTCAGAAAATAGAGCAATCACACAGGCACACAATACAGTCATACAACCATCACCTCCGACTGCCGCACTTCGAATCACGCTCTGCAGCGAATCGGGGACGGGAGGGGAGGGGAGGGGAGGGGGAGGGGATAGAAAGGTTACGTCACAGTGGTGGGGATGGGTTAGATGGGAATAACGAGATGCAGCTTAGGAATGGAGTGGGGAGGCGGGTGAGGGAGGAAAGTAAAATAAATATATATATATATAGAAAATGCATGCACACTACAAGTACACAAGACCGCATACACATGCACGCAACCGCGCGCACACACACACACACACACACACACACACGCACGCACGCGCGCGCTATGATCCCTCCCAGAAACTCTCCCCTGATCCATCTCCCTCATCACCCCAGCAGCACCCCGCACACCCACCTTTTACATGCTCCCCAAAATCCACATACCTAATAATCCTGGACGCCCTATTGTGGCTGGCTACTGTGCTCCTACCGAACGAATTTCAGCCCTAGTTGACCAACACCTCCAACCTATTGTCCAAAATCTACCTTCCCACATCAAGGATACCAACCACTTCCTTCACCGACTCCACCATTCCCACCCCATTGCCTCCTGGATCTTTACTTGTCACAGTGGATGCCACCGCCCTATACACCAACATCCCACATGCCCATGGCCTTGCCACTCTGGAACACTACCTCTCCCAACGTCCCTCTGAACGCAAGCCTGATACCTCATTCCTCATAACCCTTACCAATTTCATCCTACTTAACAATTACTTTTCCTTTGAGGGGAAAGTTTACCATCAAATCCAAGGCACAGCCAGGGGCACCCGCGTGGCACCCTCATATGCCAACCTGTTCATGGGCCACCTGGAGGAATCCTTCCTAGCATCCCAAAACCTCAAACCTCTGGCCTGGTTCCGGTTCATTGATGATATTTTCATGATCTGGACTCAGGGTCACGACACCCTATCCTCCTTTCTTCGGAACCTCAATTCCTTCTCACCCATCTACTTCACCTGGTCTTCCTCAACCAACCATGCCACATTCCTGGATGTCAACCTCCACCTCACTGATGGCTCCATCCACACTTCCGTCCATATTAAACCTACCAACCACCAACAGTACCTACATTTTGACAGTTGCCATCCCTTCCATGTCAAAAAATCCCTCCCTTACAGCCTGGCCACCCGTGGACGGCATATCTGCAGTGACAAGAATTCCCTTTCTGAATATGCTGAAGGTCTCACAAAGGCCTTCACAAACAGAAACTACCCCACAGACCTAGTCCGCAAACAAATCTCCCGTGTCATATTCTCACACACCTCAAATCCTCTTCCTAACATCAATAATCATCCACAAAAGAGCACTCCCCTTGTCACCCAGTACTACCCTGGTCTCGAACAACTAAAGTCCATCCTTCGCCATGGTTTTGATTTTCTATCCTCGTGCCCAGAAATGAGAGACATCCTGCCCAAGATCCTTCCCACCCCTCCTAAAGTAGTGTTCCGTCGCCCTCCCAACCTTCACAACATCCTAGTTCATCCTTATGCCACCCTGAAACCCAGCTCACTGCCACAGGGATCATATCCTTGTGGAAGACCCCGCTGCAAGACCTGTCGAATCCACCCACCCAGCACTTCCTATTCCAGTCCTGTCACAGGCTTATCCTATCGTATCAGAGGCCGGGCCACTTGTGAAAGCAGCCACGTAATTTACCAACTGTGCTGCAAGCACTGTACAGCTTTCTATATTGGCATGACCACCAACCAGCTGTCCATTAGGATGAACGGCCACCGCCAAACTGTGGCCAAAAACAAGGTGGACCACCCTGTGGCACAGCATGCAGCGGAGCACATGCTTGATTTCAATGGCTGCTTCACAACCCGGGCCATCTGGATCCTCCCATCCACCAGCAGCTTTTCTGAACTGCACAGATGGGAGTTATCCCTACAATACATTCTCTGATCCCGATCCAATATATATAAGATTTTCCATACCTTACAGTTCCTACCTCTCTATCCCAAACCTCACCTATTTGAGTGGTGTGTGAATGTGTGATCGTGTGTGCGCGCGCGCGCGCGCGCGTGTGTGTGTGTGTGCGCGCGCGCGTGCATGTGTATGCGGTCTTGTGTACTTGTAGTGTGCATGCATTTTCTATATATATATATATATATATTTATATTTATTTATTTATTTATTTATTTATTTTACTTTCCTCCCTCACCCGCCTCCCCACTCCATTCCTAAGCTGCATCTCGTTATTCCCATCTAACCCATCCCCACCACTGTGACGTAACCTTTCTATCCCCTCCCCCTCCCCTCCCCTCCCCTCCCGTCCCCGATTTGCTGCAGAGCGTGATTCGAAGTGCGGCAGTCGGAGGTGATGGTTGTATGACTGTATTGTGTGCCTGTGTGATTGCGTGAGTGCTCTATTTTCTGAAGAAGGCCATGGCCAATAGCTGAATGTGTTGTATGTGTGTGTCTTTTGTATGTGCCTGCCGCAGCTCGTCACCACGTCTTTCGGAAAGCTTGTCCTTTTTCATCCCCTTTTTTCTGTTCCTTAATTTGTGTAACTATTGGCAGTACAGCACAAAGGTAAGTACTGGCCAGCCAGTCTGTCTCTTTTGAAAAATAATTTACCGTAACTTGTAAAATTTACATATATCAAGGTTATATATATTAAAGAAATAGGTAGCTGAAAGCCTCCCTGTATTAGACTGCAACATTGCATCTAACTTAACTCAATCAGTGCAGGACTTTTTGAGTTTATGAAGTCTATACAAACCAAAAGAACATTTTTATATAGACAGAGTTTTAACCTTGACATGCATCATCTACTGTGACAAGTTTCATTAAGTGAAATATAACTGCTATGCCAGTGACAAACAGAGTACTAGGATAATTTGTAAGTTGGTGCCAATGAGAGAGTAGGAGAGAACATTCATGGTGGGAGTGTCAGTAAAAAGAGATACAGATTGTGATAGAAACAGTGTGACAGATACAGTTGCAGACAGTGGTAGTGAGAAGGTGATGTTAAATATGAAGGCTTCACTACAAAGAGTGACTAAGTAAAAGGATCTTGAGTGTGTCGTGTTTTAAGAGTTTGCATGACAAAATGTTTTTGGGGAGAAGGTAGAAAGAAGATTGATGCAGCTGGTTCTCCACTTCTGTCAGTCTTCTAAACAAGAATGTAGTCACCTTTTTGTGTTCCGATAGGAGTGGTTCAGCCATCTCATTTTTATAAACAAATTCAACCTTGTGTATGTTTGTGGTTTCAACACTTCAAAACCAGCCTGTTGATTTAAAATTTTGACTTAGTTACATTTTTTTTATGCTATCCACTTCACTGTAATGTTCAAAGATGCATGATAGGGAGTGGAAAAGACATATTTTCCACAGTGTGTGAATTCACAGAATTTATTTATACAGCATTTGATAATGAGAGTGGTTAGTGGGGCTTGCAACAAACTTTACACATAATCTCAATCCTTTACACAGTTTTTTTGGCTGTTCCCTGTTGACAGAGTCCTCCTTCAGGTGTGTGTGTGTGTGGTGGTTGTTGTTATTGTTAGGATAAGTTAGTTTAAGAAGTTCATAAGTTTAGGAATGGGTGATCACTGTAGTTAGGTCCCACACTTAACAAACATTTGAACTTTTTCTCGCAAAACCCCCAATAAATTACGAAATGAGAAAAGTTTAACCCTCTATACATTTTTGCTGTGCATATAATAAAACTGCCCAATTAGGCATAACATTTGAATTTATTATTTCTGTACTACTATGTAAGTTCACGCCACATTTTGCAAATGACAGTCATGGTGTATATGTACAATGATATTGTCACGAGTCTTCCGACAGCACACTTGGTGCAGTGGTTAGCATCACAGGAAATCTCATTGACGTCATTATCGATGGCCAACCTGTCTGGGCACTAATTGATTCAGGAGCTTCCTTCTCTGTATTGTCGAATGACTACCATTGCAAACTAAAGCAGATAATGTTCTGTGATACAAGAGCAACTGTGCTGAAGGTCGCAAACGGAAAATACGCTCAGTGGGCAGGAACACATGATGCAAGAGTAACCATCAACAACAGGATGCAGCCTTTTGAATTTGTCATTTTAACAGAATGTAGCCTTAACGGCATCCTCGGATGGGACTTCCTTCAGGCATCCCAGGCTGTCATTGACTGTGGAAGATCTGAGATACAAATTGAGAAAGCCATTCCAACGAGTACAGGTTGTTTGCTGTCAAGAATGTTGAGATCCCACCATTAACAATGAGAAGAGTTCCAGTCAGCAGCCAAGATGAACAGTTGGACGGTGAAGTGTTTGTCGATCGCAAAAAGCTAATCAATATAACAAAGGAAATATACATACCAGTGGATCTCATAAGCTTTACAGGTGGTTGAGGAGACCTTTGGATAACTAATTTTCTCAAGCAATCGCAACTCATTCCTAAAGGAATGTGTATTGGAACAATCAAACCAGTCCAGAACAGTGAGCTCAATGTCATTGACGAAGCCTCATGCTCTGCCATTACTGCTGAAAACGCACTAGAGGAAATTACTATGGTATTTCATATAGGGCCCAGTCTGGCGCAGGAACAACGTCAGCTAGTGTTAACCATACTACGCCAATTTTCAGGTGTATTCCATGCCAGGCAGGAGAAGAGACAGATGAAACGGCCCACAATGAACACAATAAAACACTGTATCAATACTGGGGATCATCCACCAATTATCCAGCATTTGTACACTGTGTTGCCAGGTGAAATATGGATAATTCAGGAAGAAGTGGAGAAGATATTGAACAATGACATTATTCAACCTTCAGAGAGTGCCTGGTTGTCTCTGCTGGTCCTCATGAAGGAGGAGGATGGCATGTGGCATTTCGGTGTCGACTATTGGCAGCTCAACAATATCGAGGTTGACAAAACTGACAGGGAGAAGACTGCTTTTATTACACCTAACGGCCTCTATGAATTCAAAGTCATGTTGTTTGGACTATTAATGCCCCAGCCACATTTGAACGCACAATGGACAACTGGCTTCGACATCTTAAAATGGACAACATGTCTTTGTTATGTAGATGACATCGTCATTTTCTCAAGGACATTTGCGGAACATCTAAGCCAAGCCACATGTCAACTGTGTTGAAGTGTGTTTAGATACCAGGGCTCCACCTCAACCCAAAGAAGTGCCTTTTCATCGACAAAGAATTAAAAATCCTGGGGGACCTAGTGAACGGAGATGGTGTGTGTCCTGATTCACATAAAGTAAGGGCAGTCACAGCATTTCCACCTCCTCAGCACATCCGTGATGGGAGAAGTTTCCTCGGGCTGTGGTCATACTATCATGAAACTGAACTTAACACAGTTGCTTGTGTTTATGGGATTGTTGCAGTGCTTGTACAAATCCAGGAAGGGCTGAGAAGGTGATAGCCTATGCTTCAAGAGTTCTCTCAAAGTCGGAGATGACTTAACAACCGAGAAGGAGTGTCTTGCCGTTATCTGGGCTATCAACAAGTTCCAGCCGTATCTATTCGGTAAACCATTCATCGTCGTGACAGACCACCATTCTTTATGTTGGCTGACCAATTTGAAGGATCCATCGTTGACTAGCAAGATGGGCACTAAGACTCCAAGAGTATGATGTCACAGTGGTATTCAAAAAGAGGTGCAAACACAAGGACACTGACTGCTTTAAAGGAATCCACTAGCCAAACACAAGAGCATGGATGAAATTTCTGCTCTTACTGTGTTCTTCTCTATCAATAGAAAGCCTGGAAGTGGACCAGGCATATCGGATCATTTCTTTAACAATTGGCAATGACAGCTGATGACGGACTGTTGATTGTATCTTTATACAATCTTCACGAGTCTTGATTTCTCTGTTTCTTTCAATAAGATAAGAGGAATTTTTTAGACACTTTATCAGTTTTTTCATTGTCTATAACAGTAGACGGTGCATGGTTGAACAAGTGGAGTACATTTCGGATGAATCACTTTAATTGTACATGTTGGTGATTTCTCGTCATGCTGGAAGATTTCGTTGTATATTTCAGCCTTTGCTTGTCTACCTGAAGATTCAATAATTAACAGAAACCATTCTTGTCCCACATAATGCTTCAAACAATGCTTTAGAAAGTCAGTATATAGTTCTGTCTTTAGCTTTCAGAATTTGGAAGACATTATTACAATGTTTTTATACTTCTTCTCGTATTCTTTTTTTAATTAGTGTGGCCAAAGTTACCGGTTGTCTCTTGTAAACAAACGAACACTTGAGGTATAATGTTTCCAGATAGAGTAAGAGCATATTGAGCAGTAAAAGTATGCGACACTTTATCCGTGTTGTGTCTTTGGCAAAAAAAAAAAAAAAAAAAAAAAAAAAAAGTTTGCCTTCTTTGACAGCAAGAGTTCTGTTGTACACCAACTGATACTGACATCCTGGAAATAAAAAACACCCAAAATTGAAGTACTTTGTCAGAGAATCATAAAAATAGAAAGCAAAATGAATTTTTAAATAATCTGCAATAAATACCTGTCTGGCCAGTGTTGATAACAAACTTTTTGTTAAAATTCGATATCAATTTGTTTGTCTTTATGTGAAAAGTGTCTGCAGCCAAGGCTTCTGCGATCGTCACTGTTTCTTTTCTTGAAACAATTTTTGTAATTTTTCGCTGATGAAATCAGTGTTTATTTTTGGATCTATGACTCCCTCTATCAGAAGCTTTAAATTCAAAATCGTGAACTGTTGTGCTGCTGCTAAAGCCCACTGCTGTAAATTACTTGCAGTCACTTGCTGATAATTCTCTCAGGCTTCAACAAAACAATCATATGTCCAGGTACAGAATGTTGCGTACTTATTGAATTGATTGCCTCCTTTTTTATTTCTTCTTCCCATTGGGATAAATATTCCTTCTTTCTTAACTGGCTACATCCTTTTTTTTTTTTGGGGTCCAAGTAGGGTGAGCCTTTGCAAGATTAACCACTTTAATTTTGTAATCCAAAGAAAGACAGTCTACTTCTCTTGCCTTTTATTCTTCTGGTTCATATTCATCTACTGAGCTGTGGTCTTCAACTTTTTCGAAAATTTCCTCTTCACTGATTTTATTTCTGTGAGAAAGTTCTTCATCAGTCACAAATATTTTTTTTTCAGTTAGCATGTCCATAGTTCTTCACCCATCAACATAGCTTCATGGGCAATTGTTGGTGAAGATTACGATGCAGTGAAATTAGTGCTGCAAGCAAACGTTCATAATGAACGAGCACATCTTTTAATATCATCTTCAACTTGTCACTGTATAATGAATCAGCATCTTCTGAAACTTCAGTTCCTTCATTGACCGACATTTTTAGTTCACACTATTCTAAATACACAAATCTATGCGGATGTCAGGAATGAGCTGGTTCTGTAGTAGGTAAGGCCCATTGGTCTATTAGTGCCGTGGAGCCTTTCATACTTCCTGCCTGCCTGCCTGTTTATATATACAATACGGCAACAGTTGCACTCTGCTTTTCCACGAAGCAACTGGTTCCTCTAATTTACAACAGATATTTATAATCTTTCCACAGATTATAATATTGATCAATTTTGAAATAACATTGTAATGACAATAGTAATTAACTCTTTAATTTACATCTATTAAAATGCATTTGGCATTATTTGACTTAAAAAAGAAAACACTGAAATTCAAATTTTAAGTAACCCTTGACAGCCATTTGATCAAAAAACTAATGTTATAATTTTTAAACAAATAATAAAAATTAAAAATACTATGTTTCCTGGAAGTAGTATCGAGCCCAAGACCACTGCATGGTGAGTGAAAACACTACTGCCTGAACTACTACATAAGATTTATATGAGCTGCAATTAAAAATTTAGAGCCATTTTTATCGGAATTTTCTGGATAGTGCACTTTAATACTTCTATGAGAGAGGACATCCTTGAGGTATACTACTGATCTACAAAGTCTCATCCTGAGCTGATTTTCCAAGACCTGAAGGTTCCCTTGTCAGATTTCCCACTTCGCATCAGTGGTTGCTTTAACCAATTAGGCTATTCAGACATGCTTCTTATCCTGTCCAAATTCTCAACTTATAGCACACTAAAATGGTGGTGCTCCCTGCCCATTGGTTTTTCTGCTCGCAACCTGAACTGCAGTCCAGCCAGGGATCGACTGCATTTATGCTACCACACAAAAATTGTTAATTTTCTCTTGGGTCATATATACAATTATTGATATTTGTTCTGTCCCTTCAGACATAAGAAACTATTGGGCAGGGGCATTACCATAATAGTGTGCTATAAGTTGGGAATGTGAACAAGATGGGAAGCATGTATGCATACCTAGGCAACTGTTGATCTGAAGCAAGAAATCTGTTTAGAATCCCCGTCCAGCACAAATTTTCAACTTCGTCAATGAATTTATTTCAATTCCCTGCAACAGTCAGGCCATCCGATACCAACAATTGGTCATTTTGCCCTAACAGTATTATTTTGTAACGTAGTACTCATCAAATGGAATATGCCTGTTTTATATAGTTCTGGGAAATGTTCTTGATTTTTTACTGTGGATAATGAATTACTTATGCCCATTTAATAACTTTCTTAAAAACAATCTTATAAAATCATTTATCATATAATGCCTGTAGTAGACCATTATTTTACCATGTAATTGAAGAAAGTACTGGTATATGCAAAAATAATTAAAAATTTCATACTGGCACAATAAAGGGGGGAAAGTTGAAGAGAGTACAGTGCCTAATAGTTGTAAATAATCAAGTGTGTAACATTTGTATTAGAACTAATTCTTTACACAAATTTTCTTGTAAAAAAAAATATTTTTGTTGTTTCAGCAGTCATGTGTCTGACTACTTTTGTATCTGTCGGCCAAAAAGTAAATAATATCAGAAGCAGTGGTGCTGCTGAGATATGTAAAAATTCTGTTGCTGTTACATCAGAAATTTTAATGTGGTCAAACATAATAAGAATGTGTGATCAAGGTACTGTTTTGAACGAAATCTGTGTATTATCTGTATATAATAGGCTATTGTATTATTGTGTACATAGTGCTTTTTGTAAATTTTTGTTAATATACCAACACTAAGTTTAAATTCATGTGAGTAATTTGAATTGTATTACTCAATTTTTGCTTTTTAAGTGGTGGTACCATTATTGATCTCTTCATATTAAATAAGTAGTTCTTCCAGTACGATACATTACATTTATAAATCAATGAACAAATAATAAGGGACACAAGCAATGCATCACTGCATCTGCAATGAAAAATTCCATCTCACTCAATTTTTTTGTATCTGCAGTGACAAAAGCACTGTTAATCAGTTGTGCACAACACCGTGTGCAGGTGTCTATATTTGAAATGCATTGATTAAAGTTATGCAACAAATATGCACAAAAATAATGTGAAACAATAAAAGTATTGTTTATGTTTTTATGGTGTAGTTATTCATTTCTCCCATTCCACAAAAAGTAATATTCTGCCTTAGTGCTAATCCCAATAATTGGTATTTGCTGATATTAAATTTATGAGTTGCTATAATATAAATGGTTTTGCTATCTGTGCGCAACAATGAGGATGGATTTTAAGATTCATCATATATCATTAGTATTAGTACTGAATCAGCCTTTACACGTGCAAAAGTAATCAACATTATAAAGAAATTCAGACAAAATGGAAGGCAGTTTCAGAGCATTTATCGAAGTGTAACTTGAACCGAACTGATAGTTATCTATTTTTTCCTTCCTGGGGTACCTGGGATTATATTTGCAACATCTTCTAACTGTCCGAACATTGCTGTAGCTGTCTCCCGTGTAACTAACGACCATAATTCATGATCCAAACTTCAAATATGTATGATTCTATCTTTGCTTTGGAACTGTATCCAGGAAAAAGATTGGACATATTGAAAAGAAAAAGTCAGAAAATTTGGTCAAACTGCAACATCCAGTATAACGAAACCTCTTGGCAGATTAAAATTGTGTGCCGGAACTTGGATTCAAATCTGGCACTTTTGCCTTTTGGAGGCAAGCGCTCTAACATCTGAGCTATCCCTGCGTGCTTCACAATCCGTCCTCACAGCTTTACTTTTGCAAATATCTCACCTCCTACTTCCCAAACTTTACAGAAGTTAATTTGTAGTACATGTACAATCGTTTACATCAGGAGGAGGGGATAAGGAGATGGATGGTTAGTGAGTGGAGTCAAGTGTAAATGGACTAACAAAAGACACAAATAAGTACCCGAATGGAAAGCCAAAAAAAAGTCATTTATCACCTAACATTTAGAAAAATTCATTAAAAACACCAACAAATGACAGTCAAAACAATGAATTTTATTTTCATCCCATGATAAATAAATCATATCAGTAAGCAATCTCTTTTGCAACTGAGACAGATGACTACTTTAAAATCCGATTTATTTTCTTGCAGTAAATTGATGATCATACTAAAACAGTTTTGATTCAAATTTTAGGAAAGGTTCAGTAGGATAAATCTCTTCTAGATAAACTGACGGACTGAATGATAGATAACTACTGGTGATATAAATGTGTCTTGAAATATTATATGTAAATTTTTTGCTAAGTGCACCTCTCATTTTATTCATTCTAAATTGCACCTGTGCAAAGTTAGGGTGGGTCATTAGTTTGTAATGTAAATATAGATCACCAATATCAATCAAGAATTGTAGTTTGACTTTCACTTATCAGTTACATATCATGGAGTTTGGTTTACAATATTTGTTTTTCTCAAGGCAGCACAGCCAAAATAATCATTACAAATAATGTTAAATTATAATAAGGTTGCTACTAATACCCTTTCCTGTGTCACCCAAGACATCGAATTGATCATCAAAATATCAATCAAATGGCGAGGGTCACATGTCTTTTATTTTACTTGAAAAATTCTGTAATTAATAGGCAAATAGGAGACTCATTGCCTAATCTGGTCAGCATGTGCTGGCCTACTGCTTGAAGTTAATTGTTTATTAGGTTATTATTAATGGTTTCTGTTTGAAAATATTTGAAATACATAAAACTACACTTTGAATTTTACTGTCTTTTTCCCCCCTCAGAATTGGCTGGCTAGTGCACTGTACCCCTTCTATGAGTGCAGACCCTTCAGGTTTTATTAATTTACCTAGGTTTATCCTCAATGAATTACCCAGGTCATACTTTCCTCTTGTAAGTTACCTAGATAGTAGAAACATGACTCTGAGGTAAGGTTAGGTAGGCTGATCATGTATGTTACACTGAGTACATGAACACAAATTCTGACCTACACTGTTATTCGGAACCCTAGTTACTATAATTTAGGGCTTCCAGTAGCTTTATACTTGAAAACAACGTCTTCCACAATAGACTCAGATACATGATACACATTTATTCTCAGAATTGATATTAAGTAATGACTGGAACGGGAACCAATTTGTCTCCTTCATTAATGACACACACACACAAACTGAAAATTTACTTTAACTGTGTAAAAACTGTCTAGCAAGTTGAGTGACAAAAACTGCCTATGTAAATATCATATAAGCAATGTCCAGAGACATATTTTGCATTGATATCTATTAAATATAGTAAACTGAAGGCCTAGTGGTTATGGCATCTGCACCTGCCTAGTAAGCAGATAAGATACTTTGTCACATGACATGTTTTTATACAGTTGTTTGAGGGAGAACATTGGTGACTCGTCAGTCTTTAACCTAAATTGTTACATTGATTTATACATTAAAGTAAATATGTAGTGTATACATTATGAATTATAAGAAACATACCAAATTTTATTATAAATTTTTCACATCTCATCATCATTTAACAATAAAATTTCACACACCTATATGAAGTACAGATAAACAGAATGGTATGCATACCACCATTTGAACAGTAAGTTTAGGGCTATATATAAACATTAATATACAGTAAAAGTCTAACTATTTTGTACTTATATGACTTAGAAAGTATATCTTTGGTACTTCTATCTAGGGATGGATCGAACCCCAATTTTACCGAATCGAATCCGAATACTGAATCTTAAATATAACTTGTGCTGAATTCCGAACCCGAATCGAGTCTTCCAAATCTCTAACCCAAATAATCTGGCCACTCAAGTACATGTATTTTAAAAGTATTACTAGTCTATCACAAGCAGTGATGAAAATAAAGCCTTCTGGGATGGATCCCAAATGTCAGTATTACAGTAATATTTAGTAATTAAATTTTCATTTAGATTCTTGTTTTAAATCTGAAGGATTTTTAATACCCCCCCACCCTTTCCCCTTAAAAGAAATTTGTATGAAACATGTTGAGATATATGTTGTTTAGATGATCTAAAAGATAATAAGAAGCTTTCTTCACTCTATAACAAACTGTTCCATTTTTTATGAAATAAAAAATTATTGCATAAATAAGCCCTAGAAAGGAAAGGATTGCGTATTTTTTCCTTTTTTCAAAGGGGGAGAGCCAAAATTAAATATAAAAAAAGATAAGTAGATATTTTGGAAGTTGGAAAAATAATTCTTAAAAAATAGGATGTGTAATGTTAAATAATTTTATAGTGACATATCACGAATTCTGTGAGTGACAGACAGGACATTCAAGCGCAAAGAAATCGGCGTTTATTGTATGTGTGGGCACTTGTTATTGCCACGAAGATATTTCAGAACTGTGAAAAGTATTTAACAAGCAGATTTCACATTCCGGATTTGTTTATTCTTTCAAACATTTATGATCAAGTAACTTATCTGCACAGAGTTTATATTCATAGAAGATTTAAAAATAAGTATTATAAGTCAGTGGCTTGCTTCATTTCTAACTATTGCTGTTCAATATAAGAATAATACAAATGTAAACATTAGCATGATACGTATATTCACCTGCGTTCGCTGTTGTCTTTCGGGGTTTATTAGGCAGACGTAATTTAAATGTGGTAACAGCTAACACAGAAGATTACATGGCGTAATGTTTACATTTGTGTTATTCTCATGGCGAAAAGAGAGGAATTTACGAATCACGATTCACAGAAACAACCCCTTGACCCTAATAGAAAAACGCCTAAGTTGTAGCATGAAGGTAGAGATTGTAGCGTCAGGCATATTGACGCAACACAGACTTGCCAGTCGGCTTTACATAATAGCTTTTAGATAAGACTTCAAATGTACGGCTATTGTATCAAACTAAATGTGAAAATGTAAAAGTTTTATTAGACTTATAATACAAATTTTATGAAATGTTTGTAATAACAATTAGATACCGGTCTGAATCACTATTATTTAATTCCTTGTTACACAGTTCCTTCATACTACAGAGCATCATCCCTCGTACAATCTAGTGCATTCTATCTCAAACATTTTTAAATGCCTGTTAAGCAATCTGATTTGGAAACCACTTCTAGGTATCATCATTCCATTGGCACACTGGCGGGTTGTACATGACCAATTGGTGTCAGTAGTCTGTCACTTTTTGAAAGGCAGTAGGTGTACATATGTTTAAGCTTGACCTTAAATGAATAATTGAAACAGACGTCAAGTTGTTGCTGAATTGACGTCATCCCACCTGGATGGCGCACAATTAGAACTTTTTTTTTCCACTTTCTTCTTGAAATCCTAGTGCTTCATTACAGATCAGAAACCCCTGCACTTCACAAAATTCAACAAAACAATACGTGAAATCAGAATGAGGCAACTCGTCCAAGAATCCTAAAACCTTATGTATTGTTGGTATTTAAGTGAAGAAATTTACTTTTGTTGCTACTTATAATTGAAAAGCTTTATTTTCCGAGCACAAAAGTTTTAGCCACTATTTATATTTGCACCTACTGAGCAAACCTGTGTAGCACTGCTGATATTAGACAGGAAATGTTACTTGTGGCAGCTCTTAGCGCCATTTATCAGAATTATTCAAAGTATGGTCGTTTCGTTTTATGTCATTGAGTCTTTCAGCGGATCTATGGAAAATAAAGTAAATAACTCAAATGAAAGTGCACTGTTATGCAAAGTAAACTACAACATTCATAACTGAAGGTTTCCATATAACACTTTGGATTCAGGATTCGGTAGTATTTGGTCATTATGCTCTGAATCTCGAATCCGAAGCCAGTGTGCTGGATTGGGTGAATAATGGATTCGGCCAAATCACTCGGACACAACCCTAATTTCAAGGTCCCGTGAGAAGTCTGACTTTGGAGCCCCTATACCTTTATATATTTAGACACATTGTCACTTTATGATTATATATATACTGTGTTATTGTTGCTCGCCAGTCCAGCAACAAAAATATGAAACATTCATGATCGAGTAACAGTTGAAATTTTTGCTTTTCTTACTTAACCTTTCCCCACTTTCTCCCCACCCTTCTTTCAAAGCTGCTGAAATCGATGGAAGTGGTACCTTCATGTTTCCCTTAAAAGGACAAATTCAGTTGCTTGAAACTACTATTCTGGAAGTTGTAATTTGATGATAACGGGGCAACGTTGTTTCTATCAAGTTATAATGCAACACAAACTTCTTAGTTTTTACTGTTGATGTCTACTGATTGGTCAACCCACTGATGTAAGTGATTTCTACATAAGGCTGCTTTCTTATTATGGGTTCTGTCTTTTGGAGTTGGAAGTTTCAGTTGTTATGCCACGAGATAAATAATTTGCTTAATTTCTTTACAATGATCCATTAAACCAAATTGGACTATTTGCAAGTGGTTGTAAAGCATTTATCTCAATTTTGTAACGTACAATAACTGACCGTAATTGCTTCATTATTAAATACGACAAACAATGCTCTTGGTCAGTTTACTGTTTCAGGAGTTCTGAACTTTAGTACAGTATATGTATCATGTTCTACTGTTTTGACTGCTGGTTTGGTATAGCTTTCACAGAAACAAAATGTTTAACATGATTGAAAAAGGCTGCATTCACACTGCTGGCCAGGCTGAGCCAAGCTGGAATGTGCCAAACTGGCTGGTGCCTTGTCAGCGCACGCCACTGGTCTGTGTGTTCGCACTGTGCTCCAGGACAAGCAGATATTGGAAAAAGGGGGAAAATCCACTATTCTGACTTTTAAATTGTAAAAAATGTTGACCATATATAAGACCATGCCACATCATTTTATCAACTTAATTTTTCCTTAGAAGCTTTACCTTGCCTGTGAAAAAATAAAGAGTCTACCTTACATTCTGCACAAGTTTTTAGTTTTGTAACACTCCTCACTCAATTCTGATGAAAGTATACAGTTAAAAAATCTGATTTTTGGATGCATGGTAGTACAATATCTTAGCTTTTGAATAGACTAGCTACCTTTTCGTAATTCGTAACAATCATTTTTTCAAATGACGCTATTTGTCAAGTATGTGCACTTCATTTACAAATTGTGTATTGAAAAATTTCAATAGCAGGCAGATTATTGCTCTGTGAATTTTAGACCATACATTACTGCGAGTGAAATGGAGCTAAAAATACAAAAAAGTTTTTGAAATTTTGGTCACACTGATACGTACCTCCTTTCACAAGTAATTGCAAGTTATCTGAGCAGCTTCGTGCCGTAATCGCATTCAGCATGTGTTGGAGCTTAACTTGAAGCACTGCAATGCTGAAAAATTAGAATTGATGGCCACATGTGTCGGCCCCTCTTGATGAGTTAATGATCCATAACCAGAAAACAACTACAGTATGAACTAAGTTTTCTTGGGTGACAAACTCTTAAAATGGACAATGATCTGGTACAGTTTTATATCAGGTCATACTTGACTTTATGAGAGGCATACAAGTGTTTTCTTGGCCAACCGTAAATTAGAACAGCATGCCACCCTCCACCTCAAAAAAAATTCCAGACTCCCGGTTACCAACCTCTGGAAAAGCAATACACTCTCCCTGAACAACCTCTCCAACAATTCTCGAACTCCTCTTATTGCACACAAACCCAATCTCTCCCATCTACTCAATCTGCCACTTCCAACTCCAGTGCCCCGCCCCCACCCAAACCTCTAAATCCTAATCCACACAATCCAGAACCACTACATCCCAATTCAGTAGTCAACCTCTCTTCTAAACCTCTCTCCCAGTCTGAAATCTCTGTCCTATCCAAAGGCCTCACCTTTAGCCCTACTCCCAAATTCAACCAAACAGTCCTTGTCAATGATTTACTGTCTTATACTTGTTGTCTTTGCTGGAGATATCACTTTGGCATGAAAAAAGACAATCCTGCTCCTAATGATCCAGCTCCCCAAGACATCATTGAAATTGAACCCTGCCTAGAACAATTCTGTCCCCCGTCACGGTGAGACCCACCCCCTCTTCCTCAAAATCACCCTCCTTAAACCTTCCAGGAATTTCTCACTTCTAACCTTGCCTCTCAGTCTTGCCCGAAAAATCTTAATCCAACTCCCAACAATCCCCGGCTATCCATTATCTGAAGGCTGGCCGTCACTCTCCTGGCCAACAAGGGATCCATGGCCATGGTATATGATTGGTGGGAGTATGTGGCTGAGGGACTGTGTCGGCTTTCAGACAACACTACATACAAAGTTTGTCAAGGTAATCCCATTCCTGACGTCCAGGAAGAGCTTCAAAGATTCCTCAGAGCCTTAGGTCCTCTACAAAACCTTTCACCTGAGTCCATCAACCTCATCCCACTGACACCCCACACTTCTCCCTTCTACCTACTTCTTAAAATTCACAAACCTAATCATCCAGACCACCCCATTGTGGCCAGTTACCAAGTCCCTACAGAACTAAGCTCTGCTTACATAGACCAACACCTTCAACCAATTATGTGCAGTCTCCCATCCTTCAACAAAGGCATCAACCACTTTCTCAACCATCTGAAATCCTTACCCAACCTGTTACTTCCGGAAACCATCCTTGTAACCATTGATGTTACTTCATTATACACAAACATCCTGCACTCCCAGGGCCTCGCTGCACTGGAGTATTTCCTTTCAGACCTACCACCTGCAACTCTACCTAAAACCTCTTTCCTTATTACCCTAGCCAGCTTCATCCTACATACATCCTTACATACCAACTACTAAAGGGAACAGCCGTGGGAAGCAGGATGGCCTCCTCATACCTAGTTAACCCAAAGTTTGGTATAGATTTATTGATGATATCTGCATGATCTGGACTCACAGTGGAGAAGAACTCCAGAGTTTCCTCTCCAATCTCAATTCCTTTGGTCCCATCAAATTCACCTGGTTCTATTCCAAATCCCACGCCACATTCCTCGATGTCGACCTCCATGGCCAGCTTCACACATCCATCCACATCAAACCCACTAATAAACAACAGTACCTCCATTATGACAGCTGCCATCCATTCCACATCAAACGCTCCCTTCCCTACAGCTTAGGTCTTCATGGCAAACGAGTCTACTCCCATACTGAATCCCTGAACCAGTACACCAATAACCTGATGACAGCTTTCACATCCCGCAGCTATCCTCCTGATCTGGTAAAGAAGCAAATTGCCAGGTCCACTTACTCCAAACCCAGAAACTTCCACAGAAGAACCCCAAAAGTGCTGCTCTTGTCACCGGATACTGGACTGGAGCAGACTCTGAAAGTGGCTCTCCAGCAAGGATATGACTTCTTTAAATCCTGCCCCAAAATGAGATCCATCCTTCGTGACATCCATCCCATTCCACCAAGAGTGTCTTTCCGCCATCCACCTAACCTTCGTAACCTCCTAGTCCATCCCTATGAAATCATCAAACCACTTTCCCTACACTCTGGCTCCTACCCATGTAACTGCCCCCGGTGTCAAACCTACCCTATGCACCCTTCTACTACCACTTACTCCAGTCCTGTAACCCGAAGGTTGTACATGATTAAGGGCAGAGCCACTTGCAACAGCACCCATGTGATTTACCAACTGACATGTCTGCACTGTGAAGCGTTCTATGTGGGAAAGACCAGCAACAAACTGTCCATTCACATGAACGGACACAGGCAGACAGTGTTTGTTGGTAATGAGTTTCACCCTGTGGCTAAGCATGCCTTGGTGCATGGCCTGCACATCTTGACAGTGTTACACCGTCCAGGATATCTGGATACTTCCCACCAACACCAACCTTTCAGAATTTCAGAGATGGAACTTGCCCTTCAGCATATTCTCTCTTCCTGTTGGCCACCTGGTCTCAACCTCTGCTAAATTCAAATTCTCGCCCACCATTCTATAACATCTTTGCCTGTGTTCTCTGGACAGAGCCTCTGCCTCGACTGGCATCTCTGTCCAACTTCTTTCCTTTTTAGAAATGTCTGCCTTGGTGTGTTTGCGTGTATATGTGTGTGGGTGTATGTGTTTGTTTACCTTTCCTTTTTTGCCCTAAGGTAAGTAATTCCCCTCCTGGGATTGGAATTACTCCTCATCCACTTCCTTAAAATCCTCTTTGGTATGGCTCAGTACTAATATACAGTATCTCTGACTTCCACAATCCTCTGTCATCCTCATGACCTAGGTGCCCCTCAGGGGCTCAGCATTAATTTGCTGAGTATGGGCAGGGCAAATACAGGATCCTGAGCTGTGGGCTGTGTCGCGCCATCAGTCTGCTGTACCATAATCTCAGTGCATGCTTCAACGACAATCGTTTGGCGTGACGGTGGAACGTTGTACGTTTCAGAACCCAGGGATCTTGGCTTAATTGCCCAGGTCGAAGGGACTGTATAAATCTCTATTAAAAAAAATCTCAATCTCAAGGTGTGATACGTTCTGAGGAGATGCATGGCTGTTCAGGTTGAAGAGTTGCTAGCGAGCAACCTCTGAGGAACCTGCCGCACCTCAATTGTATAAAGCTCTGCCCTGGTGGACGTATAGTTCCCTAACTGCTCATGGGACGAGAGTGAAACAATCTTAGAGTAACATTGGTGGAAGTACAGCCACCACCTCCAAGCGTGGAAGAGTTGCTTTTAACGCAGTGACATATGATCCTTGAACGTTCCCTTTCCTGGCTACGCCTTGGGAGGAACGGTGGGTTAAAGTCTTACTCTCCTAAGTATCTTGTTTGCAGTAGAACGGGTGGGGAAACTTTCATGTCAACGAAACCACTTTTCTTCATAGAAAACCTTGAAGATAAGTTTGGTGAAGTGTCAGGAATGTCCAAGATGAGTAGCAGTTCGTACTGACCGAAACAACTTCATTTGCCCAATCGAAAGATTGCTTGCTTGCGATTAGCTGGGTGATGTTCAGTCAGTATAACACCCCACAAACTGCTAAACATGATCCAGGGTCTGATCTATCACAGAGACCTTCTTTTACAGACAGAGGAGAAGGCGCACGCCAATCTAGAGCGACCGGGTGTCCACTACGTCCGGCGCATGCATAGGGGTCCAAAGGATCATAGGGTTACCACTGGTGCTTTCCTCTTGACCTTTGACGGGGATACATTGCCCGAAAATGTAAAGGTCATGATTTACCGGTGTGACGTAAAGCCTTATATCCCTCCCCCTATGCGGTATTTCAGATGTCGGATATTCGGACATATGTCCTCCAGATGTAGCTCTAGCCCCACATATACGGAATGCGGATGTATATCACACCCAGACGCTCTGTGTACTCCTCCACCTATCTGTGTAGACTGTGGGCAGCACCATCCACCATGTTCTCCAGATAGTACTGTGCTCTGCAAAGAGCGAAAAATTATGGAATTCAAGACTCTGGATAGACTAACATATATGGAGGTCCCTTGGGGCACTCCCTTCTGAGGATTCTCCTAGTGCTCCAGCAGATCCCAGCCAATGGCTGAAGGATCCAAAGCCTTCTGCTAGAAGGGCTTACCGCTCTTCTTCTACCCCTGATGCCACTAAAGAGAAACCATGCAAAACCTAAGGGCCAGCGAGAGGGAAGGAAAAAGAAGAAGACAAAAGACACTTGGGTGGCTCTAAAGCAACACTACTTCTTCTTCTACATCGGACTATCAGGTGGAGATCCTAGCATCCCCCGAGGATCTTGCCTCACTGAGTCTGCGGAACTGATGGTTCTGGCCTCCATGGACACTAACCATCTGCAGCTGCTGAGTCACTGGACTAACATACTTACCTTTTCTAAAATGGCCTTTCAGCTTGGTAAACAAGAAATTCTCCAGTGGAATTGTGGCAGTTTCTTCCACCATCTGACTGAGCTGCAACAGTTACTGTGCCAATTCCCTGCGCTCTGCATAGTGTTACAGGAAACATGGTTTCCTGTTCAGAGGACCCCTGCCCTATGTGGCCATCAGGGTTACTTCAAAAATCGTCCCTTCTGTGACAGGGGCTCTGGAGGTGTGTGCCTCTGTATCCTCACCACTGTCCCCAGTGCCACTGTGCCCCTCACAACGAATCTTGAGGCAGTGGCTATTAGAATTCGAATAAGGCAGAAACTAACAATCTGTTCCATTTATCTCCCTCCAGATGAGGTTGTTTGTCTTATTGACCTTGTTGCCTGGGTCGCTCAGCTTCCCCCACCGTGTCTCCTTTTGGGGGATTTTAATGTTCATCATCCTATATGGGGTGGGACGCAGACCTCTGCTTGTGGTAGGGATGTAGGATTTGCTCCTGTCACAGCAGAACATCTGCCTTCTCAATACGGGTGCTCCCACACACTTCAGCGTAGTTCACGACACATACTCGGCCATCGACCTATCTATCTGTAGCTGAAGTCTTCTCCCTCATCTGAATTGCAAAGACCATGATGATCTCTGTTGCAGTGACCATATTTCCATCTTTCTGTCGCTCCCACAGAGTCAGGCCACAGACCGGCCACCTCATTAGTCGCTCCATAGGGCTGACTGGCCAGCATGTGCTTTGGCTGTAGTGGTTACGACCCCACTTCCAGCTGGTGTTGAGGTGACTGCCCAGCAAGTCACAAAGGCCGTAGTTTCCGCTGCTGAGAAAACTGTCCCAACCACATCTGGGTCACTCCGACGTAAGTCGGTCCCTTGGTGGACACAGGAGATTGCTGGAGCTTACGGGAATGTCGGCGCGCTCTTCAGCGACACCCTTTTGTGGAGTATCTAATATCGCCTTTAAACAGTTTCTTGCACGAGCTTGATGATTGATTCGGCAGAGTAAAAAGGATTCCTGGGAGAGGTTTGTAGCCTCTATTGGCTCTTGCGCCTCCCCTTCTCGGGTCTGGACCCAAGTACGGCATACCACTACATAGTGGGGTCCGTTTGGCGGCAGGGTCCTTTTGCACCAGTCAGGTGACTAGTCTGCTACCCGAAGCAGGGGTTCCTCCATGCGGTTCTGCCGGAAACATTTGCTTGCTTCCTATGTTGCCCATGTACACGCCTTACCTCACCATCCAAATTACAGGCTTCCCTTACCGGATGTTGCTCTTCCTTCCCCACGACGGCGGCTGAGGTCAGGTCTACTGATTGCGGTTTGTTTTCGTTCCCTTAGCTCATCAATTGAATCACTTCCCATTCCTCCTACTTTTCACTACCCTTCCCGTGCCACTCCTTGGTCCGTACCTCATCTGCAGCTTCGGTTAGACTCGTCTCGTGTCTCTAAAGCCTCCGTTGCACCATTGAATCTCCGCCGCCAGTTTCAGGCAGTATTTGATTCTTTCCATGGCACGGAAATTGTGTACACAGATGGGTCTCTGATTGACGGCCATGGTAGGTATCCCTATGCCTATGGTGAGCACGTTGAACAGTACTCATTACCCTGTGGGAGTAGTATCTTTACTGTGGAGATGATAGCTATTCGTTGGGCCCTTGAGCAACTCAGAGCCTGTCCCGGAGAGTCATCTGTAGGGACTCCCTGAGCGGCTGGCAAGCCCTTGACCAGTGGTTTCCAAAACACCCCTTGGTGCGGTCAATCTAGGAATCTGCTTCTCTTCTTGTTCAGTCTGGTCGCTCTGTGGTCTTCGTTTGGATCCCAAGACACATTGGAATTTCGGGAAACGAATGCGTGGATCAGCTGGCTAAGCAGGCAATTACTTCAAGCCCCCTTAGATATTGGCCTTAACTCTTTGAGTGCTGTACCTGCGCGCCGGCTGGCTGAGTCAAGCCTGCCCTGGTGGCTGCCTAATCCGCCTAATGCGCTGACCTGTTGTGTGTTCCTGAGCTCTCCACCTGGCCATCCTCGCCATGGCCGGAGTATTTCTGGAACCAGGACAGCCGCGGCAGTCTTGCAGTGTGCTTGCTGATGTTACAAATAAACAGAATATCTGGATTCGTATTCCTTAACTTTGAATCTTATAATAATTGCCCGACAGACTATTACACTGAAACTCCTTGCACTACTAACATGTAGCCCCTGGGTCATTCCATGTCAAATCGCCTAATTTCGGAACATTTTCCTGCTCTACCATGACAGAAAAAATTACGTGAACATTTGAACATGTCGCCAATCAATCAATAATGATAGATTTTAAGATTCGTTGAAGCAATACTGGACGAGTTATAATCATTTGTTTGACGCTATGTGCAATTTTGCGAAGGGTGAGCATGAATTCCTGGCGACTTTGAGCTGTTATAACTCAGGAAATATTTCAATGACAAATATGAAATTTGGCCATCGTGTACAAATGTATGCATTTTCATAGGAATAATATTGAAAAGTATTTTATTTGCTATATACAATCAGAAAAGTTTAAACAAAGTTGCTCTAAAAATTTGCGACCCAAAAAACTACATTGTTTGGCACGTTGTATCTTAGGGACTAACTAACTACAAGGTTCTCATATATGAAGCTTCGTTTATGTGCCGCTTTCCAATACTATATAAATTAAGTGTAAAAGTTGAAGATTATAGAAAGCATAAAAATGCGGTCTTTTCAACCTTCTTTTGCAAAAACCTGTGTTCTATAAAACTTTCCAAACTGGGCTTAATTAGATAGAACATTATTTTAAATGCAAAAAAAGTGTAAATGGTCAACCCATACAGGCCAACAATGCTAGATGATTTGAATCAAAGGCAAACGCGTAAATCATGGCGCAAGAAAAGTGTAAATTTTGGGTTCTACTCCGACTGTAAATACATGATGACCATGAAAGTTAATACTTAATAGGTTGGCAAGAGAAATTTCAGTGAATGTTCATATAAAATTTCAACAAAATTTGCAATGTTCGAACAGAGAGTGCTAGGTGAGCTGACATGGAATGACACTCTTCATCAAATGCTTTCTTTTATTTGCGTTTAGTTCTTAAGAATCATCATAAGGTCTTTGTATACATCTGAATTTTATTTGGCATACTGATACTTAATTATCTGATTTTTGTACGCAACTTGCGATTCAAACGCTCTAGAATCCATAACATCTAAATGTTGATCTTCTTCTGTACTAGCGCAGTAATTCTCATGCTAACTACATTTGATGAAAGCATCAGGAAGCCGAGTCACAGTTTTGAATCTAACCACCATATTTTGAGAGCATTAATCCAACAAACTATCCACAGGGAAACTTAAAAACAAAATATTCAACATTACTGAATTCTTTTCATACATGACGCAATTGTCATTGCACAGTAAAAATAGTCGATGATGTACAACTTTTGCTTAAGAATTAGATAAGGAAATACTCAAGTTTCTAAACTACGTAATTAAACGTCACCTTTAATTCCCAATGACCTTTTGTGCTTCAGAAACGGGCGAGTTTGTGCAACTGACCAATTAGTGGCAAGACGCCCTTTCCAAGTTTGTGAATACATTTCGATTAGGTAAACCCAGTTAATTGTCTGCAGGCAACGATCAATCAAATCAAGGTCTCTAAGTACTTATATTTAGGTCTGAATAATTTCTGCTTATCACAAGGAGATGAATGTCTAGGTCTATAATTTTTTTCACAAATCCAATATCCTGGAAAAATAGAACAGCAACCAGTTATTAAATAACACTAGAAATCTGTAGCCTCAGTTGTGGTAAAAGATATTTATTTAAGCGGCAACTAGTTTCAGCCGAAGCCCAGTTTCAAACAACCATGTAAAAAAGAAAAGTGACAACCACATTTTAGCAGTTAATAAAATCGTAGGATATGGATAGCTGTAATGTGATTGTCACAGTCTTTGGGCTTCGCTCGACACTAATCGCCATTTAAATAAATATCTTTTATTGCAAGCCAGGTCAGAATATTTTAGAAATAATAATACCAGAATTTTTTGTTTAATTAAGAATATCTAAGGTTTAATATATATCAAGAAGTTATGGAAAATTTCACAAATTTGCACTAAGTATTTATTTTTGCATCCTATGTCCGAACATTTGAAGCAACCAGTCTGTGTTTGTTAGCAAAGTAATTCATCTGAAGAGGCTATTAAAGCTCAGATAATTCGGTGTTTCTTTTTGCTTTTTGTCTTTGTTTGCACTGTTATATTTCCCATCTGGGCTTTGGACATATATTTTTTTAATTCTTGTAATTTTTTATTATTTTTAAACAATTTTTTCAGAAGTTATGGCTTAATTTCATCTTTCCGCTGTAGCAACTTCACTATAAGTTCTTTGTGTGGTATGTTTCAAAATGTGGGTCAACACATAAAGGTACATTGCATGTTTTGCATTCATACTTTGTTTCTCTGTGCACATTGTTTCAAGCAGACTGCACATCTATGCCACAGTCCTCATTTCTTGGACTGGTCACTTGGTATCACATGTGGAAAGTGCCTCACAGTAAAGCAAAGAGGATTCTCGTCACCAGAGCGTCTTCCTTTCCTATCTCTCCTCCATTCTGTAGAAAAATTTTCCACAAGTTCTCATACCAGACATAAATAAAAATCTGCTAATGAAATTTTTCTCCCTGTCACTAATCTATGAAGAGTGAGAGCATTCAAAACACAAAGGTCCACAACATGAAAAAAAAAAAAACTTTTTGTACCATTTAACATATTTACGCACAGATGCAACAGATCTTAGTAACATGTCAGAGTGATCTATTGCGCCCATATTTTCATTGTAGTCGACGACACATTTTGGCTTCATTACATTCTCGCCGGTCTTCCTGTTTGTCTTGCCCATGTCACGCAATTCTGTAGTGTTACAGGTAGTCAGCATGAACACGTCTCTCTTGTCACACCACTTGATGGCAAGCATTGTGTCAGTTGCCATAAATTCAACTTCTCTTCATTTCAGTTTCTTCTGTAGCTTCGGAAAATTGCACCTGTTGCTACGTATAGTACTGCATGCTGCTGTTCTCTGGTTGTGAAGCCAGAGGAACAAGGCTGGGCTTGTGTACCAGTTGTCGACATACACGGTATGTCCACGTTCAAGGTATGGCTTCATTAGTGTTGCTACTATATCTCCAGATTTCCCCAAATTATGGACTTCAGTTTATATTGTTGTGCCTGTGTATACAATGAAATCTAAGACGTATCCAGTTTTACAATTGCACAACACAAATGTCTTGATCCCAAATCTACTTCACTTTGAAGGAATGAACTGTTTAAAAGATAAGCAACCTTTGAACAATAACAGGCTTTCATCGACATAGAGTTTTTTTGTATGGATTAAATGCACTTTGGAATGCCACACGAACTGTATCAACTATTTTCTGAATTTTAAACAAACTGTCATCCCCACGTTTGGCCGAGTTGTCACTAAAATGTAGCCTTCTCGAAAGTAGCATAAAACGGTCATGGGACATAACTTCGCCAAAAATTGGAGTACTTAGTACTACATCTCTGGACCTATATTCCTTTATTCTCAACTTTTTAACACAAGCCATGAGAAGCCATAGACCAATGAAGTTATACAGTTCCCCAAAACTTGTATCTTTCCAGGTGGATAGCTGAGAACAAACTGATTCCGACGTATTTGCCATGGTGAAAGTATAAAATTGTTTCGTTTCAAATGCTATAAATTTCAGCAGGTCTTCTGATAGAAATAGCATGAAAAATGATAGAACACTTGAATCAGGTGCCAGTTGGCAATTTTGTGCTGAAGATGAGTCTTCAAATGTATGAAGTACCAGACTAATATCACGTTTTTGCCAATCAAATTTCTCGTTATTATAGTATGGCCTTTTACGGATTGATTCATCTTCAGTTTCAGAATATGAAGAACTGTCCTGGGGAGCTCTGCTAGGTGAAGAACGTGGAGGTGTATTACTACGAGATTCTTCTGATGAATCATCATCGTCACTAGTTTCACTGAAGATGCCACCCTCACTGTCACTGTCACTCTTTGTCAGTATCTCCAGTATCTCTTCTTCAGTGCAACGATGTCGATGTGCCATTTCTCTGTCAAACTCTAAAAATCCTGACAGAACAGCAGAAAGCTAAACGATATGACAGAAGCAGAACGCAGATAGTCACATGAACCAGATAGCAGAAATGTCGAACAGCAACTGTGAAATCCATACCAGAGTGTTTCCCAGAAAACAGGGGCAGCGGCACTGAAAAATAAATAGGTAACATCCATCCGGTGCAGTGGAAGGGACAAAAGAACTCGGGACAGGCCGGCACACAGCCCTGCAGCTGTTCACATCCACAGACAAAGGGATTGGCTGTGGTGTAAGCCGGCATTAGCGCCCAGGTACTGGCCAGGCCGCACGGTGAATGCCGCCTGCAGGGCCCATTGGAAATACCATTGCCGCAGCAAACCGCATCCATCAACCCCACGGCCCAGTGGAGCGCTGCAGGATATTCCGTCTGCAGCGCTCAAATGTTTAAGGAGAGGGACCTCCGATTGCAGTTACACCAGAAGATACTTGGGCTTCGGAACACTTAGTGGGCTGACTCGACTGCCCCAAACCAGTTCCGTGCAGTGAAGTTTTCTACAACCGCACGTAAGTCCTCACTGAGGGCCTCTTGGAAGGAGTCCATTGTCCTTTGTTGCCTGTGTATTGGTCACACATGGCCATCTACTTCGATGGGAGAATCTGCCAGTGTTGCTGGTGTTATTGACAGTGGTCCACATTCTTTTGGGCTGTCCAGTTTTAGCTGCCTTACGACAGTCTTTTGACCTGCCAGCTGTGCTTCCTTTTATGCTTGGAGACAACGCTGCTACAGCTGACCGTGTTTTACATTTTATTCGTGCAGCTGGGTTTTATCATTTGATCTAATGGTGGGTACCTCAGCCTGATCTCTCAGGTACCCATGTCTCACAGATTTTTAATCTTTTTTTGTGTTGTCTGACTTGCTTTTACTTGTAGGTTTTAGAATGTGTAGAGTGGCTGGCTCATCTTTTATTATCCTCATGATCAGCCAGCCACAATATTCTGCTGTAACATCTTAGTCCAGTTACATTTATTTTACTCTTTGTGTTCCAAGTTAAATGTTCCTTATAATTGTGTACCTCTTGTGGGTTTCCCTTCTATGTCATTAAGTGCTAGTTTTTTCTGCTTGCATTACACTGTATTGTCTTTGCTCGCAACTGCGGACTGATGACCAAGCAGTCTAGTCCCCTCTAAACAAAAACAACAACATGGCCTAGGTCATGAATTACCTTCCCCTTCTGTTCCCATCCTTTTTTTTTTATTCCCTTCTCTCTTACATGATGAAGGAACCCTGTTTTTGAAAGCTTGTCCTATTTTTAGTCCTTTTTCTTACTTTGCGTGACTATTTGTGGTACAGCAAAAAGGTAAGTACTGGCCAATCAATCTATCTATTTTGAAGAATAATTAATCATCTCCTTGGAGAATTTCCATCAGTAATTAAAGATTATCCTAGGCACATAAACCATTTCATATTATTAGGGTTGGTATGCTAGGGTGTTTCAAGTAAACAGCAAGCAATTGCTCAGGAAATCTGCTTGTGGTCGAGGTCTGTAGGATAGTTGTGGGGGAGGAACACATTGAATATGTTGTTGTTGTAGGTGGTGAGGGAGCAGATATGTGTCCCATGGATGCCTAGGCTGTAGGGAAGGGATCGTTTAATATGGAAGGGACAGCAGCTATCGAAGTGCAGGTACTTTTGCTTGTTTGTGGATTTTGGCGTGACGTCACGAGTGCTGGACTGCTGTGCACATCGCTCTCGATTTTTTATATAATTTTAGGATTAATATAATTATTTTAATTGTTATTTCGTGACAATATTCAATCTAGAGGTGTTCTAGTAAAGGTTCGTCAGTTATTTTAGCGTTTGTTGTGCCGTAATTGCTTTAAGTGGTGTTATTTGTGTTCGCGTGTGCGCCGGCATCGATGTCTTACTGCTTTGTTTACATCTGGTGGCGAGTGGTTCCAGCCGTAGCGGTCTCCGAAAGCTAAGTTCTAATAAGTGTTTGTGTATTGTAGTTAAATTATTAAAGTTTTAGATTTCAGAAGGTGTTATCGCGCTAGTTGTTTATTAACTTTAGTACTTTTCAACAGGTGACTTGCTGTTTTTAACGAAGTTGAGGTTGGGAAACTTTAAGTTACGGTATTTGATAACTCTTGTACTCTCACAGTGTTTAGTTGTTTTATTAGTGACGCTTGAATTTGAACTTGTTTATACAAGCAACAGTGTAAAGTTTCTGTGGTAGTGTTATTTGCTCTTTTCTGATACTATTAGTTGTTGTTACTTGATTTGTAGAGACTGAGGTTTGTTGATTGCTGTAGTTAAGAGGTACTTCCTACTTATTTTGTAGAAACTTAACTTCATAACGTAGACGTCTAGTTTTTCTTAACAAATTATTGTAAAATTTTACGATGAGTGAAAAGTGTGGGCTCTGTCGTAGGGTCGTGCGTAGTGGGCTGCAGTGTGGGATTTGTAGTAAGTATTTTCATGGGGGGGAGTGCAGTGGGGAAGACAGTGGGCATTGTGGTGAGGTTCTCTCCTGGAACTGTAGGATTTGCAGCAGGAATAAGTTGATAGAGGAGCAGGAGCGTTTGATCTGCGCCCTTCAGGTGCAGTTGAAAAACGCTGAAGAGGAACTAGGTAGGTTGAGGAGGGGAAGGGGGGCTGGGGAATGGGAACTGGCAGTTGGCAAGAAGGTAGCTAGGAGAAGGTATTCAGATAGCTTTACATTGCAAGTTGCAAATAGGTTTGACCAACTGTCAGAGTTGAGTGGAGATGAACCTCCTGTAGCTGTAGGTGTAGGAAGTACGCAGCAGACCTCAGCTTTTGGTAAGCCGAAATCTGTAGAGAGGTCTCTTAGGAAGAAGAAGGTTCTGCTGCTAGGTAGTTTTCATGGCAGAGGTGTTGGCCAACAGTTGCAGGAAGTACTTGGGAGTGAGTACCAGGTCACCAGCATAGTGAAGCCTAGTGCAGGGTTAGATCAGGTCACTTGTAACATAGGGGACTTATGTAGGAATTTTTCAAAAGAGGATCAGGTAGTTATAGTGGGTGGGGCCGGGAACAGTCTTGATAGGGACGGGGAATATGATATAGGTGGTGATCTGGAAAGGATAGCAACTGAAACTGGTGGCACGAATGTGCATTTCGTGCAGCTGTTTCAGCGTCATGATAGGCCTTGTCTTAATACGGCTGTCAGCCGTGTTAACATGGGGCTTGGGAAGGCGCTGATGGAGGGCGCGGAGGGCATGGATCACATTGCAGTGGTCCCAGTTGAAACTATCCAAAGGTCGGATTTTACTAGGCACGGTCTGCACCTCAATAGGTATAGGAAGGGGAGGTTGGCAAAGCTCATAGGTGACAGTGTAGTAGGGGGTGGGGGTTTCACTCATGGAAAAATTCCTGTAGTAGTTGGTGTTAGGGCTGCACCTTTTTTAGACTGAAGACAGCTGATAGATATTCCTGCTTAAAGGAAGTCCCTCTAAGAAATGAACCACCTTTGACAAAGTCTAAGAATATAAGTAATAAGGGAATTACTGTTTTTCATCAAAATATACAGGGTAGCAGAGATAAAGTTAATGAAATGCTTATTGATACTGATTCTGACATAATTGGAATTTCAGAGCACTTTTTAAGTGGTGTGACAATTAAGAGACTTCCTTTGCCAGGATACAGGTTAGCTGCCTTCTACTCTAGGAGTTCTTTGCAGTGTGGGGGAGTGGCCATGTATGTAAAAAACGATTTTTCATCGGAGTCAATCGATTTTTCTAAACACTGCACAGAACAGATATTTGAATGTTGTGCAGGAGTTGTTAATGTTAATGGAACTAAACTAGTAGTAGTTGTTATTTATAGATCCCCTGACTCAGATTTTAAAATGTTTCTGCCCAAGCTGGAATTGGTTCTGGGTTCACTGTATAGGAAGTATAAAAATTTAATTGTGTGTGGAGATTTCAACATTAATTGTGTAGGTGATAGCTCAAGGAAAAGTCAGCTGTTAGATCTATTTAATTCCTATAACATGATGCAAACAGTATTTTTTCCAACGAGAGTGCAAGGAAATAGCAGTTCTACCATTGACAATATTTTTGTTCATTCTTCATTATTAGAGGGTCACTCTGTCAGCAGAATAGTAAATGGCCTATCAGACCACGATGCCCAACTTTTAATTCTAAAAAGTATTTGTTCTCAAACAAATGTTAAACATAAATATCAACTACTCAGAAAAGTTAATCCAGTTGCAATTGAGACCTTTTTAAGCCTAATTAAGGAACAACAATGGCAGGATGTTTATAGTGCTGATAATGCAGATGATAAATATAATACTTTTCTGAACACATTTATTATGCTGTTTGAAAGTTGCTTTCCGCTAGAATGCTCAAAACAGGGTACTTTCAGTAACAGACAGCCAGGGTGGATGACAAAGGGGATAAGAGTATCATGTAGAACTAAGCGGGAGTTGTATCAAAATGTTAGAAGCAGTCAGAATGAAGATGCAGTAGCTCATTACAAACAGTACTGTAAGGTTCTGAAAAATGTCATTAAGAATGCAAAAAGTATGTGGTACGCAAAAAGAATAGCAAACTCTCGGGATAAAATTAAAACCATCTGGTCAGTCGTGAAGGAAGTGTCTGGTCAGGAGCAGCAGGTAGAAGATATAACGTCAGTGCATAGTAGGAATGTTTCTGTTACTGACAAGTTAGATATATGTGCAATATTCAATAATCACTTTCTGTATATAGTAGAGGAACTAAACAAAACTCTAGTTTCTACAGGTAATCATATAACGTTTTTAGAAAATGCGTTTCCGAGGCTGTTGCTTGAAATGATCCTTCATGATACTTCCATAGGTGAGATTGAGTCAATAATTAAATCACTAAAGACTAAGGACTCTTGTGGATATGATGGGGTATCTAGCAGAATTCTAAAGTACTGTTCTCCATATGTTAGCCCAGTACTAAGCCATATTTGTAATTTTTCCTTTCAGAATGGTCAGTTTCCTAACAGATTAAAGTACTCAGTAGTGAAACCGCTTTATAAAAAAGGAGAAAGGGATAATGTAGACAACTATAGACCTATTTCTATGCCATCAGTTTTTTCCAAAGTTATTGAAAAGGCTGTATATTCAAGATTAATTGATCATTTCAGTTCACATAATTTCCTGTCAAACGTACAGTTTGGTTTTAGAAGTAGTTTAACGACCGAAAACGATATATTTTCGTTTCTCTGTGAGGCACTTGATGGGTTAAATAAGAGGCTACGGACATTAGGCGTCTTCTTTGATTTAACAAAAGCGTTTGATTGTGTTGATCACAAAATATTGTTGCAGAAGTTGGAACATTATGGAATACGGGGAGTAGCCCACAACTGGTTCACCTCTTACTTTAATAATAGACAACAGAAGGTAATTCTCCGCAGTGTAGAAAATGGCTATGACGTGCAGTCCCAATGGGGCACAATTAAGTATGGGGTGCCCCAGGGATCTGTTTTGGGACCATTGCTGTTTCTTATTTATATAAATGATATGCCTTCGGGCATAACAGGTGATTGTAAAATATTTTTGTTTGCTGATGATACCAGCTTGGTAGTGAAGGATGTTGCTTGTAATATTGACACAGTATCAAATAATGCAGTTCAAGAGATAAGTTCATGGCTAATAGAAAACAAGTTGATGTTAAATCACAGTAAAACTCAGTTTTTACAATTTCTAACACATAATTTGACGAAATCTGACATTATGATTACACATAATGGGCATGTGATAAGTGAGACTGAACAGTTCAAATTTCTAGGTGTTCATATAGACAGTAAGCTGTCATGGAAAACCCATGTTCAGGATCTTGTTCCAAAACTAAATTCTGCTATATTTACCATTAGAACAATATCTGAGATAAGTGATTTTTCAACACGAAAAATAGTCTATTTCGCTTACTTTCACTCACTTATGACGTACGGAATTGTTTTTTGGGGTAACTCGCCTGATGCAAAAAGGATATTTCTGGCTCAAAAACGGGCGGTTCGAGCAATATCTGGTGTAAGTTCGCGAACGTCATGTCGACCCCTTTTCAGTAGTCTGGGAATTTTGACTCTGGCGTCACAATACGTTTTTTCTTTAATGTCGTTTGTTGTTAATAATATCAGCTTATTCCCACGAGTTAGTAGCTTTCACTCGGTGAATACTAGACAGATGTCTAATCTACATTTGCACCACACCACCTTAACACTTGTGCAGAAAGGGGTGCAGTATTCTGCGGCATCCATTTTCAATAAGCTGCCACAAGAACTTAAGAATCTTAGCACTAATCCACATGCTTTCAAATCTAAATTGAAGAGTTACCTCGTGGCTCATTCCTTTTATTCTGTCGAGGAACTCCTAGAAAAGTTAAACAATTAAGCTAATTTATTTTTTCTTTATTGATTCTTTTCACTTTGTCTTAAGACTGTCGTGTGCAAAGGACTACTTAAAATTTTTCTATTACCATTATTGTGTAACAATTAATGTATTGACTTGTTCCATGACCATGGAGTCTTACTCCTGAAGTGGGTCCTATGGAACAGAAAAAACAAATAAATAATAAATAAATAAATAAATAAATATGGACTGAGGTGTGGATGTGGGACTCAACAAGGTGAAGGTCAACATAAAAAGAAAGTGGCTTGAGTTTTAGAGGAAGACCAGGTGAATTTTACGCTGGAGAAGGGGTTAAGGCTTGAAGGAAGTTCAGAAGGGTTTCTTCACCATGAGTCCAAACCACAAAGATATCATCTATGAATCTATAGTAAACCAGGGGGTGTAACTTCTGCTTCTTAGGGGATGCTTATTCCATGCAAACCATGAAGAGGTTGGCATAGGAAGGAGTCACCCTGGTTCCCATAGCTGTCCCCCTGATTTGTTTGCAGGTCTGGCCCTCAAAGGTGAAGTAATTATTGGATGAGGATGAAATTAGCAAGTGTGACAAGAAATTAAGTTTTTGGGAAGCTTTCAGGTAAGCATTGGAAAAGATTGTGTCCCAGGACTGACAGACCATAGGTAGAGGTCTGCACGGATGCGGATATATCCGCAGTATTTCTTACTTTGCAGATAAAATTGTGAACGATGCGGATATCCGCATGTTATATGTGGATAAAGAGTGAGGTATCTGCCCAGTACATCTGTCGAAACGTTAGCTGAAAACTTCAAGCCTGTGGACATTCCTAGAATCCATGCATAGTACGGTGCAATTAGACCAAAACCCCCAACATTCAAAGTAAATGTTTCCCTCCAATTCCAAATTGTTCTACATAGTCCACATAATATTTGGTAAAAACTTACACTATTTTGAGCATAAAGTTTGGAGGGGGGGGGGATTGTGAAAAGCAGTTTTTATCAGTTTTTCTTAATTATTTAGAGAACTATGCAGTTTAGTATGATAAGTGCCAAGTAGAATAATAAACTACATTAAACTGCCAACAAAAATGGTCACATGTGTAATCTTGCTAAAGTGAACAGTTTCAGAGTTACAGAAGTTGTAAAAGTACGAATTTTTTGTATTGTTTTAGATTTTCTGGAAAAATCACTAAGGAAACCCATTTTTAATACAGCATTGCGTTTTGTAAAGGCAAATTGCGGTTCTTGTTGCCAGTAGTATGTTAGTGATAAAACCCTTGAAGGAACGACATCCTCACCACTTTCTCAAGGGGCACTTGTTTTTTTAAGGGAAAAGAAACTTCCACAGGCCTAGTCCCCTACTAACCTGTGACACAGAGAAACCAACAATGAACTTGCTCTGGACATTGCCGCATTAAGAATGAATATCTTTCCAACATAAATAATTTAAATTATAAAAATATTTCTATGTAATAATTATGATGTATAATTATATGTTTTTAATCATAATATATTAAAATTGAAGATTTTTTAGGTTTTTTGTTAGAAAATAACTTAAATAAATGTGAGATACTCAGTCCTCTTCAAATTTACTGCAGCTGATTGCATAATCTCTTCATAAGATGCATTACCACAGTGGAAAGCTAAATAGACATGTTTGAGCTCATCTTTAGCCACAGTAATGAGAGCTTCACTAGTTTTCAAATATACAGTAATGAGTGCCTCTTTGTCAAGGAAGAGGGCACGAATGACCCTGGAGTAAGCTTTCCCATTCATCATTTGTTGAATGCTGCTTTTGACATAAACAGCACTGTAAAACTCCTCCAGGTCACTTCCTGCCATGATGTATCCAGTCGCTGAGAAAAGTGACATTAACAAGTGAAAACCTTCTAGTCAAATGAAGATAGATTTCAATGGGCTGCCATCAGGTGCTGCTGCTGCTACTGTTTCACAAGCTTTTGCATAGAAAGGCTGAACAAAAGTCACCATTATTATGCTTTGTCCATTGCTGGCCCCTTTTGTGGCAGCTTGAAGAAGAGCTGTATAAATTATTGACAGATTTGAAGGAGCCAAGTTGATGGATGGAAGAGGAACTACAGTGGACGTTTGGAACTCTCTCACAGCATGCAGCAGTTCCATGCAGCCACTCAAACCAGGTTTACGTTCTTCTGGGCCTTCCATCCAGGTACCACCCAACCAAAACAAATTAAGTGTTTGGCCATTTTCATATGAGAGTGGTTGTAGCAACTATTTTGGAATAGTCAGATGTACTTGGGGCTCTGTAAGTTTGCAAATCAAAATGGCCTCCAGGTGTACATCAGGAACTTTGAGCCAAATTTTGTGTGTAATGAAACACCCGTTCCATGTTGGAAAGGGGACAAAAATGAACTTGGATGTACAGTGCTGATTATACTATGACATATTGAAGTTTTTTTTTTTTTTTTTTTTTTTTTTTTTTTTTTTTTTTTTTTCCTTTCAGTAATTTGTTTTGTCCATTGAATTTTCTCGGGTGTTTGTCTTTATTTCATTTATCAAGACATTGAGCAGTTTAGGTATCAGTTCAGCTGCTCCTCTATAAATTTCTACAGTTGTTGGAAACTGAGAATAGTCATAGCTTCTGGACTTTATCTCATGTCGAATAACAGCTGCTGCAGTTTTGATCACTCTCAGTTCCTCCTGAGCGTCATTATCAGAGTTCCGTTTTCTATACCAGTTGTCTGTCAAAATATTACTAGTTGCTCCTGAGAAACAAATCACACTTCTTTTCCCTGGTAATTATGTTAAACTCCAGCTATTACCATAGCGCTGGATAAGTTTCTTCATATGTTTGTCAGTAAATGGCTCAACTTCAGGACTCTGTTGAAGGAAAATAATTTGCAATTCTTTAAAAACATACTGGCATTCATCATTTTCTTCCAAATAATCACATGGCTTTTTAAAAGCGTTTTCTCTTTTAGCATCAGCACTTGACCCACCTTTGATTGTTGCCGCTCCTTTCTCATGCAGTGATGATCCTGGCTTTTGAAATGCCTGGTAACACCAATGGTACCTTCCATCAGAACTGACAAGATCTATGACCTGAGAGAGCCTCACAGCTACTTCATCTTCCCACGTGTCGTGCCTGTTATTTGCTTCCATATGGATGCTTTCTATCAGTTCAAGTTTCTGTACTGAACCCCACTTTTTAAAATCAAATGATTTATGGGGAATCTTTGATGGAGGTTCCTTTGAGGTGACTTTGTATAAGTTTGTTGACAATTATTATGTACCTGAAGCAATTCATTCTGCAGGAACTTGTCTTTAACACCATCTTTACGAATTTCACTGCACTGAATTACTTTCTCCACTGCCTTTCTACTCAGAGTAATTAGCTTACTACTCTTGTCCTTACAAGGTCTCAGCACATACTCTGCCACAATTCATTCACCTACCAGTGAATATCACGTAGTTCACCCAGTATTCCAGAGACAAACAATAAAAAACTTAAAATAGAACTTCACTAGAAATATCACAAATGCACTCAACGGGTCTCCCAATATGACTGAGGGAAAGACAGTGGATGGGAGGGTGTGTGATGGGGAGTGTAGGGCGTCAGGGTGCAGCTGCAGACACAGCAGTCGGCAGGTCCCTTTACGCTCAGCTTTGTTCTGGCGGCCGCGCTCTCCTTCCCAGTATTTCTATGCTTTTAACCCTCTATGTTGACTCCTAGCGTCTCTTGGACTACAATACGATTATTCACTATTACTTGTTATTAAAGTTGTTTACTTATTTCTGTACAATTTCATTTTTCCAACAAGAAAATCTAAAAAAATTCCAGTAATTTATACTTTTTCACGTTCCATAAGTCTGAAACCATTCACTCTAGCAAGATTATGCATATGACCATTTTTGTTCGCAATTTAATGTAGATTTTTTTTTTTTTTTGGCACTTTTCACACTAAACCCCATAATTTCCTAAATATTTAAATAAAAACTGATAAAACCTGCTAATTTCTAACTTTTCACCCCCTTCCCTACAAAACCAACGCTCGAATGGTGTAACTTTTTACCAAACAATGTGTGGACTGTATAGAACAGTTTAGAGTTGGAGAGAAGCTTTTACTTTGGATGTCTGGGTTAGGACATTTTTTGGGCTAACTGCACCGTACTAGCAGGGCCCAGGTAGAACGGAAGTCTGTTGTCCTCATCCCCTGGTCATGGCATATGTAGGTATACCCGAGGGACCTGCACCTAATCCGTTTATGCAACCGTTTCTTATCTGCAGTCTGTCAAGTGCTTTCTGGGTGGCAAACCAGCTCACCAGAGGTCCCATGCCAAACTTAAGCTGCTCTCAGTTAGCACCTTGTAGTGACCGAATGACAATGTATATCGTAGTGAATACAGTGACTGTTCTTTCTTAAAATGAACACATCAATGGTTACTATAATGTGTAAAGTGAAAAGAGGTGATTTGACATCAGTGAAGGAAAACAAATTGAAATCATCAATTTGGAAAAATTTGGATACATATTTGATGACAAGGAAAAGGTGAATGATATAGTGGCCTGTTTTGTGTGTAAAAGGTATATTCTTACAGTACCATTGCAACCAAATGAACGGTATAGATGCACATAAAATATGAACAAACATTCATGTTTATGTATTAGATAAATGGTGGCGGAAGTAATAAAGATTGACAATAGCATTTTATAGCAACTTTCATAACCAGATACAGTGTACAGTGAAAGTAATGTATTTAGGAACGTACACTGTGTTAGATTTTGTGTGGCTGTAGCTGCAACCAACATTCTCTGTTTTTGCTGACAGTTACCAATTAGAAGTAGACAGCAATTTTAAATGACATTCTTTGCTTTGTGTCACATAACCTTTTGTGCGTAAAATGGGGAAAATAAAGTGTCCCTTTTGTAAAACTCTGAAAGAACTGTTCTTTATGTATATACAATAAAATCTCCTCCATGCTAGTCAGTTCTAAACACTGAAATTTAAGAAGATGCCTGTATCCGACTACATGGGCTCTGAAGCACTACTGTGTGTGACCAGAGTGCCAATGTTTTCCTTTTTGGAATAGCCTGTTTTTGGAGTAGATACAGAACAGTTACCGTGACTGGAGAACTCAAAAGTAGTCAAGTTGTTGCAGAAATGATACTCTAAGAATAATTATATCATTACATACCATAGTTTTAAATACTGTTATCTATTACTATTACCCATTCAAAACTTTAATATCTGCGAATACGGATAACAAACTTGCAGATGCGGATAGTGTCATGGTTGCGGATATGGACCTTGCAGATGTGGTGCGGATGCGGATAACCCTTTTCTTATCCGTGCAGATCTCTAACCATAGGTGTGTGGGATTTTAGTGTAGAGGGATGTGGCATCTCTGGTGACAAGGAAGCTTTCAGGTGGGAGGGACATAATGGTGGATTTAAGGCATACCAGAAAGTCGTTCGTGTCTTTGATGTAGGGTGGGAGTACGCAGGTTATAGGTTGGAGGTGTTGGTCTACCTGAGCTGAGATACATTGTGCTGGGGTTTTGAAGCCTGATGCAATGGGTCAGGCAGGATGATTCTTTTTATAGATTTCAGGGAGTAGGTAGAAGGTCGGAGTGCGTGGTTTAGATGAAGAGAGGAATTCTACTATGGCAGTGGTGAGACCTTGTGATGGACCTAGAGTTTTAAGGATTTTCTGTAGATCAGCCTGGATTGAGGAAATGGAATCATGAGGAACATGTTTGTTGGTAGAGGTGTCAGAGAGCTGATGCACAGCTTTGCCACATACTCCGCTCAATCAAGTACCACCGTTGTGGCAGTGGATTCAGCTGGGCTGAAGTTAGGAGTGGTAGATATGTTACTCAGGAAGGATTGGGAGGCAATGCTGGATGTGAGGAATTCCTGGAAACCCTGCAATTGATGGTTTTGAGGTTTCTTTGTAATGTTATGCTTTAGCAGTGGCGGCTTGAGACCAGGAAAGATGGTGATGCACTATATTCATCAAGAAAAACTCTGGCCTCTCTAGCATGGTCAGAGATTCAACTGACTTTTTAATAAAAAAAAACTACTGACCTGCAGATATCATCAATATATGTAGGTAACAAAAACAAGCCCATGACCACAAAGACAGAGAAGGGGAACAAATAGTCGGATCACTAAAAGACTTGCCACAGACCACTGAGTCACATGAAAGTATTATACAAAGGAAAACATTAACTAAGAAAAGAAAATCTGTGCACTGCCTCTCTTTTTGAGTTGATTGTTTTTAACATAGATTGTGCTGAAGTCCTTCCAGAAGGACGAGACTAGCGGCTTAGCTTCTCATTCTTATAGTTACGCATTTGTGCACAACGACTTGTTTCTTTTCTTTCAATCAGCTGCTTCCGCTACAGATCAATTTCAGATTGTATATTTGATTGTGAAGTGGTTGGATACAGCTGCGCAGTTGAGGTTCATACAGAAGATATCGAAGACTTGTTTGTAGATGGGTATGTATTTATTGAACATTCTTTAATTTTTGCCACATTTATATGTATAAATTTTATCTTAAATGTTGTTTTAATAATAAGAATCCATCACATTAAAATTCTAAAACATGTCTTCGTGAACCTTCTAGAAGGACAGGCAATACTGTAAAATGAGTGGCATGATTGTGAAAAAAATCTCTTATAACATTTTTGTGCAGTCATTTGAGGATAATTTATACCTTTCAAAATAAAATTCAAACCAAAAATAATTCTGTGTTATCTAGGATAATACTTACCTTAAGTAGGATCATTACTTCTTGGTATCTGCATCTAACAGTAATTTGGGGTAGACAAGTATGCACCTCTGGCAGCCGAGCCACATGCTGAGAGAGGAGAGCTGCCAGGCAATACAATAGTATTCAGAGTGATATTTTCACTCTGCAGCAGAGTGAGCACTGATGTGAAACTTCCTGGCAGATTAAAACTGTGCGGCAGACTGGGATTCCAGCCTGGATTCTTTGCCTTCCACTGGTAAACACTATACTGGCTGAGCTTATCCTGGTACACTTTTCAAACCATCCTCACAACTTCACTTCTGCCAGTACCTTGCCTCCTAGTTTCCTAACAGAAGTTCTCCTGCAAATCTCCCAGCACTAGCACTCCTGGAAGAAAGGATATGGTGAAAACATGGCTCAGCCACAGCCTAAGGGATGTTGTCAGAATAATATTTTCACTCGGCAGCGGAGTGTACACACATATGAAACTTCCTGGTAGATGAAAACTGTGTGACTGCCCAGGAATCAAACCTAGGACCTTTGTGGGCAACTGGTCCAGGGACTGAGCTATCCTGGCATGGTTCACAACCCATCTCACAGCTTTAATTTTACCAATACGTCACCTCCTACTTTCCAAATTTCACATAAGTTCTCCTGCAAATCTTGCAGGAAGCATGATTTATGCTAGGATAGCTCAGTCAGTAGAGTGTTTAACTGTGAAAGGTAAAGGTCCCACACAATTTTTGTTTTACAACAGTAGTGTGATTGCTAGTGTAAAGGACACAAAATTTTATACTTAACCAGATTGTGTTGTTAGCTACGCTTACTCATTCTCCTTGTTTTCCTAATTTGAATTTGATTTTAGTACTAAGGCACAGGTTAATTTGAGTTTGTTGATCAGTCTTTGTTGTTTCATTGTTATTAATTTGGTCAGTACTGGCGTGTTTGGTTAGATGAAAGTGTGAGAGAGTCTGACTCATATGTGCATTGGTTGTGTTATTACATCACGGACCACCAGTTTATGGAATTATGGAGGTGAAAGTTGCAATTAAAACAGCAGCAACAAAAACGTCCCAAGAATCTGAAAATTTTGGTCACTCAAAAGCAGCTGTAGCAACAGGCTCCGTCAGCTCTGGCTTTACCTCCTGCGTTCAGGCCTTTTGATGTAGGTGCAGGTGGCACACCTATCTGAAATGGTTCTTCCTATACTGTATGGTAAGGAAAGTAACTGACCCAGCCTCATTGATCAGTCTAGCTATGTATCTCAAACTAGGTAGTCCTCCATTACAGGCAGCTCACAAAACAGTATTCTCTTAGTCAGCAACAAATTCCATTGAAGGGTTAATAGAGGTGGTAGCAGAATGCAAGAATGTGGAACACAGAATCACACTGTTAGTGGTTAATTCTATGCCAGCCTCTGATATTTTTGGGTTGGGTACTTTTAAAACATTTCATTTCCAGACTGTTGAGCCTTTTCATTTAGTGTCACCAGTTATTCTTTTTTATGACTTCGAGACACTTATGAAGTCTCATTAACATTTGTGAAAGCCAATTTTGGGAAAAGCAAGTCCCACATTCAACTTGAATCATTGGTCATGCTTATATTTTGCCAAGCTCAACCATTGACATTGCAATAAGATATGAAGTTAAAGCAGAAATGGATAGGCTGCAGGATGTGTGGGTCAGTTTTGAGGTAGGGTCAAGTAAGTATTACCATTGGTGGTGATAAGGAAACAAAATGGAGCAATTTGGTTGCTTAATGATTTGAAGATATTGTTAATGCTCAAATTTGAGTGGAGGTATATCGAGGTCCTCACTAGAAGGAGCTACTAACAAGATTGACTGAAGGATAATATTTTGCAAAGATAGATGTAAGAGGCACTTACCTGTAATTATCACTAGATGTTGATTCAAAGCAGTTGTTTGTCATTAATATTCTGTTTGGTCTTTATAAGTTTATCAGATTGCCTTTTGGTTTCACATCAGCCCCAGGAATTTTTCAGACTTCATGGGGCAGAAAGTTTGTCATATTCCAAAGTTTTCTGCATATATAGATGATATACTCTAACAGGTGCCACGAGAGAGGAACACCTGCAAAATCTACAGGCAGAAACTGGAGGAAAGTGGGTTACATAGTAAGCTGCAGAAGTGCATGCTTTTTGCACCCTGCATAAAATATTTATGGCATGTTTTGAGTGAGGAGGACATTCGACCACTTGATGACCATGAGGCAGCTGTTGTCCCTTCTTCCAAACTTGAAAGAGCTGAAGTCATTCTTGATCTATTTTAACAAGTGCATCCCAAATGCAGCTGTCACACACCCTCTCAATCAGTTGTGTAATAAGATGTGAAAACTGAATGGTCCAAGACTGACAACATGTGTTTTGAGTCTCTCGCCTTTTTCATGCTCAGCCCCTTGCCTTGCTACCTTCAATCTGAGGAAAAGCTTTATTCTCACTCCTGAGGCATCACAGTTTGGAATCAGTACCATATCGACCCATGGAAATCCTGATAGATCATACCAACCAGTAGGTTTTGCATTCATGACTTTTTCACTGCCCCAAAACATTATTCTCATTATTATAGAGAAAGAGGTGTTGTCCATTGTGTAAGTGGTAAAAACTTTTCGTACATTCATGTATGGCTACAGATTTCGCCTAGTGTTGGATCATAAGCAGTGATTTCATTGTTCAATCCCTCCCATCCCCCCTGATAAGATGGCACAGAGACTACAAGGTTGGAGGTCATTCCTCAACAATTATTTTTATTATGTTTATTTTGGGTCTGTAGCTCAGTTCAGGTTGTTAATACAGATGCCCCATTAAAAGTGGTTTGATTGGGGGAAAAAACAATTTGATTTGCAATGGCTGGGGCCTTCCTAAGCATGTTGCAAGTATTTCACTGCCAAAGAAGTGGCAGTAGCCACAAGTCAGGCTTCAGTGTTGAGCAGTACTGTTGTAGCTGTTCGGTAGGAATGGCCCTCACACCTACCTAAGGACACCAGTATGTATAAAAATGTTTTCATGTATTTTATCATGATAGAATAGCTCATTGCACATCAGTAAATGTTACTGTTTACATCAGATGATGACAAGAGCTGTGTTCTTCCACTAGCATTTCAGTCAAACACCTCCAATTGCTACATTTTGCTCACTGGAGTATGTTCCATATGAAAGTATTAGCTCCATGCCATGTGAAGTGGCACTACATTACATCAGCAGTAAAGCACTTTCGAGCCTGATAACCAAGTAGTTTTCACCATGACCTAAACCAGTTAATCTCCATGGTACAAAGTGCACACAGATTTTGCTGATCCTTGTCTTGGGAGAATGGGGTAATTATGGTGGATGCTCTGTCCAGTTTGCTCTATCTGCTATGGCAATGAGTACCACACAAAGGCCCTCATGACTTTTTACAATTGAGAGAGCACCATTCACCCTAATCTCAGCTAGTACCCTCCGCTTTACAGTGTTGCCAGAGTTCCAGTGATCTGTTGATGTATTCATGTACAGCACCTGACTGCCAATCCCTTCCATCTCGTGCCCAATACGAGGCAGAGCAGACAGTCAGGACTTTTAAAACCCAAATGAGGAGATTCTGACACATTTTTGGTAAATGGGCAGTTGCATGGGCAGTGGCAAAACACATTTTTTGATCTCTTCAACTTTCCCACCTCCCCCTCCCCCCAGACCTGACAGAAATAGATTATTCCAGGGATCAAAGAAATATATGAGGAGCTAAAGGAAATTATTCAGACAGTTAAGGGAGAGGAAAACTTAATTGTGATGGGAGAGGAAGAGAAGGAAAAATAGTAGGTGAATATGGACTGGGCAGAAGGAATGAAAGAAGAAGTCGCCTGGTAGTCTTTTGCACGGAACATGATTTAATCGTAACAAACACATGGTTTAAGAATCAAAAAGAAGGTTGTATACGTGGAAGAGACCAGGAGACACCGGAAGGTATCAGATAGATTTTATAATGGTAAAACATAGATTCCGAAACCAGGTTATAAACTGTAAAACATACCCAGGGGCAGATATAGACTCTGACCATAACTTGTTAGTCATGAACTGTAGGCTGAAACTGAAAAATCTGCAGAAAGGTAGGAAAATAAGAAGATGGGACTTAGATAAATTGAAGGAAAGTGAAATTCTGGAGAATTTCAGAGGTAGATTTAGGCAACAATTGACAGAAAGAGGGGGAAATAAATCAACAGAAGAGGAATGGGTAGCATTGAGAGATGAAATAGTGATGGCAGCAGAGGACAATATAGGTAGAAAGGCAAGACCTACAAAAAATCCTTGGATATCACAGGAAATACTAAATTTGATTGATGAAAGGAGAAAATATAAAAATGCAGTAAATGAAACAGACAAAATGGAGTACAGATGACTAAAAAATGAGATTGACAGGAAGTGCAAATTGGCTAAGCAGGAGTGGCTCGAAGCCAAATGCAAATCTGTAGAAGAATGAATAAGAAGGGGAAAAGTAGATACTGCCTACAGGAAAATAAAAGAGACATTTGGGGACAAGAAAAGCAACTCTATGAATATCAAGAACTCAGATGTAAAACCAGTTCTCAGCAAAGAAGGGAAAGCTGAAAGGTGGAAAGAGTACATAGAGCAGCTCTACAACGGAAATGAACTTAGAGACAATGTTGTAGGAAGGGATGAGGAAGTAGATCAAGATGAAATAGGAGATACTATACTGAGAGATGAATTTGACAGAGCCCTGAAAGACCTAGGTCGGAACAAGGCCCCAGGAGTAGATGGCATACCGTCAGAGCTACTTAAGTCTCTGGGAGAGCCAGCCATGACAAAACTATTTGAACTGGTGTGTAGGATATATGAGACTGGCGAAATACCCTCAGACTTTTAAAAAAAATGTAATAATCCCCATTCCAAAAAAATCAGGAGCAGACAGGTGTAAAAATTACAGAACCATCAGTTTGATAAGTCATGGTTGCGGAAGCTGACCTCAGGGAAGATCAGTTTGGATTCAGGAGGAACTTAGGAACCCGGGGGGCAATACTTACTTTACGTCTTATCTTAGAAGATAGATTAAGGAAAGGCAAACCTACATTTTTAGCTTTTGTAGATTTGGAGAAAGCGTCTGACAATGTTGACTGGAATACACTCTTTCAAATTCTGAAGTCATCAGGGGTGAAATACAGGGAAAGGAGAGTTATTTACAATTTGTACAAAAGCCAGACCGCAGTTATTAGACTCGAAGGGCATGAAAGGGGAGCATCAGTTGGGAAGGGAGTAAGACAGGGTTGTAGCCTTTCTCTGATGTTATTCAATTTGTACATCGAGCAGGTGGTGAAGGAAAGCAAGGAAAAATTTGGAATAGGGATTAAAGTTCAGGGGGAAGAAATAAAAACATTGTTTTTTGCTGATGACATTGTGGTTCTGCCAGAGACAGCAAAGGACCTGGAAGAGCAGTTGAATGGAATGGACAGTGTGTTGAAGAGAGTGTATAAAATAAACATTAACAAGAGCAAAACAAACATAATGGAATGCGGTCTTAGAAAATCAGGCGATGCTGAAGGAATTAGATTGGGTAACGAAACAATGAGGGTGATAGATGAGTTTTGTTACTTGGGTAGTAAAATAACATGCGATGGTCGCAGTACAGAGGATATAAAATGCAGAATGGCAATGGGAAGAAAAGCATTTTTGAAAAAAAGAAATTTGCTAACATCGAATATTAATTTAAGTCTAAGGAAGTCTTTTCTGAAGGCATTTGTGTGGAGTGTTGCCTTGTACGGGAGTGAAACATGGACGATAAGCAGTGCGGACAGGAAGAGAATAGAAGCTTTTGAAATGTGGTGCTACAGAAGAATGCTGAAGATTAGGTGGGTAGATCACATAACTAATGAAGAGGTACTGAACAGAATTGGTGAGAAAATGAATTTTTGGCATACCCTGACTAAAAGAAGGAATCGCTTGGTAGGACACATTCTTAGACATTGAGGAATCATAAATTTAGCATTGGAGGGAAGAGTGTGGGGTACAAATCGCAGAGGGAGACCAAGAGACGCGTATAGTAAGCAGATTCAAGTGGATGTGGGTTGCTGTTCTTATGAGGAGATGAAAAGGCTTGCTCAGGATAGAGTAGGGTGGAGAGGTGCATCAAACAAGTCTCCGGACTGAAGACCATAACAACAAAAACCAGGTTTCCAAAAAGGTGTTCTTATTTGGGACGCAACCAGCCTGGCCAGAGAGTGAGACAACTTTCTAATATCATTGTTGAGGATAAGAAGTGCATGAGGCACAGGAATTAATTACAGCTGTAATATGGACATACCTGGCCACCATAGACAGAGAAAACTCAAAGGACAACACAAGATGTTTCACTGTCTGTGCATCATGAGTATCATTTAAGGTCAAGGCAGGAGTCATATCCCATAGTGCAGGGAGAGCAATGAATTGAAGTTCAGCAACTGCCTACAACACCAAGTTATCAGCATACAAAACTTACTGAACAAAAGTAGTTCCTTGGTTGCCGTCCTCGGCCCTGACAGCTACAACTGAGGATACAGACATTTGGTGGATATGAAACCATAAAGGGTGGCAGCCACTAGAGGGTTTTTGGCAGTGGATGATAGGATGGGAATATGCATTGTCTTTGCCACTGCCCCCTGGTGGCCTGGCCCTGTGCTGAGGAGGACTGCCAGGCATAGCAATAGTGTAGAAGTCCCATTGGTTTGTACTTAGCCTCACTGCATGTTTACTCAGTTTTCTTACTTTCCTTATTTGGAACTATTCACTCTGCTGTTGACAATATAGCTGGGGAATGGGTTTATTTGAGTTCATATATCAGTCTGTGTCTTTTGCCACTTTTAACTTTGGGCGTGGCTGGTGGCATTGTTTGGCTAGATTATGGTTTGTGTTTCCCTGTCTGTACCGTAGCCAGGCTAACTAAACTCATCCATTTAAATAATATCAGATATCAGTTAGTCTGAAAATTAATGCCCAGCATTCCTTACCCAGTTGTTGAATTAAAAATAAATAAATAAATGCCATCTGGCTGCATAAGGTATGGGGCGTTCCTGTCCATGTATCTCCTGACTCAGGGTGCAACCCAAGGCAAAATTGCTGTTTTTGCTAATCTTGAAAGGCAAGGTGAAAGGTCTGGCAATTCAACAGTTTTTGGGTCATATCTAATGTATAAAAATGAATGTATCTGTGTTCGTATTGTATGGGCAGGTGTACCGTTCAACCAATTGTGATTAAACTTTGTCAACATATTGCTTGCACTTTGCGATGGTCATAGGCACCAATAAATGACTGTATGACAAATAGTTAAGGAGATATGACATAATAATGAAATGTGCGGAAAAGTGCTGCATTATGTGACGTCTGCTTCTAAACCAATGTACCGGTTTCACCCAAATTTGGTACACATATTCCTTCCATAAGGTAACAATTGATGCAGGGGTAAGAACGGTTTACAACATATAGTTCAGGAGATATGACATCATAAACAATTATATGGTTGAAAACCTGTAGCATCATGTGACATGCAAATAAGGACATTTTATTCATCCTAAAATCTTCCTACCTTTTGGACACTTGACCTTCAAAACAAGAGGAAGTTCACTGTCACATAAAATTTTTGATGGTGCATGATGGAGGATACTTTACATTTGGACTTCATCAGATTCTACAGTTGTATTCCGATCCTGATGAAATTTTTAAATGTGATTGAACAATTCAGTTTATTAGTGCAGTATTAATATATTCAGATTGTGTACAATCATTTCAGGTATTTCACATGACTAAACAGTTAATTTTCAGTTTTCGGTGAAGTTTCGAGTGAAATAAAATTTCTGATATTCTAGCAGCTCTCTCTGGAAGTTACATTACTTTTCCAGGGTGATAATCATCAAAGAAACATTTAAACCATAAATATTGTTCACACCATATGAATTTTATGTAAGCAATTTAAATTAAGAAAACTTTTTTAAAAATATGCTTCAGTGGAAAGCATAGTTCATTCAGAATTTTAAATTGACGTTTCTTTGGCTGTCAGCTTTGACGCATAACAAGCGTACCAAATCATTGGGGTGAAAACCACCAGCAGAAGGAATTTGTTGTTACCAACGTATGGTTTTCATGTGAATTTGAAAATATAATATATAAAAATTAATGTTTGAACAATATTTTGGAAACAATAGGTTGCTATTTACCACAGAAATGTCCGATGAGCTGCAGAATGGCGAACATAAAGAATAAACAAAATTGAATTTTTTGGCTGTTATGCCTTCATCTGCCACAGAGAACACAGACACACACACACACACACACACACACACACACACACACACACACACACACACAACCCAACAGCTCTCTCCGGCTATTGCGGCTGGACTGCAACAGACAGCACAGCTGAGGTGAGAGCAACCAGTGGTGGGGACGAGGAAGCGGCATGGAGAGGGAAGCAGGAAGGGATGCTGGTGGGGATGGAGCAATACATCAGTGCTGTCTCATAGATAGGAAGGGACTGGAGTATGTGGCAGAAAGGGAGATATTCGTAAGCTGGAGTGTGGGTAGGGAAAGGAAGGGGAGAGGAGAGTGGTGGGAGCAGGAACTAGCGCATGTTTAGGCCTGAGGGATTGCGGGGGTGTAGTATATACTGTAGGTAGAGTTCCCATCTGCGCAATTCAGACAAGTTGGTGTTTGTGGGGGGAGGGGGGGGATCCAAATGGCACAGGCTGTGGGCTGTGTAGCAGTCATTGAAGTGAGCCACATCATATAGTGCTGCATGCTCTGCAACAGGATGGTCCAGCTTTCTCCTTGCCACAGTATGATGATGGCCATTTATCCATACAGACAACTTGTTTCTAGTCATGCTCACATAGAAAGCTGTACAGTGTTTGCAGCTCAGTTTCTACACAACATGACTGCTATCACATGTTACCCTGCCTTTTATGGGATAGGAAATGCCTGTGATGGATGGGACTGGAGTAGGTGATGGGGGGATGGTGGATAGGGCAGGTTTTGCACCTAGGTCTATTGCAGGGTTATGAGACATGGGGTAACGGAGTGGAAACAGGGAAGGAGTAGGAATGGACAAGGATGTTACGTAGGTTTGGTGGATGACGGAATACCACTGTACGGTGGGGGTAGAGAATTATGAGCAGGGTATTTCTCATTTCAGCACAGTATGAAAGGTAATCGAAACCCTGGCAGAGAGTGTGACAAGAAGGACGCTCCATTGTGGCTGGAGAATGGGTGTGGGGGGAGGTGGCGGGTGACCAGGCAGACAGGGCTCGTGATATCTGTTTTTGGACAAGGTTCGGTGGGTAACTGCGGTCAGTGAAGGCCTCAATTAGGCGTTTGGCATTGTTGGAGAGGGACTGCTCATCACTGCAGATGCAAAGACCATGGGTGGCTAGGCTGTATGGAAGGGACTTTTGATGTGGAATGGATGGCAGTTGTCGAAATGGAGGCATTGCTGATGGTTGGTAGGCCATCTTAGAGGGGAAGGTCAACATCAAGGAAGGAGGCTCATTGTGTTGAGTAGGACCATGTGAAGTGAATGGAAGAGAAGGTGTTGAGGTTTTGAAGGAATGTGGATAGTGTGCCCTCACCTGAAGTCCAGATTATGAAGATCGGGGAGAAAAGGAGTTTCTGGCATACCCTGACGAAGAGAAAGGATAGATTGGTTGGACACATTCTGAGACATCAAGGAATTGCCAACTTAGCATTAGAAGGAAGCGTGTGGGGTAAAAATCGTAGAGGGAGACCGAGGGACGAATATAGTAAGCATATTCAAAAGGATATAGGTTGCCGAACGTATTCTCAGATGAAGAGACTTGCACAGGACAGGGTAGTGTGGAGAGCTGCATCAAACCAGTCTGCAGACTGAAGACTACAACAACAACATCAATAAATTGTGACTGAAGGTGAGGGCACACTATCCACATTCCTTCAAAATATCAACACCTTCTCTTCCATTCACTTCACATGGTTCTACTCAACACAATGAGCCACCTTCCTCGACATTGACCTTCACCTCAAAGATGGCCTTATCAGAACCTCTGTCCACATCAAACCTGCCAACCATCAGCAATACCTCCATTTTGACAGCTGCCACCCATTCCACACCAAAAAGTCTCTTCCATACAGCCTAGCAATGCGTCACAGGCATTTCCTATCCCATAAAATCCAGGGCAACCAGTGATAGCAGTCATGTTGTGTACAAACTGAGCTGCAAGCACTGTACACCTTTCTACGTGGGCATGACCAGCAACATGTTGTCTGTACGGATGAATGACCATTGTCATACTGTGTCAAGAAGACAGTTGGACCATCCTGTTTTGCAGAGCATGCAGCACTGCATATCCTATGCTCCCACAATCCTCCAGGCATAAACCTTCGCTAGTTCCTGGTCCCACCACTCTCCTCTCCCCTTTCTTTCCCTACACACACTCCAGCTTATGTACATCTCCCTTTCTGCCATACACTCCAGTCCCTTCCTATCTATGAGACAGCATTGATATATTGCTCCATTCCCTCCGGCATCCCTTCCCTCCTTTCCTGCTTCCTTCTCCATGCTGCTTCCTCATCCCCACCACTTGTTGCTCTTACCTCAGCTGTGCTGTCTGTTGCAGTCCAGCGGCAATAGCTGGAGATGGCAGTTGGGTGTGTGTGTGTGTGTGTGTGTGTGTGTGTGTGTGAGTGTGTGTGTGTGTGTGTGTGTTCTCTGTGGCAGATGAAGGCTTAACAGCCGAAAGCTTCATTTTTGTTTATTCTGTTATGTGTGCCTTTCTGCAGCTCATCAGACGTCTCTGTAGTGAGTAGCAACCTATCCTTTCCGAAACATTTTTGAATCCTTTAAGGTATTTCCATTGTTAAAATTAATGTTTGTTTGTATTTTATGTATGGCCATACCGTACATCGGAGTGTGATAAAACTTTGTCAACTCATAACTTGCACTCGTGCAAAGGTTATGGGCATACTAAAATTACCTTTGTATGGTACAGAGCGGAGGCTGCTTTACAATTAGTTAATTTGTTTATTATGCCTTCACTCTGAAGTGGCTGGAAGGATATGAATGAAATTTGGAACAGTTGATTAATACATGGGCTACCTTTCGTAAGCCACTGTATGGTACGTTGGCGGAGGGTACCTTATAATGGGTTAATATGTTTGCTACTACTTCAAGCTGAAAGGTATGCATAGATTTCAATGAGATTTGGAATGGAGATAGCTTCTAGCCTGAAGTAATACATGGGCTACCTTTCCTAAGCTACCAAATGGTATGTGGTGGAGGGTACCTTACAGTGGGTTAACACGTTTGTTTCTCTTCATGTTGAATCAGCTGGACGGATTTGAATTAAATTTGGGAAGCATATAGCTTATACCCTGAATTAACACATGAACTACCTTTAGGAAGCCACTTTACAGTGCATGGCAGAGGGTACCTTCACCTTCAAAACAAAAGAACCATCCCCGTCAACCTAAATTCCATACAGTGCATAGCGGAGGATACCTTCATTAAACATCATGAGAGTTATATTTCAGAGATGGAGGAGGGAATGGACCGAGGCGTTGGAGGAGTTTGATAGAGACATGAGGAGATGATTGTCAAAGATAGGGGAAGATAGGCAGAGAGAAGGGTCGGAAGAGATGAGCAGAGAGGAGGAGATGAACAAAGAGAGGGAGAAAGGGTGAATGAGATGTGGAGATGTGCAGAGAAAGAATGAAAGTGAAAGAAGATGGAGAGAGAAAGAGAGAGAAAATAAAAGGGCAGATGGACTAACTCAAAACTTGAATAAATAAATACCCGAACGATACTGAGTTTTCAGCTAGTTTTCAATAAAAAATGGGGAACCCAAATATGATTGAAATTTATTTACTGTGGTGGTGTTAGAAATTTCTCATGGGCATCAACTGTTATAATGACATTAACACAGTAAAGTGAAATCACAGATCCACAAATTTATTGGCATAGTGCAGTTCACAAAATAACAATTTTTGACTCACGTCCAAGCCAGGTAAAGGCTTTATCTGCAGAGTTTGAATCCATAATAAAGTCTAAAAGTCCAGCCAGGCAATCCAAGTCCATGAAATGTCGATGAGCAGTATTACACAAATAGGTTAGTTTCCTGAAGATCACTGGTACATTACCTGCAAAGGCAGGAGGACACACTGACATTCTAGGGATATGGCAGCATGCTATATACAATCATGATAGTTCCTCAGGAGACACCAGACAGGACTCTTGGAGACTGGCGTCCAACTCACAACCTAGGCCCTCTGGTGATCAGGTCTAAGGGAAACGTGCAGCCTTCCAGCTAGTTTCAGTTCTTGGTGTGCAGGTATTGCATTAGGTGACTTCCACAGTTGGGAATCTGTGAACCAGTGTTTGGTGATGGAGACACCATGGGTTTGCCTTCATCCAAGTCATGAGAGAGAGTAGTGCATTACAGCTGGAAATGTCGTAGGCAGCAAGTGGTGGTGAAGACAGCAGAATGGCATCTCCTCATCAGAAGTGCCCTTCCAGAGTTGCCAGCAGTGATAGCAGAAAGAGGTTCCTGCAAAGGAGTAAAATGAGCCCTGGACATCTGGTATGTGTACATCTCTTGCCAGTGTAGGATCAGGTGACCAGTCATTGATTGGAGATCAAGAACATCTGCTAGTGGGTCCATGAGCCCATTTGGGCGCAGGCTGAGTTGAAGACGAGGCAGTGGCTGCTGGAAACATTGGGGACAGAGCTGATTAGCATGCCAGAGGATATCTTGGCCTTGGGCGAGGACTCAGAAAACCTTGCAACACACTGGTGTAGGATTTCGCCCGCCAGCCACTGCACATGGTGTCCAAAACCCCATGCCCAGATAGCCAATTTGGGACAGAAGTATGGCACAGCTGGTGGAGTGGATGGCAGAGCCGACGGGAATGGGGAAGAGTAGATTGAGCAATGCATGAGGCTGTTGACCATGCAAAAATTCCACTGCACTCTTGTCATCAATAGGAGTAGATCGATAAGAACTGAGAAATACTGTGAGAGCCTTAGCAAAGGAATGAACCTGGAGATATTTTTGCATTTGGTTCTTGAAAGTCTGGACTATATGTTCTGCCTTGCCCTTAGACTGTTGATTAAAAGGAGGTGTAGTACTGTGGTGGATGCCATGGTCAAGGCAGAAGGTTTGAAATTCCTTACTACGGGACTGTGGGCCGTTGTCTGTGACCATAAACTCCAGAAAGCCTTCTATGACAAATATTTATTCCAGAACTGACACACTGACAGAGGTGGTTGTGGTAAAATGATGGTCAACACATAGAAACGGAAGTATTCATAGACAAAGATGAGGTACATGTTGTCCTGAAAGGGTTCTGCAAAATCAAAGTGGAGGTAATCCATGTACAAGCAGGGGAGGGACCAAGAAGAGAAGACTTGGCAGGGTGCAGCCTGTTGGGTCTGGTAGGCTGTACAGGCCTGGATCATCTCTTCAATAGCTCAGCCCATGTCAGGCCAGTACAAAAAATGACAACCCAATTGCTTCACGTGGGTGACACCCCAATGGCTTTCATGAAGGAGTTGCAGTACCTTGGGATGCAGTGTAGTGGCTTCCCATTATTCTGGGAGCAGGAGTACCACCTCATCAATCACAATCAGTTGGTGTCGTAAGCAAACAAATGCCAGTGGATGGGGAAAGAGTAGGCTGGCTGTTGTTCTGACCACCCAAGGAGAATGCAGCTTAAACCCATTGGCTGTCCACGCCATGGCTTGTTGCATCGGTAACCATGGAGGAAGTTATGAGAAAGGAGTCTTCTGTTGCCTATGCTGCTTTGTTAAGCTGAAAGTGGAGAATCTCATCTTTTTCAAATTCAGGGTCCTGCTCACATGATAGGCAAGAGAGGGTAGGAACAGAAACAACCCCCAATACTGCAGCTGGTAGGCTGTTTGTTCTGGAATTTTGGTGGGAGGGTTCAATATATTACTTTCAATATTTTTATCTATGCCAATGATCTCAAAATTTCTCATCATTTTTACGTCCAGTTTCAGTCAGTGATGACCCTTTTCGAGTCTACAGCAAATCAGAATATAGCAATGAGAGGTTTGTGGTCTGTAATTAAATGGAACTTTCTCCCATAAAGGTACATGTAGAATTTCTTAACGGCCTCCTCCTCTATCTGTGAATAGTTTCTGTTCAACAGGCATATAAACAGTAGGACATTCCGAGCCATCATCAAAATGTGTGAATAAAGCCTCAATGCCAGTATCCAAAGGATCTACAGCGAGGATGAGTGCTTCCATGGATTGAAATGAGTGAGGCCCAAGACTGTAAGCAGTTTTGATATCAAAGTCTGGAATTAATTTTCACAAAACAGGGATGCCCTTTTTACAAAGGTGGGAAAGAGGAACTGTCACTGCGGCAGAAAGGAACTTGCAGTTGGACACTCTACCCAAAAAGGACCAAAGTTGTGTGACATTTGTTGGGTGAGGAAGCTGCAGGATGACCCATATGTGATGATCCAATGGCTTAAGTCCATCCTTGGAGATCCTGTGTCCCAGGTATTCAATCTCCTGCTGGAAAAAGCAGTAGTGGAGGTTATTTTCCTGGGGAATCTAAAAGAGTTGTCGAAAGTTTTAGGGATGGTCATCTTTTGACATCATATAACAATCGTATCATCAAGGTAGTTGACACAACCACTAAGGTGACCAGTTGTTCAATGCAATACTCGGGCATTGGGAATACCATACAGAAGCACTTGAGGCAATAAAGTCCATGCAGAGTATTAAGTGTGAGTAACTCCTGGTATTCCTTATGTAAGGGCAACTGTAGATAAGCATTCACTACATCATTCTTGGAAAAATATTGGCCATCTTGAAGTTTCATCAGTATTTCCACCAGATGAGGGAGTAGATAAGTGTTGACTTCTTACTGTGTGTCGATGGTTACTTTAAAATCCCCAGAAGGTTTGTGGACGATGACAATAGATGAAGCCCACAAACTTGTGGAGACCAGTTCCAGGACACCTTTTATGGTGAGATGATTCAGTTCTTTCTTGACTTGATTGCAGAGAGTGATTTTACTGGGCAGACCCAGAAATAGCAAGTTCAGGCATTCGGCTTCAGAGAAATCTTTGCTTGCAGGTTTTGTTCTGTGCCTAAGTACTCCTGGAAAATATATTGGTAATCATGAGAAAGATCTTCTAGGCCTGCAAATAAACATCATCAGAGATCAGATTTATGGAATCCTTTATAGAAAAACACAATGCACAAAAAGCATCAAGACCAAAAAGGTTTTCTATGACCCCACTGTTGACTATCAGGTGTAGTGATCTGTAGGTCTACATGGCCCAGGAGGGAAATACTGATTTTGCTATAGGCCACCAGTCAGAGAAAGTATGTCTACAGTGGGGGTGGCTGGCAGCTGCTCTGCTGTTGCCATGTAATGTAATTGTCTTGTTTCAGATTGACACTTCAATTGGAAGATTCGTGGACCTGATTCATGACCATTGGAGTATCACAAGCATCTTTCTTGGATCTGGTTTTAGCAGAACAACACATGGATGACACATTACCTTGTAAAGTGCAAACAGAGCAAAGCCGCAATGTCTGCCCGTTTCCAATTCCCCCCCCCCCCCCCCCCTACTGCTTATGATACCTTGAATGTCTGAGCTAATTCCAACACTTTGTCTAGAGAGAGATTAACAAGTTGTGGGGCAACATGCTGGAATTCCCTGTCTCAGGTGCCATGGATAATCATTTCTTCTGCATACAATTCCTTGTATTTGGGAGTGACAAATCAACATTTATGTATGAGGCCTTGTAAATTCCACAGCCCATTCACGATAGAACTGAGACATCTGCTTTTTATGTTGGAAGAATGCCACTCGTGAGAGTGACATTGATAGAATTGCTTAAGCAAAGTAAATATCTCTAGAAACGATAATTCCAATTAATTAGACAGTGCAAACAATTTGCAAAGAAAGCAATAGACAACAGGCTTTGACCAAGAAAGAAAAAAATTCATCAGCTTGATGTCCATTAGCCGAAATGCCTGGAAGTGTTCTGTGAGTCTTGTTTCATAGGTTCCCCAGCTTTGAGGGCCTCATCAGAAGAGGGGAAGGCCAGAATTTGATGAGTCAATTGTTGATGAATCACGCTGGCAAGAAGAGGTTTAAGTGTGGGCATGAGCTGCTGCTGCATTTTTGTTCCATTAGGTGGTCCAGCATTGAATGAAACCACTCCAACCTGTTGAGTGAGTGGAAACATTCTTATAGCAGCCACAAGCAACAGAAACTTTTTTGATTTGGATGTACTACACTGAGTGAAATCACTCAATCCCGGTAAGTGAATAAAAACATTAATATGGCAACAGAGAGTGTCAGTTGTGTCTGTTATATGGATGTTTTCATTCATGTACCATGTTTGTGTGATTTTATTTACACACTTTTCAGATTTTTCTGGTATAAATGAACAATGATTAGGTTTAAGAACATTTTTAGAGACTAAGTATATATTTCAAGAAAATGTTGATAAAAATTTTATTTTTTTAAATAAAGTACTTTCAGTATGTATTATTTACTTACATACGATTTTTCGTACTTGTGACATTAAATATCAATTTTTGGTTGGTTTTAAAAGTTTAATATCTGGTGCTGCAGTGTAAATTTGTCTTTTTATAAATGAATAATTATTTTTTAAACATGGTTTTAATAGGTCTCTTTGTTTATAACTAATTTTGCAATTGAATGTAAACTACATTTCTGATATGTTACAGACTTAAACACATTAGTGTAATTCAGAACTGGGTTACAGTGCAGTAGTAGCTCACATTCATGTCTAGTGTTTGTGGAAGGAATGTGCCAAAACATTTGCTCTGGACAAGGAAATGGAAAGAGGTTATTCATACAGTCTTGGTAGCAACAGGCTGACACTCCTGAGATGGTCAGATAACAAGCCATGTCATCTACTCTCAAATTTTATTTCCCAAATGCCATGCACTTCTGTGAAGAGACATCAGTCTCATTTTTCTGAAGAGATCAGTATTCAGTGTCCTATTATTATAAGAAAGCATAACAAGTGGATAGAAGGGGTGGACCTTATGGATCTGAAGACTTTGAGGTTGACAGAAAGGCAAAGATTAGTATTAACTGAGATTTTCTTTGATTTTCTTGACATGGTATGTGATACATTCAAAATTCACAGAAGAAATCAGCATTATCATCTCTAGAGTTTGGACAATGCACTGCAAGGAATCAAATTGACAGTTATTGAGATCAACCAAGGAATTTATCAACAGCTGTAAAAACCTCAGGATGTTTGCAGACGTGTTGGAATCCATAGAGTCCAGACCACTGAATGTTAAAATATAACATGAGAAAAAGGTGTGGATCATTATGTTTGAAAGTGTGTTGAAAATCCCACTTTTGATATCTGTGAGGATTATGTAGTTAATTTATGCTTTACTTCAAGCAGAAACTGTTTTGTAGAATTTTACATAAACTAAACAATAGATGCACAGACTCTGTAGTTCTCCAATATACAGGGTGTTTATAAATGAATATTGGTGTTTTAATGCTTTATAATACAGTTTTCTTTGAGACCAGTCCACATGCGCAGCGTGCAATGTTTCTGCTGCAATCTGCTAGACAGCGGTAGCAGCAAAGATGACGAGTAGTGAATGGAAAGCGTTGTGCATTATGCAGTTTGCAAAGACCGAATCTGTTGTTACTGTGCAACGTGCATTTCAGCTGAAGTTCAGTTGCGATCCCTCAAGTGATAATAACATTTGTAGATGATATCATCAGTTTTAAGATACCGGCTGCCTTTGTAAAAGGAAGAGTACTGGATGACCAAGAGTTAGTGAAGAGACTGTGAATTACAAGTCCTGTGTCAGCAGTTTCGAAAGTTTTAAAAGAATGCTTACAACTATGTCCTTACTGTTTACGGTTATTACAAGCTCTAAAGTTGACAGACCATGAATTACATGCCAACTTCGCAAATGACATGTTGTTTCTTTAGTCCCTTCCAAAACCCAACAACATGTTGTTTCATGATGATGATGATTTTCTGGATCATTTTGTCTTCAATGATGAATCAACCTTTCACCTTAGTGCACATGTTAACACTCACAATGTGCACATATGGGGCTCAGAAATCCTCACAAGGTGGCACAAATGCAACGAGATTCCCCTAAAGTGACTGTTTCATGAGCCGTATCCTGGCAGAAGGTTTATGGGCATTTCTTTTTTTCTGAACTTACTGTAACTGGCACTTCTTACCTTGATACACTAGAGCAATGGCTCTTCCCTCAGTTGGAGAAAAATTATTCACAGAACTTCATTTTCCAGCAAGATGATGCACCACCTCACTGGCATAGCGAAGTACACAATTGGTTGAACGTCACTGTACCCAAGTGCTTGGTAGGCTACAACAGTCCCAATAACAGGGCTTGCTTTGCATGGCCTCCACATTCACCCGACTCCACGCCATGCGATTTTTTTCTTTTGGGGTTTCTTCAAGGATTGTGTGTATGTGCCTTCCCTACCAGCTGACCTCTTTGAATTATGAAACTGGACTGAAGCAGCTGTTGTTACAGTCACTGAAGACACAAGAATCAATGTTTGGGAACAATTCGGCTATAGACCAGATGTGTGCTACGTAACAAATGGTGCTCACATAGAATATTTATAAGGTTCTTGGTAAAACTGTTTGAGTTGCTCTTTCATTTGATCTATCATTTATAAGTGTAAGTTTAATACAAAAAATATTACACAGCATTGAAACCCTGATATTCATTTATAAACACCCTTTATAAAGTGTTTTGTGACTGTACTTTCAGATAGACAGGGACAAATATGTCCCAGCATTTGTTTACATAATAGTAATGATTTCAAACCATAACATGGTATTCAAATGAAAGTGAACAGATTACAATTGTGGTACATTGAAACACCTATGACCCACAGAATGAAAACAACAATTTTAATACTTTAATTGCAATTATTTTCTAAGAAATGTTCAAAAGTAAAATAAATACTGACATGAATATAATTTCAAGCTTAAATGGTAAGGCAGAGATCACAAAACATATTTTGTTTATATAACTTTGAATTATCACAGACATGTAGGGTGTACATAAAGTCTGGGTACACTTTCAGTTATTTATTGCACAGGAACTAAACATTGTACAGATATGTTATGTATTGCATTTTAAAGAGAAACTCTGAAAGATTTTTCCCCCCCAAAGATTCAATATGCGAACCATGAGTGACCCATCAGACATCAATATGGTAATTGAATTCCAGTCCCAGCATGGCATTGTTGACTGTGGCAGTTGCTTTCCGTATTCTCTCCTGGAGCTCTACTACATCAGTGGTTGATACAGTATGTTCACCAGAATTGTAATGTGTCCCCACAGGAAAAGAAAAGACAGCCACACCAAGTGAGATCTCGTGATCAGGAACGTCATTTTATGAAGCAGCTGTCCCCTTGCCATGTTTGTCACTAGCGCTGACTATCGGCAAATTACCAAACTATGCTGTGGCAATATATATGAAAAATCTTTCAGGGTTTCTCTTCAAAATGACATACGTATGATATCTGTACAATGTTTGGTTCTTGTGCAATAAATAACACTGTTCGACATGGGTTCTATTTCTGATATTAAATTGTGTGCTTCTAGACTGGTTGAACATGGGAAATTCAAATATGTAAATTAAATATCATTGTCAGGGATACTTTTTATGTAATACATATACATGTATATTCACAATTCATGGCAAACACATGGACGTTATAGAGAAATATGGGTTTGCTGCCACATCCAGCAGCAATAGAACGTGATACTTTCTTGTTCAACAGCAGGTAGGAAGAATCAGACATCAATAAGTTATCCCCCACCACACCTATGTCATTAAGACCATCTAAAATAGCACATTAACTCGAATCACGACAGCCGGTTGCTGCCCTGACAGTGAAGCTTCACGCCTCCCAGAGGCAGGTGCATCGAGTTTACAACAGTGGTGTTAGCCATAATTTGGGTCAATCTTAATGAATAGGTGTTGTAATTAATAATATAGTGAGGACAGTTTACAACTCACCGCAAAGACGTGGTGACGAGCTGCGACAGGCACATACAAAAGACACACACATACAACACATTCAGCTATCGGCCATGGCCTTCTTCAGAAAATAGAGCACTCACGCAATCACACAGGCACACAACACAGTCATACAACCATCACCTCCGACTGCCGCGCTTCGAATCACGCTCTGCAGCGAATCGGGGACGGAAGAGGAGGGGAGGGGGAGGGGATAGAAAGGTTACGTCACGGTGGTGAGGATGGGTTAGATGGTGCCTGTGTGATTGCGTGAGTGCTCTATTGTCTGAAGAAGGCCATGGCCGATAGCTTAATGTGTTGTATGTGTGTGTCTTTTGTATGTGCCTGTCGCAGCTCGTCGCCACGTCTTTGCGGTGAGTTGTAAACTGTCCTCACTATATTATGAATAGGTGTTGTGGCTGAAAAGTAACCGTCTCTGTCATATTTTTGACCACAGTTGAATTTATAAGTTATTGTGTTTAAACTGACTGACAGCCTGGTGCTGAAGGTAAAATGACTCCTTGTTTTTACACATCAGTGTTTCTCAAGTTTCCTATTATTAATGTAGTACAGGTGTATCTGAAGAGATATTTTTTAATTTCCAGAAATGCCACGTCTTTGTGGGTGCCGATATAAGCCAGACAACTTCTGCTACTTCTGTGGGAAGTTCACCTTTGTCAGAAATAGGAAGAAAATCTCAACAGTCACAAAGAAAGCATACAAACACATCTAGCTACCAAATTCCCCATCTTTCAGCTGCAAAAATAAAGATGTATTAGTGGCCCACAAATGAGAGAGCTGCAGAAATATGCAAATTTTGAAGTATGTATAACTGGCAAACACAGCATGGGACTGTTTCAAGATGGCATGGGAAAACTTCCTCGAAAGAAGAAGAGCTACTAACTAGGGATGGCGGTTATCACTGAAACAACTGGTTTTCGGTTATACTGGTTCTTTTCATCTCCAGTTTAACCACACTGTAAAAATTGCACAAGATAACCGGTTTTTTAAATAACCGGATTTCGGTTTTTATTGCTATTATTTCCAGTAGAGTTTGAACGAAACATACTTTGCGGCCGAAACAGAAACCGTAATCATCAGTTATTCTAGTTCTGTCCGAAACCGAAACTTACAAAATTTAGTTAATATTTAGGTAAATTTACTTTATACGACAAATCACTAGTCTTTCCATATTTTGCAAGATCCCCTCCCAATACTACGCCTTCTTGAGTGTGTGTACGCCTAGCCAGGAGTCCGTAGAAGACGATATATGAAGCATACAGATTTACTGGCCTAGTATTTCCATCCGGCAGTTGCGAATATTGAGCAAACCACTCCGTAAGTAGGACTTGAGTACCAGCGCATACGAATTCTCGTTATACACACAACATATATAAGTTACAGTCAATAAATAAACATGAATCAGTGCTGCAGAAGTATTTCAAAAAATAAAGTCACAGTTCTGACTAACAGTATGATTGTTGTCAGTGTAAATTTACGCAAATTGAACTAGGAAAGCTCTGTACCACATGATCAAAGAATGTCCAAATGGGTGTGAGTTCTTATGAGGCCTAAATGCTTAGGTCATTGGTCCCTAGACTTACAAACTACTTAATCTAACTTAAACTAACTTACACTAAGGACAACATATACATCCATGACCAAGGTAGGAGGGAGAACTCTAACCTCTGGAGCAGCCGCGCAGTTCGTGACATGGAGCCTCAGACCGCACGGCTACCTCGCGATGCGCCACATGATCAATGTTACCTAAACCCGTATTGGTTATTAAAAAAGCCCCTTGCTTTCAAGAAAGCACACTAATAAAACTTGTTAGCATAACAATATGATAATACATTAAAAGTTAGTATTCCAAGCTTACATAATAAGTATATGAATCAAATTTACCTTCTCTTACAAGGAATATTCTGGATGCTTTCTCCTTAAATGACATAGCATGTTTGTAGTACATCCACCCGTTTTCAGCTTTTTAAAGCAAATGGAGCATTGTACCTCACTGCTACCGTACTTCTTGAAGTACTTACATACTCGGGATGGTGCCATTTAAGAGACAACCGATGTCTGGCAACAACAGCAAGGAAATGCTGCATGACCAGAGACAGAGGCAAGTCTTCTACACTGCCGGTGCACGCACGTCGTCTAAAAGGCCACGCCATACGGCAACAGGTGCAACGATGCCTCAACAGCTGCACCAGTTCTTAAGTTCTTATGCCACGCGTTTGTTGCGCGTTGCTGACTGCCGGGATTGTTCTTAAATTAACATTGATTGCTTTTCTTAGTTTCTGTGATGACCTAATATTTCACAGCAGTGGAAATTTTAGGAATAGCCCTAAAATATTACGGTCTACTAGTTTTAATTTTTTTAAATTATTTACAAAAAACACATTTTGAACCACTATTACAGGAAGTAGTCATACCGTTTCTTTACCCGGTTCTTGGCAATAACTAAAAGAAACCGGTTACAACCAACACCAAATAAATACCGAAAAAAAAGAAAGAACGGTTATTCAAAACTAAAATACCGGTATCGATTTTAACCAGTCGGTTTTTCCCATCCCTACTACTAACTACAAAGCAATGATGAAGGACATGATCAAAGCATATCAAGAACTGGGGTGAAATATGTCTTTAAAAGTACACATGATGGACTCTCATATGAACTACTTCATAGAGAATTATAGTGACGTATCGGATGAACGTGGCGAAAGATTTCATAAAGACATTTCTACCATAGAAAGGCCCTATGAAGGGAAGTGGGTACCTTCTACGTTAGCAGATTATTGCTGGAATATCATTTGAGAGAAGAAAGATACACAATACAAGAGAAAAAATTGATGTGTATTACAATGCAGTGGCTCATTTTTTGTCAATTTTCTGTAATTTCTCATGTCAAATGTTTCAAAGTGTATACACAAAGATTACTGTGTCACATGTTACATCTCACCCTCCATTAATGAGATGAAGTTATAACAGCATAAAGACATGCATTTGTATATCGAATTTCACGTTTGCTGCACTATATCAGAAACTGAAATGAGAAATAAAATTGCGATTACTCATAAACTATCCCTGACAGAAAAGAACCAAAAACAGTTTTCAATTCAGCACTCAAAGTACAACTAAGATCATAATGATTTTTATCAGAAATAGAAAAAAGTATTTTAATTTGTAGAACAGTGTAATTGAAAGTGTTCTCAAACTTTATGTACACCATGTACATAAATTTCAATCATAAGCTCTTTAGTTTTCTTACATACCTGAAAGGGTTAATAATCATTGTTGCCGAGCTCAATTCTCTCTCATTTTTACATTCACGATCTGTGCGTTAGATCTGCGTAGAAAGAAGCACTATATTGATTGATTCATTGGAAGAGAAACTTAAAACAAACCTGAAATTTACCACCCTGTAATTTCATAAAAATTCTTGAACAGTTTCTCTGTATTTGTCAAGTATTGAACACGCTACATTCCACAGACTGTGAAATGTAAACAATAACAAAATAAATGGCTGAATAAGTGTTTGTGGGCTAGATTCAAATGATTTTCAATTTCTGAACATCATCTCTAAAACTGAATGTTAACTGTTCCCAAAAAGCGCTGACAGTTCTTTCTTTTTCATACGTCGTGGGAGGGATTATTATGGTCATCTTTAGAACCTCAACTATGACTGTAATGTGTCCAGTTTTCCCTTGATTGGTCCTAGCTTTGTGGGTTTTCAGAGGTGTACTCGAGAAATTTATGTACAACTGTCTGAGGTAAACTATGGTCTGTTTTCTTATAAGGAAAATTAAAATTCATCAAACGAGGACCAGCCCGTAGGTAATATGTTCATTTTAGCCTGTTAAAAAACTGGACGCAAGCAAGCATAAATGCTGTACACATACAGGATATTCCAAATGATCTTTATAACTTTGATCACTTATTAATGATGACATAAAACATGGACATGAAACTAGAATATCACTTAAGACATCTCGTGTGCTACATACCAGGTGATTATGATTAAACTGACAGTCAGTGTTGAGGGTACTGTAGTGCAGGCTGTAAGCATTGCAGGTCACTGAAACTTCATGGGTGCATTCAGAAATCGGAGTGCTCATGGTGTATCATGAAAGTGTTATAGTTCCACTTTCTGCCACAGGCAAAAATACAGTTTTGTAAGCAGTCAGAATGAGGAATGTTTCCTAGTTAGGGATCAGCGTGCTGTTGATTGTCTGCCAATGCTTTCTGATGTCATTAGTGAAAGATTTTGCGGCATATTTCACACTGGTATCTTTATAATAATCATAATGTGCACTAAATGCAGTCCAAGCATATTCTACAATGCCATGACATTGTCCTTCATATTTTGTCTTGCATGGAAATAGATGATATCTGGCCAGGGTATCTTTTTTTAGATGGATGAGGAAAACTTGACTTTGTAAGGTGTCCTGAATGCACAGAACCATCACATATCACGTACTACTCCCTCACATACTGTGCAGGAACATCCACTGCACTCAAATTATGTGGCTGTGTGGTGTGACTTTACAAGCTCCTTCATTCTCGGTTTGACTGGCTTTACAATCACACAACTGTGTCCACATCACAAGATGGGGTGACACCAATGTTGCTCACTGTGTGAAATCTATGCTTCAAGAAATCTTTGCCAATGGCCCCATAATCTCTAGGCACTTTCAAAATGTGTGGCCTTCCAGTCACCTAATCTAAATCCATATGACTTCTGGTTGTGGGGATGCAGCCTCTTTATCACCAGTCCTCCAAAACCCAGTCATTAAACTTGTAATTAAACTCCTCTAATCAGATGGAGATTGCCAGTGTTAGCACCAACACCTGCACTCACCACTGTACCTGCCAGGCAGCAGTAGCTTCAAGGCTTGTAGCTCCACTGACATCAGACAAAGCTACAGATACCACTATTGTGGAAACCTTGATTCCTTCCGTAGTAAAGTCTGCCCAAATACCTACAGTGGCCACTATTACCTCCACTGCCGCAACTTCCAAACTACCCAAGGCCAATTAAGCCACTGGAAAGTCACAGACAAAGGTGCAACTGGAAAGTAAGCCTTCAGTACCCATGACTGTTGTTATATCAAATGCTTCGTCTGACTCCACTCCAGAGTTCATGGAGTTGGACGTCAAACTAGGTCAAACATCTCGCCCCCAGATTGACCCCCCACTGGGACCAACATCTTGCCCCAATACTGAACCTACACCATGTTCAGTGTCTCTGTCTAAGAAGAAAGAGAGAACCAAGAGCTAATCTCCATGATAGATGGCTCCAATACTGCAGTGGAACTTGCATGGTTTCAGGAAAAATGTGGAGAAACTACGTTTAATGATGCAGTGTAGACCAATCTGTCTACAAGAGAGAAATTTTAAATCTGACAACCCTGAGCTACATACCTATGCTCTCCACAAGGACAACCTCAGCAGAGAGTGAGCTAGTGGTGGAGTGGCTATTTTTACTAACACGGCCCATCACTCTGAGCCCCTCTCTCTCATCACACAATTACTACCATTTGACGGTGTGCTATCTCTAACTGCCCCCTCACAACTCATTTGATGCAGAGGCCCTCTAAGACCTTCTTACACAGCTCCCCCACCCATTTATCCTCTATTGTGATTTTAATCCAAAAGACGTGCTATGGGGCTCTGCCAGTACCTGCCCCAGTCGTCGAACAACTGAGAGGCTTCTCTAGCCATTGAGCTCACATTTATTAAACACAAGACAGCCCACACACTTTTGTACTGCAACAGGGTCATCCTCTGCCATAGATCTCTCACTTTGCTCTCCAGCACACTACTCAATGGGAACTGGCAGATGACCTGCATGGCAGTGACCACTTCCCCATCTGGCTTCACCTACCAGACAGAATAGAGCCTGAATGCCATCCACCTCAATGGGTGATCAGTACAGCCGACTGGACACTGTTCAGCCAAATCATTGAGCTCTCTCAGACGATCCATGATGCTGCTGAATCATTTATGCCACTTTCGCTAGGAAAACCAAAATGGCAGCCTGTCCCTTGATGGACTGCCAAGAATCGGTCCACAATTAGGGCCAGGCATGCAGCTCTGCACAGGTTTAAGACCAGGACAACTGCAGACAACCTTGCAGCCTTTCGGATGGAGAGGGCAAACTGTCGCCAGCTTATAACAGAGAGTCGAAAGAGATCTTGGCAACAGCTCCTGAATACCAATAACCATTCCACAGTATGGGAGACCATCAAGAGGATTTCTGGGAAAGAAGTGAAGTATCCAGTGGCTACTGTAATGGGGAATGGCACTGTCCAAACAAACCTGCAAGACACTGCCCCGACAATGGCTATCTGTTTTACCAATGTTACTGCCTCTGACAGACAGGATCCAGCATTCCAGCACCACAGAGTGGTTGCTGAGAGAGAGAATTTGGACTTCAGGTCAACTGGTCATCAGGATTATAACTGCCCTTTCACACTGTGTGAGCTGGATTCTGCAGCTCATGATACATTCCCTGGTAATGATAGAATCCTCTACAGTATGTTGTGGCACCTAACACAGTGTAGTAATGAAATCCTGCTCAACCTTTTTAATGTCATTTGGTCATCAGGTCGCTTTTCTGACTCGTGGAGAGAGACATTTTTTATCCCCCTTTTAAAACCCACAAAAGATAGCACATGCCCAATCAGTTATCATAGTGTTGCCCTCACTAGTTGCACGGAAAAGACCTTAGAGCAGATGGTCACCCGCCGCCTTGTCTGGATGTTAGAATCCAGGCAGCTCCTTAGTTGTTTCCAGTGTAGTTTCAGGAGATATCATTCTACTTTGGTAACTTGGCCTTCCTGGAGTCGACTATACAATAGGCTTTCCTGCACCTTCATCACCTTATGGGTGTATTTTTTGATATTCAGAAGGCCCACAATACTATTTGGAGGCATCTTATACTCTGGCAGCTTCAGGAATTGGGATTTCGTGATAGGCTTCCCATCTTGATTTGGTCTTTCCTTTCTCCATGATATTTTAGATATCGAGTCGGTGACCATCTATCTGGCCAATTTGAGCAGGAAACGGTGTCCCTCAGGGTACTGTTTAAAGTGTGACTTTGTTTGCCCTAGCAATTAACAGTATTACTTCCGTTGTGAAAGTCCTGTCCAGTGTTCATAACTTATCTGTCTTTTGCTCTTCTTCTAGCCATACAATGACAACTTGTCGACAGTTGGACAAATGGGCACGGGAGACTGGTTTTAAGATTTCAACCGAGAAGTCTGTGTGTGTTCTTTTTAACTCTTCACATTCTGTTTTTAATTTACCTGAACTGTGGATGAGGGACACCGTTCTGAATTTTAAAGACACTGTGCATTTTCTGGGTCTTGCATTTGACTGTAAACTTACCTGGTTGCTGCATCTTGCAATCTTGAAGAGATGGTGCCTCAAAGCACTAAGTATTTTAAAGTGTCTTACAAGGACACCATATAGGTATCGAATTTTAGAATTTCTTTATATTTATGATATGTGAAGTTCAGAACTTAAATAACTATCAGCCAAAGGCATGTGACACAACTCTCAAATATTCTTGAGAAAATTGACTTTGAAGTTTTGCAAGTTCCAGCATCTGTCGGTGTAGTTGCCCTCACAACTATAGAGTCCGTGGTTCAAGTCCCACTTTTAGATACTTTATTCATTATTTTCAAATTCAGTAGTATAAAACATTTTGGTAGCTCTAATTCCACATGTTATGTCAGTTTTTGTTTATGTGTATGTAGACAAGCTGAACACCTTGTTGTCAAGTACAATGATGGTTGAATAGCTTTAGCTACTTGGAAAGCCATTAGCAGCTATGGAGATGACTTTCCAAAAACAATGTTCTAGCTCTTCACAAACTGAACAATCAAAGACAACCGTCGTCAACTAATAGTGAAGCCAATATAAGCTTTGTACAACATTGTATGAAACTGAACTTTCAGAAGGCCACAATTTATCATTATTACTGGAACAGCAGAGTAACAAATGAAGCCCTCCAGTGCAATGCAGTATTGTAGTGTAGTGGCTAAAATGCAGCCTTAATATGTGAAAGACCGTGGGTTGGAATCTCATGAGATGCTTTGTAATTTTATTTCTACAGCTATGAAAATAACAATGAAAAGTCCAGATTGGAATGCCAATAATACAGGGTGAAGCATGTAAAACTGTTATTATGAATATTTGGAAAAGTACAAATTGGATAAAGAAAAGGAGGGTAATTTTCACATAAACATGGCACATTACTCTTACAATTTCAATGTGAGCTCTGTGATACAGCAAATAGAGATAGTTATATTCACATCTGCATACACAGTGCCACAACCAGCATGTTTACAGATTCTCAGAGATATTACAGGGGAAAATTAACATAAAGCTTGATCCCCCTGCACACCCTGAGGGGCGGGAGACTTTGATATCTTAAATAGGAACCCATATTTTTTATTGCAGATTTTGATTCTCCTTGAAAAAAAAATGTAAACTTTGTATGACACTTTTTTTTTAAATTTTATTATTATTTTTTTCATTTCATGATAATGGTGCTGTTATTGACAAAAATAAAAATTAGTTGAAAATGGTACTAACTTCACAAATAGACATTGGACTCTTTCTCTAGGTTTAACACTTCCTGTTTCAGCAAAAAGTTGGACAATACTGTGAAAAGGTGTTGCAAAAGGAATATTCCTATCAGGAAAGAAACTAGCATAACTTTGATATGCTTCTTCAACACTTCAAAGTATGAACAAATTATATCTACTCTCACTGCAACCATCATGGAACAATTGCGTAGAGATGTGCATAGTCTGAACCAATGAAGTACAATGATCAGTCTGGACAAAGACAGAGCATGATCACAGTCTGCTTCATTTGATTGTGGGAGGTGTCACATGATAGCAATTATCAAAAATATCAAGAACTTTACTTTGATTTTCCTAATCAGATGTTAATTTGTCCGGGACAGCGACAATTCTTCGTCCTTACAGCTATCATCAAGGCGAGTCCAAGACTGAGTTCTCAGCGTCTGCGTGTGCCTGTTTATACGGTAAATCACATGATGCAAAGCTCCTGAGGATTAGAATGTGCATGCTCGAAGATATCACATTCATAACTGCTGCATTAGTCATAGATGAATATATACTTTAGCGATAAACATGTGACCATTGAGTGCAAACATAAAAAGCTGTTACGTATCCTCAGTGCTTACAAATGAATAATTAATCATTGAAAGTGGTAACACCAATCGGAAGTGAAGATGTAGACATTCTTTATGAATGAAGGCGCGATAGCCATCCGCGGTGGCCGAGGGGACTGCGGGGCGTCAGTCACGGTCTGCACGGCCACTACAGTCGGGGTTCGAATACCACCTCAGGCATGGATATTTGTGCCGTCCTTAGTGTTAGCTAGTTCATAAGTAGTTTGTAAGTTTAGGGACTGATCACCCCGTAGTTAAGTCCCATAAGCTATACAAACATTTGAAGACGTAATATAATAGTTTCCAAGCATTGTCAAGATGAAATTCTTCGTCATGATTTAACAGGTTGTTCGCCAGTTGTAAGTGTACAGCTTCTTTTACAACTGTGTCCCAGAAAGTGGAAGCTGTGGTTGAAATGTGTACTTCTTTGTAATTCATGGAATAACAGGTAGAAATACAATGTTCAGCTACTGCAGAAGACTTATTGGACTGAAGAAGGCGTACATACCGCTGGTGTTCAATGCATCGTTCCTGTACAGTGTGCGTGGTTTGACCGATGTCACAAGGCTTTTTACAATAACAGATCATCTGTTTATCTTTGCACTCACCTGTTTATCTCTAAAGTATATATTCATCTATGAGTAGTGCAGCAGTTACGAATGTGATATCTTCGAGCATGCACACTCTAATCCTCAGTAGCTTTGCCTCACGTGATTTACTGTATAAATAGGCATGCACAGACGCTGAGAACTCGGTCTTGGACTCACCTTGAAGATGGCTGTAAGGTCTGCAGCCGATTTATCGGACGAAGAATTGTCGCTGTTACAGGTGCACTCCCGAAAGATGATGGAATATAAAAACTAAGTGTTTCATATAAAGGTTACATATTTTTTCATGGCGAAATCAAATCTGCAATGTTGTTGTTTTTGTCTTCAGTCCGAAGACTGATTTGATGCAGCTCCCCACCCTATTCTGTCCTGAGTCAGCCTCTTCACCTCCTCATAAGAACAGCAACCTCATCTATTGTAACCTGCTTACTGTATTAGTCGCTTTTTCTCCCTCTGTGAATTTTAACCCACACACTTCTCTATAATGCTAAATTCAAAATTCCTTGATGTCTAAGAATGTGACCTGCCAACTGATCCCTTCTTTTCATAAAGAAATGGCAGAAGTTCCTCTTCTCCCCAATTCTATTCAGTACCTCCTCATTAGTTACGCAATCTACCACCTAATTTGTCTGTAGCACCACATTTCAGAAGCTTCTATCCTCTTCCTTTCTGATTGTTCATGTTTCACTACCATACAAGTAACACTCCACACTAAATCATTCAGAAAGACTTCCTAACACTTAAATTAATATGCAATGTTAACAAATTTTTTTTTTTTTTTTTCTTTTTTTTCAAGAATGCTTTTCTTACCATTGCTATTCTACATTTTATATTCTTTGTACTATGACCATCATATGTTATTTTACTGCCCAAGCAACAAAACTGATCTACCACCTTTATTGTTTCATTACCTAATCTAATGCCTTCAGCAATCATCATTGCCTGATTTTCTTATACCACAGTGGAGTAGCCGAGCGGTCTAAAGCGTCTCGCTGTGGAGCACGCGGTTGCTCGCCATGGAGGTTCGAGTCCTCCCTGGGGCATGGGTGTGTGTTTTTGTCCTTAGGTTAGTTTACCTAGGTTTAAGTAGTTTGTAAGCTACAGACTGATGGCCACGCAGTTTGGTCTGATAGATTACAAACATTTGAACATTTGATTTTCTTACACTGCATTCCATTGCCCTAGTTTTGCTCTTCTTACTGTTCACCCTATACACTCTTTGCAACACACTGTCCATTCAATTCACCTGCTCTTCCAGGTCATTTGCTGTTTCAGACATAATTACAATGTTATTAGCAAACTGCAAAGTTTATATGTCTTTGTCCTAAACTCTAATCCCTTCTCCAAATTTCTCCTTGCTTTCCTTCACATCTTGCTCAACATACAAATTGAATAACATTGGGCAAAGGCTACAATCCTTCCTTACCAACCAATACTTCCAATTCATGCCCTCTGACTTTAATTAACTGCTGTCTGGTTTTTGCACAAGTTGTGAATAACCTTCCATTCCCTATATTTTATCCCTGCTAACTTCAGAATTTGAAAGAGTATATTCCAATCGACATTGTTAAAAGCCTTTCCAAATCTACAAAAGCTAGAAATGTAGGTTTGCCTTTCATTAATCTATATTGTAAGATGAGTCATATGCGAGTATTGCCTTGTGTGTTCCTACATTTCTTCTAAATCCAAACTGATTGTCCCTGAGGTCAATAAAAATACGTTTCAAAGTCAACCCCCTTCCCACTTCTGGGGATGGTGCACGGGGGTTTCAGCTTTGTCTTAATGGATGTCCCTCTTGTAGGTGAACAACATATATTGCAACTTTTTTAAATTTTTCCAAATATTTTGAAAAATAATTGTTAGTGCCTCACCCTGTTTAATGAGAACAGATTGCACATCAATATAAAGACACAGAACCTTAAATTTTGCACAATGCCTTCTTCAGTAAAAGAAAGCAAACACACATTCACGACTCATGTATACATGACCACCAATGCTAGCTGCTACAGTTCAAGTGTTGCTTCAACAGTGAATATGCTGCTGAGTGCCCCTTTAACCCACAACAGTGACTGTAATTCAGAATGGAGAGGGGAGGGGAGTAAAAAGGAGAGGCATGGGATGCTGGGCAAGGGTGGAGGTAAATATATCTGCACTTCTTGAAGTAGCCTTCAGGTACTAATTAGGTGGAAATGTGAGTTGCAGTAAAGATGGAGTGTGTGAGAAACAAAAAGGAGAGGAGCAAAACAGATGCAGGCAGATGGAAGACAGAAATGAACTGAAAGGTGGTGTATGATTTACCTATTACAAGCAAATTTGTAGCACAGCAAAGGGCATCTCCTTATGCCAACCTCGTTGTGAGCTGTCTAGATGCAACATCCCTAGCCTCCCAACAAATGCCTAAAATCCTTGCTTCACAAGCATTGATAATATTTTCATGATTTGAATTCCACAGTGTCATAGTACATCTCTATGCTACTCTCAAGTCCAACCCCTAACCACAGGGATTGTAACATTGTAGAAGACCCTGATGCCCAATCCACCCACCATCCCATTTGTGGCTGGGGAACCTGTGAAAACAGCGACGTCATTTACCAACCCCAATGCAAAATTTGGTGTTATTCATCTCATTAAATTAGCTTACCACACCTATTTTCATTCACTGCTTTCATAAGGGATCATATTCTGCGGCAATTCAACATTGAGTAAAAAAGTATTCATTGCACAAAAGCATGTAATCAGAATAATTGCTGAAGCCCACCCAAGAGCATCCTGCAGACATTTATTTAGGGATCTTCACTGTGTTTGCATTTGGATATGTGTGAGTGTGTGTGTGTATTTGTTTACCTTCCTTTTTTCCCTAAGGTAAGTCCTTCAACTCCTGGGATTGGAATGACTCCTTTTCCAGTTCCTTAAAAACCGTATCCTCCCTGTCTCTTCTCCTTCCTTTCTCTTTTCCTGAAGAAGCAACCAATGGTTGAAGTCAACTTACCAGGCGAAGGAGCACAGGTAGTGATAGCAACAAATAAAACACACACACACACAAACGCAAGCTTTCGCAACCCAGTTGCTTCTTCAGGCAGTAGGGAAGGAGAGGGGTTTTAAGGGAGTGGGTAAGGAGCCATTCCAATCCCGGGAGAGGAAAGACTTACCTTGGAGGAAGAAAAGGAAGGTGAACAAATACCCACACACCCACACATTTACATTAGTAAATGTCTGTCTAGGTGTGTTTGCGTTTGGATATGTGTGATTGTGTGTGTATTTGTTTACCTCCCTTTTTTTCCCTAAGGTAAATCCTTCCACTCCTGGGATTGGAATGACTCCTTTTCCACTTCCTTAAAATCCATATCCTTCCCTTTCTCCTCTCCTTCCTTCCTCTTTTTCCTGAAGAAGCTGCCAGTGGTGGCAAAAGCTTGTATGTGTGTGATTTTATTTGTGTCATTCAACGAGTCTGTATTGAGTCCATTTTGTATTTTTTATATTTGTTTATCGCCTCCAAGAAAGCTTCCTTCTCGTCGACAGATACAAATAAAATCACACACATACAAGCTTTCGCAACTGTTGGTCGCTTCTTCAGAATAAGAGGAAAAAAGGGGAGAAGAAAGGGAAGGATAAGGGTTTTAAGGAAGTGGAAAAGGAGTCATTCCAATCCCAGGAGTTGAGGCAGAGGCTCTGTTCACAGAACCGAGGCAAAGATGCTAAAGATGGTGGGCGGGAATTTGAATTTAGCGGAGGTTGAGACGAGGTGGGCAATGGGAGCAGAGAATAAGCTGAAGGGAAAGTTCCCATCTCTGGAGTTCTGAAAGCTTGGTGTCAGTGGGAAGTATCCAGATAACCCGGACGGTGTAACACTGCGCCAAGATGTGCTGGCCTTGCACCAAGGCATGTTTAGCCACAGGGTGATCATTACCAACAAACACTGTCTGCCTGTGACTGTTCATGCGAATGGACAGTTTGTTGCTGGTCATTCCCACATAGAACGCTTCACAGTGCAGGCATGTCAGTTGGTAAATCATGTGGGTGCTATCGCAAGTGGCTCTGCCCTTGATCGTGAACACCTTCCGGGTTACTGGACTGGACTAAGTGGTGGTGGAAGTGTGCATAGGACAAGTTTTACAACGGGGGCGGTTGCATGTGTAGGAGCCAGAGGGTAGGGACCAGAGGGTATTTTCATACAGTAGAGCTGCATGTCCTCAGGAAAAGTAACGGCTGTAGTTTCCCCTTGCTTTCAGCCGTTAACTGCGTGGCAAAGCCACATTAGCTGATGTTACAAGGCCAGCTCAGTCAATCATCCAGACTGTTGCCCCTGTAACTACTGAAAAGGCTGCTGCCCCTCTTCAGGAACCACATGTTTGTCTGGCCTCTCCACAGATACCCCTCCACTGTGGTTGCACCTATGTACATCTATCTGCATCGTTGAGGCACACAAGCTACCCCACCTTGGCAATGTCTGTGATTCATGGGGGTGGGTATTACATGTATCAATCTGTAAAGTGCTTCTAGAACACGTGGTGGGTAATGTACCCATTTCAGAGGTATTAACCTCTCTAACTTGGAGGTTGTGTTACATTGCTGTTTATATGTGGCTATGAGTGTGGTTCATTTTATTTTATTTAGGAGTGAACTGTCTTTTCTTTGGCACTTTAGTGCAGACAGTGCTAATAATCAACAAAATAATTCCAAGTAATAAAATACCTTGATACCAATGTTGTATGAAAATATGACATAAAAATACAATTATTCGATCAAAAATATTAAAGAACATTTTTTTATGTTTAGCGCATTGTATTAATGCAGGAAAAAAGGAATTTTAATTTTTCCAAAGCTTAATTCATAATGTGGGACTGAAAGGGTTAATTGGTTTAAATCTAATATTTTACCACCTCGTTTCCCCATAGTAATGAGTTATTTTGTGTCCTTATTTTTCTTCTGATCATTTTGTTTCGTTTGGAGTCTGCATTTGTCACCTGTAAGCAAGGGCTAACCAAGACTGCTCATCAATTGGCAATGTGGTAGCTTATGAAGCCAGTGTGAGGATAGCTACAGGTAAGTATTTATAGTGAGAAATTAGTTTCCTTTTTGCTCTCATACTTACACATCCCACATTAAGAATTTGTGGTTAGATAAGACATGGATTTAAATTAGGGACTACAAAATGTTTCATTTGCCAATCCACTGGATTTAGAATGAGGCAGCTGGAGATAACAGTTGTGTGACAGTGAAGTATGCTTGTGTGATTGCATGAATGTTCTTTACTCTGAAGGCCATGGCCAATAGCTCAAGTGATGTTCCTGTCACAGCTCATTGTTATGTCTTTATGGTGGTTTGTAAAGTGTCCTTATTATATTGTTAAATAAAAAGTGTTTTACTGCTGTATAGTGTGACATTGTGTATGACTTGGTTGGTACCATGGGACTTAACTTTTATTGAATGCTGCACTAACATTCAAAGTGGCACTATCTTTCAGTTTTATAGTCACCAAGTCTCTGTAACAAGTCACAACAGTCTAATTGGTCAACAGAAATTGACTCCTTGGTCACATGGCCATTCAAAAACTGCTGTGTAAAATGACCTCACTATTGTAAAATCTTGCTCCACCTACAAGTTTTCTCAGCTTGCCAGAAAGATGTAAAACACATGATGTAAGTTATTCATTCCCTCCCTTAGTCAGCATCCTCTTGATGCTGTGATTAACAGCATTTGCAACAAGTGTTTCTGAGGCCAGCTGACAAAAGCCTGGCAGTAGGCACCTTTAATCGTATGCCCCCCCCCCCCCCCCCCGCACACACACAAAGTTTATATGTGGGAGCTTGTGAGCTCTTGTTCTAATTCATGTCCACTGTGCTATGAACAGTTTTATTGTTTTCTAAAATGGATTTGGTGCACATACTTACAATTTCTATTCAATGAGGATTCCAAAGTTTCTTTGTTATCAGTACTCCCTTCAGATACTTCACCTCTTAACCTTGTTCATATCACTCAAACTGGCAGGATTAAACAGTAATCTTCAATAAATTTTTCCAGAACTTTACTGTTTCCATTGGTTTTGAGGTTTCTCATGAGGGTGTCAAACCATTACAGCAAAAGGTTCTGCCAATAACAAAGAGTTACAAGCTTTTCTCAGCAAGATTGCCTATTATCATCAGTCTCTCTTCGGTGCATCCACAGTGTTTCAGCCCCTCCCAAGCGCTCTTATGCAAGGATGTTCTCTTTCAGTAGCCTCACTCTTGTGAGCAGACATTCTGTCAACTCAAGTCAGAGTTACTTTTGGCACCCTGCTAGGTGACTTTCCAACCAGGTTATCATCTGGTGTTGTCCATGAATGCATGCAAAAATTCTGGTGCACAAATACATGGATGGCTCTGAACCCCCTATTGAATACACATCCAAAACTCTGACTCCTATGCAAGAGTCCTATTCTCAAACTGAAAAGGCCTTCACCATTGCATCACATTCTAAGATTTCCTGTTTTCCTCTATGGAAGCAAATTATATTTGCAAACCACAGAATTCTCTTTTCAATTCCCGGATGTCTTTACTGGACAGTCACCCACTGTCAGCAGCATTGGGCTCTGTTCTTGTCCCGCTACAACTATGAGATCCATTTCTGCCACTCCCCCCCCCCCCCACCCCACCCCACCCAATAGGCACAGCATGACTATGCAGGTCTTTCACTTGTGCTGATGGGCCTAAACCCCACATTTGATGAAATAAACTGTTATTTTTCTAGATTGATGTTAAAGCTCAAAAACACAGTGGATGTGTTCTCTATTACCGATGCAAATATTGAAGCAGCAGTTTCAGACAATTCTCTTATTTATCCACTTTATCAAGCATGGATGACCATAGAAACCCCCAACCCCGCATCAGATCCTTTATGCAATTATTACTCTCTCTCTATGCCAGTCTTTGACTGTGTTGAGCTGTTGTCTAAGGAAGAGTCAGACTCCAGAGTGCTAATGTTCTCGTCTTTATGGTAGGACATCATGCACCTCCTCTATTAAGAGCATAGAGGGTCTCACATACTAAAGTGTTAGCCCACTGTCATGTGTTTTCTATAGATATTGACTAAAATCATGAAGTTTCTGTCCACTTACTGGTGTTGTGCCACCTTGCATGGCAGCACCAAAGGTTCCCCTGGCCCCGTGCCCCCCTCCCCCCACTACACCTGGGAGCACATTCATTCTGATTTTGTGAGCCCTTTTTAAACTCCTGGATCGTCATAGTGAACATTTTTAAATTTCTGTAGATGATTTGTTGCTCTACCACATCTAGAGTGTCTACAGTAATGCCCCTCTCCTAGATTTTTGCTCTTGATGGTCTACTGAGCAGTAGCGCAGTGGTAAGACACTGGACTAGTATTCTGAAGGATGGTGGTTCAATTCCACCTCCGGCCATCAAGATTTAGGTTTTCCGTGATTTTCCTAAATCACTCCGGACAAATGCCAGGATGGTTCCTTTCAAAGGGCATGGCCAATTTCCTCCCACATCCTACCTGGAAAATCCGAGTGTAAGCTCCATCTTTAATGACGATGCTATCAACAGGACTTAAAATCCTAAGCTTCCTCCTCTTGATGGTCTGCCTTACATGCTAGTCACACACAATGGGTCACAGCTTTTGTCACAAGAGTTTGAAGATTTTTGTACATACTACAGCATTAGGCATGTTATGATTCTTCCTCCTCCCCCCCCCCCCCCCATTCCATCCCTAGCAGAATGGGCAGGCAGAGTGCCTTGTCTAATAATTCAAACCACATAAAACTTCTCCTGAGAAATTTCACAACAGGGTTTTGAGCTCCAACTCGTCCACTTGCATTGGTGACCAGAGGCCCCACATGGCTTCCAGCCTAGAGGAATAAAGAGTGGAAAGGAAAGGAACAAAGATGGAGAAAATGTGTTGATAGAGAGAGGGGAGCAAACAGATTGAGGGGAAAATGGAATGGGAACTGTTTGGTGTAGGGTGAAGGGACGGCAGGTTATTGTAGATTAAGACCAGGATGATTTCAGGAGCAGAGAATGTACTTTTAAGGATTGTTCCCATCTGCAAAATTCAGAAAAGTTTGTACAAGAGGGGATGGCTTGGTCTGTGAAGATGCAATTAGAATCAAACATGTCATGTTCAGCAGCATGTTGTACCGAAGAGTGGTCCAACCAGGTCATGGCCGCAGTTTGGTGGTGACTATTCATCCTGGTGAACAGTTGGTTAGTAGTCATTCCAATATCAAATATAGTGCAATGATTGCAGCCTAGCTGATAAATGACCTTTCACATGGGCCTAGTATCAAATGGGGAAACTCTCTAACAGGACTGAAATAGGAATTGCTGAATGGACAGAATTGGCAGACTTGTGAAGAGTTGGAATTGGGAGCATCATATGTATGAAAAAGGATGTTATGGAGCTGACGGAACACCAATTTCAGAATAATGTGATGGATCTTAGGAATGATGTACCCCATTTCACAACATGATGGTAGAAGGTCAAAGCCCTGACAAAGGATGTGATTCGTTTGTTCCAGCTCAGGGTAAAAATGGGTAATTGGGATGGGGTCACACTCCTTTGTAGCTGGTTATTAGGGATATAGGAACTTTTGGGGTATGACACAAGAAATTTGTTTGCAGACTAGGTCTGTTGGATATTTCATTTCCTGTGAAGGCCTTTGTGAGAGTTTCAACTAATGGGCAAGATAATACTTATCACTGAAGTTGTCTTTGGGTAGCCAGACTGCATGTGGGATTGTTTTTGTGAGGAAGGGAAGGTATCTGTCAAAATGTAAGTACTGTTGGTGAACTAATGTGAACATTGGTGTTAATACCTTCCTGTACACCGACATCCACCTCTATGGTGGCTCCATCTAAACCTGCTCTTTTATCTAGCAGGCAACACACAAGTAAATGACACTATCCTCTCACCTACAATGAATAATAAATATAACACAGCCAAAACTGTGCTACTATGGAGGCCATCACTCTCATGGAACAACAGCTTTGGGAAGTTGTGTGTGAGCAGCAGCTCAGTGACTGTTTAACATTTCCACTGTGGCACCACTTCTTACCCACAACCAACCTTGCTCTTATGTCAGATGCCACATGAGGACCCTTAGGGATAATTAAGCTACTGACAAGACTTCAACTCACTTGGGAACAAAAGCAGTGCTCAAACTCACTGATAAGGGAACTCCCAGTCGTATACCCCCCCCCCCCCCCCTCCAAACAGATGAAGTGGTAAGATGATGCAGCGAATAGCCCATCAAAAATTGAACACATATCAAGAATGAAAACAGGAAGAAGTTGTACAGAACTTCGTAAAAAGAAAGTAAAATAGAAACAGGTAATAGTCCAAGTGTTAGATATGCAAAACCGAGCAGAGGGCCACAGCTGTGGTGGTGTTGTTCTGTGGTGATGGCTTGTGAAGCAGGGGGTCTGTGTTCATAGTTCCTCCACTCTATGTATTTTTATTTTTCCCCCTCAAAATTATGAACATTATTGACATCTCTGTTCTCTTTTTTTAGCCTTAGCAATTGTCACACTACACATTACACGAAGAATAAGAGTCAGATGGCAAGAATATATTACCCTTTCAAGTAAATGTGATGAATAGTGAGTGCACGAGATGCTTCACAAACCTCTCACAGAAATGAAATATAAGAAAGAAAGAAAGAAAAGAAACAACAATAAATTTGGTGTGAACCAGGTTAGTGCAAGTTTTGACACACCACAGGAGAAAAAAAATGTGTGATTGTGAAACAGTTATGTTCATCTGTAGCTCCTATGTGACAAACTGTTATGTTTTCATCATTTCTGTGTGAGTGATCACATTCAAATGAACACCTAAATTGGGCATGGAGGAATATGTCACTCACTAACCACACGTACAAAGGTAGGTGTGCCGATAAGCAATTACTATCACATGTTGTACATATTATCACAAACGTTGTGTGTAATCAAACACAATTTTGAGCAGAGAATTTGAATGTGTCTCATCAAATGTTTGCAGTTAAAATTCAACCACTTCCTTTTGATTGCTGATAGAGCAGTTATGGAGCATGGATGTTACACTACACCACCAACACAAAATTGAAGCAATTCACAAGTACTGGGATAAGGTAAAGAAAAATTGTTTTCCAAATATGTGACTATCAAAAAATACTAGCTAAATGTTTGTAGAGCTTATGGACTTAACTACCAGGTCATCAGTCCCTAAACTTATGAACTAGTTAATTCTAAAGACGGCACAAATATTTATGCCCGAGGGGGGATTCGAACCCTCGGCCCTTGTGGAAATACTAGCTATCAACTACCAAAGCAATAAAGCATTCACAATGACATGTAAAGATTGAAGCACTAAAAAATAAAAAAAAAAACTGTTTTCCACATAACATTTGAACAGAAAGCCTGAAATCTTCAGCAGGGTTTCTTCCCCCCCCCCCCCCCCCCTTAGGTAAATCTAAGATTGACAGACACGTTCCTAGGTGTAGTACTGTAACATATTACAAAGTTGGTTACTGCTAAAACTACCGATGTTTTAGATGTTATACAATTATTCCCAGATGTAGAGTGTGTCTAAAACATTGTGTGACAGCCATTTACAATGTGATATGTCACAACACTCAGAAAATAACAAATGACAGGTCATAGAAACTTAGGGCCTATGCAATTATAAACTCTATGTTTATTTTGAAAGATCAGGCTATAGGGTAATGGAGATTATGCATTCATTGTATTCCAACCAACTGGGATGAAAATTGAAGCTACAAGTGAAAGGCTCAATATAAAGGGTACACTTAAAAATATATCCGAGTGAATCAATTTATAGTAATTTTCCACAAATATGGGGGGGGGGGGGGGGGGGGGGGGAATTGAAAGACGTACAGTGGTTGGGCAGTACTTACCATCAATAGTAACATGGGAAAGAAGAAAATAGGTGTGGAAACAAGCCTTCAGAAAACAAATTTTCTTTGTCAGTTAAGAAAGAGAGGAGGAAAATGGAAGAGTGGTTCTGGATTGATCAGAATCTAGGCTATGAGGTAAAGATGAGTCCATCCTTACTGCATGGCCTAGACTGTGAGTAGCCCGAAACCACTTTCCCTTCTACCGTCTTTCTCCTCCCACCTTTACCCTACATGATGAAGGAAATTTGTTTGAAATCTGAAGACTTGTTTTCACATTTATTTTCGCCTTTTGCTTGTCACAATTGGCAGTACTGAGCTGTGGCAATTACTGGGTAGCCATTCTGCTTATTTAGAATAATTTGTATCAATTTATATGCGTAGTCACATGAAATTGAATGTTAACACAGCCTCATTCATAGGCAACATGTGACAAGACTTTTGTTCAATGTTGGGATATTGCGAAAATGCCATCTGCTATGGAGATTTCTTAAAAAACATCTGTGCTATCCAACTTATAATATTGCTCAGTCCATTAGAGGATAACTTACTGAATTTCTCTCAGTAAATGAAGAATGACTGGATAAGTTCTGATAAACTAAAATGTTCTATGACACAGATGAAAAAATAATAAGAATAATAATAATTAGTGTTTCCAAAAGACAATGAATTGCAGATGCTGGTTTACATTCATAAAAATTCACATTTCAAGGATTTCTGTTCCCAGTAAGATTTCCAAAGACAGTTATCACATAATATGTCATCAAAGTACACTGAATATAGAATAATAATAACTCTTAAATGTGTTTACTGGTTTTATTTACAAAGAAGCTCTAAAAAGCATTCTGAGCCTCCGGAAACATGTAAATACATTTTCCATTAAATTAGCCTAGTTTTACGACATGAATTATTCAAAGAAATATAGTCCACAAGGAATATACTATTCAAAGCAGCTATTACTCTTAACTTCAAAATTAGTTCGGGCACACTATCGTGAGGAAATTCTCAGCATGGTACCATGAAGTGGTTGTATGCAATACTATGTGCTAGCAGATCACTTGAAAGGGCACCTTCTTCATTTATGTGTGTCATTTGATCTGTGGGACTGCTGTCTGGATGTCCACCATTGATAAGCACATCATTCTTTGATACTTCACCTCTATATGCATTACACATGTTAGAGTTCATATTAGCTACTTGTTTTCCAGATGGGTCATTTACTACTTCCTTTAAATTCTGATGAACACGGTTTATGTGTCGAATGAGGTAGCTGTCTTTAGCAAATGTGCGGCCACAGATATGACACTCAAATTGTGATCCTGTTGCATGTAGTCTCTCATGCAAAGCAAAATCATGTTTTGAAGTAAATGTTATATTACATTTTCCGCAGACTAAAGGCATATCTACTACATGACTCCATTTATGTGCAGTCAAATAGCTCTTAACAGCAAATTTTTTACCACACATATCACAAGAGTATGGTCTTTCACCTGTGTGTGCCCTCTTATGTGTGTTGAGACTGCTTTTCTGACTAAACCATTTAAGACACACATTGCATTGGAACGGACGTTCCCCCGTGTGCGTCCTAACATGGACTTCCAAATATGGTTTACGACTGAAACTTGCTTCACATAATTTACACTGAAATGGTTTATCACCTGAATGTAGCTTCATGTGAACGCAATATGAAGACGCTGAAGCGAGTACTTTCCCACACACTTTACATGTCTGTGGTTTAGGACGACGCTTTTCTTTTGCCGGTTTTTGACAGCTAGCATTTTCTGAAGCTGGTTCACAGTTATACAACTGTGGTTGCACAGAAGTTGGGTTTGTTTCACACATACTTCTTCTCTCAGTTCCCCTCAATTCACAAAAAGTACGGAAGCGAGAAAAATGAATCCTTTAAATTCATTCTCCTGTTGTTATAGCGGGATCCTCCGTAATTAAGTTTACTTTGGGACCTGCAACACGTAAAAACCAACCGACTACAGAATATGAACCCTCATCATGCAGGGAACTTTGCATTTGATTTATTAACAATAAACTAACATGCAAGAGTTTATTCTAGAGTTCCGATCTCATAAAATTTTCGGATATACGAAACTTCTATTCGCATTACCGGCAAATAACTTAATGAAGAGCATGCAGTGCCGTCAATGTACAACGACCAACCCATAAATAAAAAGCCTCATTGATTACACAAAATCACAAACATTTATTCCACTACTCCGTCCTTTCAATTCTCTTAAAAATAATCACTACAGCAGTATTAGTGCTGAGATTGTGCAGCTATGCGGTAAATACTTTGGTTCACACTTCACAGAACGCTTTGGTCAGTTAACCATTATAGATTTCTTATTCACTTTGTGAAAATGTGAAGAACTATTTGATTAAAGCGAGAGTCTTACTTCATCTCACCTGAAATTCATTTAAGTGAAATTACTTTTAATTCACTTTTTTAAAAACAAAAGCCTCATTCTATTTACCCGACGAAATATCGATTTATAAACATTTCTTTGAATACAGTCTGCTGTGCTACCAACATTGATACAGCAAGAAGAAATTCAACACCGGATAGATTTTGAAGAATTTTGTGAGAATGTTTTACAATGCTGTAATAACTCTGTCAAAGGGCTCTGCTTGTTTTGCAAGTAATTCGCCGTTTCTGACAGCTTTCTTCCGATCAAATGATTTGATCTTAACATTGGAGCATGTCGATGTTGGTATTTTCGCGCTAGATGAATGAACTAGACTGCAGACCGCTTTAGCTAGTTGCAGTGATTGTATAGAGATCACTGGCTAGTTGTTACAAATTCTAGCTACAGATATGACTTCATTGTACCTGATGATGTATTCATTCAGACATGTTTGGTTAGCAAGTGAGCTCCAAAAGTGCCTCTATGATTGGAAAAAGCGCTGGAACAAGTTTATTTGCGGCCGATTACTTTGGAGGGTACAAATCGATAAATAATAAAATACAAAAAGATTGTTTTAGATAAACAAACTTCCTGTTACTTTTGAACACAGCTCGTATATCAAGACGCAACACAATTTGTGCAATATGTCTTGTCATGTCTACTGCTGACAATACTGTAACTATTGTTTGTTGTCGAATGCAGTACTATTGATCAGCTTAGATAGCAGAACTGATGTTCTTTCTAAAGTTTTCTCACGTCCGGGCGTGAGTCTGGTGGTAGATAGAACGATCCAATTGTAAGGTAGTGCACACCCTGATGCTGAGTACGCACAGAACATTCTCCATGCAGTTTTAATTTCTCTCTGTGTATATTCGAGTCTAATGTCTCTTGTGACTAATATACCACTTTTATTTCACAGTAACTGATAACCTGGCGATGTTTGGGTATTTATTTATTCTATACTCTCCAAAGTCCATATCCTTTCCGCTCTTCTCTTTCCATCCATCCCTTTTTCTCCCAGCTCTCTCTTCATCCCCACCTCCCCTTCTTCGGCCCATTTATTCCATTCCCCTTCTTCCCTTCCGACTGCTCTTCCTCCTCCCCTATCCAGATAAACTCATATTTATGTTTTGAATAATTAATTAAGGTGATTTTGGCATTTTTTGACCCGCCCACTCCAAGCGACATTTTGGCCGACCCTCTCACCCCTAATGTCACGTGAGATTTTAACATAAATAACATCTCGGCTCGATTACGTCGGATTGATTAAAAACACAGTTTGCTATTTTTTCTATTACAGACTAGTTAAGACTTGTAGACTTGTATTTAACACAAACCATATAGAATCACAGAAAAAAGCGTACAATAAAATATTTAAATATAAGTAACTTTTATAATTCGTACAACAATATTAATTCAAATATAGTCTCAAGAGCCATTACTGGAACAAACATGTCCATATGGTTTTCAATAAAATGATCTGATCCTTCAACCTCGCTCTAACTTGGCCAGTCTAACCCTTAGTAAGTCTATGGCTGTGACAGCACCACTTCCATATAAGCCATAATGCCACATGCAATGGCGCCGTTTTTGTGCTAGTGTCAAGTAGCTTTACATACACAGTCGCATGTCGCAACACTCACTGCAGTAAAATTTGTTACCAATTGACAGTTTCAATGACACCAGTGCTCCTAGTGGAGCGCAAGGCGCTGTAACAATAATGTTTGTGTATAATTACTTTTCTATGTAATTAACCATATAGTTTCTGTAATTTTTTGCGTTCCAAGTGTTAGTAAAATATCGAAAGGCAAAAATAATCGTCAAATAAATGTAAAAACAAATTAATTTCTCTGATTCAGTGACATAAACAAGAACTTATTCATAAGGAAATGCTTACGAATATGTATGTATTTTGCAGCCTACTCCACTGAAAGTAAGAGAATGTAAATAAAAGAGAAACATTAATTCCTGTTGTGGTCTGTTCTCATATGTTAGGCACTTTCTTTATTGTGTAAAAATTCGATGGTGAGTCTAATGATTCGAGCATTTTTAACTTCAGTCGTTTTTGTTATAAACCCACATACTTTTGAGCGATTGTATAATTACTTTTTATTATAAAATGAACGTCTTGAAGATTCGGTTCAGATGTAGTAACGATTGTGGAATTGGTTTCTGATTTGTTTGGAAACTGTGTTTTCGCTTTCGATATGTTACTGTCACCTTTGTGAGGATTTCCTTTTCTGCTACAGCTGTAGTGGCTGGTACATTAAATACTGTGTGTATTGCATTAGTTTCTTACGTTCAGCACTTGCTGATTTGGCTGGAATTGTAGTGAAGAAATCCTGACGTTTCTGAGTGGAAAACTGACGTCTTTCTGTAGAAGTTTGGGTCTTCTGTTGTTTATTACCAATTTCTGCTCTCAATACAAACTGAAATTCTTGATTAAAAAGTCGTAGATTTGAAGATAATCTTAAATAAACTGCCATGCAAAGCACCATTTCATACCACCCAGTGGTTCGTAGGAAAGCAAATAAAGACAAATGTGAAGTTATTTTCTAGTTATTACTCATTTTTATTGCACAACATACTGTCCCTGTCATAAAAAGTGAGTTAAAATCAAATGCAATGCTGCTATTCATATTCATCCGGTATGGGATTCAGAAATGTACCTCGCCAGCCGCTTGAAGTGCTACTGTCATGTTGTATAACAAAAATCTGTCAGAGTGTCGTGACTGTATGAGTTAGACTGTGGTCTAACCCATTCTCGCTCGTGTACACAAGATCCGTACCTCAGTGTGATATTCTGTGATGGCCACACTGCACGCTGGTGCTCTGTGAATTGGTCGCCGGTAAAGGTCTGTCTATACAGAGCAGTGGCCCCACACAAGTCAAGAAATCCCTTCTGGAACCACTCCTCGAATAATCGGAACACCATAACAGAATGGAAACACCTATGGCAACAAGCAAATGTTAACAAGGGACATCTCATTAACTCATTAAGAACCCGGCTGATCGTATTCCTGGCTTCAACATCCCTCAAAGAACGTGGGTGGCATTAAATAGAATGAGAACTGGTGTTTGACGGTGCAACAATCTGATGGCCAAGTGGGGCTACGTGGACGATCCTCGCTGTAACTGTGGTGAAATACAGACGATGCAGCACATAATTGAGTGTGAAACTCATGGTTTTTGGGACAGTTTACTGCAGGATCTGCATACACCCAAAGACACTGCCAGTTCTTGACTTTGAAATTTAAGTCTTTCTGTTTAATTATTAATTATTTTGACAGAATACTACATGTACACACAATAGGTTTAAAAGCAATATAATATGTATAACTAAATTAATAATGAATAATGTTTTGTTACATTTGTATGTTAATTTACTTTCCCACTTTGAATGTGTATAGTACTGTAACGCATCTTGCATTTCAGACGCAAAATAAATAAAGTGTGTTGGAGAGCTGGGGCAATGGCAAAACAAAATGAGGCTCCCCCATTAACATGGAAATACATGTATTCCTGTAAAGAAAGTAACTTTTGAGATTTGGAGGCCCCAAAGGGCGAGAGGCATGGTACAGTCTAAGCAAAATAGCTTTCAAGATTTGGAGGACCTAAAACAAGAAGAGGCCAAGAATGTCCCAAAGGGAAAAAAAAGTGTTTTTGAGGCATTTGGAGGCCCCCCCAAGACGGAGGCCTGGACCGGTGTGCCACTGATACAGAGCTTTACTCGCTGGTGCTCTGCAGCTCTGTTGATAACGAAAAGTAAATACCAGATGTACTGCGGCATTTCCTTTCTTCATTACCAAATACACTGCGGCAATTCCGTCAAAAACACGCATCTAAAAAAAGGTCGAGTATTTTTAGAGAAACAATCAAAGGACTACTGTGTTACTATGCAATGTTTGCATAACTGCGATAAATATTATTGTGTATAATTTTGCCGTATTTTAGATGTGAATTATGTTTCACTTAATTTAACCCATTTATCTCACAGTTTTATGTTGTTTCTTGCGGGAAAAAATTATGTGAGTTTTGCCGGGAAACCCCTTCCCTCTGCCCCACGTGAGATTCAGGTCGACCCTAGCCTCCCCCTCCCCCTCAAACACCTCACATAATTAATGGATGCCCTCAACTTACAGTGAACAAGAGTCAAAGTTTATCACAAGATACCCTTTGCTAGTACCATACAGTGGCCTGAAGATTATAAAAAGCCTCTCCAAGAAAATATATGATCATGAGCTGACTTTCATGGTAATTAGTAAGATGGAGTCAAATTCTGTTGCATGGTACCCTTTCCCTTGCACCATATGAGATATATGGAGACAGGGATCTTTCTCTCCTGTTGAATGTCCAATGTGTACAATCTCTTAAAACTGGATTACAACTGCATGTTTTGAAGTCTGTATGTAAAATACACTCCGCCCCACACCAAATGAAATTAAAGTGTGCAGAATTTTTTCAAAATCAGGATAACTGTAGATTGGTGTCGAAGTCTGAGTATGGTATCCTCCGTCATGCTCCATACGAAATATTATGTTGACAGTTGTCTTCATCTTGTTTTGAAGGTCAATTGTGGAAACTTTCATAAATATCTGAATAAAACTGTAGATTTTCTCGAAGCACATATTGTATGTTTTTAGTTTTTTAGTGTCACTTATCGGGCACCAAGGGATCCACTGAAATGAACACACAATATTTTATCAACATCGGTCCAGTGGTTTAGAAGTTCAGTGACACACACACGTACACAAGCTTGATTGGGTAGAAGTAAAAGCCAATTCACACTGTCCGTCACGTCAACGTCACGGCACAGCACCGTCACATCAAGTTGTATTCACACTGTCTGTCAGTGTCCGTCACGTCAATTCGCCGATCTCAATACGCGATGTTGAAAGTGAGTTTATGAGTAGCGATCTGTTATGTAGAAAGTCATAGTTTAATACTAGAATTGAAGGAACAACAACGCTAAATGTTATTGACAGCCAAATAAAACTTTACAGTGTATGTTTATGGCCAACTTACTGGGAACTGAAACAACATTTCAAAACATTGACATCTATTTTCAAGCGAAAAAATAAACATATGAATACTTCAAACAACATAAATAGCGCCTGTTTACTTTATCCATTACAATTTGCCCATTGACATTGTTAATACCGTCGTAAACAACTGAATTTTTGTCTTTCATTAGAACTGACTTTTTCATTTAAAATGTTATTTAATGAGAAATAGGTAATCAAATTACAATCTTATTCTAATAAACAGTTTGCTTCAGTCTTTTCTGTTACAATGTTAAGTAACATTAACCATTTTTTGGTTTCAGATATCCGACCTCGATTTTAGGGGGACAATCAGTTTGAGAAAAACATTTAATTCGTCATGAAACATTTGAGATTTAGCCCTAAAACGAAGTATAACAACAAAATAAAGGCGAATAAGACTTGTTTGCATATAAACAGTGCAATCGTCGACTGCAACATTTAATTCGCGTGACGAAAATAGGTTAAATTCCCTCTTAGCAGATGACCGTTCCGTCAAAACATTCTTCACGAGAAAGCTTGATGTGAAGTTGACGTAACGTGACGGTCCTTGACAGACAGTGTGAACGCCGCCATTAGAAATACATTGCGGAATGTTCTGACGAGACGGTGACATGACGTGATGTGACGGACAGTGTGAATTGGCCTTAAGGGAATTTTTACATTTACGTATTCAGCGATTCTGTTTTATTCATAAGATAAATTTTGTTGCATCAGATGATGTCGTTTGAAAGCAATTGTTGTATTGCTGGATAAGATGAAAAATGTAACCTATAGAATCTGACCCATTTCCGAAAAATAATGAATATAATGGCTCTTTGGCGGTACTAATAGAGTCAAATTGACAAGGTCACTGACACGATACAATCCAGGGGCTCCATTTATAACGTACAAACTTGCATAACGAATTTTTCAAAAATTCATCTCCAATTTATTAAATTTTTTTTCTGTTAAATTTACTTTTATCCAAAAGTGAGTTTGTTAAAAAAAATATGTAGAAAGATGGAGATGGAAATTTTCAATACCCTTTTCCATAAAAACATACTTACATGAGTCAGCTTTCATGGTAACTTCATAGTAATCTTATTAAGATCGGGATAAAAACGTAGATTTCGTCGAATTCCATTAGTGAAAGTACCCTCCGCCATGCACCATACGAAATTTTATGTATACTATGACCTTTCCCTTGGTTTAAAGGACAGTATGCAAAAATTCATAAAGATCAGAACAAAAGTATACATTTGTATGTAACAGAAACAAATGCAGACAGTTCCAAATCGCTCAAGGCATTCTCAAGTTATGGCTTGACCACTGGAAATTGGTTTCAAGGTGTTTATAAATCAATATTTGGGTTTTAACACTTTATAATATTTATTATATTAAACTTACAATTATAAATGCTTTGTCAAAAGAAAGAGCAACTCAAACAGTTTTACCAAGTACCTTATAATTGTTCAATGTGAGCACCATTTGTCACATAGCACACATCAAGTCGATAGCCAAGTTCGTCCCAAAAGTTGATAAGTGTATCTTTGGTGATTTAGCAACAACTGCTTCAATCTGGTTTCTTAATTCAGGGAGGTCAGCTGGTAGCGGGGGCATGTACACACGATCCTTAATGAAGCCTCAAAGGAAAAATTAGCATGGCGTTGGGTGAATGTGGATGCCATGCAAAACAAGCCCTGTCATTGCGCTTGTTGCACCCTATCCAGCGATTGGGTAAAGTGACGTGCAACCAATCACATACTTTGCTTTGCCAGTGGGGTGGCACACCACCTCCCTGGAAAATGAAGTTCTCTGGTTCATCTTCCTCCAAGTGAGGGAAGAGCCAGTGCTCTAGTATATCAAGGTAAGAGGTGCCAGTTACAGTAGGTTCACCAAAAAAGAGAGGTACATAAACTTTCCACGGCACAAGAAACAGACACTTTAGGGGAATCTTGTTGCATTTGTAACATCTCGTGAGGATTTTCTGAGCCCCAGATGCACACATTGTGAGTGGTAACATGTCCGCTAAGGTGAACAGTCGATTAATCAATGAAGAAAATTTAATCCAGAAAATCGTTATCATCATGAAACAACATGTCTTTTTGCAAAGTTGGCACGTAATCTGTGGTCTGTCGGGCCCTGAGCCTGAAACAATTGTAAACAGTAAGAATGTAGTTGTATGCGTTTTCTTAAAACTTTCCAAACAGTCAAAATAGGAACTTGTAATTCGCGACTAGCCTTCTGGACTGATTTCTTTGGGCTACGAGTAAACGACTCATCACTTGCTCAACAGTGTCTTCACAAAATCTTGGACGTCCTGTGTTCTTCCCTTTGCAAAGGCAGCTGGTGTCTTGAAACTGATGATACTATCTAAGAATGTTATTATCACTTGGAGGATCACAACCGAACTTCATCCAGAATGTATGTTGCACAGTAACAACAGATTCGGTCTTTGCAAACTGCTAAACACGAAACGCTTTCCATTGACTAGTCGCCATCTTTGCTAGTACCTCTAAAAGCGGATTGCAGCGCAAACATTGCATGCTGTGCATGCGCACTGCTGCCAAACAAAACTGTTGGAGCTGCTCTTTCATTTGACATATCATTTATAACTGTAAGTTTAATATAAGAAATATTATAATGCGTTAAAACCGCGATGTTCATTTACAAACATCGTTATATATTTATAGAAATAGTTCCCCAAAAACATCACATTTCAATAATGAATCAACTTGCTGTGCTTACTAGTATGGAGTCTTCATTTACATTCTAATGTTATGAGGTCTTCACTGCATAAGGCCAATTCACACTGTCCGTCACGTCACGTCACGTCACCGTCCGTCAGAACATTCCGCAATGTATTTCTAATGGCGGCATTCACACTGTCCGTCACCGGACCGTCACGTGACGTCAACGTCCGTCAAGCTTGCTCGAGAAGAATGTTTTGACGGAACGGCCGTCTGCTAACATCGGAAGTTAACCTATTTTCCTCACGCAAATTACATGTTGCAGTCGACGATTGCACTGTTTATATGCAAATGTGTCTTATTCATCTTTGTGTTGTTGTTGTACATCGTTTTAGGGGTTAATCTCAAATGTTTCATGACGACTTAAATATTTTTGTTAATTGAGTGTCCCCCTAAAATCGAGGTCAGATATCTGAATCCAAAAAATGGTTTATGTTACGTAACATTGTAACGACTGAAGCTAACTGTTTATTTGAATAAGATTGTAATTTGATTACGCATTTTTCATTAAATAACACTTTAAATGAAAAAGTCAGTTCTAATGAACGACAAAAATTCAGTTGTTTACGACGGTATTAACAATGTCAGCGAGCAAATCGTAATGGTTAAAGTATACAGGCGCTATTTATGCTCTTACAAGTATGGCTTGATGTCTTCATATGTTTATTTTTTCGCTTGAAAATAGATGTCGATGTTTTGAAATGTTGTTTCAGTTCCCAGTAAGTTGGCCAAAAACATACACTGTAATGTTTTCTTTGGCCGTTAATAACGTTTAGCGTTGTTGTTCCCCCTTTCTAGTATTAAACTATGACTTTCTACATAACAGATCGCCACTCATAACCTCACTTTCAACATCGCGGATTGAGATGGACGAATTGACGTGACAGACACGGACGGACAGTGTGAATACAACTTGACGTGACGGTTCCGTGACGTGACGTTGACGTGACGGACAGTGTGAATTGGCCTATATCTGGAGCACTTCTAACACTGACATTTTGTTGCGAATGCTTCGACAGTTAAAACACGGTTCATAACATTCCATTTTTCCTTGCCTCTTTAGGATTCTGCCTATCTTAGTACATAGTTGTTACACTGCAGAATGGAACACACTCCAAGTGTTGGTTCTCTGTGTTTGGTTTCCTCAAGAGAATTCGCCAAAATACTGTGTCACAGACAGAATATTCATTCCTTCTAAACACAATTGTCTTATGATTAATCTTGGAGCCTAGTCAGTCCTTGCTGAAACTAGTCCTGGCGCAATATAAGTGTTCAGCATAAGCTAGGGTGACCAGACGTTCCGTATTTTACAGGATCGTCCCGTATTTTGATCAAGTGTTCCGTTGGGGAACGGGACGTGAATCATCCCATATTTTACTAACTGTACCGTATATTTTGAAATAAATCGTCTTTAAGTATTGTGCAAAGTAAAGAAATGAAGAAAAAATGTTGGCATAATTGAACAGTAAAGAAAATGTGCTTTGATTAATTCATACTGGTTGAGGCATGAGCTTTTTCATGTTTTTCCGTGATGTGCAGGTGTCAGTGACGAGATGATATATTTTGGGAAATCCAGACGACCAACTTCGTTCTTCATTTGTGTCGCCGCCATTACCATGCACTTTTAAATCAGTTCGTTTTGCGTTTCCATGTGAGTTTTTTTGTTATCTGTTGAGTGTAGTCTGAGGTCGCAGCATATAGAACATTTAACTGATTTTAGACTTTCAGTTGCAGCTGACGTTATCTGGAGTAGTAAATTGCGTACTTTTATCGGAAATGCCGAAAATAAAGTGTGTTTTTACAGATGAAATGAAAGCTGAATTTCCGTTTTGGAGAGTAGAACAGAAAACACAGAAATTATTTTGCACCTTGTATAAGGGCAAGTTTTTCAATCGAACATGGAGGTTGGTCTGATGTTGTGCGACATATTAATGTTAAAAAACTCAAACTAGCTGTTAAAAAACACAAACTAGCTGCTAAAAAACAAAACTTCGTCACAAAGTGTGATGTCTTTTGTTACAAAACGTGAGAAGAGTGCTACAATGAGTGATGAAGAAAAGCGTCTTGCTGCTGAGGAAGGTGTGCTAGCTTTTCATGCAGTGAAACAGAACCATTCCTTCAGATCAATGGCCTGCGCAGCTGCGATAATCAGGAAGCTGTTTGAGAAGCAATTTACCTGTTCCAGAACGAAGTGTGAATCAATATTAGTGAATGTGTTGGCTCTATTCGCAATGAATCAAATTTGTGTGGAGCTTAACAACGAGAAATATATGTCAGTTATGGTGGAGACATCAAATCATAAAAGTATAAAACTGATAGCGGCCCTTGTTAGATATTTTGTGCCGAATAAGGGTATTCAAGTTAAGGTGATTGAGTTCCAGAATATTACAGGTGAAATGGCTGATGTCATTATACGTATTATCATGGAAGTTTTCGATAAATACCATTTAAGGGATAAAACTATTGTGTTTTGTGGCGACAACTGCAACACAAACTTTGGAGGTGCAGTAAGAAAGGGACAAATCAATGTTTTTGCACGATTGAAACATTTACTGAAGAGCAACATTCATGTTGTAGGTTGTGCAGCGCATATTGTGCATAATGCAGTGCAAACCAGTGCTGATATACTTCCAGTAGACATAGAGACAATTGTTAACAAAATTTTTTAATATTTTCACATATACTCCATTCGTGTTGAAGAACTGAAAGACTTTTGCGAGTTTTCTGAAGTGGAGTACAAACAGGTGCTTGGCAGTGTCAAAAGCAGATGGCTTTCCTTAAAACCGGCCGTTAACAGAATTATTGATATGTACGATGGACTAAAATCTTATTTTTTGTCTCAAGAAAAATGTCCTACAATATAAAAATCATTTTTCGGTGATCCTCAGTCTCTGTTTTGTCTCTGTTTTATTCATAGCCAGCTGAAGATGTTTACATCAACAATAAAAACCATTGAGGCAACAGATATGTCTGCAAATGAAGTTTTGGAGCAGTTAGAATTGTTGATAAGTAAAGTCGAGAAAGGAAGGAAACTTTCAAACTTTAAAAATTCAGTCATTAATAAGTGCATTGCAAGAAGACAGATGAGTTAGATTTCTTGGAGAATTCAAGTTTGTTTTACAGGACAGTAACCGATTATATTGAGAAATAGGCGTACCCATTTCAAGCGCTGAAACCATTCAGTTGGGTTCAGCTCAAACATCCACCTCACTGGAAGGTTGTTTAACAAAGTCTGAAAACTTTAGCGGAGTTTGATGGAAGTATTTTGCAAGAGATCTGTGAGGAGCAGCTGTTCGAGGAAGTGAACTACCTTAAAAATGTATGGGAACGAAAATTCATGAACTGAGAAGGGTGAAGTGTGTTGGTGCAAAATTTTGTTTCATTTTCAACATACTTGGATCTGAAGAAATACGGTTCAAAAATTTGGAGCTCGTTATTGGGTTTGTACTAAATTTGCCTGGCACTAATGCTGCTGCAGAAAGAGTGTTCTCCATCACCAATAGTTTATGCACTGACGAAAAGAACAGATTTAGTGTGCAAACTGTGAAAGATATAATAAAACTCATTTTCAGGATACGTCATGTGTTGTATTTTATGAAATTTTATGTGAAAATTTGAAGCTTCTGAATGCCATACATTCTTTTGTAAAATATAAATGAGAGACAAATAAGTGGCATAAGCAATAATAATTGTCTGTTCTACTTGTTTGTGCCAACAATAAAATATTTCTTTACTTAGAAATGTATTTTATTTGGCTTTTCTGATCGAAGTAAGTTTCCTAAGGTTTTCATTGCTATTTGATTTGGTATGTCTTGTTAAAATGCAGTGTACTGCCAACATCACCTTCTGAGACACAGGATTTAAATTAATCACTTAATATATTGATTATTTGGAATGTAAATGTTTTGGCAGAGCGCTGTGCTGAAGGAAAGTTTTTTTTATACTTAGTGAAAATTTTACATTTGATCATATTTTTGGTCGAAATGCGGCATTTGTGCCCTGTGGGCTCACAAAAGCAACTCGTTTGCACTACTTCATTCACATCGAGTCTCACGGCAGCCGCTGACAACATTACTACAGGAAAATGTAAGTATGCCGCTGGCGCAGTCCTATACTTTTACCAATATATATTTGTAAGTCTTATTGTTTGGTTTCCTTTCTCCCCGCCCAGAACCCTAGGTAAAATTTTATTTATGGCAGTGATGTAGTGTGCTGATGTTGGTAATGATCCTTGAATGGCCCTTGGAATTTCAATCACGAAAATTGAGGTTATTGGGAAATAATCTTTTGTCTTGAACATGAAATAAATGCAGTTACCCCTGAACTATAATTGACAGGTTCCTGTATGCGCCCTTGTCCACTCATTAAATTCACTACCCTCATTCATTAAGCGAACATTTTGTTGCCAACATTAACGAAATTCGCTTCCGCAGCCATAAGTAAAATGTAACGAAAACTGCTGATTTCTGCGCTTGTCACTTGTGGTCCATGTTCTTTCTGCAGTTAAAATATAATTTATTTCACGATACATTTGTAAGGGTATTTGATAACTGTTTCCCCAAGAAATTAGTAAAATTTAATTCTAAGAAACCATGCAAAAAACCATGGCTTACTAAAGGTATAAAAATATCGTGTAACCGAAAAAGGGAACTATATCTGTCCGCAAGAAAGAGTAATAACCAAGAAACAATAAAATATTATAAAAGCTACTGTGCTACATTAAGAAAAGTTATTAAAAAATCAAGAAGCATGTGCATCATGTCTGAGATTAGCTCCTCTGATAATAAAATTAAAACAATTTGGAATATTATTAAAAGGGAGACAGGGCAACCAAGAGCAGAGGAAGAGGGTATTACCATCAAAACAAATGAAAACTTTATCAACAAAAAGTCAGAAGTTGAAAACATTTTTAATGATTACTTTTTAAATGTTGTGGAGAAAATAGGATCTAAATGTTCATTAGAAGGAGCAAGGCAATTAATGGAAGAGGCCATACCCACACAATTTAATACAATTGAAATTCCACCCACCTCACCTTCAGAAATTAGGAAAATAATAAACTCTCTCAAGAGTAAACGGTCATATGGAATTGATGGCATTTCCAGCAGGGTATTAAAAACTTGTTCCCAGGAGATAAGTAGGATTCTCAGTCATATTTGTAATAGCTCATTAAAGCAGGGTATTTTCCCAGATAGACTGAAATATGCTATAGTTAAACCTTTGCATAAAAAAGGGGATACATACGATGTCAACAACTACCGGCCCATCTCACTTCTGACAGCTTTATCAAAGATTTTTGAAAAAGTTATGTATTCTCGAATTGCTTCACATATTAGTATAAATAATGTTCTAACAAAATGTCAGTTTGGTTTTCAAAAAAGCTTTTCAACTGAAAATGCTATATACACCTTTACTGATGAAATATTAAATGCTTTGAATAACCGGACATCACCAGTAGGGATTTTTTGTGATCTTTCAAAGGCGTTTGATTGTGTAAATCATGGGATTCTTCTAGATAAGCTTAAGTATTGTGGTATGAGTGGGACAGTGCACAAATGGTTTAAATCATACTTAACTGGAAGAGTGCAGAAAGTTGAAATAAGCAGTTCACATGATGTAGATGACACAATTAATTCTTCTAACTGGGGAGTTATTAAAAATGGGGTCCCACAAGGTTCGGTCTTGGGTCCTTTGCTGTTCTTAATATATATTAATGACTTGCCATTCTACATACATGAAGATGCTAAGCTAGTACTTTTTGCTGATGATACAAGTATAGCTATCACACCTGACAAACAGGAATTAACTGATGAAATTGTAAATGATATCTTCCAGAAAGTCATTAAGTGGTTCTCTACAAATGGACTCTCATTAAACTTTGATAAAACCCAGTATATACAGTTTCATACAGTAAATGGCATGACACCATTAATAAATTTAGACTTTGAACATAAATCTGTAGCTAAGGTAGAATATTCAAAATTTTTAGGTGTTTGCATTGACGAGGGACTGAATTGGAAGAAACATATTGAAGATCTCCTGAAACGTCTGAGTTCAGCTACTTATGCTATCAGAGTCATTGCAAAATTTGGTGATATAAATCTCAGTAAATTAGCTTACTACGCCTATTTTCATTCACTGCTTTCATATGGGATCATATTCTGGGGCAATTCAACATTGAGTAAAAAAGTATTCATTGCACAAAAGCGTGTAATCAGAATAATTGCTGGAGCCCACCCAAGAGCATCCTGCAGACATTTATTTAGGGATCTAGGGATACTCACTGTAGCTTCACAATATATATATTCACTCATGAAATTTGTTATTAACAATCCGACTCAATTCAAAAGTAATAGCAGTGTGCATAGCTACGACACTAGGAGAAAGGATGATATTCACTATTCAAGGTTAAATCTAACTTTGGCTCAAAAAGGGGTGAATTATGCTGCCACAAAAGTCTTTGGTCACTTACCAAGTAGCATCAAAAGTCTGACAGATAGCCAACTAGTATTTAAAAAGAAATTAAAGGAATTTCTGAATGGCAACTCCTTCTACAATGTAGATGAATTTTTAGATAAAACATAAAAAAATATATTAAAAAAATAAAATAAAAAAAAATAACTAAAAAAAATTAAAAAAAATTTACAAAAAAAAATTCTTAAAATATAGATTGTCAAGTATAGACATAATTTACTAAACTGACACGTTCCACATCATTACGAAATGTCGTATACATGATCTAAGGAACAAGTATTAATCTAATCTAATCTAATCTAATCTAATAATGTTACTGTTGTTTTATCGTCAAAAGTTGCAATTGATACCCACAACAAACACTACTAATAAAGAAGTGTTTTTGAGAGACGCAAATGTAATTACAACACATTTACCGGGGGTTTTTGGGTGGGGGGATGGTACTTATCTATGTTTCTTGCTATACTGTCTGTGCATTAATTCGTGTGTTAATATTTGCGTTAAAATCGGCCATACTGTGTAAGCTTTAAGTGAGAACCGCCATATTGATGACATCAGAAGCAAAGGTAACGTTTGGTATCGCAATATTCAGTTAAAATATGGTATCGCAATTTCCAGTTGTCCAATGTGTCCCGTATTTTGATTTTGGAAATCTGGTCACCCTAGTGTAAGCTCTCTTCTGAGCTTGATAGTAAAAATTGTACCTATTGAACGACGAGTTTACATCTATAAGTTTTCTATAAACTGAATGACTGAGTCTTCCATTTGGACAACATATCTGTAAGTAAGCGAACTTGCTGTGCATCATTACCTCTTGTATAAATCTTATGTTTAAATTTGTAACATTCATTTGATGATTGTCATGAACTTAAGTAGTACATTATTATGTATTGTTAACATTTCTGAAGAAGCAGAAAGAACATATGGCAGCACTAATCAACACAGGTTATCAAAAATCCTTCCCAAAATAGTGTCATATTGAAATGGAAGCAGGCTTGTCAACTGAACACAGCACTTATACTAAAAGCAGGTTTATTGCAAAATTAACATACACGCAGCACTAACTGCCTCTCGGGCAGAGTGCTCTGCTATTTATACACAGACAGAATGTACCAGAAATTAGAAGAAAAGTTAACATAAGAAACATGTAGAAATTACAAGTGAATATAAGAAACATGTAGGATATTCTGGAAATGATAATTACAAAGAAATAAATTTTTGCCAGTGGAAGGGATTGAACCACCGAGCTTCTGCACCGCATTCGGTGATGCTATCCATTGCGACACGCCGGCAGTTGGTTAACTTCAAGTCTCGCGGCATTGCTCCCTCTCTTAAAAAAAATAGCGACCCGCTGTTACGTTCCCTTTGGAGCCTGCTGCAATGTCCTGGCTCTTGATCTTGTCATTGATTCTCTGTATGGCAGTTCTGGAGAATCCTTCCCTTCTGCACGATTACCGACGACAGACGTTCCTGTACTGGCTTCATCAGTATCATTACCGTCCTTAGAGTTCTTGAACAAGAAGCCATTGTCGTCTACCTGCTCTTCAGGATCGTAGTAAGGGTTCATGCGCAGGACATGAACAATATCTCTTCGTTTTTGACGTTTCGACGACGGCTCATAATCCTCAACTTCGTATGTGACGTCTGACAGGTGGCATATGACACGATACGGACCAAAGTATCGCTTCAATAACTTTTCTGACAGTCCAACCTTCCGTACAGGGGTAAAAATCCATACCAGATCTCCTAGGCTGTACACAACAGGTCGGTGCTTGCCGTTATACCGCTGACGGTCTTTCTCCTGGGCGTCTAGTGTCCGTACACGAGCCAGCTGTCATGCTTCTTCGACCCTGGTGATGAGCTGTTTAACATAGTCATCCTGAGTTTCGTCCGGTTGGAACGGGAACAGTGTATCCATTGTCGTCTCAGCTTCACGGCCATGGAGCAGGAAAAACGGAGTGAAGCCTGTGGTGTCTTGTCTTGCGGTATTGTAAGCAAATGTCACAACTGGCAGAATTGTATCCCAATCCTTCTGCTCAACATCGACGTACATCGACAGCATGTCGGCTAACGTTTTGTTAAAACGTTCCGTAAGACCATTTGTCTGAGGATGGTATGCAGTTGTCATTCTGTGGACAATGTTGCACCGTGAAATTACCTCTGATACTAGTTTTGACTGGAATACTTTTCCACAATCAGATATCATGACACGTGGTGCTCCATGCTTCAAAATAATGTCTTCTACAAGGAATTTTGCGATCTCTGGAGCTTCTGCAGTCGGCACAGGTTTGGTGACAGCGTAGCGTGTGAGGTAGTCAGTGCAAACTATTATCCAACAGTTACCGGTTGTCGACTTCGGGAACCTCCCTAAAAGATCGATCCCAACTCAGTGGAATGGAGCTGCTGCTGGCAGAATCGGTACGAGATGTCCTGGAGGTAATTGCGGCACATGCTTCCGTCGCTGGCACTCTTTGCAGTGACTCACATAGTGCTTGACAGATCGGTAGAGACCTTTCCAGTAATACTTGCGTGTGATTCTAACTAGGGTGGTCACGAATCCCAGATGACTGCATATTGGAGCGTCGTGGAAATACTTGAGAATAGCTGGCTGGAGGTGAGCTGCAACGACCAGTAGCCATTTGGAGCTGAGTGGATCGTAGTTGCTCTTATAAAGTGTCCCGTTTATAAATTGAACTCTCCATTGGTCGGCTCTCCTTTCACCAAGGCCTCTATGGTTTCTAATAGTGCTGGACCTTCCCACTGTACAGCTGTAACGTCATCTAATTCAGTGAGGGCTGAAATTTGATTTGTGCTCTTGTGTTCCACTAATGGAGTCCTCGAAAGGCAGTCGGAATCCTTGTGTTTGTGCCCCTTCTTGAATACCACTGTAACGTCCTAGTTTGGAGTCTTAGTGCTCTTCTTGCTAGTTGACGTGATGGATCATTCAAGCTAGTCAGCCAACACAAAGAATGGTGGTCTGTCATGACAGTGAATGGTTTGCCGAATAAATATGGCCGGAACTTGTTGATTGCCCAGATAACTGTGAGACATTCTTTCGCAGTTGTAGAGCAGTAGGTGACTAAGGTGTTCTTCAAATGTTTCCAAGAAAATGACAATGTCATCTAAATAGCAAAGACACGTCATCCACTTAAGGTGTCAAAGCAAGTTGTCCATCATGTGTTCGAATGTGGCCGAGGCGTTACATAATCCAAATGGCATTACTTTAAATTCATAGAGGCCACCAGGTGTAATAAAAGCCGTCTTCTCCCTGTCAGCTTGGTCAACCTCGATTTGCCAGTAACCTGTCTACATGCCCATAGTTGAGAAGTATGTAACTCCTTTCAAGCAGTCTAAGGTGTCGTCAATGTGCGGCAATGGGTAATCATCTTTCTTTGTGATTTTTTTCAGCCACCGATAGTCGACACAGAATCGCCAAGTGCCATCCTTCTTCTTTACAAGGACCACCGAAGATGACCAAAGACTCACTCTCTGAAGGTTGAATAATGTCAATGTGCAACATCTTCTCCACGTCTTCGCGAATTATCCGTCTTTCAGCTGGCGACACTCTATACGAACGCTGGCTAATTGGTGGATGATCCCCAGTAGTGATACGGTGCTTTATCGTGGTCCGTTTCGTCTGACTTTTCTCCTGCTGGGGTGTTAATGCACCCGAAAATTGGCGCAGTATAGCTAACACCTACTGGCGTTGTATCTTGGTCAGTCCGGGCCCTATTGACAATTCCATGGTTCTTTCCTCCAGCGTGTTGTCTATACTAACAGCAGAGCATGGATCTTCGGTGATGACGTTAAGGTCACTGTCCTAGATTGGTACAGCTTAACAGCGGCTTGTTAATTTCCAATAACTGATCCTGGCAAGGAACTGCCAGATAAAAGACGTCTGTTAAATTTCAAATAACTAATCCTGGCTGGAAACCGCCAGATAAAAGAGCTGAAGTTATTTAAAACTAACAAGTTCTAGCAAAAGGGATCCAAGATAAGAGATTTGCGCAACGGAATACATGAGGTTTCCTCCGGGAAGAAGAGGGAAACCATAATAATAAAAACGGATCTGAGGTTAAATTACAAACAAGGGAAAATTTAACTAAGCTGGTTTATTGCCAGTTCACATGGAAATGGGGGCAACGCCGATTTTAAATACACATTAAAAGTACATCCCACTGTAATTTACTAGGTACTAATTTTGTTCACACACCAAGAGGGGTCAGATAAACAAAAACGAGGATGTAAAACATAAGAAACAAGAGGATTGGTACGACATGGGACACAATAATTCACAAGTGCGTAGCTGCGACACTTACTCTCACAGAAGACTGCAACATGAAACACAGCACAATGCACAACCAGGCAGATAAGCCAAATCTGCCAAGTTACAACATTCAGAACCACGTGCACTCTGTTCCACTTCCAATACCCGGAAGGGACCACTAAATTTCACACAAACCTTACACATGAGTGAACTGATAACATAAGCAAATATTATATCTGTTAAGGCGGAATAGCGAAAGGAAAGGCAAGAAATACAACCTACCGAAAGTTAAACACCACATAGGCACAAGATGTAGAAAATCTGGTAAATTCAATAAATTGTAAAAGAAATGAACTAAGTATCATGTTTAACTATTCAATGGACGTGGACAGTCGAAGAGAATAACACGAAACGGGCATTATAGAGCATTTAACGAGATATAATTTACGGTTTCACGACAAAGTTTATGGATCACTATAGCAAAGTCGGGAAGGCAGAAGGACGCGGAAAGATATTACGCAAATAGTAAGAGGGAGCATTATTTCAAAGCCTGAAGGGCTGGAAAACGTTGAACAAAGAAGAAGTCTTTGTTCCACATGCTGTAACGGACACCAAACTAAAACTCACTAGCCATCATTTACCGTTTTAACAGAAATCAAACAAAGTCACACCGGAAAACAGTCATGAGAGGAATACGCCACATTCCCGAGAATAACATAATTCACACACGACTAAAGCACACGTAACTTATTACTGCTACAAAGCGTAGCATGGACCTAGCTGTGGCTCACCATTTAGACCATACAAACATCTTACCTAAGCCGAAACTGGAGAGAGAGTGACGACGCCACTCCGATACATACGAATCCTCACTCCAAAGCTCCCAAAGCGCGTGGCAGAGACATACCGTACTCGCGGAAAGAGTCTAGCTGTCTGCGCGAGGTCGATTGGTGCCAAGGAGGTTCTAACCTCCTTGATCGGTGCACACGCGACTAATAGCAGCGCCCCTAGTGGGAAGTGGCTGAACGAGGCAGGTGCAAAGTGCACACCAACGCTCCCAGCGTTAGCTAGTGCAACCAAGGCATAAGCGAACGATGCCCAGCAGAGCTCCTTGCGGCGAAACGAGGCAAGCGCAGAACACAGACGCACATTACTCACACACAGGGTAAATACAGGGAGGGGATCATAACTACATGTCAATGCAAGTTAATACTTTAACTTACAGTCAATAAATCAATAAGTTTTTAAATTGAAAATAGAATATAAGAAGTGCAAAGCCTCTATAACTTCAAAGGGAGGTGCGCAAACATTGAAATATATGAAAAGAGGCAGAGAGCCGTCTTTCAAGCTATCCCAATACACATTCACTTGAGGATAAGTTGTGACAGCTCGTGACAGTTAATGATCCAAATCTCTCCTCGACCACCGATAACGCTAATGATAGCCAAATGTATGTAAATTCCTTTGTACTATTGACAAGCACTTCACAGTTTAACCGGTCATCTGTGTTTGTGACTGAAACTCATCTCATTGTTAACTGCATGAGCCCAACATTCTCAACAGCAAAGAAGCTCCCAGGGAAGTAGATGTTACAAGTACTCGTCGGAATGGCTTTCTCAATTTGCAGCTCAATGGTAGCTTGAGATGCCTGAAGGAAGTCCCATCCGAGGATGACATTATGACTTCATTCTGTTAAAACGACATATTCAAATGGCTGGGTCGTGTTGTTGATGGTTATTCTTGCGACACAAGTTCCTGCTGGCTGGATGTACCTTCCATTTGCGACCTTCAGCTCAGTAGGCCCCGTATCACAGAACATTGTCTTCTTTAGTGTGCGACATCTTAGCGACTGTTGTCCATGGAGGATTTTCATCTGTGGCGGTTCACCTCCGTTGATGGTCGCCTTGCTTAGTTTTCCTGGGTGCAGTGGCTAGGGGAGCGGCTGGTACCTCTATACGGCGACGGTGAACGGCAGTGGCGCATCGGGGAGCGAGCTCGTCCAGGGTATGGCGATGGGCTTTTTCCCATAGGTCGACTGAACTCATCAGCAGGTGACTTCCTGGGATAGAACTGCTGTGATGGCTGACGTCTTGCGGCAAAATAATCGTTGAATACTCGCCTTCTCTCTCTCCAGTAGCGTACGACATGTCCAGGGTGCCCACAGTGGAAACACAGTGGTGTGTTGTCTGTTCTTCTACAGGGCGCCATAGTTGCCGGGGGAGTTGGTTGTGGCCGCGTCAGCCAGCTCCTGGGGTGCCGTTTGGCAGCTGCAGCATAGTCACAACAGAGCGACGCCATTCTTCATGTCAAGTGCGATTGGCGGGGCAGACAGGAGCTAATGTCTAAAATACCTCTTCCTCAGTGGCATTGGCTCCCTCGTGACTTACAGGGCTTATATCCATTGCCATGATCTGATGCTCACTCGGTCTAATTGTCCCGGCTGCCATAAACTGTTGTAATTACTCTCTCACAATTTGTTGTATGAGGGAACTGAAGTCATGCTGGTCTTCCACAATTGCTATAGGGACTGCATTCTGGAGTCTATCATACTTCTTTCGTCCAACCCTCCTTTGTTGTATCTCTTCAATACGCTGGCACCACTTGATTAACTTTTCCGTCGTAGTGACGTCTTTTATCAGAAGGGCTTGCTACATGTCTTCTGTTACACCCTTCATCAGGTGTGTGATTTTGTTGGCCTCAGCCATATTCGAATTGACTACGTTACACAGGGCCAAAACATTCTGTATGTATGACTGTGTCGCTCCCATGTCGTTGGGCCCGGTTCTTCAGTTGTTCTTCCACCGAGCGTTGTTGTCGCTGGTGGTCACCATAAGTCTTTTTGATTTCCGTCCGGAACATTTCCCAGTCATTCAGCTTCTCCGCTTCGTTGTTTCCGAACCATTGCTGGGCTGTTCCGTCCAGGTAGAAGCATATTGTATAACCCCCACCTGTTGTACTTGGCAACTCAGTCGAACCCTTTTAGCCATTTGTTGGGGTTCTGTCCAGCGTCTCCAGAAGAACACCGACGGGTGTCTGATGTGCAGCTGGCTTACAGCTGGTTTCGTGTCCATCGTTATTCTGATAATATGGACTTTTGGAAGGATGTACTCGGTATATCTCGTGTATTCCGGTTCTAGTCCGTGTAAGCGACGGCTTTTATGTTGCCTAATCAGAGCCACAGTGATGCAGCTGTTGCACAGGATACCCAGCGCCTCCAACAAACAATGTTGCATTGAAGTGGAAGCAGGCTTGTCAACTGAACACAACACTTATACTGAAAGCAGGTTTATTGCTAACATACACACAGCACTACCAGCCTCTCGGGCAGAGTGCTTTGCTATTTATACACAGAATGTACCAGAAATTAGAAGAATAGTTAACATAAGAAATATGTAGAAATTACAAGTGAACATAAGAAACGTGTAGAATAATCTGGAAATGATAATTATAAAGAAATAAATTTTTGCCAGTGGACAGGATTGAACCGACAACCTTCAGCACCACAGTTGGTGATGCTATCCATTGCTCCACGCCGGCAGTTGGTCAGCTTGGAGTCTTGCAGTAGTTAGGTGTGGCTGATGTCAGTGGCTAACCCAGGGCTATTATTTGAGCCATTTCATAATAATTTCCAATCAGGGGCGGCTGCTGGGACAGTGCTGCTGTGCCATGGCAGCACTAGTATGAAAAAGGAAGAAAGAAAACGCAAAAACATTGTTTCCAAGTGCGTGTTCTTTGATTTGAACAGGCACGTTATGTCGCGAGCGCTCTCGCGGCAGTTTTCTGAAGCTTGGAGCGAACTCAGATTGGCACAGCCTGCGGCCATAGGCGCTGTGTTAAAACCAAGGAGGTTAGATTCTAACTCTGGGCAGGTTTCTGCACGGTGCTTACCGCTGGGGTAGAGCCAAAATCACCCTGACTCACAGCATTGTGTGTCGGCCGCTAGAGAGCAGTAGAGAACAGAACCTGAAAGACCTTGAAAGAGCATCCCACCTGCCATCTGGTGACACTAGGCTCAAACTTCCTTTTCTAGTATCACAATCTTGCTGCAAGCTAAAAGTCTAATTTTTGTTTCCAAATGCATTAGCTATATCTTCTGTTGCCATTTTTATAAGATAATGACACACACTGACACTCAATCAATTTCAGAAGACGATCACTTCGATATCTCATTTACTGCAACCTAAAAGTCTAATTTTCGTTTCCAAATGCATTAGCAATATCTTCTGTTGCCATTTTTATAAGATAATGCCTCACACTGACACTCAGTCAATTTCAGAAGAAGATCACCTTGATATCTCATTAGGCCTTAGTCGGTCAACTCTTTGGGGCGGTAATGCAAAACATTAGAAACGACATTGATTCCATCATTAACAAGAGGAGGGAACATAACGATCCTGCCAAGAGTCAATGAATCACTGAAGACTGTAGAAAAAAAACATAGTTGTTTTGGTAGTGTAGGATGCCATCCTTAGTGAAATAACGTTTTCAATACATTGGGCACCTCACTGCAACCAATTTATTCGTTGTGAACCAGTTCGACAAATTTTTCTGGAATTATTTTTATACAGATCTTAAAATCACTGACACATTTCGTGAGAAAAGAAAGTTGAAGGGAGAACTTCAGGTTTTCTGTGCTAGGCCTGAGTTTGTATTTGTTACTGTTTTCGTTTCTTTCTCTCGTTCTAGAGGACGAACTTTCCAAAACTTTTAGAAGAAAGTGTTACAATGTCAAGATAGACATTGTGATTAGCAGTTTCGACATCAGAGGCTGAGCGGTATTTCCCAGTGAACAAGAAAATTAAAACTTTCCTAAGATATACCATGAAAGAAGGAAGACTGAGTGCCTTATGGGTGATATCCTGTGAGAAGTCAAGCTTAACAAACATTTGAACATTTTTGAACATTTTGAAGCTGTCTTTCCAAAGTCATAAGGTTTCTGCTTTTGGTGAGTTCAACGCTTTTAATTTAATATATCGGTAATTTGATTTAAATCTGTAATGTAGATATTTCTCAAGCAGATGAGAGAAAAAGTTAGTTAAAGTAACATCCCCCTCTCTTTTTTTTTTTTTTTTTTTTTTTTTTTTTTTTACAATCGAACACAATCACTTCCTAATATTCTCCAGGAAGCAGAAGTGTAGTGTCGATAGTTTGTGCTTGACATGTAAACATTGGAAACAGTGCAATGGATCATGGGAAGTGAAGGTGGCCAATCACGAGTCAGCTGCAGATAGCCAATGATGTTGACCTTTTTTATTTGTTTCACATTCATAAACAAATGTGCATTGTGGTCTGGTTTCGCCTGTAGCAATAATGATTGTCACCATAAGTCCCCTTTGTCACAAACTGACAGCTGCTCATTTCATTCTTAGCAACTGAGGAAGGGCACTATTTATTCCTGTTACTCTTTACTTCTTGTTTGGTACAGATATTATGAGAGATGTAAATAACTGAGAACATTTTGTAATGTCTTAATATGTGTGGTGGTACTTTTTGAAGTTCATAACCATAAATTTAAGATTGATTTTCATTTTCATTTTTTAAAATTATTATTATTAATTTCATTATTATTATTATTTTGTGACACCCCCTTACAAATTCTCACCGGCTGCTATTGCTTCCAATGTACAAAAATAATAATGTTCATCACCATTTGTGGAATAATTTTGTAATTTAAGGGAAGAACTGAGTGACAATATTTTTAATGTGCCCTTCACAAGTACCTTCCTAAAAAGAATTCACATGGAAGCCCACCATGACTTCACTTGGCCTATGGGCAAGCTTGGGTGTTAAGATGAAGCTGAAGGCTGTAGTGCATCTACTGGCAAGTTCTCTCTTGCTTCACAGGCGTCAGTAGATGAAGATATTCTGTGAAAGAACGCGAAACTACTGATCAGGACAGTAGCTGAGCTCTTCAAGGCCGCAAAGTCATCAATTTGGATACTGAAAGCTCCTAAAAAAATTCCCAAGTATCTGAACAGGTGAAGTACTAAAAGGTCTCAATAGAATACGGGAGAGTAATCAACAAAACGGACCAAAGAAATGTAGGGGCTACAGTTAATTATTGTTTAAAACGGGGGTCACCCACGAAGTAAGTTCCGTTTCTGTTTCTATCCGCGACAGCACTATGATCGCAGTTCCGAGCATGCGTGGCAGTTACTCTGACTCAAGCAAAAGACATGTACCCTAATTTCAGATCGCTGCTGAGGACGTGTTCTTTGTAGTGCTTCTTTATAATGTCAGCCGTAATTGAAAATGCCGCCGTATGTGAAATCAGATCTGTGATTCATTTTCTAAATACAAAGAAAGTTAAACCAAAGCAAATTTATCAACAAATCTGCGAGTTTACGCACAAAATGCTATGAGTGATTACTGTCAAAAAGTGTTGTTGTTTTCCTCGAGAATGCCCGACCCCACAAGGCGAACGTAACCAAACAAGTCTTATGGGAATTTCACTGAGATGAGTTTGATTATCCTCCGTACAGTCCAGAAATCGCTTCTAGCGTCTTTCATCTCTTCCTACACCTAAAATCTGTCCTCAGTGGTCAACACTTCAATGATGACAATGAGCTGAAAGAACATGTTATTACACAGATACGGTTGAATACACAGGCAGCACCATTTTATGAAGAAGGCATACAAAAATTTGTGCCACACTATGACAAGTGCCTACAAAATTTCGGAAGCTGCATAGAAAAGTAGGTTAACAGTTGTAGATTTTTGTACAATAAATATTTTTTCTGTATCCATACACGTTTGTTTTATATAACCAAACAGAACTTATTTTGTGGACATATGTTGTATATAGCATGGCATTTTGGCTGGGCACCTGTGAGTCATCTTCAGGTGAGCCACTGAAACGCATTCTGAAATAAAATTATATTGTGTGTTGTGAGTATTCCACACAGTAAAATTCGCAGCAAAAATGTTGTATTAGATAGCCAGTGAGGTCAGCAAAATTTTCCTTAATGTAATTGTGATGCAGGACCTGAAATTGTATTTAGTGTTTTCATAGGTTATCGCCAGGGTAATCCAAGACTGCAAGTGTTCAAGACAAACCTGAAAAGCAGTAAAGGTACAACGGTCGCCATGATTCATCCGCTGGGAAGACAGGAGCAGGACATGGCTATCATCCAAAACAATATGTATATGATGGAAGTGTGGGAACTGAAGGTAAGTTGATTGGTGCTAGAAATTTTAAGAATTGTGGAACGTGCATTTGTGTTAACAATTGAATTTTAATCATGCCCACTGCAGACATCTGTTCAAAGAACTCAGTTACCACTGGAATTAAATAACTTACGAAGTTTAGTGAGCCCAAGGGAAATGTATTGGTCCCCAGCTGGCCTTCCTTACAGATACAACATTCCTCTTTCTCGGGAAGTGAGGAAAGTGTCAGACACCTCTTCACAGTAGAATGCATACATTATTGTTTGGTTGTAATCTCAATTCCCATTACATAGTGTGAGATAGCAGTGACACCAATAGCATAACTGAGCATTACTAGAGAGTAATGTGGATAGGGAATCTATCTTCAAGAATAGGAGAATAAAAGAAGTATTTGATATAACTTGTGTCCACTCAAATGGGTAGTACTGTCAAACACTGACAATGATGTTAAACTGGGACTGCGAGTCTACTTGGAGTGCGCTCCTCCTGACAGTAGTACAACAGTGCTTTCAATGAATACCTTATTAACTTCCTTGATACAGCATTCCTCTGGTGTGTGACGGTGGTCTCGTGCCTAGCTGCCTAAATCAGTGAGTCAGGTGGCACAAGAAGTGATGGACTAGCCGTGGCAGCAGTCCTCAGGTCCTCGACACTGCCCGATAGTTCTGAATGCCGCAAAAATCTCTGCCGAAGGCGGTGGCATCGACCAGCACTGCGTCTGGCGCTGGGGCGCCCTCCTTAAGGTGCTGTGGCGTTATGTAGCATGGCTGCCCACGAATGAATGGCGTGGTCCTGGCGTCGTTATGTTGCAAGAGCTGATGATGCCCTCTTAGCTTCAGATCCATCACTATTTACCCGCTTTCCCTGGCATGTGTTTTCCTCTTGCGTTGGCTTTCGGTCACACTTGGCAGAGTGCGACTGACTTACACAGGCGGCTGCCTTGTGCAGTTGAATAAGCTGTTTCCATACCTAACAGCAACACACATTACGACCACCTACCGTTGACTGCTGCTTCACCTCTTCCCAGTCCTAATTTAACTATATGCCTATGGTCCACTACCTTACCCTCCTTTCTGGTAAGACCCAGCCCTTCAGTTTGACCTTAAAACTATCACATTCTCTGAATTTCGAATGTCTCTTCCCCTCATGCACTGAACTTCACTTCTTCACTTTCTCTATTTCACATTTCAGAATCAACCACATTCCACAGTTCCTTGATAAATATTACACTATCTCTTTACACATTTTATGCTCTTGGTACCAATCTACTGGTGTTTGTATTATTCTATTATTCTCTCCCCAGTTCTAACGTGAGTACTACACCTGTCACGAATAAGAATAAAAGCTAAGCTAAACAGGCTAAGGGTCAGTATGGTCTTAGTTACAGTAACAATGAAAGTTTTCTTCTGATACCATTCCTCCCGAAACTTTCCTATGTGCTTCATAAGGGTCTCAGTGGAAATTCGCCCTGTTTGCTCACTTAGTAACTTATCAGTTGAGTGGAATAGTTTAGGCTCGAGTGTTTGATTTTCAATATCAGATCTGTTGTGGGTAGCACCTCCATTGGTTCTTCTGGTCAGTACAAACGAAGCTGTGAAAGATTCAAATGACTAATTCCTGAAACAGTAGTTGGTAATCAAAATAAGGCCCTTCTATTTCACAAATTGTTCCATTTACTAGCAATCAATTTCATTCTAGCTCAGAATTTTTTACTTCCACCACTTTCCTATTCTCAAAATAAGTAGCTACTACAGCTACTACTGGAGAATAGCCAGTATGTTTTCTCTTGCTGAAAGTTCAACTCTAAATTTATTATTTCATGCATGTATTTCTTTTCTCCATCTCGTCCCATCAAAGATTGCACAGCACATATGCCCTGACCTTACCTCAGAATTTTGTTCAGATGCACTGTGACTTTCATCCTGTAACACTACTGAAGTACCGCTTCCACCATTTCCATCATGATTAGAAAATCTGAGGTTCCACAATTCAGACAAAATTATTCTAGACTCCCTACTTCACTGCATATTTTAATGTTTTTATGGATTCTTAAGTAATTACATTTCATTCCACCACTTTCAAACAGAATACTCAGCTTTTCAACATTACGATGTATGGGGGTTCTGCTCGCTGCAACATTATTCTCCTGGGGCATCGTGGTAGAAATAAATACTCGTAGGTACAATTTTTCACTTCTTCTTTAATTTTCACTCAAAGTGCTTCTCCACCAAACATTACAACTTTAAACTTGCGTACACAAATTACCACAACAACACAGACTGACAGATTCCTAAGTACTTCAGAAGCGGCAAAACTCGAACTCCCCCTCGCAAGGCAGTGAGGCAAATATGTAACATCGACAATAATGGCATTACTTTATCCATTGTTCATAACAATTGAATATACTGATTTACAATTACCGAACATACAAATAAAACTTTTCATGTACACAAGAATAAACACAATATAAAATGAAAACTATGCATACAATAATTTTAGATTGCGCATGTATTTTTAAGTCGAAATTTCCGATCTTTCTGTTGACAACATGGTGCGATGTTAAATGTCAATTTGTTAATGAGTACATCATACATGTTCCTAACATATATTGAACTATCAAATATATTGTCAGATCTGAAACTAGGTTTAAAATCTCACATCAGTCAATATATACAAAGAATTACAATATTGAATTTCGACTATTACTTTAATTAAGACAATTAGCTGGTCAATACAATTTGTTTATGAGCCTAACCTATATACAATGCTATTTATTTTCATGACTTTATGTTTTACATAAGTTTGTACCCTTTGTCTTTCTATTTATTAAAATAATGCACAATGACAAAAGTATTGGTTATAGAACTGTCTGGAAACGTCTTCTACAAATCTCTTAATTAACGAAATCTATCACTTGTTTTGATCACAGTATCACCAAGACACTGTCCTACACTGGTTCCTAGACTGGCTATTTCGTTTGGAACTTCACATGCAAAATATATCACTATTACACCACACGATTCCAGGTCCAATGCAAACGGTATCGTACAATAATATTGAGATGAGAGGGCCAGCAGTATCGTCACAATATGTGTGTGGACTATATAACACTGATAGCATTCATGCTGACCTACTACCGGAAAAGAGATTGACATGAACACTTTTGCACTATTTTTCTATCCTTACTGTCAATAAATCAAAATACAATGGTAAAAAGTTGTGACTCGGTTCCACAATCATACCTAACTTTGATGGTGATTCCAGTTTCACTTTCCATAGTCCCTCCAAATTTTCTTTTGGTGACAGCAGATTCACGTCTAATTTATCTTGCAATGCTTGTGGAAAAGCTTCACATAATTTCAACATTTCCTGGTGCCCATTTGACGTAGTAGTTTCGCAGTTACTGCAATGCAGAAGTGCACACAGTAGCGAGGGTTCATGATGTGAACTGCATAATTGAAATTTCTGGAGGGGGGGTGAAAAATTAGTACTTTAGGCCAGCCTGGGAGGGGGGCTTTATAAAACAATTTAAAAAACGTGAAATAAAAGATATTTAATTTCAATATTAAATGGCAAAACACAGGACCTAATATCTTGTGTGTGTGTGGAGGGGGGTTGGTCACGGTTTTGGAGGGGGCACCTCTGCTGCAACCAGTGGGTTATCATAATATCTCTGTCCTTGACGATTGAACCTGAGAATGGTGAGTCTCATCACTCCTTTCTCTCTTCTTAAGCTCTTGCTACCCCCTTAGCAAGTTAAATGATACGAACTAAAGGTACTAAACGAAATATTTGCACACATAAAAGAAAACAAATGTACACAAAAAAAATAGTTTAACCTCATTATTTCCTGGATCTGTCGGCTATCTACTTCTGATACTTTGGTTTCTTTATTTCCTTGTACAGTAGTACCTTTCTTCCTTCTCTTTTCTCTACTCATGCTTCCAACTCCTGGAGTCACTTCCAGACTCCCTCTGAACGGCTTTAGGCGTTAGACATACAGAACTGTATTCTTTGAGGGTAATTGGACATGCTTGTTCACAGGCAACGTTGTTTCTGCCACTGGTATGGCCCTTGGTATTTAGCAAACAACTTCTTCGTTCCCCTTTCAGCGCGAACAGCGGTGATAACATAACTCATTGGTCAACCATATATTGCAGCATTTTTGTAGTTTTACTCACTGCCTCTTCCTGTTTCTATAACACACTTGTATTTGCCTTCCATACTCTATTCCGGATTTCCCTCATCACTTTTACGAATTCCTTCATTCTGCCTTTTCTATTCCTTATTAAGTCAAATGGCGATGGCATCCTACACCTGTAAACTACCTCACATGGGACAACCCTCTATTTGTGTGCAGCTTTGACTTGTAGGCACAGACACAAAGTCCCAGTTTGTGTGGTGTTCGTCTATGTAATATCCCAACATCTTTGCTATTGTATGATTCACTCTCTCCATCCTACAATTCGCTTGTGGATGCAGAGGGCTAGTTCTCAACTTCTTCACATCCAATAGCTTACACAATTCCTTAAACAAATCAGCCATGAAATTTGATACCTGATCTGTTACTGCCGTCTCAGGCACCCCAAACTACAAAATCCAATTATTGACGAATGCCTGAGTCACCATTGTTGCTTATTGATTTGGCACTGACACCATTTCCATGTACCTGGGCAAATGATTGATAATTGATAGAATGTACTGTGTCTGTCATTTAACTGCGGCTGAGTCACGGTGCTTGGCCATCAGCGAACGAACGGCGTGGTTATGCAGCAACCAAGGAGGTTAGAATAAAGGGAGGTGGCATTATTTATGTTCAGTAGAGGTTGGTTGAAGCCAGAAGGGCCATCATGCCTTTGTGCCCAAAACAAAGATTTCTCACTGAAACCCTGTGGAATATTGTCCACATTATGTAATACCACTTAGTTGACAGTCACATCGAAGTGCTTATATATTACGTACATTTCGACGATAGGAACTAGTACACACATGCACTATGACAAGTGTTTTGGGCACAAACAAGTGGCAGAGTGCCCAGTTTGCTAGCTTCACGTTTTCAGTGTAAGGGCATCTCCAGAGATTCTAACCTCCTTTTCAGCAACTGCTAATGACACCCTCTTAGCTCCACATGCACCACTATTTACATCGCTTTTCTTGGCGTGTGTTTTCCTCTTGCTTTTGGCTTTTGGTCATGCATAGTCCAGCAAGGCGGACGTACGCAGGAGGCTGCCTTGCACAGTTGAGTAAGCTATTTCCAAACCTGATAGAAACACATGTTACCACTGCCTATCGTTCACTGCTACTTCACTTCTGCCCAGACCATCTAATTTAACTATGACCATGACCCACTACAGACTGAGCCATTCTTATCTGATCACATGGGTAGATCATGGCCTATAGGAAACCTAGGTATACAGATTGGGATGCAGTGATATTTGTCATTACGACCGAAAAAAAATTTTAGTTCATCACCAAGATTACAAACTTAAATGTGGAATTGCAAATGAAGCAAGTAAGAAAATTAAACCTTACAAGAAAGGGAAGAAAATGAGCAAAATATTAGGATACCCTTGACAAATACAACCATGTAATCATATAATTGATGTTATAATTTTGAAAGGTATCCTGTTATGAAGTGAAAATTACTTCTACTTCAAACAAATTGAACTGAATTCCAACTAATCCAGCAGTTATTCTAAGGAAGGAAACGAGGGAGATGTTGGACATCTACAAGACTCACTTCTCTTTATGCAATCAGAGTTTAACATAAAGAGTCACGAAACTCCCAGTGATTTTCTGCACAACTGCAGCACTGCCAAGCAGCTGGGTCGTATATGCACACCACGAAACGATTGTTTATTGAATGTGTATTTTTGAGTAAAAAGCATATTCAAAATACCATCAAATTTAAGTGCTTTTGTGACGCTATAAATTGTAGCAGTTATCAAAAATATAATCTGGAAATCTGTTATTCGTAAAGGATGCTAAGAAGTAAGAGAATAATGTTGTGAACAAGTGTTCATTTACAGTGCTTTGTTATACTTTTAGTCATGAAGGAAAATCTTTAACAATTCATTTATTTCGAAACTTCAGCTGTTAATGAGAATCGTAAATGCTTAACCACTGCTTCATAATATTACTGCTATGTAAAAGTAATGTCTGAATGGACCTGATTGGAGTTAATCAACTGTTTCAGTAGAGCCTGCTTCAATTCATACCTCAATTTCACAAAAATTGTAGGCTTATATACCGACATACAGTTTTACCTACTAGTTTGAAAAAGTGAACGCATAGCTACAAATAATATGTCTGTGTATAAATTGACAGTATTAGCACAACACATTCTTGAAGATATACCGATTGAAACCTGCCAAGTAGCTAAAAAAGTCATGATAGGTACACACAAGGCACAGAAGCAAGGACAAGGTGAAAAGAGCATCTACATGGAGATGTATTATCTAGTCTCCAGGAATGTAAAAATCATGTCTGGTTTTTAACACATTAGCCAGGTTATGATTTTATTTTATTTATTTATTTTTTTTTTTTTGGGGGGGGGGGGGGTCAGGGGATTCAGTGAACGGACACTGTACTCTTAATAGAGTTACTAACGATATTCAAACTGCATGTTATATTACATTGTATATAATTCCAAAGGACTGTCTACTATACCCCACAGGATAGAAAAAAAAAAAAAATTCTTCAGTATGTACATATTCTCTGAAATAGGAATGAGGCAAATCATATCATGAATATAGGTAAATGTGGATCGAAACACGGACGGCAATCAGAAAGGCATTGCATGGAGCTTCCAATAACTTCTAAAGCATTAGCAGAGAAGCACTCCCAACCTCAACTTTTTGTGATATGTGAAAGCTGACAATGGAAAAATATTGTGTATAAATAATCTTGATTAAATAGAAACCTTGATTTGTTTACATAGGAACATCAAGAAATATTGCTGACTGACATTGTAATATATGTGTGACATTGTAATTAATGATAGTGGTTCCAGAATGAAACTTCACTCCGCTGCAGAGTGAAGTTTCATTCTGGAAACATCCCTTAGGCTGTGTCTAAGCCATGTCTCCACCATATCCTTTCTTCCAGGAGTGCTAGTCTTGCGTGTTTGCAAGAGAGCTTCTGTGAAGTTTGGAAGTAGGAGACGAGGTACTGGCGGAAGTAAAGTTGTGAGGCGGCATCGTGAGTCGTTTCGGGATAGCACAGTCGGTAGTGCGCTTGCCCGCGAAAGGCAAAGGTCCCAGGTTCGAGTCCCGGTTCCGGCACACAATTTTAATCTGCCAGGAAGTTTCAATGATAGTGGTGTTAAAAAACATCTCAACTCTGTAAAATACAATGGACTCCAGCGTACGACGGAATGTACTTAATTCATTAGATAATAAATTGCAACCAGCAGGTATTTTCTGTGATTTGTCAAAGGCATTTGATTGTGTGAACCATAACATCCTTTTAAGTAAATTAGAATTCTATGGCATCATGGGAAATGCTGCAAAATGGTTCAAGTCTCACCCCACTAACAGGAAACAAAGGGTGTCAGTGCAAGTAACTAGTGAATTAAGCGAACAGTCATCATCGGATTGGGAAAAAATTACATGTGGTATCCCACAAGGATCCATCTTAGGGCCATTGCTTTTTTTGTACATTAATGATCTCATCAGTTACACTGCCAGAAGTAGAGTTCGTTTTTTTTTTTTTTTTTTTTTTTTTTTTTTTTTTGCACATGATACAAGTATTGCAATAAAAAGTATGTCAAGCATAGTGATAGAAAGGTCTGCTAATGATATTTTCATGAACATTAATAAATGGTTTAAAGCCAACTCATTGTCATTAACCTTTGAAAAGACTCACTACATGCAGTTCAGAACATGTAAGAGATTTCCTGACAGCACATGCATTAAGTGTGAAGAAGAGCAGATAGAAGAGGTTGACAGTATTAAATTCCTGGAATTGCAGCTTTATAATAAATTTAGTTGGGAGGAGCACACCACAGAACTGCAGAAACGACTCGACAAATCTGTATTTTCAATAAGAGTGTTATCAGACATAGGAGACATAAAAATAACAAAGCTTGCATACTTTACTTACTTTCATTCCCTAATGTCATATGGTATAATATTTTGGGGTAACTCTTCAAGTTAGTCAAAAGTCTTCAGAGTCCAAAAACGTGTAATACATATTATATGTGGAGTAAATTCACGCACATATTGTAGAAGCCTCTTCAAAGAACTAGGTATATTAACTACTGACTCTCAGTATATTTATTCCTTAATGAAATTTGTCATAAATAATATACCCCTTTTCCCAACAAACAGCTCAGTTCATACATACAATACTAGGAATAAAAATGATATACACAAGGACTTGAAAGCACTTTAGTTCAAAAAGGGGTCCACTACTCAGGAACACACATTTTCAATAATTTACCATCAAGTATAAAAAATTCAGCTACAAATAAAGATCAGTTTAGGAGGAACCTAAAAGACTTTCTAGTGGCCAACTCCTTCTACTCCATTAGTGAATTTCTAAATTGTACCAAATAATGCATGCACTCATAGTATATTAGTTTTATTATATTATCAGAAAAAAGGGAGGAAAAACCTAAAATATTTATGTATCTGTATTTATATTATTAGTATTATCTATTATTCAACTTGTAAATTTTGTTTCTTGACATGTTCCACATCCACGAGGATCCCCTCAACATGGACCTACGGGACGAATAACTAATCTAATCTAATCTAATTGATAGTTTGTACACAGAAAATCCGCTGGAATTAGTACCCCTCTTTATTGTAATTTACCATGGGTACCTTGAGTGAGGAATTTTTCCAATATTTCTAGTGATCGGAAAACAGGCAAGGCAGACACATCTGTAAAGAAGAGACAATTGAAATAAGACCCCTCAGAAAGAAGTAAGTAAGCTACTCATTCATAATATTCTTCAGGGGTTTGCTGCCGGATCAAAACGTCATCTTGATACGATATTTCGGCGGTCCACCTGGCCGCCATCCTCAGGTGACAGTGCTGGTACACCGACTCGCCGAGACTGAGTACAAGCCGCGAGCGGCGGCCCCTATATACGCCGCGGAAGGCCGAGGGCGCGTGCGCAAAAATTGACAGTTTTGCCCTCTACGTTTCAGCGCCGCCAGTGGTGGAAGCCGGCGTAAACGATAGATCGCTATTCTGCAGAGACCGTTGTTTTTTTATGTCAAATAATAAAGGGTTCCACATTCTACTCAAAGGAAAACCCTTATCTCTGTTTATAATATTGTCAGTAAGACGAATAGCAATAGATTCTTTTAAAATACAGTCCCAATAGCGAGACGCTGAAGCAACCATTTGTGTTTCATCATATTTCATTTTATGTCCCTCAGTAAGACAGTGCTCAGCTACTGCAGATTTCTCTGGTTGAAGCAATCTTGTGTGTCGATGGTGTTCAGTACATCGATCTTGAATTGTGCGAATTGTCTGGCCGATGTAAACTTTTCCACAGTGACAAGGAATTTTTTATACACCGGGTTTCCTCAATCCTAACTCGTCTTTTACTGAGCCCAAGAGTGCTCTAACCTTGACAGGTGGACGAAAAATGCATTGGATGTCATATCGTTTCAAAATCCTTCCAATTTTAGATGAAATGCTTCCAGAAAACGGTAGGAACTTGCAAGTTTCTTTTTGTGGTTCCCACGACGGTCCAAATTGAAAAGCACGGCAGATCTGTTGGTCCGTGTAACCATTCTCCTTGAAAACCGTTCTCAGATGGTCCATCTCTTTAGTTAGACTTTCAGCATCTGAAATGGCAAAAGCTCTTTTTGTCAGCGTACGCAGGACACCAGTGCGCTGGTAAGGTGGATGACAACTTGTTGCATGCAAGTAGCGGTCCGTGTGAGTGGGCTTTCTGTAAACACTATGTCCCAATGTTCCGTCACCCTTTCTGTACACCATGACATCTAAAAATGGAAGCTTCCCATCTATCTCGACCTCCATAGTGAACTTAATGCTAGGATGGAGGCAGTTAAAATGGTCCAGAAAACGGTTCAGAGCATCTTTCCCATGTGGCCATACCATGAAAGTATCGTCAACGTACCTCCAGAAACATGTAGGTTTTAGAAACGACGTTTTCAGCGCCGTGTCCTCAAAATCTTCCATAAAAAAATTGGCGACTATGGGGGATAATGGACTCCCCATAGCCACTCCGTCAGATTGTTCAAAATAATGACCGTTGAATAAAAAGTACGTCGACGTCAGCACATGGCGGCAAAGCTCCGTTGTCTCCTCGTCCAGAATTTCACTAATTAATTGCAAGGACTCTTCCAGAGGAACCCGGGTAAAAAGCGACACCACATCGAAGCTAACCAGCAAATCAGAGGGACTCAGACGCAAAGACTTCAGCCGCTGAATAAAAACTGTAGAATTGGAAATATGATGTTCACATTTACCGACGTAAGGGCTGAGAATCGATGTCAGATACTTGACCAGGTTGTAAGTGGGAGCGCCCAAATTACTCACAATCGGTCTCAGTGGGATTAAAGTCTTGTGTACCTTAGGCAGACCGTACAATCTAGGTGGAACGGCGGCACAAGGACGAAGTTTTTTGAGCTCGTCCTCAGGTAAGGAACTCTTCTTCAACAGTGAAAGCGTCTTTCTTTTGATCCGCTCGATTGGGTCATTCTGCAACCTACGGTATGCTGTGTCCTCAAGTAAAAGATCCATTTTCCGCAGGTAATCATCACGTGACAGAACCACCGTGGAATTACCTTTGTCTGCTGGTAAAATTATTAAATCCTGATCTTCTCTTAAGGACCGGATGGCAGCTCTTTCATGTGAGGAGATGTTACTCCGTGGAGGCGGCGCCCGACGCAACGTATGTGAGACCTCATGTCTTATTACTTCTGCCTGGTCTTCAGGGAGCTTTGATACCGCTTGCTCAACCGCACAAATGATTTCCGTGATGGGAACATTCCTCGGTGTGGGAGCAAAATTAAGGCCCTTTTTCAACACAGATAGTATGGCGTCATCCAATTCCTTATCTGTGAGGTTAATCACATTCCGTCGGTGGGTTTCGTCATCCAATATCGTAGCTTTGGAACAAAGTCGGTCAAACTTGGAAGATTGCCTAGTGGCAGCATTCCTGTGGGCCCAGTCGGACATAGCCCAAGAAGAAACATCCACTCACTCCCATGAAACAGACGACAGTTGCGAAGATACCTCCAAGTGCCTAAGGTACACAAGACTTTAATCCCACTGAGACCGATTGTGAGTAATTTGGGCGCTCCCACTTACAACCTGGCCAAGTATCTGACATCGATTCTCAGCCCTTACGTCGGTAAATGTGAACATCATATTTCCAATTCTACAGTTTTTATTCAGCGGCTGAAGTCTTTGCGTCTGAGTCCCTCTGATTTGCTGGTTAGCTTCGATGTGGTGTCGCTTTTTCCCCGGGTTCCTCTGGAAGAATCCTTGCAATTAATTAGTGAAATTCTAGACGAGGAGACAACGGAGCTTTGCCGCCATGTGCTGACGTCGACGTACTTTTTATTCAACGGTCAATATTTTGAACAATCTGACGGAGTGGCTATGGGGAGTCCATTATCCCCCATAGTCGCCAATTTTTTTATGGAAGATTTTGAGGACACGGCGCTGAAAACGTCGTTTCTAAAACCTACATGTTTCTGGAGGTACGTTGACGATACTTTCATGGTATGGCCACATGGGAAAGATGCTCTGAACCGTTTTCTGGACCATTTTAACTGCCTCCATCCTAGCATTAAGTTCACTATGGAGGTCGAGATAGATGGGAAGCTTCCATTTTTAGATGTCATGGTGTACAGAAAGGGTGACGGAACATTGGGACATAGTGTTTACAGAAAGCCCACTCACACGGACCGCTACTTGCATGCAACAAGTTGTCATCCACCTTACCAGCGCACTGGTGTCCTGCGTACGCTGACAAAAAGAGCTTTTGCCATTTCAGATGCTGAAAGTCTAACTAAAGAGATGGACCATCTGAGAACGGTTTTCAAGGAGAATGGTTACACGGACCAACAGATCTGCCGTGCTTTTCAATTTGGACCGTCGTGGGAACCACAAAAAGAAACTTGCAAGTCGCTGGCTTTCCTACCGTTTTCTGGAAGCATTTCATCTAAAATTGGAAGGATTTTGAAACGATATGACATCCAATGCATTTTTCGTCCACCTGTCAAGGTTAGAGCACTCTTGGGCTCAGTAAAAGACGAGTTAGGATTGAGGAAACCCGGTGTATAAAAAATTCCTTGTCACTGTGGAAAAGTTTACATCGGCCAGACAATTCGCGCAATTCAAGATCGATGTACTGAACACCATCGACACACAAGATTGCTTCAACCAGAGAAATCTGCAGTAGCTGAGCACTGTCTTACTGAGGGACATAAAATGAAATATGATGAAACACAAATGGTTGCTTCAGCGTCTCGCTATTGGGACTGTATTTTAAAAGAATCTATTGCTATTCGTCTTACTGACAATATTATAAACAGAGATAAGGGTTTTCCTTTGAGTAGAATGTGGAACCCTTTATTATTTGACATAAAAAAACAACGGTCTCTGCAGAATAGCGATCTATCGTTTACGCCGGCTTCCACCACTGGCGGCGCTGAAACGTAGAGGGCAGAACTGTCAATTTTTGCGCACGCGCCCTCGGCCTTCCGCGGCGTATATAGGGGCCGCCGCTCGCGGCTTGTACTCAGTCTCGGCGAGTCGGTGTACCAGCACTGTCACCTGAGGATGGCGGCCAGGTGGACCGCCGAAATATCGTGTCAAGATGACGTTTTGATCCGGCAGAAAACCCGAGAAGAATATTATGAAGCATTACGCCGGGAAAGCCTACGCAGTCACACAAAGCTACTCATTATTCCAGTAGTATTCACCACAACTTCTAATATATTTAACCCACCGCCATACAAGACAGTCAGTTCCACCACACACGAATGTTTACAGTTAGCTACGGGACCATGATTTTTGCCCAGGAATGCACCTACTCAGTGGTGGCACGTCCTACATGTTCACTGGTTCAGTGAACCCTCGGACAAAAGCTCCTTGTGAAAAAAAGTAAATAAATGAATAAAATAAAAAAGGGGTTTAAACTATCATTATTCGTTTTATTTTTCTACCAGAAAATTTTAAATGCACATTCAAAGTATTTTTATCCCATGAGTAACATTTTACGTCGCAGAGACAGCACGATATGAGTCGAAGCCCGGCCGCTTCATAAAGACGGTAGTGGCCACAGCGTTGCAATGTGCATGCGCAGCTGAGGTTCTAATTCTCTTCTGAACCCCCTGGAGGCAGCATATGGGCGCGCCCGCAGCTGGGGGGGGGGGGGGGGGCGAGGGGAAACGCCGCATTTAACATTGGCGTTGGTGCTGGTAGAGACGCCAGCTCCTCACTACTCGAGCTCTGGTGGCTACGCACCAATGGTTCCGAAGCAAATGCAATGGAGCTACTGTGCACCTCGCACATTAAAGATTCATCGAAAACACGACGTATTTTGTAAAATATCTTTTAACTATAAGTTAAAGACTCATCAACTGTAAAAGCCTTCAAAAGATCTATTATGAATAATAAATGAAGTGACTACTCTCTGCCTTGCAAGAATAGCCGTGTGGTTAGCGGCATCGCGCTGCGCTGTCGAAGGTAGTGGGTTTGAGACAGTGAGCACAGAAAATATAGAGAGGCTATAGCGTCTACATCAGTGTACAGGCAGTAAAGCCCGGCAGCCATCTTGGTTGGGTGTAGAAACGGATGATGATGATGATTGGTGTTTTAGGGCGCTCAACAGCGAGGTTATCAGCGCCCGTAGAAACGGGGCTGGGCCGATAAATGCATAGTTCTTCAAGTGGAGTTCAGCTTAATTACATTGTCATTTGAACCCCTTAGGATAGGAAAAAAATTACCAAATTTTTCACGTTGACAGGTGAATACTGAATGAATGCAACTGTGTTCTTAGTAAGTACAATATGTATTGTGTTTGTATAAAAATAATAATTGAAACTATTACTTTTGTATGAAATAAAAATTGTGACCTGAAAAAGTTAGTTGCCTGCCACTTTTTTGTTTTTTTTTTTTGTTTTTTTTTTTGTTTTTTTTTTTTTTTTTTTTTTTTTTTTTTTTTTTTTTTTTTTTTTTTTTTTGTTTTTTGTTTTGTGGTCAAGAAATTTTCGTCAGCGAGAAAGTTGTAGATAATGTAATGAACTTTTCTTTTTATTTAAAAATTCTTTTTATAGCTCCCCTGGTTTTCTCACAAATTTGGATACAATAGAGCGGTGGAACTTTTCAAATTCTACTCGTTACTTTCAGCAAGTATGCTCACCAGCGAGCACAGATTCTGTTGCCCACTCACCTTGTACTTTGTGACCAATATTGATAAACATTTGTAATATAGGATACAATTTTCGGTATACAAGAATTATGACTCAACACTTTTTACTTATTTTATTACTAACTAGCTGAGCCGCTTCGGCGTTGCACGGGTAATCTTTAAACTACTTTAACTCGAGAACTGCAGAACGTATCGTGATGCGGTTTCTTTCAATTTCTCGGTATAATCCTGTGTTCAACATAGGCTACATTAAATGCCAATACGAAAATGATGAATAATTGAAATAGAATGATATACCACTTCCCACTTTTGTGACCTTTGTAGCGTAGCCTAGATTATGAGACATGCGCCAAAGTACATAGGATAGAATTATAGAACTCATGACGATTATATATATATGAAAAAAAAAGAAAGACCGCGAGATCAGACGACTAACTTTTACAGATCTCCCACAATCACTATATTTGTAGTCTTAAGCCATCTCGCGCCAGTGCTTTAGAGGAGAAAAATGATAAATGTGGTTCACTCATAAATGCACTTGCGTATCAGTTAATTTTTATTTATTTATTTTTAGGGTGTTTGTGAGTTCTGCAAGGGTATGCTATGTACACGGGCCTAGCTCTTATAGTTTAGGCTCCAGAGCTGACTGAAGTGCAGAAGTTTTAAACGATTCCACGTTATGATTCTTACTTTAGTTTTTTTCACGTGTTCGTATTGTAATTAAATACTGCCTAAGATTATCCTGGGATTCTAAATAAGAAATTAAAAGAAACCGCGTGACGATACGTTCGGTACTCCTCGAGTTATAAAAGGTTAAAGGGACAGACAGAGGGGAAAATGTACTTGTATTTCATATAATAGTATGATTTACTAACCGTAGCTGAAATTTGTAATTATTTATTTATGGCAAAAATAGATTGTCATAAAGGAACGCCTTAAAATGTATGAAAAAGGAATTAACAGACAGCGAACTCAATGAACTGCCCTGTGCTCGCAGCTGTGGCCGGGTGGCGCTCGGCCGCCATGTTGGTTGGGTGGCGCGCTTTCAACCGGCTTCATTTCACCGTCACCTCTCTATGTTATTCTGTGCTCGCTGGTTTGAGACCGCCTGCAAGCAATTTTTTTAAAAATCTCCTTTTTAACAGATACGGGAACAACATCGACTTTTTTATTGTTACGGTTGCACAGTGGTTGAGTGTCAGACTACAAATCCAAAGGTCGCGGGTTCGATCCCGCCAGGTTCTACGATTTTTATCTGTCACTTTCCACTTCTTTCACCTCTGGCAATATTGCTCATGTGCCGAGCAGCACCGCGGATCAGAACCCATTTTAACTGTAGGTCCCCCTATAACTGGCTGGGTAAGTCAGTTCGAAGGTCGGAGGAAGGCAACGGCATACCACCTCCAAACACGACCATGCCTAGTAAAGCACTGTGGTGTTCAAACCAATCTTCGGATTGTTGACTGCTTTACCTTTTTACCTTTACTTGGCACATATACTTCGGACGTTTTTTGCAAATGTCTCGCGATTTTGAGAGTATACTCTATACTCTTCAATGTAACAAATATTTAACGGTTTGAAAAGATATACAGGAGAGCAACCTTTGCACATGCCTAGGGTTAGGAGGGGGTGGAGCTTAGTGTCACATGACTCGAAGGTAGCTTGTCTTTAACACTTTTTTTTTTTTTTTTTTTTTTTTTTTTTTTTTTTTTTTTTTTTTTTTTTTTAGTTGGAGCTACCTTCGCCTCTCGTTCTGGGGTCTCCGAATCTCGAGAGCTATTTTTTGTAGACTGGCCCCGTACCTCTCGTCCTGGGAAGGCCTCCAAGATGCAAAAGTTACTGTTTAATAGTAATACATGTATTTACAAGCGGACGGGGGGGGGGGGCGGCTCATTTTGTTTTGCCGCCGCCCCGGGCCTCCGACAGCCTTTGTCTGCTACTGGTGAAATCAGTTACTGTGTTGTAGTGTTCATGTGCATATTCATATGTTCTTGGTGTTTATTATCAAAGAAAAACCAACTACGTTCACTATGTTTTAAAAATAAATCACTCAGCTTTAAGTTTGGAAGAGAAATCTGAAATAAAGAAGCTTGATAGGCCGACGCCTCAGCTCGAGTTTAAGCGAGTGCAAACAAGTGGAGATAAGGCATTCTGCAGATCTTGTAACGATAATATATGTAAATAGGGGAGGGGGTGCTTAGTGAACCCCTAGTCATCTGAAACACCAGCCGCCATTGCACCTATTCGTCTGAAACATACCGATGACCATGGTTGGGGAGTAATGCGTTACTTGTAGCTCCGTTGCCAGTAACAGTTACTTTTCAAAGGTAACGTACGGTAACGGCGTTATTATTTGCCTAAAGTAAGTAAGTTACTTTTATCGGTTAATGGTTTAACTTAAGTAAAAGGTAAAGCAGTCAACAATCCGAAGATTCGTTTGAACACCATGGTGCTTTACTAGGCATGGTCCTGTTTGGAGGTGGTATGCCGTTGCCTTCCTCCGACCTTCGAACCGACTTACCCAGCCAGTTATAGGGGGACCTACAGTTTAACGTGGGTTCCGAACCACGGTGCTACTCGGTATTTTTCACATGAGCAATACTGCCAGAGGTGAAAGAAGTGGGAAGTGACAGATAAAAATCATAGGATCTGGCGGGGATCGAACCCGCGACCTTTGGATTTGTAGTCTGGCAATCTACCACTGTGCAACCGAGGCGCACTTTAACTTAAGTATCGTTACTTTTTTGTCACAGTGTAAGAGGACAGCGCCCCTTACGGCAGAACCGTTTATTTTCGGTGTGCGGGAGTGATATATCGACGGTTTAGGCTCCTAGCGCGCCACTTGAATTTGAGAGGAGTGTGGTTTTGTGGGTGTATGGTGGGTTAGCGTGTGAAGAAGCGGTTGTGATTTATACAGTGGAAGGTTTATTCAAGGTGCAACAGTGTGTCATTAGTACGACGACCGTGTCAACCGCATCGGTATCATGTGTTTACTTACTTGGATTACGTAGGCAAAGCATCAAGATTCAGTATAATGGCGACCAGTGACTTCAATGTTTGTAACAAGAAGAGTAACCGCAGATAATATGACTGTACTAGCAGACACAGAAGAAAAGCTTCAGGAAATGATGGAGACTATTGTAAAGGTGGGGAAATATTTCGGAATGAAAGTGAGCATCGATAAGACCAAATTTATGAAAATCGGAAAAGAAGGCGACACGATCAGTATAACACTAGATGTAAGAAAACTACAACAGAATCAATCATTCCAATCTCTGGGAAGCTTGATAACTCCCAATGGCAGTTGGAAAGAAGAAGTGAGACGCAGGATATACTTCGGAAAGAAAGCGTTTGGGAGAGAAAGAGCTTTACTGACAGCCAGGAGCATCCCCATTAATCTCTGGAAGAAGTACTCCAAATGTTTTGTGTGGAGCGTTATGTCTTATGGTTCTGAAACGTGGACAGTCAGAAAGAAAAAACAAAAACATTTAGAAAGTTTTGAAATATGACTGTGGAGAAGAATGGAGCAAATGAAATGAACTGACAGAACGAGAAATGAGGAGGTGCTGAGAAGGGTAAAAGAGGAAAGGAATTTCATGAGAATGATACAGAAAACTTCTTGGCTGGACACATACTACGCAGGAACTGTCTACTGCAGAGGATAATTGAGGGAAAAGTAGAAGGTAAACGAGAGAAAGAAGAAGGGTAAGTATGTTAACAGATGTGAAGAAACGAAGACGGTGCAAATAAATGAAGCAGGATTTCCAGAAGAGAAAGACATGGATGATATCCAGTCGATATCTCTCTGCGGACAGAGTTACCGAAAAAAGAAGTTAGTCCATCTCTGATAATATTATTCAGAAAGCAACAACTTTCATTTTTGTAGCAACGAACCGAGAGGAATGTGAAACAGCAGTGATGCAGGTCATTCCGCAGGCGAAATTCATGCATGATAACACACACCAACGTGTGGGTAGGACCACCTGCACAACAGCTTCCGGTTTCAGTGTCGAGGGTAGTGAACTACTGGTAGTCAGTGGCAAACAGCGTTTGCTGTAGCCTTTCCGTTACAGAACACTGTAAAATTGTAATCGTTGTTGCTACCATACCGAAGGTATTTGCATACGAAACACATTCTAGGTTAATTCATCGATATAAAAAGTCATGGGGTACCTCCTAATTGTAGGAAGTCAAGCAACTGGACGCATCCATAAGTCCTTGGAGGGCTCCTACAGAGTTATTCAGCTATGCTGCCTCTGTAGTTGTCCATAACAGCAATTGTTCCCGGTGCAGGATTTTGTGCACGAACGAACTTCTCGATTACGTCCCATAAATATTCGATGCGATTCGTGTTGGGTGGCTAAATAATTAGCTAGTATTGTGCCAGATGTTCTTTAAACCAAGCACTAACAATTATATACATGTCTGAAAGAACAGACGCCATTAGTTGATGTTAACCGCCGTAAATTTGGGAATTCGAAATATCCAAACATCTCGACTTTTGCAGGACGTTGAAATATAATCAATGGCGAAGTTGAAAATTTGTGGTGCACCGAGATTCGAGCTTGGATTTCCCGCTTCGCGGGCTTAACTGCCTAAATTTTTCAAAGTTCGATATTTAACTTTATTTTTAATTTTTGATTTCTTGTTCATCTAAATCATGCATATAAGCTATTACGTGACCTCTCTCTGTCTTAGTGGGCTGTAACATAATGTGGCCATATGAAGATACTGGGCACACAGATGCATATTTGAAATATTTTGTGGGACATTTGGAGATATGTTTCATTAATCAGATTTTAATACAAGTAAGGCATAATTTGAACAAAATAATTCTTACAAACTAACTTATAACACCAAAAAGAAAGTAATTCACAATCATGTGATTTATAGACTTCATGGTACACTTCAAAGCATTCCAGGTACAGTCCTTCATCACATTTTCCATATTTTGAGGAGCTGCTAATAATTTCTGTTTCCAGTACAAACCTACAAATCTTTTTTTCTCAGTTTTCTTGATGTAGTGTTTTACATCATCACATCCGATATGAGTTGGAACAGTCGATTTGTATCCGCAAATAGGACTGACGGACGGCCTGCCTGCTCCTTTTACAGGATTCATATATCTCTTTAGGTAAAGGTATACAATTTGTCGCCGGCCGCAGTGGCCGAGGTGACTGAGGCGCTCCAGTCACGGTCAGCACGGCCACTACGGTCGGGGGTTCGAATCCCCCCTCGGGCATGGATATTTGTGCCGTCCTAGTTCGTAAGTAGTTCATAAGTAGTTTGTAAGTTTAGGGACTGATGACCCCGTAGTTAAGTCCCATAAGCTTAACAAACATTTGTATTTTGTACATTTGTACAATTTGTCTCCTGAATTCAATTTGAATAGTCCTAGCCCCAGTTCCTTTCTCCAGCTGTCACGCATTATGTACAGATGTCAATCTGCCAAGAAAGTAAACCCCAGTACCATTTCTGATTCCCTACATTTATTCTGCACAGCAGTGTTTTCATCCATCCTCTCCACTCCTGGCATGTGTTTATTATAGGCTGCTATAATTTGAGCACGTTTTACTTGAACTGTCATCTTTTCCTTTCCAAAATATCTTTTCACAAAATGAACAGTTTCTACTCCTTCACAGATGGAAACTACAGCAATCATTGGATTTCCACCCATTTTGTGTCAATAGCGCTGTCATCCTTGTAAAGTGTGGATTCAAAATACCCCTTTCATTTTCAAGTACCGCTTGCTTTGATGAAATGGGCCTCTGTTTTCTACAATAGTGAATGTTCCTGCATAGCACTTTTTTCAGGTATAACAGAACAGAAAATCCTGCAAATACGTTGTCAAAGAGAAAATGGAATGGCAGGAGCTTTACATCAAGTGTTGAATCATTTATAGTCTGAACGAGTGGAGTAGAAACTTTATCAAACTTATCATTTGAATCCTCAAACAGGATGATTTAACGGTCAATTCAGGCTGTAAAGATTCTGCCAGGTCTCTTTTATGATATGAAAAGTGAAAAAGAAACGAAATCATTTTCGACCCTGCAATTTCCCAGCGTGTCCATACGTCCATGACTGAAATAATCTCTTCATAAACAGAAAGTGAATGGATGGATAACAAATTCTCTCGAATGAAAATCTTTAAAGACATATTTATGTATACTGCAACTATTTTCACAGGCCAAAATGAAGAAGTTATTTATGAAACGTTAATTACTTTACATCAATATGCTTCACTACGGACTTCAATACAGGCAGTAACAATCACAGTGTAAATGGAAACAAAAAAGTCTTAACACATTTGCCGTGCCTTTCTGTAGTACACTGAAAATCTAAAGAAACTGGTATAAGCGTGCGGATCAAGCCCCCACAATCCCGTAAGCGGACGACTGCGAATTTGAAGAGCGACTCGGCGACCATTGTAGTGGCAAACTTCCGCGCGAACTTTAATCTTTTGATTAGAGAGAGTATTCGTCTGAGTTAAGTCACGAAAACTGTGTCCAGTTGAAATATATAACTACAAAATAGTTTCAGACTCCTTGAATATACAGCAACTATCGGTTGTGTGTAGTAATTGGCCAACAGCGTTTCCTCTTCCTAACGAAACCGAACTATAATATTTAGTTTTTTAGAGTTCTAAGTGCAGCATATGAACGGAATCTATCATCAGACACGATGTTTTGGCACTTTCTCAGTATATTCTACGATGGTGGAACATTTGTAAAAACATTAATTTCGGAAGAGTTTCACACTTTACGTCTTTGCTTTAGTGCCGTATTCTCCAATATTTAGATACTTAATAGCATCAAAAAATGAAACAGGGCTGCCTGAAACAGCTAATGTTTAAAATCGATTGTGAAAGTGAAATATGCCGTCAGATACATAACTGTAAAATAGCTTCTTACCTTGTGAATACAGCAACCAGCCACTACCAAATTCTTTTAAGAACACCAAGTATGCCATAACTTTTTCTTAACTAATGCATCTAACATTAGCATTAGGGTATCTAGCAAGAATATTAGCATTTTAATGCCGTAAGCCAAATACCTTACAGTAGCCTGAACTGCTCAAAAGTCAACAACTATTGTCATAGGGTTCAACTTCACAAAGTGCATCCATTGTGGGTACGTGTAGCTGAAATCATGACAGAGGAGGTGGTCTCCGAATTAAATTCTCATCATTTCCAAGCAGTTCACCCAGTCCACCATATCATCAATTACTCCAGCGCCACCTACCTTATGCGAATCTTCATTGAATCTGCCCTCACTATCCATCTGCTCCTTACGCACGGATCCCTGATATAGACCCGCCATAACGAAGTTTAAACTTTCAAATCCCTCCTCCAGTCCTACAATAGCCAGAAATGCCTACTGTGCAACGACCACCCACCAACATTTCCTCACTGTATAAATTCCCAGTTCTTCCAATAATTTCAAAATTTCACGTTTTCTCTTACTTGCAATATCTCCCATGACAGCCACCCAACTTATTCTACCAAATACAAGCATATCCCCCACCTATCATAGTAGAATTAAACATGAACCTTCTGCCAGGCACTTAAATGTGATTTGGAGACTATCCCATGTAGATGTAGATGTATATGCCCATCTGCCCTAACGATCACCCCAGTCATTCCAATAACTCACTAAACCCACCTCCCACAGCAGAAAATCAGATTCCTCATCATTGCCCTCCACAATATTCACATACCCGACAACAACATAGGCCCTACCCTGTCACAAATTTCCCTTGCTGTCCACTTCATATTCCACCTCAAAAACCGAGCCACTCACTCCCTTAGGTCCATTTTGTCTTCCCCATCTTGACACCTTCGTCTAAACATCTTCTTTTTTCACCCTTATAACCCACTTCCTAGACTTCCATCATGGTGCGACAGACATACAACATCTTACTCACTCCTTACCAACCAACAAGCATGTCTTCATGCATATATTGTCCTAAATTAATGTTTATAACTTTATTCTTTATGAAACATTGTTCAGCCCTGTCACAGTATCCAAATATCACCCAACATTCCCCACCTTACCATCTGGCCAAAGATGCAGTTGCTATTGGCCACCACTAGAACATCCCATAACATTTACCCAGCAATCCCACGGATTGCCTTATCCTTATACTGTTCTTTAGAACTCAATTACCAATGCAACCATCTACACCTAACCTACATCCCACATCCTCTACGATTTCCTTACAATGACGACACCTTTTCCAATATTATTACTGCAAGAAGACATAGTCAGTCACTACGTCCGCCACATCCCTAGAAAAGCCATTTACTTCATTCTCCCACCATAGTCCCCAATCCCACTCCTTCTCTGCAAATCCTGTTACTTCTACTGTTCATTCCTACAGACTTGAGACCGGAGTATACACATACGTCCCCGAGAAATATAGAGAAACATCAGAAATTTACTCAATGCTAAAAAACCGCAGGGACTGACGCCAGACATGCACCATACTCAACGCAAGAGTCCACATAAACTCTTCCAAGCACTTCTCGTCCTTTGTGACACCCATCACTTATATCGCTCAATCCTAGAGACTCATGACTAGGATACACTTATATGTTACCAACAAATACAGACATGCATCAGAAACTTACCCAGTGCTAAAAACCGCTGTAACTGTCGCCAGACATCCACCAGACTGAACGCAGAACTTTCCATGCACTCTTCCAAGTACTGAAAAGCATTCATACAACTCATTGGCAATCATTTCAACCCTCACTGTCCGAACCTCCACAACATTCATCCTTTAACCAACTACCAGAGCAAAACTGATCACTTTGCTTCGTATCTCTCTGAGAACCCCTTTGGCAGTGGCGGACTAAGGGGGGAAGGGGGGGGGGAGGGGCCGGAGCACTCCGGGCATCTCGTCTTGGGGGGGCTCAAAATACCCAAAAACACGTTATTTATTTATTTATTTTTGAGCGCCCTAGGCCTCTTGTACTGGGGCCTCCACATCTCTAAAGCTTTTTTTAATTATATATATATATATATATATATATATATATATATATATATATATATATATATATATATATATATATATATACTGGCCCGTGCCTCTAGTCCCAGGGGGGGGGAGCCACCAAATCTCAACGATTACCTTTTTTATAGTAGTACATGTATTTACAAGTGGACGAGGGGCCTCATTTTGTTTTGCTTCCGACAGACTTAGTCCGCCACTTGGCCCTCACTTTCATTATTCCCCGTTCCACACAATCGATGTATGCACAAATACCATGCACTCATTCCTGGCTCCCAGCTTCCGGTTCAGTACAAACAGAATTAAATAGGTATAGATATTCCGGATATAGTGTTAGCTTTTGGAGGTTATCTGATTTGTTTAAAAAACTACAAAAACACACAGGTTGCCAATGATCGCTTCAAAAACGTTTATCAGACTTTGCGTATTACTTGCTATTTAATCTTCTTTTCCACTTTATTCATTCTACCATTATTTTTTACTTTCCATATATTTTCCTCATCCCCCCCCCCCCCTTGCTAGCTGGCAAGTGATGCACTTGCCCTCACTCACTATGAACACTTTCGAACAACCTACAACATCCGCAAACTTGACTCTAATAATCCTATAGTTTTCCCCCATATTTTACCACCTTGGTATGCGGCCGTGCCTCTACCAATGCATCCCACCAACGCTACACCTACATAACCTCCCAAAGAAATTTTATCTCTCTCCCCCTCCGAGCTCATGAAATCCGTCATGACATTTAACCCTCCTACCAAACCTAAATCCACCACATCCACCACATATTATCAAGTCCACGTTTCCCTACTCTATTTCCCCTATACGATTCCCCTTTTCGCTCCTCCTCTTCCAACCCCCTTTCCCTCTCAATATTTAGCTTCTTTGATTTCACTGCCTACTCCTCCTTTCTTGCCTCCCAAAAACCACACTGCCCCCATCCATTTTTTAGTGACAGCAGAGTACTTCGTTTTAAGACCAATGCCTACTACTGCGTGTTTTTAAATTTTCAAATATTTTCTTATTGACTGTTGGTTTTACCCCTCTTATTATTACGATACTCTTTTAAATAAAAATGATGCAATCCACCCTTATGATATATAAACACAACTTCCACCTTTACAAAATTCAGTCACTAATATCATATAATGTATAGGTTAGTTGCCAACTGGCTGAAAAGCTGTTCAATTTCCTGCGGAAGGGGCATGAACTCACAAAAATAATAATTATAATAAAACATCAGAAACAGATTTCAGTACCAGTAGGGAATTTATTTCACTATGATTAAACATAAGGACAATCTCTGTTATTTGGTATCTCAAAGAACTGGTTATTGTTTACATTTGTTGTTGGGGAAAAAGCCAAACGCCCACGTGTGATACAACGAGTGCAATATAAAAGAGAACAGGCATCTGAAGAAAAATAAGTCAGTTCGAAACCGACAATTATTGTAAGAAACAACAAATGTAAACTAGAATAGCCGTTTGAAGGTGAATATGTCTGGTCGAAACCAGTGATGGCGCTTTATGCAAAAATAAATGGCATTGTTAATAATAGCTAGTCCTGTTTTTCTCTTTAGAAGGATAAAAAATATTCAAATGTGTGTGAGGTCTTATGCGACCAAACTTCGTGGTTGTCAGTCGCTAGACTTACACACTAATTACTTGTCTAACTTAAACTAACTTACTCAAAGGACATCACAAACATCCATGCCCGAGGGGGGATTCTAACCCCCGGCCATAGCGGCTGTTTAGATGGATAAATTTGTACTTTGTACACCACCGCAGTTTCGAAAACTCCAGTTTCCTATAAAATAACGTGAAGAAAGTTTGTGTTCTAAGTGACATTAAATTGAGCCACTATGTTTTATTTAGAATTGCACAAGTACAAAAAGACAGCATTATATTTTTAACCATTAGAATTATAATCTAAAAAACCACCTCTTATAGTTTTACGTTTTGGTGTGGTGACTCAAAGACCATGTGCCATCAACTAACACAAGTTTCAAAGAATTTTTCTGTTGTTTGGCACCTGGGTCAAGTCTTGCGACAGGCAACAAAATCAAATGTTTGTAAATCTATCGGACCAAACTGCGTGGTCATCAGTCCGTAGCTTACAAACTACTTAAACCTACGTAAACTAACCTACGGACAAACACACACACCCATGCCCCAGGGAGGGCTCGAACCTCCACGGCGAGCAACCGCGCGCTCCGTATCGAGACGCTTTAGACCGCTCGGCTACTCCACCGCGGCGACAGGCAACAGAATATTGAGAACATGAGCTACTGAAAACGCAGTTTGTTAAAATACTCACAACGTTTTGTAATCTAAGTCTTAAATTATAAAATAATCAAATTCGAGCGAAGTCTGTCTCGTTGCTGGGATCCTAATAGCTGAAAATTGTAACCCTTTTCGGGAAGTCAGGAGAACCACTACGACAATTATTATGCTACCATCGTCACAAATATCGCTTAGTAATAACGAGAATTCGATAAGAGAGATCACAACATCTACAAAGGGATAGTCATTTTTCACTAGCTCAGTAAGCGAATGAAATAGGACTATTACACTATGCACTTTCCTTGAAATTGTACATTGATTCGCGAGATGTAAAGAATATTTCATTTTTTCTTCGACGTACAGTGTAGTAAATAGCAGCGACTGTTACTCTATTGTTCAACTGAAAAAAAGAGAGAGAGAGAAAACATAGTGTTTAGCTGCCTCTTCCAGGACGAAAATGCGACGCAAATTGCAGTGAGAGCCGCGAAATGTAGAGAAAGGCAGAAGCTGATAGGGAAATGTGTAGCGATATGAAGCCAACAATTCGCAAAGGAAGAACCTCTCTGGCAGACTTTTCATCCGGAAAAAAGTCGGTCGTCAAACCCACATCGCGGCAACTACCATCATAACGGCGGCTAATTAGCTGCTGTCATATATATGTTATCTGTTTTGGAGGCTCGCGTGTAGTCTAGTCGCGGCATGGAGCTTCTCGGCAGGTAAGTCATACTGCATGTTCTGGTACACTGCCAAAAAAAGCTGTCGTTAAATGGGAATTTGGTTTAAACACCGCGATGCTTTACTAAATGTTCAAATGTTTGTAAATCTATCGGACCAAACTGCGTGGTCATCAGTCCGCAGCTTACAAACTACTTAAATCTAGGTAAACTAACATAAGGACAAACACACACACCCATGCCCCAGGGAGGACTCGAACCTCCACGGCGAGCAACCGCGCGCTCCGCAGCGAGACGCTTTAGACCGCTCGGCTACTCCACCGCGGCTGATGCTTTACTAGGTGTGGTCTTATTGTCTTCTTCTGACATATAGATGACCCAGTCAGCCCTAGGGGGAGATGTACAATTTTACGTGGACTCCAAAGGAAGGTATAAGTCACTGCGTTACAGATACGAATGGTTCAAATGGTTGTAAAGTCTAAGGGACTTAACTACGGGGTCATCAGTCCCTAAACTTGCAAACTAGTTATGAACTACTTACGAACTAGGACGGCACAAATATCCATGCCCGAGGGGGGAATCGAACCCCCGACCGTAGGGGCCGTGTAGACCGTGACTGGAGCGCCTCAGTCTCCTTGGCCACCGCGGCCGGCTACAGATACGCTCGGTCCCTTGCGGGACTACAGTATAGGCTGCGAGCAAGAGGTACTAATTGGCAGGGGGCACTACCATTATAGTGCACTACAAATTGAGAATTTGGCGTGCGTGGATAGCCTAATCGGTTAAGAAGTCCGCTGGTCCGAAGCGCGAAATCCGGGTTCAAATCGCGGTCCAGCACAAATTTTCAATTCCGCCGTCGAGTTTATTTCAACGCTCAGAAATGGTCGAAATGTTTCATTATTTCGAATTCGTACAGAAAGAGGTGTTAAAGAGGCTATGGTATTAAACTGTAGAACGCTCTTCAGTTTGATGCAAAACTTCAGTCCCAACACACAGACCTCAATGTCGCTTATCCTATGTCAGGTTTGGCAATATTAGATGAGTATTAAAGTAAAGCTACTTACTTTATTGGTTTGTAATACTAATGTGTCTAGAAGGTGCTTCTGACGAATGCTAAATATTTCGTCAGGGGTTTTACTGGCAATTTCGAGTTACATGGCAGGAAAACGAGTAACCACTTTCATTGCATACAAAGTTGTTTTAGTTCGAAATGAAATAGTACGTGTAGCAAGACTCGACCAAAGATTATACACACATTGTTTTAATCGTTGTACAACGACAGTATGACAAAAGGTGTAATCAAAAATTAATATCAACATTGTGTATTTGTGAAGAATTGGTTAAACATCTCTTCGTTTAATATCATTAAGTCGCGTCCATAGTATAACTAAATGACATAAAAAGGGTGCAAAACATGAAAACATTTAAGCACTGCACTTACTCAAGTGCATCGTTTTACATCACGTAATTGTGCTATGAAAGCGACATAATTGTCTTAGACAGTGACAAAAATGTAGCCATTTCTTACAAATAAACAAAACTGGTATTAATTCTCGCTGCTGGAATACCAAATTGGTGCACTATTGTTTCAGAGAATTTAACACCAACATTTGTTCTGGTATATTATTGATCGAATTTTCTTTCAGCTTTTGTCAAATACTGTAGCTGGATTTTCGCCTATTTCAGGAGAATAATCTCAAATGGATAATTATATTATTCCATAAACTAATGTGCAGCTAATCATTGTCTGTTTAAACATCTACAAGAAATATTAAAATAATTTTTGACATTCTAGCAAGCTATTGCTTGTCCTCATTTTCTGGGCCGGTGAGCACCATAGTTCGGTTCGATACTTGTCGGTGAAGGCGATAAGACATCAGTAGCCGAGGATTGTCGGACTAAACCTAATGGACGCTCATTAGTATTTATAACAAAGCTTTAGAAAGCGCACATGAAAATATTTCACTAAGGAAAAAGTATATTAATAAAATAAAGGCGGAAGTATGTCGTACTGATGGTAGTGCTATTTCTTACTGTCTAGATGTGACTTGGCGGTGCCTGTGTGTACTGTACAAACTATGCTGTATTGGCCAAACATAACACGTATTGGGCTATGTACGGCTCTGTTCAAGAAATATACCTCGATGTAGTCTCAGGGTCGAACGGTACACGTATGCTTTCACGCCCTGCAACTACCTTAGCTGCAAATAGTACCTTGTACCTGTATACCATTTACGAAACAATAATGAAATATAAAAGAAGATAAATGTAGTAGATGAGTTCTGTATTTTGGCTAGCAAAATAACTTCTAATGGCCGAGGTAGAGAAGATATAAAATGCAGAATGGCTATGGGAAGAAAAATATTTCTGAATTCAGACAAAGAGATGAAAGAAGCTTTTGAAATGTGGTGCTACAGACGAATGCTTATGATTAGCTGTGTAGTCGCGTACCCAGTGAGGAGGAGTTGAAAAGAATTAGGGAGAATATAAATTTCTCGCATTCTTGACTAACGTAAGAGAAGGGATGTATTGGTAGGACATGTTATGAGACATCGAGGAATCGTCAGTTTAATACTAGAGAAAATCTTAGAGATAGACCGAGAGACGAATACAGTAAGCAGATTCATATGTATGTGGATTGCTGTTCTTATGAGGAGATGAAGAGATTTGCTCAGGATATAGTAGAGCCGGCCGCTGTGGCCGAAGAGACTGAGGCGCTCCAGTCACGGTCAGCACGGCCACTACGGTCGGGGGTTCGAATCCCCTCTCGGGCATGGATATTTGTGCCGTCTTTAGTATAAGGTAGTTGATAAGTAGTTTGTAAGTTTAGGGACTGATAACCCCGTAGTTAAGTCCCATAAGCTTAACAAACATTTGAACATTTTTGATATAGTAGAGCTACATTGCCTTCAGAAGTTTATCTCCTATTCCATAATCTTGTAGAACTGGCAATAGCTGCCTCCTAGGAACACGATCATAAGCCTTTTCTAGATCTAGAATGAAACTTTATCTCTACAGCGGAGTGGGCGCTGATATGAAACTTCCACGCAGATTAAAATAGTGTGTCGGAACCGGATCTCGAACTTGGGACCTTTTTCTTTCGCGGGCATGCGCTTTACCGTCTGAGCTATCCCGACACGACTCACGATTCGACCTCAAAAATTTAATTCTGCCAGTACCTCGCCTCCTACTTTCCAAACTTCACAGAAGTTCTGTGAATCTAGCAGGACTAGCACTCCTGGAAGAAAGGATATGATGGAGACATGGTTTAGCCACTGCCTAAGGGACGTTTGGGACCTTTGCCTTTCGCGGACAAGCGTTCTACCGTGAAAAGCAAAGGTCCCAGGTTCGAGTTCCGGTTCTGACACACAATTTTAATCTTCCAGGAAGTTTCTTTTCTAGATCTATAAAGCACAGATACAATGCATAGCACTTCTCCTTTATCTGTCGCAAGCTAAAGATCTGCTTCTGACAGCCTCTATCGACACTTATTTTCATTCGTCCTCAACTAATAGTCACACTCACTGATAGGCGTACCCAGGACCTCATTTCGGGAGAGGTTTCCAACAAATTAACATAATAACGTTGAATGGCAACAGAAGAAAGGGATACAAATGCCGCATATAATATAAGTATATGGAAAGAAATGTACGCTAAATATAGGCGGTATAAAGTTAAAATTACGCAACATCTTAAGAATCTTGTATATTCCAAACAATACTACAGAATAACTCTGTGCTCACTGATCGAAACACGGTTGGCAATAAGAAACGCATTGCGTTAAGCTTTCAACAGCTTGTGAAGCAAAAACATAACAGAAGCCCTCCATAACTCAAGTTTTTGTCATACATAAAGCTGTAAATATAAAAAAAGTGTACTGACACTCGTCGCTGGGATAGAAATAGAAGTACAAGCAAGGAAAAACTAAAGCCGAAATGCAAAATTGATCACCGACAATTTCTTTACAAATGACTAAAAATTTCGCCATCATTCATTACCTCTATTGATGCACAGACGAGTGACATTGAAATCAGACGTAGAATTGCTTAAAAATAGCTCATACCTTTAACGCACAACAGTTACGAGGCCCGATGGGGCCATGTCATGTTGTGCCCAGAATTTACGACCGATTTAGCCATCCTGTTTACCGCTATTTACTGCGGGTACCTTGCCCAGGGAATTGTTTCTAATTATTATAAAAGACCACAAGTTATGCCCATCCATAAGGCGCACTCCAATTGAAAAGACAAGTAGGATAGTAACTAAGTAAACTGCTTATAATTTCAAAAGTAGTCATCATGACTGTAATTCATTTAACCCACTGTGAGACAAGACGGTCAGTGCCTTCATGGAATAACGTTTATAGCTGCATACAGACCCATGATTCTACCCAAATGTGCAACTCTTCGTCCGAAACAGTCCCATGGTCACGAATGTCTTTCTACAGGGCTCCAAAAACCTTACCGAGTGAGGTGGGGCGCAGTGGTAACTCAAAGAACTCCGGGAAAATACCTGGAAGGTTCCTTTCGAAAGCCTCGCCGATTTCCTTCACTGTTAAATGAAGCTTAAGGTTTAACGTCCCGTCGACAGCTTGGTCATTAGAGACGGAGCTTATGCTAGGATTTTCGGGGAAGGATGGGGGAGGAAATCGGCTGTGCCCTTTGAAAAAAACAATCCCGGAATTTTCCTGGAGCTATTTAGGGAAATCACGGAAAACCTAAATCAGGATGGCAGGAGTTGGATTCGAACCACCATCCTCTCGAATGCGAGTCCAGTGTCTTACAACTGCGCCACCCCGCTCGGTCCCTTCACTGTTACTAACAAAACTATGCGACCACATGTCGACAGGACATTAAATCCTAATCTTCTTCGTTCCTCCTGAAATATGGAAATTAGGAGAAATCGGAACTCTTTGTAGTATGTTTAAGGGCTTCTTAGAGATACTTTTGCAATGTCGTCGATAAAACGTTGACAATATGTGGACATGCATTATGCTACAAAAGAATGACGCTTTGTCAACATTTCGGGGGGGTTTTACTCCTATAACCACCTCCTGGCTACGAGCATGGACTCGTCTATCAACAATATCTTAGTATATTTTGGCCACAACACCAATTAAAGAGATATAATTGTAACAATCTTTTCTGTTTCCGTGCTTGAAAATCAGCTTGATTATGCTTTCGTCCAGTCAGACGAAACCTGTTCCGACTTCCACGCCATTTCAATCATTCTGTATAACCATTTGAGACTTGACATTCCACTGTATTTGATGAGTTCCGACTTAATTTTCTCTACCCAAACTGCTGTATTGCACTGCAATCTATTGCCCACTTCCTCAAATTTGATCCTGTTCCCGTCGTCATTCCTATTCCAGTGTTCCTCAAAATCTGACACATCACTGACCGTTTCACTTACATTGAGCAACTCTTCAAAATACTCTCTCCATTTGGCCAAGGCATCCACAGGGCTCACTAGTAGCTTTCCTGACCTGTACAAAACAATTTCTTCTTCCCTCCCCATCTAAGACTCTTAATTACGCTCCAGAATGGTTTCTAACCTATTTCCAAAGCCTTACCATGATTTCTGCTAGTATTTTGCAATTATCTGTTTAGCTTTGTTTCTTTCGTCAATCTGCCTGATTTCTAGTATAGAGCCACTACTGAAACGCCTTCTTTTTCCTGTTATAGGCTGCCTTGACTTTGTCATTCCACCAAGCTGTCCGCTTCTTTCTGCCTTTATTCACTACTATTTCAAGACATCCACTAGCCACTTTTACTAGTTTGTTCCTGTACCTTGTTCATTCCTTTTCCAGAGACTGTAAATGACTACATTCAACTAACTAACTTTCTGAGATCATAGCTATGTATTTTCGCCTGATTTCTTTGTTCTGAAGCTTATCCACTCTTATCCTTATACATATGTACATGACTTCTGTACTTTCAGCCTAACAAAACCAATTAAACTGCAGATTTAATAATGATCAGTGTCATCCAAGAACGCTCTAAAAAACGTGTTTCCCTGACAGCCTTAATAAATTCCTGATTTGTTGTTATATAATCAATGATACATCTGGTTCCCCTGCCTCCCCAAATTTACCGGTAACTGTTCTTATGCTGTCCCATACTGACACAAAAATTCAAGAGGTATTTTTCATTCCTGTTGGCCACCATATCCCCTCTAAACTTACCCATAATCTTTCATATCCTTTTGTTCGATTTCCTATCCTGGCATTGAAGTCACCCGTGATCAAAACACTGGCCTTGTCCTTTAACAACTACATACTGAGTCCGTCATCAAATCTGTCCATCTCATTGTGATCTGTCCCTTCACAGAGCGAATAAACTGACACAATCCTGATTTTCTTGCCTGGAGATTGTCAAATATGTCTACTTCAGTCGTTGGTTTACATAACTTGATGCAATTATGCTGGGTTCCATTGATTTCCTGAGGTAAATCCCTGCACCCCACCGTGCTCTTTCTGCTTTGACTCCTGAGAGCTAGACCTTGTATTATCTCACTTCGTGTTCTTTTTCTCCTCTTAACCGAACGTCACTAACAGCTAGAACATATAAACCCATCTTACTTGAAGCCTCTGGCAGCTCTTACTTTTTTCCTCTGTAGACCCCGTTGATATTAATATCTCTCCATTTTATTCCACATCGTTTGCCAAGACGGAGGCCTTCGTCTGTCAGTTGGGGAAGGTATTCCATCACCTCCAAACGTCCGAGGCATTTTCCTCTAATTGTTGCCAGCATCAGATAAAAGTACCTGAGAAGCATGTTGGTAACCTTACTCGCCCAGGATGCCATTGGATTTTACCCCTAACGTTTGAGTGACTTACCGATGAATTTGGTAGTCTGCCTTCTGAGCACAAAGATGGGCATGACTCATAATATGTCCGAGACGCCCAAATCTTATTCCAAAGTGTCAGGACTACTTATTTTACAACTCATACGTTGCCTTGGTTCATGAACTTTGGCATGACTACACGAACCCACTCCATGAACCACGAAAAGTAGTCTAGTTTGCTTATTTTAATTCGCTTATGACAATGATGTTATTTTCGGTAATTTACTGATTCCGAAAGGGTATTTATTGTGTAGAAACAGGCGGTTCGAGCAATGTGTGGAGTCAGCACGTGAACGTATTGTCAACCTCTTTTTAGTAGCCTGGAAATTCTGACATTAGCCTTTCAATCCGTATTTTCTTTGATGTGTTTTTGTTAATAATGATATTTGGTTATTCTCAGGTGTTAATAGTATTCACTCAGTTAATACTAGACAGAAATCGAGTCTGCATTTTGATCACACTTCCTTGACCCTTGTGCAGAAAGGTGTGCAGCATTCTGCCGCATTCATTTTTAATAAAATGCCACCAGAATTCAAAAAGCTTTCTAGTAATCCACGTACTTTCAAGGATATATTGAAGAGTTTCCTCACGGATCACTCTTTCTATTATGTCGAAGAATTCCTGGGAAATTAAAAAAACTAATTTCAGAGTTACACTGTTGCTTCTTATTACTTACGCTTTGGCTATAATGATTGCTATATGTTTCAATTTATCTATTACCATCCTTTTATTACAATCTAATGTACTGTCGTTCCACGACGATGGAGACTTGCTCCTCAATTCGGTCCTGCGGATCGTGCTAAATATATATAAATAAATAGAAATAAATTGTATTTGACGCCTTCAAAGTGCTCCTTTGTATTGGGAATGGCGTCCGACACTTTATACAGCTTCGATTACTGCTGTAAATGAAAACCAAATGTTAACTCATTAGTTCGTTATTTCAAGATACTGAAACGTAGGTGAAGTTAGTTACATCTGAGGTCTGCGATGTTGAATGTCTGCAACTGATATCTTTGGCTCCGCGAGGACACTGGTGTGTGCTGCGCCGCGTTTGAGCTGGTAGGATTCGTTGCCCCCCTCGTAGAAGTGAGCAATGGCAGAGTGTTGTGTAGGCAGTCATGGAATTAAGTTTCAAATCTGCAGCGTGAGCTTTGAACAGACGAATCTTTTTTATATGCAATCATAATGATACTTTTTCTCTTCGCATGATGAGGTAGACCAAGTTTGGAGAATTTAATGATGATTGAAAGTGATCGGTAAGGAGAATCATCAAAATGCTCAAATCATTACTTAAAGCTTCCGGGCTGAGATGCCGTGGTCCATACATAAAACTTTCCCCTGACGTTTCGTCCTCGTCTGCGGAAGGCATCCGCCGCTTTACCTGCGAGGATGCCTTCCGCAGACGAGGGCGAAACGTCAGGGGAAAGTTTTATGTATGGACCACGGCATCTCAGCCCGGAAGCTTTAAGTAATGACGACACCTGCCGTGAAAGCCTTCATTCTATGATCAAAATGTTCAAATGTTTGTATAGTCTATGGGACTTAACTACGGGGTCATCAGTCCCTAAACTTACAAACTACTTATGAACTAACTAAGACTAAGGACGGCACAAATATCCATGCCCGAGGGGGGATTCGAACCCCCGACCGTAATGGCCGTGCAGACCGTGACTGGAGCGCCTCAGTCCACTCGGCCACCGCGGCCGGCGGAGAATCATCATTTCATTATTAGTGCTCCGCCTACTTGTTGTCCATCTCTGACAGACATTCAGCATGAAGGGTATTTTTATATTCATTTTCTAAATAATCCAATTTGTAGTGAGGCATTTAGTATGATTTTTTTTTTTCGATGATAGAAGCGAGAAAATATGATGAGTTGTTCAACGTACTAGATGGTTTTTGATCATACTAAAGAGAACGACTGATTAAAAAATATAGCATTCGGCGAATGATGCTTTCCCAAACCAGGGCCCCTGTGACAACACCCCACCCGCCGCCTCACTCCACACCAGAAGGTCCATGTAACCAACGGGTCCATCCTTTCCAAGGCCTGGTATCCGGCTCAACTCTTTCCAGTCCCGAAATTGATCGGTAGGTCGATTTCGAAAGCTGTTTACTGGTTCCTTTGGAGCCACTAACTATTTAAAGTTAAGGAAATCATCTGCGTTTTACCATGACCTTTCTGTAAAGAAATGTAAAAGACTCAATATTGCTAATGTTTCATGACCATCATTCTTATAAAGAAACTATAGAGAAATCTCTTTTAAAATCAAACATTCAGACTGTTTCGTGTTAATAATTTATTCCTAACCCCAATTAATTTTTTTTACACTGGAGAGATGTAGAAGTTATGCATTTGTGTAGTTAGTGGATTCGTATTGCACACTTGCGAATTCTATAGTTGCCTTAAGAGTTTGCGGCGGCTGCAGCTTTGGCAGTAATTTTGAGAGCAGTGTGACATATGCTGTTTCCTTGTGCAGGGCAGGCCATAAATTAGCGTTAACTGACAAGTGAGCTACGATAGGAATAAGTGTTGAACTGAGACATAAATTTCAATCAATAACGTACACACAGACACAGAAAAAAGAATAAAATAAAATAAAAAATATAAATAAATAACTAAAACCTAGTAGATTCGAACTTTAGAAATTGTAACAAGACTGTTAACTGTCATACTGTGAAAAATACATAAAATATTATGACTGTACTACAATATTATACAAAAATAACATGTATTACAGGCCATTGATGATGATTCACAATAAAGAAGCGAAACGCGAATGGCACACACAAAAAAACGCCTTTTATTTAGTTGCTGAAGACGGTAATACATCTCCACCAATTTCATATGCACCTAAGACGACGGAAATCGAACAAAAATGACGAAAAAATTCTTATTGTTCAAGACAGTTCCAGTATTAAAGGGTCAGCTTGTTTTCTACCAGAGTTCAAATTGCTTACACTCAATGGATAAAGCTACAGGATTAGAATTAGTTTTTGTTATATATTGGGTTTTTGTTCAAAGTCACGTTGAATCACTCTGATAAAGTCTGAACTCAAATTAGCGAAGTTTTAGTTAAAGTGCAAATTCATTAACAATCACACATAGCACACACAACAACAGGCGACACGATTCCTTAAGAAGCCACTCAGGTACAGTTGAAGCAATTTTTATAACAATCTTTATTTAATTGACAACTTTCAATTTTATTGACAATTTTTAATACTCACTATGCATACATTTCATGTCTGTCTGCCTGTCTCTCTTTGGCACTGTGTTAAACGCGGATTTTGCATGTGTTAATATTTACAGGGTGGCCGGATACCCTTCTTGCCGCCACCCCATGTCCCCCAGGAGGAAATGTGTACCCCAACTGTCTGCGTATGCTGTTATATGTGTGTGAAAGTGAAAAGTGTTAAGAAATGTGTGCGAGTCTTGTAACTGAGGCGGGACTTGGGGACCAGCCCAGTATTCAACTAGGGGTGTGTGGAAAACCGCCTAAAACCACATCCAGGCTGGCCGGCACTCCGACCCCTTTAGTTAATCCGCCGGGCGGATTCGAACAGGGGCCAGTACTCCTCCCTGTCTCGGAAAGCGGTGCGTTAAGCCCTTTCTATACGAGACGTGCAACACGCACAAGAAAGTCGTTGTCAGCTGCAGCGCTCATTGCGGTAGACCGTCGAACTACAAAGAAGCGTTCAAACGGTACGCATTTGTTGAGTCGCCTGCTTCACGTGTCTACTAGTCAACTTGTCAACTTACAACAAATGAATCGACGAGTTAAGATCACTTTTCGAAACTGTAAGACATAGTATAATTATTGTGATGATTAATACATTTGTCTTTTAGACTGCCACTCTGAATCTGTATTTGTTTTCGTGCAGTTCATGCGTAACTATGTCGCTCACATGTGTTAAAGTCCGCATTATAAAATGCGATTATGTACATACATCTCCTGCAGTTTGAGGCGCCTATGTATATGATGAACTAGCTCAGGTGTCTATACACAGACCTTTCACTGTGATAAAGCTTCAAATAATGATCACCAAAAACAAATATTCATCTGTTAACTACAGCATGTTTCAAGAAAAATACCAAATATTTTAGAATATGGTAATACAGACGATTTGCAGATAAAATGTCGTACAGCGTGTGTCCAATTTATATTGGTTACAGAGATACAGTTCTTCGTATGTACAACAAACCTAAAGCACATGCAAATTTGGATATTTTTACTGATTCTTTCGTCGGTTCTTGGTAGATCACCATATTGACTTTTTTTATTTAAATAACCGGTTTTCGACTTACTTTTAAGTCTGAATATGTCCTAGTAAGCCGAAACCGGGTAACTAAGTGGGAATGAACTGTAGAACATACAAAAATTTTTAAGTTGAAGTCAGTGTGATGTCGTACTACCAAGAACCGACGGATAAATCAGTGAAAATGTCTGATTTACATTTGGTCTAAGTTTGTTTGACTTTCTTATTAACAGCTATATCTCTGAATTCAATAAAAATTTTACACATGTTATATTAAATTTTTAATGCAATTCCTCTATATTATCACCTCCTAACATACTTACGACCGAGTCGAAAAACTACATTCCTCTGACGGGAGACAAGTACACATACTCAAATTCGCGACTTGGCTTCGTTTGTCAGCTGGATTTCCCATTCCGCCGTCTGCCCATGCGCGAAGCACTTCCATATGTGTGAAAATAGGATCCATCTTATTCCGTCTACTAGCGATCTTATGCACGCATCTTGTGCAAGTTGACGCGTCTACCCTCTACGCGGCCATCGTGAACGGTGCATCATGGGTAATCTCGTAAGCTCTCACTTACCGTGTAGAAAGGGCTTTAGACCACACAGCTAACCGAGCGGGTACTATGCATACATTACATCCTGTGTACTAAATTACTCTGTCAGATAAGATGTAAGAGTTCTAAGTATTTCGACAGCGTACGCCAGTGCAGCTGAAAAGCATCTCCACAGTTTGGTCGCGCTGTGCCGTAGGTCTGTAGCGGTGTTGACGGTCTGCTGGCTGGGCTGGGCGGTCGCTGGGCCAGAGTGCTTGCTGCTGCTGCCTGCAGACGCCACGGGACGGTGAGTACCAAAGCTTACCTCTGCTCACTTTCATTCAGTTTACATTCTCTTTCTGAGAACGTATGAGTTATCTAATTAAGCCATCCATGGGCCTTGGAGGACGTCCAGTATTTGTAACAGCAACAGGTATACAAGGTGCGTCTGAACAGTTCGGTGAAAGGACTCAGGAAATATAGGAAACAAGAGTGTCAAACAAAATACCTTTACTGGCCCTCAAAGTCATCGCCATTGGCTACAATACACTTCTGACATCGGGTGTACAGCTGTTGCAAACAAGGCTCCTATAAGTACGAGCTGACGCATTCGCCATTTTCATTCCCGTAGCTCGTAAGTTAAACATACTGTGGTCCTATAGGATTTGCGTCATGGCACTTTAGCACGACATTATGGGTACTTGCGTTGCCATAAACTGCTCAAATCATTCCAGAGGTGGCTACAGAATTTTTGGTTTCCCCGAGATATTCTGAGAGAAGGAAAAAAATTGATCATTAATTGTCGGCGCAAAACTGGGAACTCGGACCGAGTGCACAGTTATGTACTGTAAGTAAATATTATGACTTGAAGCAATATTTAGTAGTAAAAGTCGTCTGTGATATTCGATCGTAAGTTTTTGTTTAGCCATTTTGAAAGTACCACCTCTTAAGAGAAAAGCTGCCTGTAGGAAGTTAGCAGCCACAGAATATCATAACACAACAAAACATCCCAGAACATAAAGTTTTTAGAGCACAATATCTGTGTCTTATATAGTATATTGAGAAATACACCGCATCAAAAAATTTTGTACTGACATTGCACGAATTGTTGAAGATACTTCTATTGCGTTATTGCGGGAAAGTATTACATCACTAAAACGGAAAATATAAATATACTGGGCAAAAAGTTTAGTTTCGGCTGTGACAGCGTACTGCGCTGATACAGGCAACTACCGTTGAATGCTATTATGTTCATATGTTTGTCGAGCTTATGGGACTTAACTATGGGGTCATCAGTCCCTAAACTTACAAACTACTTATGAATTAGCTAATACTAAGGACGGCACAAATATCCACGCCCGAGGGGGAATTCGAACCCCCGACCGTAGTGCCCGTGCTGACTGTGACTGACGCGCCGCAGAATGCTCAGCCACCGCGGCCGGACGTTGAATGCTATTTGTGGTATTATGAAGTTTTAGTGTCATAACTTTTAGTATGCAATTTGAAAGAATAGTATCTGATGTTTTATCACAAAATACGCCCTCACTTCAAGTTCTTATTGGTAAATGCCAATACTGATGCTTATCTATGAGGAATATAACAAAACTGACACAGAATATTGGGTAAATATTACTTACGGCTGCGGCGGCGTAGTGTGCCAAAATCAGCAACGAAATGTTTGCTTTACAAACATTATTAAAATACTCAAAAGACAAGGGTACTCTTACATACAATAACCTGCCAGCCTTAGAGAAGGAACAGAATTATTTATTTATTTCATGGTCAACACAAAGGATTGTTCCCCACATTCTATACGATTAGGTTTCCAAATAGCATTCAACGGTTGTTGCCAACATCGGCATCGTGTGCCTCTACGAGCGTAAACTTTAGACCCTGTTTCGTTTTAGTGTTTGTAATACGTTCTGAAACTTACTCAATAACGTAATAGATGTACATTCAGCAATGAGAGTACAAAAAATCCGATGTGGTGTATTTGTCACAGTAGACAACAAACACCAATGGCAAGACGGCAAACCTCGCATATTGACAGTCATTATTCAAATAAAAGCTAAGACCGCTTAAAACTTTTACCTAGAAGACGAGTTTCGGCAGAAAATGTTCAAATGTTTGTATAGTCTATGGGACTTAACTACGGGGTCATCAGTCCCTAAACTTACAAACTACTTATGAACTACTTACGGACTAGGACGGCACACATATCCATGCCCGAGGGGGGATTCGAACCCCCGACCGTAGTGGCCGTGCAGACCGTGACTGGAGCGCCTTAGTCCCCTCGACCACCGCGGCCGGCGGTTTCGGCAGAATTAAACGTAGTACGCTATTTGTATCACATAAATATATATGTTTCTTGCGTTTTTTTTTCTTTATTCAGACAGCAAAGAAAAGCAGCAATAAGTAAAGAAAAAGCGAGATTTTTGTGTCTAATCCACATATCGATGTAAACGAGAACGGAATGCAAGCTCGAAGTAGCACGATATAAGACTCCATACCGGATACTTGTAAAATATTTCACTAAAAACGAACAAAACAACACTGTTAGCATAAGCTACGTGTTGTGTTTAGCACTCGAGGGAATGAAAATGGCGGATGCGTCGGCCTGTGATTTTAGGAGCTCTAGTTGGAAACTGTCAGTAAACACTTCTTGTGTATTCGCTCTAAGTACTGAGGTCACGCGTTGTTGGATCTCCGCAACTGTTGCGAAGCGTAAGCCTTTCGAGACTCATTTAAGGTGAGGAAACAGAAAGAAGTCTGCCGGCGCCAAATCTGGAGAATAAGGAGGGTGAGGAGGCACAGTAACTGACGTCTAGCGAGAAAGTTGAGCACGCGGATCGCAGTTTTCGGACGGCACTGTCGTGCAGGAAATTCCACTGTCCGCTCCGGTACAGTTCTGGACGAACTCGCCGGATGGGCCACAGCAGCCATTTCAAAACTACCTCGTAAATTTCCGCGTTGGCAATATCGCCCTCGGGTTCAAATTCATGGTGGATCAAGCTCTTGTTACTGGAAAAGGCTATCAACTTCGTCTTTATCTCGAATTTTGTCAGACAACTTTTTTTTGGGAGATGGGGAAGACGATGAACACCATGCCGACGACTACCGCTTGGTCTCCATCCAGATCGTATTGGTAGCACCAACTGTGACTGGGCGGCGACATGGTTTGGTTTGGTGACTGGGGCGACAGTTGTGTTGACTTCGTTTTATATTTGGCTTTAGCTTGCGACTTTTAAGCTGTAGATTACGTCTTGAGTTTCACAGTTGTATTGGATGTATAGGTTCAAAATTCTATTTGTCAGCTCAGTATGAAAATTAAGTTGGTAGACCTGGTACTTCTTTGTTGAATTTTTCACTGTAAATATTGGTTCTGGATTTCATTTAAACTTAAAGACCTTTTGTAATGTTTTGACCATAATAATCCGTTTATCAGGGGCTGATATTTAATAAACCAAAGATAAAAAATTTGAATCATTGAGTCCCGGTAGTTCAGATAATTTGACGCCCGTCACAAAGATACTGTTTTTGCCTGATCCTTTTCCTTCATATAATTTTTCTTTAGAAAATTTCACCATAAGTTTCTCCTGACCAAAACTGATAGATATATTCATTCACACATTAATTAATTTCTTAGGAACGTCACATATATTTTCTCTTTTAGAATATGCTGGAACAATATTAGGGAACTAAATACGCGAATAACTGTTTAAGACTTTTTTAAGGTTCATAGATTATCTATTATGAAATCAATAGTTACATTCACAACACTTTCTCAGTACACACTTTATAAGTTCACAATTCGTGATTATTTTCGTCAAAGTTTGTTTGTATTAAACTCTCTGGGTCCTATACATTGATTACGATCTTTAATTCTTCAAGATACGTCTTGGAAAAGTTATTGCATTAAATTTGCCAAATAAGTTCAAATTTCAATCTCACGAATGTTCATCAGTTTATTACGGGAGGCAGAAGTTTCTAATTCTTCCGTCCTAGACTATCCCGATCAAAGTCCAAAGATAATGTTCGCTTTAGCGTATGATCACGATATAAAAGTTTATAGTAAAAATTTAATATTTTCTCGGGTTTTTTCCTATCTTTGAATTTAACCGCGTATAATATTTTAGCTAAGCACTGAGAGCTCGTTACATAGAGAACCAATCACATAGAAAGCTACGCACATAGCGAAAGCTGAGCACATCGAGAGAGCTGAGCACATAGAGAAAGCTGAGCACATAGAGAAAGAGTAACTCAACTGTGGGTACTATTTATAGCCGGCCGCGGTGGCCGAGGGGACTGAGGCGCTCCAGTTACGGTCTGCACGGCCAGTACGGTCGGGGGTTCGAATCCCCCCTCGGGCATGGATATTTGTGCCGTCCTTAGTATAAGGTAGTTGATAAGTAGTTTATAAGTTTAGGGACTGATGACCCCGTAGTTAAGTCCCATAAGCTTAACAAACATTTGAACATTTTTACTATTTATAATAGCAATCTGACAAATTATCTCTGATATACGAGATGTTTTGACCTAAGTATTCCCTGGATACTGTTACGCTGATATAATTGAATTCACTAAAAATTTTGAAAAATGAGAAAATTCTGCCTCTTAACAAATTATTAAAATTACGTAACGTTGAAAAATGTCGGAATACCGAGCTTCTAATGCTATGGTCGCGATGTGGTGTTACACAACTCTCATGTATTGATGGTTTCCAAAAATTGCGGATTCCGGTCAGAAATGTCTATGAAGTCTCCAGATGGTTCCATTCGAGTTTGCTTATGCTCGTCTGTCAGCATGTGCGGTACATACCGGCTACAAATCTTCGCTCTCCAAAATGTTCGTGAACAATAGTGCTTACACTGTCTGTGCTGATATTCAACTCGTCTGCTATCATTCTCAAAGACGGCGTGCATCATCCGCAAGCATCTATCGCACTCGTTCCATGTTGTCTGAGACTGTGATTGTGGACGGTCGACCCAAACGTGACGCATCCTCGACATCTTCCTTAAGGTCTCTTAAACGTTTGAACCACTCAAACACACACTTTTTTACTCACTGCTTCAACACAATACACTTGCACTAACATCCCATGAGTCTCTGGCACTATTTTGAAACAAAACTTGATGTTAACATGTTGCTTCATTTTGTAAGACACGTTTTCTCACACTGACCCTTATAGCAGGGTCGCAGCGTGTACCACCGCTTCACTGCCTTGGTTTGCACGAAAGGGGGCGCTTATTGTCATGTTCCTCATTGTGTATGAGTGGGTACCTCATCTTCGCCAATGTATTTTGTAAATTATGGGACCATTCACCGAACATTTCAGACGCACCTTGTATATAGGCATGTTCTTCTACTGTACAATACTCTTCTCGCTCTGTCACCATTTCCATTACCGTTATGTGCATTCAATAACGACTTACGCGTTACAGTTTGCATTTTCTCGTTATGTTCTAATCGCTTATACTATTTAGAGTCAAACATTTTTGTATTCTCAATACCAGTGCCGTAACTTCCGTTCTATTTCATGTTTCCTATATGTGTCCATTCTTACGTTAGAAAATTATTACTATGTTGAAGAAAGTATTTATATAATAGAGGGGTGATAAAGGACTCCATGCCTCTGAGTGCCTCTTGATGAATTGAAAGGGCACACTCGGGAAACTAGAACTTAAAGAGAGGAAGATCCTGAGGAGAATATTAGAGGAAGACGGTACTTACAGAATCAGGCACAATAACCAGCTCTATGAACAACAGTAAGACATAGTCACATGTATGAGGAAAAAGCGACTGGACTTCTATCGGCACATGACCCGCCTGAATCACTCCAGCCTCACCAAAAGGATCCTCAAAGTGACAAGCAGGGGAAAAGCGTCCAAAGCCAAGTAGTTCACCTCTGTTAGATCAGACTTAGAGTAACTTTAGATACCATTAAATACAACCGAAAACCGAACTCAGTACCGACAGGCCATCTTACAGTCTTCCCAATGTCTCTCAGAAGCAAGAAGTGTACAGACACCTCCAGACACCCCAAATGTACGGATGAGAGGAAGCAGGCTCATAGCCAGAAGATAAAGGCATACTGGGCCAAGAAAAAGCAGAACACTATAGCTGACAGTTAAAACGAGCCTCTTGATCTCTAGTAGGCCGAAACGAACTGAAAAAAGAGGAGTGATAAAAAAATACTCATACGAAGAAAAACGTATATAGGCTATTATCATGAGTCTTACTTCTTCTTCTTCTTCTACGTGATCAGGTCCAGTGGCCCGCACGCCCCTAGAAGTTTATTGTTTCATGCCTTTTGCTGCTATTTGCCATCTGACCACATCTATTGATGCTTGCTTCAGTTCTTTATATAGTCTTCCCGAGGGTCTCCTTCCTGTAGGTATCAAATCCAGGTCCTTCTGAGGTCATCTATGATCTTCCATCTGGCCCACATGACCGGCCCATTGAATCCACTTGACTTTGATGGTTCTTGCTATGCTGACCTGTTGGTACAATTCCTCAAGCTCTTGGTTGTGCCTATTCCTATTCTCCTGTGTTTGCATCCAAAATCGAACCGAAGATCTTCCGAATAAGTTTTCTCTCAAACACGAGGAGCTTCTGGAAGTCCTGTTTTCGGATACTCCACGTCTCACAGGCATATAGAACAACAGGCTGAATCAGGGTTTTGTACAGTCGAATCTTGAAGTGTCTGGAGAAACATCTGGAGTGAAGCTTGCAATCCGTATTACAATAAGTCTTGAAATTCTAATTTACCAGTCTCCAAAAAATTATAGCAAGGTAGCGTACTTGTTGGTGCACTTCTCTGAGTGCCTACAGAAATTGCGTAACTAGCCTTTTCAATTTCATGGCGCAGTTCCTCTAAGTGCACGGTTTCTTGCTGTACACCACGTTCTTGAGGTAATGCCATAGATAAAAGTCAGATGGGGTTAAACCAGGTGAACGTGAAAGGTAATTGATAGGAACTAGTCAGATCCAAAGACCTGGTGCAATGTTATGCAGATACGCACGCACATCTGTACATTAGTGGGATGCAGCGCCAACTTCTTTGATGATAAAACTATCGTCACCAAAGCATGCCCGAATACAAGATAAAATTAATTCATCGGTCATTTTCAAGTAACTCCATCCAGTAATTATACCCTCGAAAAAGAAAGGACCAATCAGTCGCTTTGATGATAACCCACATCATATGTAAAGTCTCAGAGCATCGACCGCTTGCGAATTTCGTGAGGCCTAATTCGCGCAATTATGCATGTTTACCGTACCATTTAATTCAAACTGTGCCTCATCAGACCACAGCACGTAAGAAACAAAAATTGCATTTTCAGCTTGTACAAGGTACCATTCACAAAACTGAGATCTTCTGTTAGGGTCGTCCTCGTTCAGTATGTGTGACAATTGCAGTATGTAAAGTTTCCATTTTACTTTGTGCAAAATACGACCTACGCTGACCCTACTGTTCCACGTGCACATTATGATATGCACATAATGATTTTGTGGTGACAGTGCGATTGTATCTAATACTGCAACAGAATACTCTTCACTTCTTGATTGGCATGGCCGGGCTGATATTCCCTTATGTATATTGGTTATTGTTCCATCAGTTTCAAACTTACCGCAAAGGCAAACAATGCTTAAGCGTGTTGGTGGTGGTTTCGTTCAATATCGTTGCCTCCAATGTTGCTGCACTTCACTGATATTCTCGAACTGCCGATACCATTTCAAAATGCTTTTATCGCTGCTCCAAAGTTAGACGTACTTGCGCCATGGTCTCACTTTTCCTACTAAAACAATAGTGTCACCTGTCGCAGGACACCTCGAAACACTAACGCCAGCCGGCCGCGGTGGCCGAGGTGACTGAGGCGCTCCAGTCACGGTCAGCACGGCCACTACGGTCGGGGGTTCGAATCCCTCCTCGGGCATGGATATTTGTGCCGTCCTAGTTCGTAAGTAGTTCATAAGTAGTTTGTAAGTTTAGGGACTGATGACCCCGTAGTTAAGTCCCATAAGCTTAACAAACATTTGAACACTAACGCCAGCGGTTGATTCCAACTCTTATAACGCAACCCTGAAGGCCTGTAGTCAATGCGATCTCAGACTTTTGGCATTAACTTATTACACAGTCTTAAAGTGTGTATACATTTAATTCATCATTACTGTCTGTACAGATCGTCATCATAATTAAACATAAAAGATATATACTGTACGTAAGTAGAATGATGTTGCTGTTAACAACAAAAATTGTTTAAATGTGTCTGGTACTCAGTTGATGAATCAGAATACTGATGAGAGTAAAGGTGTTCTGAAAGTAATGCCTGATGACTGCCATTAACAAAATACAAATACATTCAAGGTATGAAGTAAGCGAAGATGTCAACAGATAATGGTAACATAATAATGACAAATGAATATGGATTACAACTTTCTCTGGGAAACATAGATTTTGAGAAAGCTGTTGATTCAATTCAAATAAAGAGAAAGCCATTGAAAAACAAAGCTACAGATTCCGTTAGACTTTATCAGTATAGTGAGGTGTACAGGACTGCTAAACGACTCAGGCGAAGAGGTTTCATTAAAAAATAAATAAAAAAAGGGGGTAACTATTGTCGGGAGCCTTAGAGGAAGCAAATTCGTGAACTTGGAAAATAGAAAATACTTCTTAATAGAATGTATTTCAACTGCCTTCGTTCATCGGATATTTTACTTATCGCCCGAGATTAAATCAATTATCATGATTCCTTCTTCATTTTCCGTCTCTAATGACCACGCCGTCGACGGGACGTTAAACTCCAAGCTTCCTTCATTCCTTCTTCATTTTCCTTGTTACTTTGGCAAATGCGAAGATGTCACTGAGCGTACTACACACATAAGAAAAGGTGTTGCATCACCTTGGTTCCAAGATCTCCTGAATACCGACACTGAATGTGTAGACTATAATGCATCAAGGACCCGGACCCTTAGGTTGTCCATAGTCACTTAACTCTCGCAAAGATGTAAACAACCACGCATGAACAGTGCCAATGCGGCGAAGAGGTAAGACGGACGGTCAGTTCCAGTCATAACAAATGGAAGGAAGTAGACTGCTTGTGTTGACTGTAGATCTGCCACGCTTAGAAGGTCAGTTCCGAAGTTTGATCGTATGCGCATTGCTACTTTGTGTCGGGAGAGACTGTCATCGAAGGACCTTTCCAGACCATAGTGATGTTGTTCGGATTTAGAGGAGGAACAGAGGCTACCACAGCAGATGATGACCGCTACTTACGGATTTCAGCTCGGACTAACAGTGACAGGACCGCCACCATGCTGCATAATCATTTTCGTGTAGCCACAGGACGTTGTCTTTCGACTCAAACTGTACGTAATAGGCTGCACGACCAGCAACTTTACTTCCGACATTCATTTTGAGGCCCAGCTTCGACACATAGACACCACTTAGAGGAGTACAAATGGGCTCAACAGCATGCTTCATTGGACTCGTCAGAATTGGCATCAAGTGCGATTCAAAGATGAGACTCGCATCTGTCTGAAACCAAACATCGGAGACGTTTTTTGGAGGCAGCTTGATCAGCCTGCCGCGCGGGCATAGCCGAGCGGTCTGGAGCGCCGCGTTACGGATCGCACGGCCTCCCGCATCGGAGGTTCGAATCTTCCTCCGGGCATGGATGTGTGTGTTGTCCTTAGGTTAGTTTAACTTAGGTTAAGTAGCTTGTAAGCTAGGGACTAATAACCCAGCAGTTAAGTCCCATAGATTTATAAACATTTGAAAAATTTGAACATTTTTATCATCCCGAACACCTTACTAGACACATGTTACAGCGAGTGCGGCAATGTGGTGGTTCCCTGATGTTTTTCGGAGGTATTATGTGGGGCCACCGTACGCCACTGGTGGTCCTAGGACGCAATAAGATGGCTATACGTCTCAACATTAGAATGGCTAATATTTCTCCAAACATGAATCCTATCGGACATGCCTGGGATGCATGAAAGAGGGCTGTTTATGGACGAGACAATCCACTAACCAATCGGAGAGACCTGCACCGAATCGCCGATAGGAGTGGGACAATCTAGACTAACAGTGTGTTGATAAACTAGTGGAAAGGCTCCGTCACTGCCAGAGGACGTAATACCGGGTATTATGAGTCCTGCTGCTTGATCCAATCTGGAACATAAATTCAGAATGTCTAGGTTACTGTGGCACAATTTACTAAATTCTGAGCAGTAAATAGAAATTTTTTTTTAATTTCTCCATTTCATTTTTATGTAAAGAGTCATGAGCCTCTAGAAACATGGTGATGCAACACTTCTTTATGTGTGTATATTTTGAACTTTTTGTTGGGCGATTAATGAAAGCACCACGCTAGTTTTTTTAGGGTTAGCATGTGAATGCAGCAGTGCATTTAAATGTTTGTAATTCTCTTGGACCAAATTTCTATGGTCATTAGTACCTAGACTTACAAATTACTTAAACTAACTTATAGGAAAGACAACACACACACCGTTGGCCCAAGGAAGACTCGAACCTCTGACAGTGAGCAACCACGTGCTCCACAGCAAGACACCTTTAAGGGCTCGGCTACTCCACACTGAGGCGGCAATGCTTTCATCTAGCACCAGTGGTGCAGCCACGGGGAGGGGGGGAGAGGGGGGGACCTGCCGCGGTGGCCGAGGGGACTGCGGCGCGCCAGTCACAGTCTGCACGGCCACTACGGTCGGGGGTTCGAATTCCCCCTCGGGCATGGATATTTGTGCCGTCCTTAGTGTTGGCTAGTTCATAAGTAGTTTGTAAGTTTAGGGACTGATAACCCTGTAGTTAAGTCCCATAAGCTTTACAAACATTTGAACATTTGGGGGGGGGGGGGGGGCTAATGGGGCTGAAGCCCCTCCAGCACATCTCACAGATTTAAAAAAATCAGGCCGGAACCGATATTTGAAATAGTACACATGTAATAAATCACAACGTAACTATATTTTGCCAAGCACAAGTTAAAGTGACAGTTGGTCGCCAACGTGATGCCGCCACTGAGAACCAATGCTGGTGTCACTGTGAGCGGTTTTAATGCCGCCGCGACCAGCTTTGATCCTGCCGGTATTGTCACTGCTACGCTGAAGTTCATATGCGGTGACCCGCTGCTTAGAAAGTCAGCGGCGCCACCGGGTGGTATCTTATGAAGGCCGCCAAAAACTACGAACAAGAATAGTGTTGTTTTAGTTCAATTTTTACACATAAAGTCTCATGTTAATTAAATATTATACATTTATAACATCGGCTAGCTAGTTCTGATAGCGAATGATAACAACCGTTAATAAATTCAGTAGGCCAGAGATGCCCACAGGGGTGAGGGGGCACATGACGTAAACTGTGTCACTAAAATTTCTGGGGGGGGGGGGGGGGGTGAAAAATGAGTTTTTTTGGCCAGCCTGGTTTTTTTATAATAATTTATAAAACGTGAAATAAAAGTTATTTAATTTTAATATTAAATGGAAAAACCGTTTTTATTAGGTAAAAAACTAGGAATTCAGGACCTAATATCTGTGGTGTCACGAGAGGGGGGGAGGGGAGGTTGATCGCAGTTTGGAGGGAAGGTGAGTCATTTGCCAAGGAGGGTGGTGTGGTCAACTCTGTAGTCGGCTTTATTTTTTTTTAAATGAGCGCCCCCCCCCCCCCCCCCCAGTACCAAATCCTGGCTGCGCCACTGTCTGGCTCTGTTGCACCATGGCAGTGGGACAAATTGTCATAGCATTGCTGTCTGTGTGTGTTGCAGGAGGGCCTGCGTGACGGCGGCAGCAGTGGACGAGGCGTTCTCGCAGGCCCGCCGCTTGGTCGGGCTGGACAGACCTCCCAGGGAGCCCACGCCTGTCGCCTTGGACTTGCTGGGGGCTGCCCTCCACGAGACCACGCGCCTGCTAGCCAAGAGGTGCGCAACAAGGAAATTTATCTTCTACTAGTGACCCGACCAGCTTCACACGGATGGAATTTCTATTCTATAACCTATCAATTCGATTTATTGTAGTGTTTTATTCGTTACTATGTCCCACGTAACATGATTAAACACATCGACATCTTAATAATAAGAATTATATAATTTCAACACTGTATGTTCTTAATTCTTATTAGTTACACTATAAGCTTATTCAACTTCAAAGTCATCTTCAGGTGCTACGCCACATTCTTCTATGCTGTACCTTTCCATATTATTGTGACGTGATTTATTTTTTTCTTCTTATATATATATATATATATAGGAAGGCTTTTGACACTGTACCCCACAAGCGGCTTCTTATGAAATTGCGTGCTTATGTGCGATTGGATTCACGATTTCCTATCAGAAAGAACACAGTTCGTTGTAATTGACGGTAATTCATCGAGTAAAACAGAAATGATACCTGGCGTTTCACGGGGAAGCGTTATAGGTCCCCTACTCTTCCTCGTGTTTATAAACGATCTAGGAGACAATCTGAATAGCTCCCTTAGACTGTTCGCGGATGATGCTGTCGTTTATCGGTTAGTGAAGTCAATTGAGGATCAAAAGCAACTGCAAAGCGATTTAGACAAAATTGCTGCAACGTGCGCAAATTGGCAATTGACACTAAATAAAGAAAAGTGTGAAGTAATACACATGACCACTAAAAGAAATCCGCTGAACTTTCATTACGCGATAAATCAGTCAAACCTTAAGGCCGTAGATTCTACCAAATACCTAGGAGTTACAATTAAGAACAACTTTGACTGGAGAGAACACATAGAAAATACTGTGGGGAAGGCGAACCAAAGGTTACGTTTCATCGGCAGAACGCTTCGAAGATGCACCAGCTCCACCGAAGAGACTGCCTACATCACTCTTGTACGTCCTCTCCTGGAGTACTGTTGCCCCTTGTGGGACCCTCACCAGGTGGGACTGACGGAAGACATTGATAAGGTTCAGAGAAGGGCAGCTCGTTTTGTTTTATGACGTTACGGGGGGGAAAGCGTCACGGAAATGTTGCAAGAATTGGGGTGGAAATGATTAAAAGAAAGACGCTATTCATTGCGGCGTGATCTGTTTGCGAAGTTTCAATCACCGACTTATAGTTCTGAATGTGAAAATATTTTGCTAGCACCCACGTACTTAGGGAGACATGACCATCCCAATAAAATAAGAGAAATCAGTTCGAAAACGGAACGATTTAGGTGTTCTTTCTTCCCACGCGCTATTAGAGAATGGGACGGTAGAGAAAAGTTATGAAAGTGGTTAATGAACCCTCTGACAGGCACTTTAATGTGATTTGCAGGGTATCTATGTAGATGTAGATAATATTGTGTTGTCATGCGAGATCTTTATCAGGTTACGGATTTTGACATGTATTTGACAGCTGTCAAAATCCGTAACTTGATAAAGATCTCGTATGACAACACAATATTATAAGTTACGTGATAATCACAATAATATGGAAATGTACAGCATAACAGAATGTGGCGTAACACCTGAAGATAACTTTTAAGTCGAAATAAGCTTATAGTGCAACTAATACGAATTAAGAACATACAGTGTTGAAATTATACAATTCTTATTATTCAAATGTCGACGAACGACGTCACTAACACTGTGGGCTCTGCAGATAACAAGTTATGATTAAACACAATGCATACAATGCTTATACAATCCTCAGTGTGTTTAATCCAAACTTAATTACACTGTGTAATATATATTTAAATTTTTATGTCTGGTGATTGGAACGGCAGTAACGCCCCTAGTGGAGAAAGAGTCAACTGTAAGGGTACTATCAACACAAACAGCCACGGAACCGATGCTAGCGCTCCAACTAGTTACAGACGAATGGCGGTTCGCTCTTTCTCTGCTACGGGTGCTACTGTTATTCCAAGAGCTAGAGATATACTTTTATCTGTATGTTAATAAATACCCTGATCCGATCGCTAACAAACATCATAGGATTAACTACTGGACTAAGGTTTCCTGGAGAATTCATCAAAATTGATCCAGCTGTTATGGAGTCTATAGGAAACATATATACATATATATATTTTTATAGATATAGATTATCCTTCTTTTTTGTGTATGTTTAAAGATGCCTTTAATTCCATCCACATTTAACATCATGACATTTGTAAAGGACTTCCTTGTATAATGATATTTGCACTCTGCAGATTAAAATTGTGTGTGGAACCGGGATTCAAGCCTGGGGCCTTTGCCTTTCGTGGGCAAGCGCTCCACCGACTAAGCTACCCTGGCACAGCACGTCCTTTCAGGTTTACTTCCGCCAGTACTTCAGCGTCTGCTTTCCAAACTTCACAGTCCCCCTGCGAATCTGCAACGCTGTCAGGGGATAGCCCCGTACTGAAAGGCTCCCCATCTGGGGCTCGGAGTCCTCACTCTGGCATGTGTGTTTGTGTTGTCCTCAGCATAAGTTAGTTTCAGTAGTTTGTAAGTCTATGGACTCTAGTTAAAAGTAGTGTGTGTTTGTTTGAAATGAAAAGTAGTATGTGTTTGTGGGGCGAGCGTGTCACTGTTTTTTTTTTTTTTTTTTTTTTTTTTTTTTTTTTTTTTTTTTTTTTTTTTTTTTTTTTGTTAAGAGACCGTCCCTGCTAAAATTCCCAAATAAATGTTCTGTTGTGGTTTTCGTTACAAAATAATTTGACTAAGGAATGAGACTTAGTACCTTCCTTTGCCCTGTTAGAATAAATTGCAACTGACATGGAATGCAATGATCTTACATGTACAGTATGTGGTTTGTTTGATGCGCAACGCATAACACTTTAAATTGTACAGTGGGTAATAAATTAACAATAATTAAACTCGTAATTTGTCTACACTTTAATCTCGTGTCTGAGAGACAATGTGAGCAAATGAAAAGTTCAGATCTGTTAACGTGCACCATACGCCAGCAGCCAGACTATACATGCACAATTCGACTGCGAGACTCAACACAAAGAGCGTGCTACTACAGTGATAATTTTGTTACTTGAATTAACAGGATGCCAAACAAAGATATTTGATATTAATTAGATACCAAAATCACTGCACTTGATAATGTGCCTAACTGAACAACAGTTACCATACTGATTCAACGTAATAAAAATTGTCCTACAAATCTGGTAATGGTTTCAAGTCTCACTCACTACAAATATTTCTCATCTCTTTACGTGATCTACTTCTCTTCTGATCAGACAAATCACTTTAACCGTTACTAACATTAACTGAGAAAACTTTACTGGATTTATGAACAAACTACTTCCTGCTCTCATTTATCATGACAAAATGCCTACACTGAACTGTTCTAATTAACAAATAAATTTACAAACACAATAATTATGCAACACTATCATAAGAAACAATTATCAGAACGGACAGCAATTCCAATTGGTGAAAGGAACGAGGAACTGGAAAATGACTCAGGATTAAATGATAAATGCGAGCTGCATTAAACAGTATTCATTAGCAAAAAGACAGACACCAACTACAATAGTTCAAACACAGACTAGCGGACATAACAATAGAAAAGTACACATTACCTTATTTGAGACAGATTAATTTCCATACAAAATTACAATCTGCAGACTTGACTGCGTTTCTTCAAAACTCTCTGAATTTTTTTACTCTTCGAGTCTAACACACAGACAGACTATCTCGACAGTTTCACCACTACAACTCTACCATAATTAGACATGGAATCTCCTTCACGAAGATCACGCACCGACTCTCTTACACGAAGGTCACACCTCGACTCTCTCAACGCAACTACTGCGAGTACAAGACACATTCCAATGATAAAACAAAGTCTTTGGTTTACAGCAAAGATATGAAATTAAGTACAGTATGTTATATCGGTTAATGAAATGGTACAAAATATTACATAAATTTGTTTTTTTTTACAGAATTATAGCTTAGGTTTTTGTAATAAAACATGCTCAAGGCTATATGACAGGCAACAATTAAGTGAAAACTATTTTGCATACTCCTTTCATAGTACATTTGAACATTTTGAACCTGCAAGACTAGCACTCCTGGAAGAATGTATACTGTAAAAACATGGCTTAGTCACAGCTTAGAGAAAGTTTAGAGATTGATATTTCACTTAGGAGCAGAGTGCGCACAGATATGAAACGTCCTGCCAGATTAAAATTGTGTGCCCGACTGGGATTTGAACCCAGCACATCTCCTTTTCACAGGAGAACTTCTGTGACCTTTGGAAAATATTAGGCGAGATACTGGCAGACGTGGAGCTGTGAAGACGAGCCGTGAGGCGTGCTAGGGTAGCTTCGTCGGTAGAGCACTTGTCACGAGCTCTAATTCCGATCATTGTATTCTGGTTTGTTCATCTTATTGTCACCCTCTCTCTGACCATCCCTTCCTCCCCTCCAACTCTTTCTCCCCTCTTCTCCATCACCCTAACCTCTGAGACTAATTCCTCTCGGCTCTTCATCTGTATATTTCCTCCCATCGCCTGACTATGGCTGTTTCTTTATACCTTCTCTCCTATCTCCTCACTGTTCATCGCCTCACTTGGTTCATGAAACCTTCCATTTTTATGCATGTTCATCTCCTGTTTCCCTTTCTCTGTCTGTCAGACTCCTCCTGTCCACCTCAGTCTCCTCATTCTCTCTGTCCATCTCATCCTCCCCTTCTCTCGCTGTTTCTTGTCCATGACATGAAGACTGCCCCAGAGAACAGGTCGATAAGGCAGGATACTATTCCCAAACACCACACTGGGTGTGCAGGGCGGCCTATATGGTAGGGGCTAGAAAACAAAGGTGTTTGTAAATCTGTGGGTAATCAGTCATCAGTCCATAGGCTTACAAACTACCTAAAGTAACTTATGCTAAGGACAACAAATACATCCATGCCTGAGATAGGACTCGAACCTCTGATGGCGAGCAGTGACGTGCTACACAGCTAGGTGCCTTGGCACACACGGCCACTCCACTGCGAAGCTGGAAAACACATGCTATCTAGGAGGTTATAAACCCCATAGTGATGCTTCTTGTGTTACAAGTAGTATGTGTACTACATTTGGTTGGAATCTAGACAGTAGTTTAGGAAGGGATATGGAACAGGCATCTACACATACAGCCATTTTTATATATATTGTTCCTGAAAGATCCTGTATACCATCTTTGTTGGTGTTTCAGTTGGATGCCATTTATATAATATATAAAGATTCTTCCTGAAACACCTTGTATACGGTCCTTTTTTTCTTTTATTGTTATTTTCAAGCCCCTGATGGGGCACGCTGGCAGTGGCCTGTATGCTACTTTTCAGCCGAGCGTTTACACAGATTGGCAGGAGGTACACATACACAATAAAAAGGTGATGAAACAGAAGAACAGAAGTTATACAAACGGAGATGAATGTGAGACTTAATAAAATCACATAGATTAGCAAGACACATGATGGTAGTTTTTAAAACGGTGTTACAGTGGCTAAAATACATAAACGTCTGGGTTAAAGTCCGAGGCGGCGACACTGATGAAGACACTAATAATAAATGACATGTATGCAACACAATTTATTGCCGTTGTCGGCGGTTGCACTGTTAAAATAACACACACTGATACTTACACAGGAAGATGCACAGACAATATACATACCGATGATGGGCCACATTAAAAGTGGAACACTATGCAGACCCTGCAAGGAGAGAGGGAAAGGAGGGTGGAATGGGAGGGGAGCATGTGTGGGAAAGGAAAGTGTAAGAACTCTGAAAGGAGGGAAAGGGAGATATAAGTGGGGAAAGGAAAGGAGGGGAGTAGGATGGGAGAGGCAGTATGTAATATATAGGGAGGAGAGGAATTAAGGCTGATAGGATGGGTAAATATCAGATGGAGGGAGTCATGCGGGAGAGGGAGATGGCAAAAGTTACCCTGGGAGAGGATGTGGAGAGTGTGAAGATGTAGGGAGGGATATGCTGGTATCGGTGTGACAGAGGTTTGGGTTTCAGCAATAGGAGAGAGACCAGAGGGTGATGGGATTCTATTTTGCCGGTGGTGTATAGCTTACGGATATGGTGAAGGAATTTTAGAAGGTGAGGAAAAGGGATGAGGTCTTAGAGAATCTGAGTGGAGGAAGGGAGACAGAAGCAGTAAGCGAGGTGGAGGATGTGGCGTTCCTGGATTTGGAAGGATTTATAGTACGTGGGGGAGGTTGGATGGAAACTGCAAAAGATGGGGTGCATCGAGGAATGGTAGGTGTATAGAATTTTGGAGGCGTTAAGTCTCTATATCCGGCCAGAGAGTAGCTTGAAGAGGTTGAGACAGGAGAGGGCTGTTTGATAGACTGTTTGAAGGTAAGGGTTCCAGGAAAGAGAGCGATCCAGGGTGAGGCGAAGGTGTTTGAGAGTGGAGGTTTAGGGGATGGGTTGAGGTGAGGAAGAATCAGATGGTATGACCTATAATGAAGCATAAGATTTGGTGAGATTGACGCTGCACAGCCACTGGTTACACCAAATGGAGAATTGGGAAAGGTGCGACTGGATAAGGTCCTGGGAATGAGCAAGAGAGGGGGCGAGGGCTAGGGAGGCGTCGTCATCAGCATACTGAAGGAGATGGACGGGAGGCTGGAGTTGCGGCATGTCAGCCGAGTAAATGAGGTAGAGGAGGGGGGAGACAATACTGTCCTGGTTGGTGTTTTAATTTACGATGTTCAGTAGTATAGTAGCTGTGCGAGAGAACTGTAGCGTGACAAAGAGGGAAAAACGAGGACATTGTGCTGTAGAGGCAAGTGGGGACTAGAAAATGAGCAGAGACTGCTGGTGCTGTGCAGGTACGGGCTGTCGCGCTGGGACGTGGACAGGCTGTCTGGCGTGGACACGCTGCGGACGTCGGTGGTGGCGTTCTGCCCGCCGCACCTGCAGAGGGCGCGGCTGGCCGGCCCGTGCCCCGTGCTGCGCTACCGCCGCTACGACGGCGCCTGCAACAACCTGCAGCAGCCGCAGTGGGGCGCCACGGGCCGCGCCTTCAGCAGGCTGCTGCCGCCTGACTACGCCGACGGTCCGTACTTACTCTCTTGTTTCACGCTTTTTTGCACGTGTATATTCTATCCGGTCATTAAGTACTGTTATCTCAGTATCATTATACGAGGCGCGTCCAGAAAGTAAGTTCCGTTTGGTAATATAATGAAATTGTACACAGATACAGTAGAAATTTTTATTGCACAAAATTCTACAACTCTTAAATTACTTTTCCACATAACTGCCGAAATTTTGTAGCGTGCCACAAGTTTTTGCATGCATTCTTCACAGAAAGTTGCCGCCTGTGTATTAAACCATGTGGTAACAGCTCTTTATCATCGTTGACGTGTTGACCACCAAGGACAGATTTTAGGTGTAAGAAGAGATGAAAGTCGCTAGGAAAGAGGTCCGAGCTGTATGGAAGATGATCAAACAGGTCTCATTGAAATTTCCGTAAGAATTGTTTGGTCACATTCGGTGTGTGAGGTCAGGCATTATCGTTAAAAAAAAAAAAAAATAAAAATAAAAAAAAAAATAAAAAAAAATAAAAAAATGTTTTGATAGTAATCCTCATCTTACACCTAATATCTGTCCTTGGTGGACAACACTTCAACGATGATGACGAGCTGAAAGAACATTTTACCACGTGGTTGAATACACAGGCGGCAACATTCTATGAAAAAGGCACACAAAACCTTGTAGCCATGCTATGACAATTGCCTACAAAATTTCTGAAGCTATGTAGAAAAGTAGTTTAACACTTGTAGATTTTTGTACAATCAATTGTTTTTCTGTATCTGTACCCGTTCGTTTTATATGATCAAACGGAACTTACTTTCTGGACGCGCCTCGTATAAATACGCTAACACTAAAATTGTGGTACAGATTACTAATTTATTCGTACAAGAAGGCCAATGAAAGTTACATAATTAGAAAGATTGTTTGTCGTAGATTTCACGAATATAAATATTATGTGTGCATTTAGCCATTAAAAGTGGTAAAAGGAAGTAGTATCTACAGCTTGGATCTAGTTCTATATTCTCCAACAATCAGCTCACTGATTGGCTATTCGCCTCGACCAAAGACGCTGTAATGCAGCGCATATGCAGTATTAAAATAGCGTATTAAAATAAGTGAATATCGAAACATGAAGTACTCCCAACTAACTTTCTTGTGCCATTCAAATGCTTCATTTTCGCAGTGATTAAGAGTGGTTAAAGGAAATGGATGTTTTCATATAAATGCCGATATAAAGGATGATGCGCCGGGAGAGGCATCTAGCGGTGCTCGGGTGGAACTACGACGTCGAGAATGCCGATATAAATGATGATGCGCCGGGAGAGGCATGTATCAGTGCACTGGTGGAACTACGAAGTCGACATGTTGTCAGCTCTGGAATTCTGAATATCGCAGTATCGAAATAACATTATTTCTTGGCGTTGTATAAATATACGAACACCAAAATTGTAGTTCCATTTCAAATATTAGGCTAATGAATGTTATATAATTCAAAAATGACATGAGAAGTATATACTTCCGTGTTTATTTGTTGTTATTGTGTCAGGCATCACGTAAAAGATGTTCAAATGTTTGTATAGCTTATGGGACTTAACTACGGGGTCATCAGTCCCTAAACTTACAAACTACTTATGAACTAGCTAATACTAAGGACGGCACAAATATCCATGCCCGAGGGGGGATTCGAACCCCCGACCGTAATGGCCGTGCAGACCGTGACTGCCGCGCCTCAGTCCCCTTGGCCACCGCGGCCGGCGTAAAAGATTAGTGGGAAAGACGTAATAAATCAAAACGTTATGGGCTATGAGGCGGTTTCTCATGAGCCTAATTGTTTATGACTCTATATCTCAAGAACTGTGTGTCATACTATGATAAAATTTCGAATGTACGTTCAGTGGTATGTGTGTGTTCTGTCTGTAGAATTTCTCGCGAATGAAATTGATAGTGTACGAGTATAAATTGTAACATCATGCCAAATGCCGCAATTTTACTGCATAAACGCCGAAAAAGTAGTAAGCGACAAACTTTTTCCTTTCGTGATTTAGCTGGGGTTGTCAGTGAGAAAAAGTTTCCCAAAGGCCGCTTCAATCACAAACCCGTTTTTCAAACCAACACTCGCCAATATCATTATCCTTGGAAAGGGGAGTCATTAAAACATACTAATATGCCGTCACCTGAAGTTTCCATAACACTGTACCGCCGGCTATAATCGTGCTCCACCTTATCCACTTTTCTGCAGTACCTTTTGGAATGACAAAATTAAAAGCATTGTCTGTGAGCTTCCTTTACATTTGATACAAACATGGCAACATGGCACCAGAGGCAACGTGCTCTTTCACGCGTAAACTCCACAAAATATCTAGGAATTACTATTACTTCAGACTTAAACTGGAAAGAACACTTAGATAATGTCGTGGGAAAGGCGAACCAGAGACTGTGTTTAATTGGCATAACCCTTAAAAGATGCGACAGGAGTACGAAAGATACTGTATACACTACGCTTGTCTGTCCTTTTTTGGATTATTGCTGCCCAGTGTGGGATCCTTATCAGGTAGGTTTGACGGAGGACATCGAAAGAGTCCAAAGAAGGGCAGTTCGTTTTATATTGTCACGATACAGGCGAGACAGCGTCACGGAAATCATCGTTACAACAACGGCGATTATCGCTGCGGCGTGGTCTACTTACGAAACTCCAATCGCCAACATTCTCCTCCGAAAGAAAAGATAAATTGTTGACTCCCCCCTATATAAGTAGAAATTATCATCAGAATAAAATACGAGAAATCAGAGCTTGAACAGAGAGATTCAGGTGTTCTTTCTTTCCGTGTGCTATTCGAGAGTGGAATGGGAGGTAAATAATATAACGGTGGTTCGATGAACCCTCTGCCAGGCACTTCAATGTGATTTGCAGAGTATTCCATGTATATGTAGATGTAAAACATTTTTAGACCAGAAGAAGATGGCAGAGACCATCGAAATAAAATTATACACTAGCGATCTTGGCTTAATCCTTTTTGGAACCTATCGTAATATTGGATCGCCTCCTCACAATATAAACAGACAAAATCAAAACTATTTTCACTAATTTGGAACAAATTCCCGGGTCCCGTATTTTTCAGGATATATTGCTATTTTCATAATGTCCGATGATCATTCTTTTCAACTGAATTCAAATTGATTTTGAGTCCTTGAAAAAACTCCTGCGGTTATCAGTCCCTAGGCTTACAAACTACTTAAAATAACTTTAACTTACGCTAAGGACAACATACACATCCATGACAGAAGGAGGACTCGAGCCTCCGACGGCGAGCAACCACGTGCTCAGCAGCAAAGAGCCTTGGCCACTCCACCGCGGTTGGCTTCCTGTCCATCTTGGCTCGATAATGCCTTCATTATGCTGTTAATAGTAGCTTACCTGCATAACTATTTTCTTATTCATTATTAGAACGCCTCCTGTGTTCTCCCTTGCGATTTTGTATTATAACCGTGTACTGACTGACACATCAAATTTAACAATTAGAGGAAAAGTAGGTAGATTTGGAAGGCCTAGGGGGGTGGGGGGAGCGGGAAACCAATAAAATCATTTACTACTTAAGCAACAGTTTATTAAAATGAGTAGTCTTTACGATTTCAATTTCAAACTCGCCAGGGACTGGAAAATCGATTTCATGGAACATCTCCCGTCTCTCATGCGCTGAATAAAACACCACGTTCAAACTCACTTAAATCATGATAACCTGCCATTCTCACAGCAGTAACCGACCTACAGCATGCGCCGGTTACTTGTTGTCATGTATAGGCCTTCGGAACGCAACGCTATTCTCTGAGTGTTTATATTTCTCTGTGATTTGCGCACGCATGCCTATAAGAATTTCTTTGGCTCTTCAGTGTAGTCTGTATTGCGACGTGAAACTAGCTAAGGAAGTTATATATTTTTGACGACGTTACAGCGTTCAATGAATGAAATAAATCGCAATTTGCGATCAGTTATGGCTTCACTGTACTAGGTTTAGGAGGAATACCAAAGTGTGGCGAATGAAAATTTGTGCTCGGCTGGGACTCGAACCCGGGATCTCCTGCTTACTATGCAGACGCGTTGACCATTCCTTCACCGAGGACACAGTGACCAGCTCGATTGCAGAGGACTCTTCGCTGCACATCTCCCGCCACACCCAGGCTGGGGTAATAGAAAAGTGACAGCTTGGCGAATGGAGAATTTATCTTGGAACTGTATTAAGATACTTCTTTTATAGAGAGTAATAATACCGATACTATTATTTACTATTTGTTATTCGGTTCGAGTAGTGCACATGAGCACCCTCAATTTTGTTGCACTCAGCCCTTATTTTCACTTCTTTTATGCACTGTTGTGAGCTACCATCTCTTTAAGAAGTTGGCAACCCTGCCCTGTGTGCCGGCAGGGGTGAGCGCGCCGCGAGCCGCCAGCCAGTCCGGCTTCCCGCTGCCCAACCCGCGCGTCGTGTCGGCCACCGTCCACTCGCACCGCGACAGCCTCGAGCACGCCGTCACCATGGCGTTCGTCGCCTGGGGGCAGATGCTCGACCACGACCTCACGCAGACCGCCGAGACTAAAGGTAAGCCCGCGGCAAAGCTAGCGGCTCTGCTGACTGATAGACGTACTTGACGTCTTTATAAAGCGGTCAGTGGCGGACGAAGGGGGAGGGGAGAGCGGATCGCCCCGGACCTATCGTTTTTTTGGGGGGAGGGGGGCTCCAAATACCTCGAAAGCAAGGGATTTTTTTTTTCTTTTATTTCTCTTTGCCTCTCGTTCTGGGGCCTCCAAGCCTTTTAGCATTTTATTTATTTCCAAGTGGACGGGGTGCCCTCCATATCTCAGATGGTTAGTTCCAAGTGGACAGGGGGCGTCATTTTGTTTTGCCGGGCCTCCGACAGCCTCAGTCCGCCACTGATGATGGTACGACCAAAGAGCAAGCACGCACTGCGCCGCCGCTGGGTCCCGCGCACTGGCCAATCACTGCCAGCCGCCTCGCAGCGCGGCGCGCGGTTCTGCGGTTCCCGCGGCCCTCACCGACTAGACCAGCTCTGACACCTTTTCTGCGGCTCCCGTTGCAGTGCTCGCTCTCGCAGTGGTTTATATAGCAGTACGTCGGGTCAACTTAAATTTTTGGTTTAGGTTGTTGACAATACACAAACATGAAAGTGCCTGCAGAGGGTGTTGTGGCCATTTGGCTCTGCTACGACTTTTGAGAAAGGAAATACGCCGTAGAAACAGAAAACATAGGTACTGGGTGCACCCTCGTCACTTTTTACAGGGAGTTACGAAAGTATAAGGAAACATTTTTTAACTACACCAGGATGTCAACATCTTCCTTCAACGAACTACTTTCCAAAATCAGTAGAACAATAACTGAAGTGACGACAAACTTGCGGTCATTTATAGACCCTGAAGAAAAGCTGCTGGTAACAATTAGGTAAGAACGTTGTTATTCCGTTTAAATATTTTAATACCATAAGGTTTCACAGGATGAAATACATAAATCAACACAACAAACATTTTTACTGAAACTTTACATTATTATGCATGTTAAATAGTTCATAACGGTCAATTGCTTGAGAATGATCAGCTATCAGGCTTGATTCCATGTTGGAATTGGTGCTCCACGACTGTATTGATTTGTGGTAATTATTTCAGCAATCAGTCGTAAAAATATAATTTTTTTATTTGATTGCAAATCCAGATTTCGACCACTGTGTGGTCATTATCAATGCTTAAAACCAATTAAAATACTTAAAATATCTCGACGAGTATTTTAATTGGTTTTAAGCATTGATAATGACCACACAGTGGTCGAAATCTGGATTTGCAAACAAATAAAAAAAATTATATTTTTACCACTTTTCTGTGTCGTTACTTTTTCTCTTTTTCACTCTTGATGACGTTATATGTGTGTCATATGGTTCTTCAGTAGGCTGAACTTGTGTATCTTCATCTACTACTCCACTTTGATTCAAACTGTCATCTGTAATATTTCTTTCAACAACATCTGCTAGAAACATTAGCTGGTTCAAGTAAACATAAGTGGATATCCTTGTAGCACCTGATCCACTTTTCAAACTCTTGACTTTCCGATATTCTTTCACAAAACTATCTCTCAAATTTTTCCACTTCTTTTGCAGCGACATACCTGAAAAATGTGGTTTTATATTTTAGGTATCTGGCTTCTGGGTGCTCTTTTGCTGATATTCACTACGCTTATCGTCTGGGAAGAACTACAATCAGCGAAATTGTGCAACAAGTTTGTCAGGCGATATGGATCAACACGAAAGCAGAATGCCTTCCTCAACCGTCGACAGAATCTTGGTTAGATATAGCTGAACAATTTGAATCGAGAGCTAATTTTCCTCATATTATATGAGCTATAGATGGTAAAGATATCCGTGTAATAAAACCAGGCAACGATTTATTACAATTATAAACATTTTTTTCAATAGTTCTAATGACACTTTGTGTCAGCAATTATAGATTCATTTATGTTGGGGGCATTTGGAAAATGTAGTGATTCGTCTTTTTTCAAAGATTCGTTCTTGTACAAACAACTGACGAATGGAAATTTAGTAACACCTAATCCTGAGGAAATAGAAGGAATTCAAGGCAAAGTAACCTATTTTATTGTTGGTGACGAGGCATTCAGCCTATCTGAACACGTTTTGCGACCGTATGCACGAAATAATTTAAGTAAAAACAAAAGAATATTTAATTATCGGCTCAGTAGAGCACGTAGGTACATTGAATGCACTTTTGGCATTTTGGCCAATAAATGGAGGATATTACATCGACCTCTAAATGTTAAAAAAATTGGCAAAACAAATTGTAAAATGTTGTTGTATACTTCACAAATTCACACGTGAAAGACACGGTGTTAATTTCGAGCATACTATAAACACGTCACAGGAAAGATTGCAAGATATGGAAAAAGGGCCAGTTCAGAGAGGAAACCGATCAGTTATTAACAACAGAGATGTTCTAGTAGATTTGTAAATGTAAAACCATTAGAATGCCAAGATCGCTTCGCTTAACATCTGAAGTTCCAGTTTCAAACACATTAAAATAAGTAATGATATTGTTAAAAATAAAAACCAAAAAACTTACCAAGCTTTTTCTTTTCTTCTTGTAACAACTCCTTTCCTCCAATTTTTTTTTATATTATGTCTTCCCACATTTTAAACTTTAAATTTCTGTCACTATATTCGTTCGCCTTCATATTCCAAATGGCTGGACGATTTTCCACTTCGAAAATTAGTTTCTCCAAATGTTCAAATGTTTGTACAGCTTATGGGACATAACTACGGGGTCATCAGTCCCTAAACTTACAAACTACTTATGAACTATTTACGAACTAGGACGGCACAAATATCCATGCCCGAGGGGGGATTCGATGCCCGATCGTAGTGGCCGTGCAGACCGTGACTGAAGCGCCTCAGTCCCCTCGGCTCGGCCACCGCGGCCGGCTAAGTTTCTCCGTATCAAAATCCATAACAGCGTGAGCATAGCAGAAGTCACGGGTGAAACGCGGCAATCTGTTGTGTCCGGTGCAAGTGTGCAGATGTCGAATCCCCCCCCCCCCCCCCCGCCTACTGTGCCCCGCGCCAGCTGTCTGCGACCGCGCCACCGCGTAACCGCGCGGCGACCAGTGCGTAGTCCTCCATAAGCGGCTACAGCAATTGCTCGGCCAATTTTAGGGACTGATGACCCTGTAGTTAAGTCCCATAAGCTGTACAAACATTTGAATTTTTGAACAAAGATTTTTGTTTATCGCTCTTTCCATTAACGAATTTTGTTTATTTCTCGCATATCATATCAACATTTTAGTCAGTAAATATCACAAAACAACTCTGTTCTTTTACACTCATTCACAGGCGTATTCCGTCTTTTTCGCTATATTCGTTACAGCGAAAATAATTGCGGTACACGCTTTCTTTTTGGTGTTCGACATCGCATTGTCAACAGTAAATGCTAACAGTATTATTAATGTGGACAATGTTAACAATATGTAACTGTGAAGGTCATCTGAGTACACTTAAAACTTGACTAATTAGTATCGTCAACAACTGCCGGTACTGAACGTGTGCAAATCGCTAACAGTACTGGGCGCAGAGCAGCCTGTACGGAGTGCCAGCTCTCAGCCGGCAGCTGTCGTGGCAACACTGCAGCCGCAGCTGACAAACGTCTACTTGCAAGTCATTTTAATCGGACTATATACCAGGTGGTGCCGAAGGCGTCCGACAATACGCGACAGTACACGATCGACGCACGTGATTCGGCAGTGTACAGACAAGTTATTGTCATAATGCAGCTGAGTATTCTTAGCGCCTGCTGAAATGGATAGGCTTATATGTAATCGAAGCCGCGGGTGGAGTAGCCGAGCGGTCTAAAGATGGGTTGTCCAAGGCGCGATTGCTGCTTCCGGCTGCGATGGATCGGCTCGTGACGTCAGAGGCTGGCTGCTCGCGCATGCGCACTTTTGAGTTTGGAGTGCGGCGCGCGGCACATGCGGCGACAATCGCAGGACTGCACCAGTGATTAAAGGCGCCTCGCTGCGTAGCGCGCGGTTGCTCGCCGTCGGAGGTTCGAGTCCTCCCTGGGGCATGGGTGTGTGTGTTGTCCTTAGGTTAGTTTACCTTAGTTTAAGTAGTTTGTAAGCTACGGACTGATGACCACGCAGTTTGGTCCGATAGATTTACGAACATTTGAATTTGATTTATAATCGAAGAGTAAGTTCACACAGAAAACTTGTAATAAATAATATTGTTCTGTGTTGCCGGGAAGAGAAACTGAAAGGGTTTCTAATATAATTTGAAAGAACTATGGAAGGGAGGAAGCTTAGGGTTTAACGTCCCGTCGACAGCCTGGTCATTAGAGACGGACCTACAAATCAAATGTTCGTAGAGCTTATGGGACTTAACTACGGGGTTGTCAGTCGCTAAAGTTACAAACTACTTATGAACTAGCTACTACTAAGGACGGCACAAACATCCATGCCCGAGGGGGGGATTCGAATCCCCGACCGTAATGGCCGTGCAGACCGTGACTGGCGCGCCGCAGTTCCCTCGGCTACCGCCGCCGGCAGACGGAGCTACCGCTAGGAGTTTCTGGGTAAGGATGGGGAAGGAAATCGGCCGTGCACTTTGAAAGGAACCATCTCGGTAATTGCCTAGAGTGATTCAGGAATATCACTGAAAACCTAAATCTGGATGGCCGGAGGTGGATTTGAAACACCTTCCTGCCGAATGCGAGTCCAGTGCGTTACCACCGTGCCCCATCGCTATGGAGAGAGCAGCATCAGCAGTAGCAAAGAGTGCAAAGGCAGCGTGTAATGTTGTAGACGATGTTAAGCCGACCAGACGGAGTGGCCATTATTTATTTGCAATCTTCGTGTAATTTTAATTAGTTTTATGTATTAACTTCGATGTAATTTCTTCAGTTTTATTATTATAAACGAAAAGACGTTCAAATAAATTACGGTAACTTTAAACCCGATCATTGGTTTCGTTAAAGATTTGGAGCCGCGCGGGAATAGCCGAGTGGTCTGGAGCGCCACGTTACGGATCGCGGGGCCTCTCGCGTCGGAGGTTCGAATCCTCCCTCGGGCATGGATGTGTGTGTTGTCCTTAGGTTAGTTTAAGTAGTTTATAGGTCTAGAGACTTATGACTAAAGTAGTTTGCTCCCATATAATTACAAACATTTGAACATTTTGAAAGATTTGGAATTGAAGAATAATTAACAGAGATGTATAATTTAAAACAGATTGAGGAGGTAACGGACTGAGGAGGTGGAGGAGGAGTTGGACGGAGAAGAGGAGGTGACTGACAGACAAAGGGAAGGTGGAAATGGGTAGAGAGGAGGAAGGGAGCAGGATATGAACAGAGAGAGAGGGAGGGAGAGGAGGAGGAGGTGGACACAGAGACAAAGGGGGAGGAGGCATCAACTAACTTAAGGCCTAAATAAATATGTACCCGGGAGACACCAGGTTCTAGCTGGGTATCTCATTTCTACCAAAGGTGTTACGTCCTGCATAATCAGTCTTAAGAAAATTGTGGAGAAACCAGTGGCGGCTGGTGCTAATGTGCTGCAGCACATTGTAAATATATTACCAAAATTATGCCATTACTCTTCGAATACAAGTGAGAAATCGTTGTAAAATTACATCCTTTCTCTTGGAATGCGAGCCAGATATCACAACAAAATTATGCCAGTTCCCTTCCAATACGTATTACAATGCCAGTAATAAGGATGAAAACGCATTTTGGAGCGCTCTCGCCACGATTGCTGGAAACCAGCTCCGTGTGCTGAAGTGGGATTCAGCTGCGCTGGTAGGTGTGCAGAGAGGCGGCGCAGTCGTCTGTTCACTAGTGCGCATGCGCAGACGTGACGTCAGGCCTGGCGACTCGTGTGTGCCGAGACCGACTGCAGCACCAGACCAATATTTCCCTTCGCGCTGCGTTTAACGGCTAGTATAGTATAAGACGAATATTGCGGCATACAGAGTCAAATAGCGCGCTGGCTCAGGCGTCTTGCGCGTTGTCTCTCAAACCTACCAGTGTGAGGCTCGTATTCAAATACCTCTGAGTCCAAATTTTTAATTTCTGTAAATAAAATTAACATTTTTTAAACGTTATATTTACTACCTGCAGTGAATACATGCAGTTGCCAGCGCTGTTATAGAATTCCTTGAAAGTCTTACTGCCAATACAGTATTAATTGATATTTAATTAAAAGCAATCATACAAAGGTTGACTTTTTATTTTGGTATAATTTGTTTCCTGTTTATTTTTGTAATATTGTAGCACACTGCTCAAATTTTGTACGAGCCGCCACTGGGAGAAACGTCAGAATTATTAGTTAGCTACCTTCTGGATATTAAGAAAAGAAAAAAAAAAATACAGTTGACAAGATTGTCGCTTTTTTTGCTCATAACTAGACCTCGGATTTTAGATAAAAACCTTTTTTGTCCCTCATTAAATAAAGGCAATAAAAGTTGTACATACACGATTTATGCAAATTTATGATCGAAAACGCTAGTTTTATAGCACCTGAAAATACTTAATTTTAGGTTACTACCTGGTTGTACCTAAATTTTACAAATCGAATTAAATAAAATATTTTATGCCACAAATTCTCTCGCGGTCTTCCCAGCTAAGAATTATGCAAATATTTTATCGACAATTGTAATTTTATGTACCCAAAGTACCTAATTTGATATCAGAACCTGACTGTATCTAATTTTTTATAAATCCAGTCAAATAAAATCTGTATGACTAAAAAGACTCTTCTGGTCTTCCCGGCTTAATTGTTTGCATGCGTGAACAATGATCGAGTCAGGCGAGGCCGGCATACGCCAGGCTGTTCTAGTCCGCACTGCTCCGCAGAGCGTTGTCGCTTGCTGTGAACCGTCAAATGGGCCGGCAGCAGCAGGGCACGGAGGAGAGGAGCCTTGTGAGCTGCCTCCGGTGCCTTCCTGACCTGTCAGAACAGCCGGTGTAAAACACCTGCACTGACTTCATTCAGTCTAGAGATGGGAAGACTGAAACATCTAACAGTTTCGAAACGAATGAAACCGTACCATCTGTGGTTTCGAAACACTGTTTCGAAAATATGAAACCGTGAAGCAATGTATGTTTTGTCATGAAATCTTCGTTCTAGGAGGCCAATATTTTTCACTATGTGGACAAGGGTACATACAAGAACCTGTCAAACATTAGAGTATATATTTACTTCTTGGTCTGTACGGAACATGTTGATAAAGATTTTCTCCCGTGTTGTTGATGTTGTCAACATAGTCACATGAGGCCGCCAGTATGGTAGGTAAAAGTTTACCCCGTTAGGTACTCACAAATTGCAATATGGTACGCATATTACAGTGATGGATCATAAATGATACTTTCTACACACACTAAATAAATTATAGGGAATAAAGGGGACACTAAATAATCACAAGTAATGCTATGGAATTACAAAAATAATAAAGTAAGAGGCAAGTTCATCACTTGTACGTCTTGACCGTTACATCACCGCCGCAATTCTTTTAACATGAGTGTCGAAAAATTATAACGACAGTAGGTAACTTCGTTTTCGCTCATAAGAATCCGACTCTAACACGAGATTAAATATGCGATCTACCCTTGTTAGTATAAAAAAATGTCATTTCAGGTTTCATGTTGTATCTTATTTTAAAGAATGTAGTTTCACTCGTGTTTTTTAATATGGTAGATAAACCTAGAATTTAACTGGTTATTTCAATGCAAATGGTGAACGTTGTTTTATTGTTCTTTATCATTTATAAAGCAGACATTATGTCATTTCGGAATACAGCAGACTCTTGCAAACGAATCTTGATATCAGTAATCATAAGCTGCAGACTCAAGAGTGTGAACTACTATTTTGACACTCTCTAAATGGCTTATATACTAGTAAGTTATATGTGTATCTGTGTGGAGCTTCAGTAAAATGAAACACCACATTTCGATATCATTAGTCTGTTCCGCCTTTCTGCATTAGTGGTTTCAAACACCGGTGTTGTGAAACCGACATAAAATCGTGAAACCGACATGAACTCGTGAAACCGACACGATACCGTGAAACCGACAGGAAGAAACGGTTTCAGTGTATCGACAATCGACCGCGAATGTGATCCGAAACCGAACGGAATGAAACTGCATGGTTTCGAAACCGTGAAAGATGCCGGTTTTGAAACATTGAAATTGTTGTGTGTATCGAAACCTGGTTTCGAAACCATGAAACCATAGCCAACTCTACCTGTCAGAACAGCCTGTGTAAAACACCTGCCTGCACTGTCTTCATTCAGTCAGTCAACGTGCTGCTTGCGTGTGGTGAAGTATTTGTGGGAGCTGAAGCATGCCGGAACAGACCAGCTCCAAGTCGTCTCTGATTCGTCAGTGGTTACAAGAATTTCCTGATTTCTCAACAGACGGAAGAGTTGTAATATTGCGTTTTCTTTCTTCCGATCAGGTGTTGGAGTAGTAGTTACTGTTCGTAGCCGGTATTAAAGTTCACTAACGGTATAATAATACAATAAAATAATTTGGTGGATTTGACACATTTAGGTAACTTTATAATTAGAAGAATCAAAAAAGGAAGCGAAACCTGACTTTAAAGTAGTAGTATTTTCGAATGAAAGCAACACCTGAGCACAATATTACACAAAGAAACTAGCAGATCCCGCGATGACCTTTCTTACCATGATGATTATGTTGACTGGGTGTAGCAGATGAAGCTGTAAAAACTCTTGCTGCATTGTGTAAAATGATGCTTGGTTGGCTTGGAGCAGATTGTACTAACTGAATGACCGTTTAAAAAAAAATGTTAAGTTAACTTTCGTGACAAAAGGCTTCTTAAATCGATCGGATTTCGTTTAATTCCGAAGATTTCTTTGCAGGCATTACTAGAAAGTCACATTCATGAAAATTACAAGTAATGAGATCTCGAAGTATATCTAGTAAATTATAGATACAAGTCCAACAATGGGTCCAAGCATCATATTACATATTCAAGATTACTGCTGGAAAAATAGAAACACTTCATGAATTATTAAAGGTGGGTCATTTGAAATAAGTAAAAGATTTATACGTAACTAAATATATTTTCATTTCGTAAGAAAAACGATCTCACACACACTTACAATTAATAATGGAGAAGTGCCTGACGTGCGACTGTTCTCAATGAGGTTAAAAAGATGAAAGACCAATTTCACAACCGCGTTCTGGGCGGCTCGTAAAAGACAGATGAACATAAAAAAAATATAAGACGAACGTAATTAGCTGCCAGAGAAAGCTGTGATCAGCGATAAGCATCGTGAATAAATTATTTATCAAATGATATTTTTTTAATGTAATACTACAGAGTTATTCATTGCAATGTGTGCAACAAAGACGTAAGTAAAACGTTAAGCTTTTATCTGCTACGCCCACTCAGAGAACGATGCTACTGCTTTTCTCGAGTTAACTTGCAACTAGACACATGCGCATTGAATAACTAATACAAAAATATTGTTTCTAATTTCTTGATGTAAGTTCATTACGCTAAGTAGATCTTGTACGTAAATTCTTCCACATAGTATTTCTCATCTCTTTTCGTTTTTAGGTACGATCTGAACAGAGATCGAATTTAAGTCAGCATGTTGCATGGACAATAAAACAATGTGGATTTTTGTCAATCTGTTCATCTTTCTAGACAATAAAATTTCAGATTTTGGTCACCTATTTTCTGATTTTTATAACCTATTTTTGTAAGTGATAGAAACTGTTTTAGGTACCTAATTTAAAATTTTTATAACCTAAAAGTCCGAGGTCTACTCATAACTAACACCAAGTTTGGTGGGTACAAGAGAACAGGAACAAACAATGTTTGTGTCCAAACTGGACAATGTTCTCAAGGTGATGATTCAAGGCATCGATTGTGCAGCTCAAGTGGTGCACATTGGGGTTCAAACAAGTGCAGACATTCATCCCACTGACATAGAAACAATAATGAAAAAACATCCTTATTTTCACATTTACACTATGCGTGTGAAAGGACTGAATTCATTTATATTCAATACGTGCAACATCTAGGTAGTATAAAAACATGACGATTGTCAGGAGTTACAAGAGTTATTGATCTGTATGAATATTTTATATCTCATATTCTTTCTCAGGATAGCTGTCATAGATTGCTGAAACAGTTTTTGCGAACGCAGAGTCAAATTATTTGACTTCATTTCAAAGAAAGCCAAATAACATGTCTTCAAATTCAATCCCAAAGTTGGAAAGAACAACGATTTCGGCCACAAATTCAGCTGAGGAGTTGGAGTTAATTAAACAAAAACCAGCAACAGGAAGTTTAGTAAAAATAAAACTTGTTATTTCTTCCATTTTAATTAATTTGGAAAAAGAAGGTATTTTCACTCACAAACAAAATACGAGACGATTACCAATTGCCGCGGTGGAGAAGCCGAGCGGTCTAAAGCACCTCGCTGCGGAGGGCGCGGTTGCTCGCTGTGGAGGTTCGAGTCCTACCTGGGGCATGGGTGTGTGTGTTTGTCCGTAGGTTAGTTTACCTAGGTTTAAGTAGTTTGTAAGCTACGGACTGATGACCACGCAGTTTGGTCCGATATATTTTCAAACATTTGAACGATTACCAATTTATGAAATTTTTTCCACTTAGAAAAGTGGACTTCTCCATTTCAACGTCGGAAATTATTGAATTTAGAGACACTGAAAAATTCTGAATCTTCGTCTGAACTTTTAAATTGTTTCAAAATTCATACAATCGATTCAGGTGCAACATTTCAGATAGATGAAGAGGCATTGTTATGTGAGACATGATGCATGAACATCGATGTTTTCAAGAAACTTGAGGAATAGGAAAAAGCTGTTTCAGAAACAGGTAAGAGATGGTGCGATCTATTCCATACACTTGAAAGTGTAGGTTCTTAATATAACAATATGGAGGCGTTTGTGAGTTTTTATTTTGGTGTACCTGACATAAAGGCTGTTTTTCAAAAAATCAAATGTCTGTAAATCTATCGGACCAAACTGCGTGGTCATCAGTCCGTAGCTTACAAACTACTTAAACCTAGGTAAACTAACCTAAGGACAAACACACACACACACACACATGCCCCAGGGAGGACTCAAACCTCCACGGCGAGCAACCGCGCGCTACGCAGCGAGGCGCCTTAGACCAGTCGGCTACTCCACCGCGGCAAAGGCTGTTGTGGAAAGGTTATTTTCAATTGTGAATTCCCTTAACTCATTAATGGCCATTGTCTCGTTTTTTGGGACGCAAATATTTTATTTAATTCTACATGAGCAATGTAACATTTAGCTTTGATTGCGGTACCTGAAGGATGAATGCCTGGAAATACGAAATAAATAGCATAATTTTTCTTTAATTAGTTAGGTTTAGAAAAGGACTTAATTTGTCTGTTTTCTGACTTTCTCTTAGCTACACTGTTTGTCTGCTGGTTGCTGCTGTACAACAATGAATTGTTATTTAGTGGTTTGGGTGTGTTTATGAGTATACGGACATCCATGTAAAATTCAAAATTTCTCAAATCTCCTGAAGTATTTCTATTTATTTTGCGTGTCCCAATAAAGGAACGATAGCATGTAACATTATTATATACGAAAATTACTGTATGCATTCTAGAGATCTGATGTTTAAATTGTATGAGATTTTTCCTCATCCATATTTTACGATTCCAAGACGATGAAAACACATACCATGGACTTACATTTCAAAAAATTCTAGCGGAACTGCTTAAGGAGGAATTGAATAAATATGAAGTTATTGACTTGAAACTAGTGTTTATTCCTTCCAATTCAGTTAAAATATCAGATTAGATATTGACGAAAATGTCTAAAAAATTGACGGTCTCTAATTTTTGTTCTAGTATACTGAAATTTATTCAAACAACTTTTTTTTCATTTGTCACCCAGGGTATAACAGTAGTATAAAAGAATGTTATAAGAAATAACTAAACAAGTTTTGGCAAGTATTGGGTTAAGAGTTACGACTTGACATCAAGACCTTAGCTGCAAGGAGTTCTGCAACATGTTGCCTATTGATCAGTTCGAAGCTTTTGGATGATATTAGGACTTCTGATAAGCTCAAAAGTAGTAGCAGTGCTCCTAGCAGTGTCCCTGATACAGTATCTAAACAGTATGAGGATTTTTTATATCTACATTAGTGTTCATTTGTTAGAAAGAGCCCCGCGGTTTGAAGCGCCATGTCACGGATTGTGCGGCAGCTCTCGTCGGTGGTACGAGTCCTCCCTCGAGTATGGGTGTGTGTTGTTATTAACAAAATCTAATTAAATTACTTTGTAAGACCGATGAACTCGGCAGTTTGGTCCCTTAGGTTTACAAACATTTGAACATTTTGTAAGAAAATTTGAATTATAATCAGTATTCGGAAAAACAATGAATTTCAATATTAAGCAGTGCCATTACAATCATCTTTTGGAGTGTCTTAATAAAATACCATATATTCCTTTTGATGTATATAAAATTTTGGTATTTATTTATTTAAGTAAAGCAATACATTCATATATGACGATTTTTTTCTTTTCGTCTAGAGTCCCGTTTTGTCTCTTTTTTAAACTACTTTTTCACAAATTTCTCGTACGTTTTTATTTATTTATTTATTTTACGTATAAAATGTGGCCATCCAACTGTACTGTGAACTCTTGTCATTTATCTCTGCTTAACGCTCCCCAATGGCAAAAATCCTAGTTCCGGCCCTATGTCCTATCGATAGGACAAAAAACAACAGTACTAAGCAATAACAAACTACTTTTATTTGACGGCTTTTATCTTCTTCTTTATAAAGCAGAGTGTCCGTATGTTTGTGTGAACGTATTGTATACAAATCTACAGTTTTCTTCCAATGTTTATGAAATTTTGCACACCTAAGATTCAATCCATGACGGTCGCCGTAAGTGTTAGGATCACGTACAACATATTGTTCACGAGATATGACTTCATAAACAATAACATGCGCGAAAAACTGCTTTATACCACGACAGTGTTGCACATTTCCTCCTAAACCGCTGGACCGATATCAACCAAATTTGGTGCACATAGTCCTTACCGTGAGGTAACAATGCTGTTGGGGTAAAAACCACATACGTCTCATGGTTCAGCAGATACGTCATTAACTAAATAGTTACAAGAAACTGCCACATAATACGACGACACTTTATTCACACATTGTATGAGAATGACAGTACGTGACAGTACTTAGAGACTTGCAACCAACTTTAAACATAATTTCAAACCTTTACTTAACTTTCTCGGTAACAACCATAACGAAATTATGAAAGGAAAAAAGTTTCTCATTTACTACTTTTCCGCTGTTCATGCACTAAAATTTCGCCAACCGGTTTGACGTTACAATTTATAATGTCTACACTATAATTTGTAGTCACAGGGAATTTTAGAGACAGTATATACACATATAGCTGAATGTACCTTCGAAATTGTACCACAGTACGACACGTAGTTCATGAGATATGAGCACATAAACAGTTACGTTCATAGAAAACCGACGTATCACGAACTAAGTTTTAATCTAGTACTTCTTTAATAAATTTTTCGCAACAGATTTTACAGTCTTACAGCACTTACAGATAAAAGAAATCATTCAGAAAGTTAAGGGAGACAAAAACTTGATTGTGATGGTGGACTGGAACTCGGTAGTAGGAAAGGGAAGAGAAGGAAATGTAGTAGGTGAATATGATCTGGGAAAAAGGAATGAAACAGGAGATCGCTTGGTAGAATTTTGCGCAGAGCACAATTTAATGATCGCCAACACATGGTTTAATCATCATGAAAGAAGGCTGTATACGTGGAAGAGATCAGGAGACATTGGAAGGTACCAGATTGCCTTTATAATGGTAAGGAATAGATTTAGAAATCAGGTTCTAAACTGTAAGACATATCCAGGGGCAGTTATAGACTCTGTCCATAACTTATTGGTTATGAACAGCAGATTAAAACTTAAGAGACTGCAGAAAGGTAAGAAGGTTAGGAGATGGAACCTGGACAAATTGAAGGGACCAGAGGTGGCTGAAACGGGGGAAAGTAATACGGTAGAAGAAGAATGGGTAACTCTGAGAGATAAGGTAGTGAAGGCAGCAGAGGACCATATAGGCAGAAGGACAAGGCCTAATAGAAATCCCTGGATAACACAGGATATACTGAACTTAATTGATGAGAGGAGAAAATATATAAATTCAGCAAGTGAAACGGGAAAAAGCGAGTTCAAACGTCTGAAAAATGAGATTGACAGGAAGTTCAGACTGGCTAAGCAGGAGAGGCTAGAGGACAAATGCAGAACCGTAGAGCCGGCCGCGGTGGCCGAGGAGACTGAGGCGCTTCAGTCACGGTCTGCACGGCCACTACGGTCGGGGGTTCGAACCCCCCCTCGGGCATGGATATTTGTGACGTCCTATTCGTAAGTAGTTCATAAGTAGTTTGTAAGTTTAGGGACTGATGACCCCGTAGTTAAGTCCCATAAGCTTAACAAACATTTGAACATTTGAACAGAACCGTAGAAGAATGCATAACTAGGGGAAAGATAGATAGCGCCTACAGGAAAATAAAAGAGATATTTGGAGACAAGAAAACCAGCTGTATGAATATCAAGAACTCAGACGGAAAACCAGTACTAAGCAAAGAGAGGATAGCTGAATTGTGGAATGAGTATATAGAGGGCCTTTACTAAGGAAATAAACTTGAAGGCAGTATTCTAGAAATGGAAGACGAAGTGGAGGAAGATGTGATAGGATATATGATAGTATTAGAAGAATTTGACAGAGCGCTGAAGGATTTGAGTCGAAACAAGGCCCCTGGAGTAGATGATATTCCGTCTGAACTGCTGATATCGTTAGGAGAGCCAGTCGTAAAAAAATTGTATCACCTGGTACGCAAGATGTATGAGACAGAGGTAATACCCTCCGACTTCATGAAGAATATCGTAATTCCAATTCCAAAGGAAGCAAGTTCGGACAAGTGTCAAAATTACAGTATTATCAGTTTAATAAGTCATGGTTGCAAAATACTAACACGAATTATTTACAGACGAATGGAAAAACTTGTGGAATCCGACCTCGGGGAAGATCAGTTTGGAGTTAGGAGAAATGTAGGAACACGGGTGGCAATACTCACATTACGACTTATCTTAGAAGATAGGCTAAGGAAAGGGAAACCTACGTTTTTAGCGTTTGTCGATTTGGAGAAACCTTTTGACAATGCCGACTGGAATATACTCTTCCAAATTCTGAAGGTAGCAGGGGTAAAATATAGGGAGCGTAGAGTTATATTCAACCTTTACAAAAACCAGACAGCGGTTATTAGAGTCGAAGGGCAAGAAATGGACGTAGAGGTTGGGAAGGGAGTAAGACAGGGTTGTAGCCTTTCCCCAATGTTGTTCAATCTGTACATTGAGCAGGCAGTGAAGGAATTCGAGGAGAAATTTGGAGAGGGCATTAAAGTGCAGGGAGAAGAAATAAAAACATTGCGGTTTGCTGATGACATAGTAATTCTGTCAGAGACCGCAAAAGATCTGAAGAGCAATTGAATGGAATGGACAGTGTCTTGAAAGGAAGATATAAGATGAACATTAACAAGAGTAAACCAAGGTAATGAAATGCAATGTCAGCAGATCAGGCGATGCTGAAGGAATTAGATTAGGTGATGAGACAATAAAATTAGTAGATAAATTTTGTTATTTGGTTAGCAAGATAACTTCTGATGGCCAAAGTAAAGAAGATATAAAATGCAGAATGGCTATGGGAGGAAAAGTGTTTCTAAAGAAACGAAACTTGTTAACCTCCAATATTAATTTAAATGTTAGGAAGTCCTTTCTGAAAGCATTTGTCTGGAGTGTAGCATTGTATTGGAGTGAAACGTGGACGATTAGGAATTCAGATAAAAAAGATGATAGAAGCTTTTGAAATGTGGTGCTACAGACGAATGATGAAAATTAGATGAGTAGTTCACGTAACTAATGAGGAAGTGCTTAACCGAATTGGTGAGAAAAGGAGTTTCTGGCATATCCTGACTAAGAGAAGGGATGGATTGGTTGGACACATTTTGAGACATCAAGGAATTATCAACTTAGCATTAGAAGGAAGCGTGTGGGGTAAAAATCGCAGAGGGAGACCGAGGGACGAATACAGTAAGCAGATTCAAAAGGATGTAGGTTGCCGAACATATTCCCAGATGAAGAAACTTGCACAGGACAGGGTAGCCTGGAGAGCTGCATCAAACCAGTCTAAGGTCTGAAGACCACAACAACAACAGCAGCACTTATACAAATATTATATACCTGAAAAATTATACAGTTGTATAATATATAACTCAATAAATAAGAGATCGTGCAAATTGTATATCCCATTTGTATTTTGATTGCTATCTGTCTTTGTTTGGATACTGCACGTATTACATTGTTCACGATACCCTTATTTCTTATATATTCTCCGATAAATATAACATTATTTTAGAAAAAAAAAGGAGATGAAAGCGAGAGAAGGGATAGCAGATGTACTAACTCAAGGCAGGAATAAATAAATAAATACTCGGGCAACGCCGGGTTTTCAGCTATTTTGAAAAGAAAATGTCACTGGTCGCTGTACGAGCCACACCAGGGATGGAAAACATTTAAAATAATTAAAATAACAATTTAGAAAAAACGTTAAAAATAGTTGTGATGATAAAAGACAGAAAACACCAACACACAGCACGTTCCCGTGCCCTTCACGTAGGGCAGCACAGCACCGACTGCTGCCGTCAGCGCATGCGCGAGGCGTAGGAGCAGGTGGCGCAGTCTGGCGGACTGTCGCCACAGGAAAAACGACGCCGCCGACGAGTCCTGCGGTGTGGGCACGTGTGGCACACACGCTTTCACATGTGCGGCGTGTGGGCCGCCCCTCCCCGCGGCCGCGGCGCGTGTCACACGCGCCACACCACACACGCTCGCCCAACTGGCGGCCAGGGCAGCAGCCGCGGCGAGGAGGTGGCGGCCGCGCTCACATGTGCCGCGTCTCTCCTCCACACATGCTGCGCCCTCCCCTCCCCTCCTCTCGCTGCCCCACCACTCGCCCGCCGTCTGGCGCATGAGCAGCGCGCCTCACATACGTGTTACCAGGCATCACGTTTCCGCACACTGCACGCTTAACGAATAGAAGGTACTGCGACACGTTATGCAGCACGTGTTGTGTACTTCCTGCTGTAACTGAAAACATATCGTACAAGTGCTTCTCTTAGCAGCAAGTACCTTAATTGCCATGAGTTTCAAAATGTTTCGATTATAATACGGCTTCATTATTGTGAATAGCAGTGGTTGTCCGTCTTTGCAACTACAATAAAAATGCGATTTTTTCTCACCAGACACGTTTCGTTTTAATGACTGTAAAACATCTTCAGTGGTCTGTAATAATAGAAATCTACAGTTTGTTTTGTATTTAGATCGAAAACAGTTCTTAAATGGGGCATGAAAAGTAGGCCTATTGTTTGTTACTTACGGAAATTTTGTCTTCTTTTCGCTTCACATCATGGAATGCCGGTCTGTTTAATGCAATACTGCCGGTTCTTCATGCTGTGTCGGTTTCTCACTATTTTCACTGTCACTTTTTCACTGTTTATAGTTGTTTTCCACAGATCAGAAGTGTTTTTGTTTTTACTGATTCTGCACAGTGTGTTATTGGAGTGTTGCCAACCTCACAAATGTACTTCTTTGCATTAAACAGACCGGCATTCCATGATGTGAAGCGAAAAGAAGACAAAATTTCCGTAAGTAACAAACATTAGGCCTACTTTTCAGGCGTCACTTAAGAACTGTTTTCGATCTAAATACAAAACAAACTGTAGATTTCTATTATTATAGACCACTGAAGATGTTTTACAGTCATTAAAACGAAACGCGTCTGGTGAGAAAAAATCGCATTTTTATTGTAGTTGCAAAGACGGACAACCACTGCTATTCATAATTATGAAAGCAATTACGGACATTATGGCCACACAAACGAAGAAGGCTTCATTATTTTTCGGTCGCGGTGGAGTGGCCGAACGTTCTAAAGCGCTTCGCTGCGGAGCGCACGGTCGCTCGCCGTCGGGAGTTCCAGTCCTCCCTGGGGCATGAGTGTGTGTGTGTTGTCCTGTATGTTAGTTTTACTTATAAGGAAAGTACTTAGGCTCGAACAAACAGAAATACACCAAAATCGTATGATAGATAATGTAAAGGTTTCTTATTACAGTAGTGAAACTCCCGCATCTGCAAAACCCTGCAGTCGACCCATTAGAGGCCTCTGCGTGTGCCCTGCCGCATTGCACTTTGACCTGCCGGTACGCCAGTAATGACGGTGCAGTGTGCCTCTGAAATTGCGCTTTGTGACGTTATTTGTGTAGTGTAGTCTGGCACTCTACCACTGTGCTACGGAGCCAGAATATCGGAATAAATAACGTCGGCTTTTTAGTAAGCTAATCCAGAGAGGCAGGCCTAAGAAGGCAATTAGGAACGTGAGAAATAGGCATACAGATGAGAGAAGTGATGAGCAGAGAGATTAAGGCAGGGGGTGTAGGATGTATGTCCAATTATTCAGCGACTTCGGGAATGTGCTGGGTACGTACGGTTGTTGCACAAAGTTAGTGATAGTCAATGAGTCGCTTTAAGCCGAGTTCACACAAGCAACTAAACTGAGACAACAACGCGTGTCTTTCTGCAGTTGCAATGTGAGCTATCGTTCACACATAGTTGTGCAGTTTGCAAGGTGGCGTCCGCAGTCTCAGCTGACCACTATTTGCACGGCACATTTTATTTGCGGTCAAACGACCTTTACACTTGGTTCCACAAGCACACAAAGTGTTTTCTTCATTTATTTGACATTTTAGCCGCAAATAAAGACGAAAAACCTTAAACCTCGAACACAAACATACTTATACGAAGTAAAATGGTGGTGGGGGGAGAAAGTGGCGAAACAAAATACAACCAAGTTGAATTTCTTGTTGCGAAGAAAAAGTATCGTCTCTTCAGTGGTGCCACTAAAATGGGAGGTTCACACTAGACTTGTGCATAATAGTTCGCGATCGGGAGCGCTCACTTTAGTTCGTTCTTTTAGTTCGTCCGCTCCCAGTGACGGCTGAGCGGCGTGGTCTGCGCGTGCAGGTGGAGGGGGAAGTACCCTCACCTAGCTGCTTCATGCGCTTGCTGCTTAAGCCGCTAACGATATGACGCAAACCAAAAGAAACAGTTTGTGGATAATTTCTCGCGTTAAAGTTTAGAGTTATCTCTATATCTTGGCATTATGGAATTTATTAGTCATATATTGCAGAGTGCACAACACATCAAAACAGAAACAATGTAATCTAGAAGGCAGACGCTCGCCTCAAAATGACTCATCAGCAGAAGGCAAACACGTGATTTTTAATTCTGCTACGCGCCCTCTCGCTATTGCCCGTCGGTCTTCTGAAAAGAATCCAACGAACTATGAAAGCGAGATACGTTTGGCATAATCGTCCGCTGCTCCTAGTTCGTCCGCTGTTCCTACTTCGTCCGCTGCTCCTAGTTCGTCCGCCACTTCTAGTCCGTCCGCTCTTTTTGGCTTTTGCTACCGCTACTAAAAGAGCTCTTTTTTATGACAGCTTTTTTTCTTTTTATAATGAGTCAGTGTTGCCAAAGCGTGTGCTATTACCCTTATTTTTGGGCAATTTGACATCAAATACTTACGCAAATAAACCAGTTACACGAATGGCTGATACAATGGTATTCACCTACTTTGTATACAGAGTACTCGTAGTACTTTATTTTTAAAATAGATTTCTTGTAGCAGTGAACTATGAAACTACAGCTGAGCTGCATCTCAGCTCGAAATGAAGGTAATTGGCAGAAGGGAATCACACGATTCTGCGCGCTCTCGCGTCCTCTCGCTGTTCCCAGAAAAGGAGCGGACGAACTAAGAGGCGAGGGAACCGCGAACTATTCGCCTGTGGGAGCGCTCTTCTGAACTAGTTCGTTCGCGAACTACACTAGTTCACACTTGCTACTGAACTACAACTTCACTGTGCAACTAGCTGTTACACGCCATTGCAGTCGGGCCGAAACATGATGATTCCTGGCTCCGCCTACTGGGCTGGAAGACCGCCCTGGTCGGAGAAACAAAATGCAACCGTGTTGCCAAATAGTGAGTTCGCTGCCGGACAGTATAGCTATAACGGCCGATGTTGTCTGGTAGAACTGGCAACAGTGCACAGCGCAGCCGAACGAACGCACGCAAGCGCAGAGCAACGTTCGCATTTGACTCCAATAGTCTGCTGCCGCAGCCGCCGTTCAAAGCCGATTGGCTCAAGCGCCAGGGATCATCGTATTTCGGCTCGACTATAGTCAGTGTTGCCAATTTGGTGTTTTCAGCACCAGATCTGGTGTTTTTGAAGTTCGTCTGGTGCTAGAAATTCTCATTTAGCGCCATAGCAAAATACTGGTGTTATTTCAAAAAATTCAGTGCTAGATCTGGTGCTTAACGGATGTTTTCTTTTATTTTATTAATTTTTATTAAATTGTCTCCTATGACTAATAAGTAACTCCTGAAATACATTTAATAATGTTAATAAAGGTACACAAATGAAGTTCAGTCTTACACGTGTCTAGGTCAACACTCGAGCAGGGGGAAGTCCCTGAAATTGTCATTCTCGTGCATAATTAAGCGCAACATGCTGGGCTCAGTGCAAGCGCACATGTTCAAAGAGTCCTTTGTTTTCTTTACAGCTCACAGGGGATTTACTAGTTAACAATATGTCCCTCTTTTCACCGTTGGAAAGCCTAAAGCCAATCACCCATCTATTGTTGAAATAGCACAGCTGTTTGTGCATGATCCAGGTGTTATTACAGCGGTAGAAAATGAATGGAAAAATTTGCATCTCATTAAATGGGTTGAAGTACAAGACACTACAATTCTGGTCAGAAGAGGCATCATATAGAGATGCAGCTGGAGAAAACCCCTCTGCAAACATTGTAAACATAGCTATTTGTGTACTTTCGCTCCCAAATTCTAATGCTGACGTAAAGAGAGTGTTCAGCCAAGTTCAGTTAGTAGAAACGAAGCATAGAAATCGAAAGAGTGTTCAAACATTGCATTCCATTTTATGTGTGAGATTTCGACTAAAAATAGTGAGAAAATGCTGTCACAACTATGAACTTCCGGAGGATTGGCGCCGGCCGCGTTGGCCGAGGGGACTGAGGCGCTTCAATCACGGTCTGCACGGCCACTACGGTCGGGGGTTCGAATCCCCGCCTCGGGCATGGATATTTGTGCCGTCCTAGTTCGTAAGTAGTTCATAAGTACTTTGTAAGTTCAGGGACTGATGACCCCTTAGTTAAGTCCCATAAGCATTACAAACATTTGAACATTTTGAACATTTGATGATTGGCCAAAATTGGAGGTATGCAGAGCTACAGCCCTACTTCTCCTTCCTGCTCTAAAATTGTACTAGCGGCAGCTCGCTCCTCAGGTAAAGAAGATTTTACGCAAGAAATGTAAGTAATAAACATCCGTATATATGTTGGTGTTTTTCTATTGTTTTGGATCGTTGAGTTCATCTGGTGCTTTTCTGGTGTTTTAAAGTGTAGGGTTTAGTGCTTTTTCATTTCAAGTTTTGGCAACACTGACTAGAGTTGCTTGTCTGAAGCCGACCTTAGAGTGCACTGGGTTGTGAGTGCGGTCGTCGTGTGTTGCCAGCGTCATTCACGAAGACGGAGCCGGACTGCTGCGGGCGCGAGCGCGGCCACCGCAACTGCCTGCCGCTGAGCCTGCCCAGGGACGACGCCTTCTACCGCCGCCACGGTCAGACCTGCATGAGCGTGCTGCGCTCCAGCGCCGCCGTGCCGCAGGAGTGCCGCCTCGGTACGTACCGCACCTGCTCTGTATCTTAACACAACTGGAGGGCGGTGGTTCAAATCCAACCCCGGCCATCCCTAAATCACTCCTCCAGGCAAATGCGGGATGGTTCCTTTCAAAGGGCACGGTCGAATTCCTTCCCCATCCTTACCCAAAGCTCCGAGGGTTAGCTCCGTCTCTAATGACCAAGCTGTCGACGGGACGTTAAGCCCTAAGCTTCCTTCCTTCCTTAACACAACTAACAACGGGCAATGAAGGCGTTCGAGCCCCGTGTTGACATCACTTAAAACTTTCGCGGTTGGGCTACCATAGACTAGACTAGTGCATAATAGTTCGCGATCGGGAGCGCTCACTTTAGTTCGCGGCTCTGCCACGAACTAGTTCGTTCGTTTAGTTCGTCCGCTCCCAGTGACGGCTGAGCGGCGTGGTCTGCGCATACAGGTGGAGGGAGAAGTTTCCCACCTAGCTGCTTCATGCACTTGCTGCTTGAACCGCTAACGATATCACGCAAACCAAAGGAAACAGTTTGTGGACAATTTCTCGCGTTTATAATTATCTCTGTAACTTGGCATTAAGCAATTTATTAGTCAGATATTGTAGAGTGCAGAATGCTTCAAAGCAGAAATTTTGTAACACTGAACTATGTAATCTAGCAGGCAGACGCTAACCTCGAAATGGCTCTCATCAGCAGAAAACGAACACGTGATTTTTAATTCTTTTCGCGACCTATTGCGCATATTTTAGTTCGCGACATATCGCGCATATTTTAGTTCGCGACCTATCACCCATATTTTAGTTCGCGACCTATCGCGCATATTTTAGTTCGCGACCGGTAGCTCTCCTTATAATTCGCAGCTCGGCCGCGAAGTAGGTCGCTCTTTTTAGTTCGTCCGCTCGTTTTGGCTTTTACTACCGGTACTAAAACTACAGCTGAGCTGCATCTCAACTCGAAATAACGGCAACTGGCAGAAGGGAATCATGCGATTCTGCGCGCTCTCGCGTCGTCTCGCTGCTACCCGTCAGTCTTCGGAATAGGAGCGGACGAACTAAGAGATGAGGGATCTGCGAACTAGTTCGGCTATAGGAGCGCTCTTCCGAACTAGTTAGTTCGCGAACTACACAAGACTACCATAGACGACACATAAAACTTTCCCCCTATCGCTTCATCTTCGACTGCGGAAGACATCGTCCAACGTGAAGTGGTACACTACTCCTCTCTACCTCGGAGGACGTCTTCCGCAGTCGGAGACTACATCTACATCCACACTCCACAAGCCACCCGACGGTGTGTGGCAGAGGGTACCCTGATTACCATTATCGGTTCTCCCTCCTATCTTCTTCGGAAGACTTCTCTCCATTGAGAATGACACGCTGCGTTCTGCTATCAAGGAACTCCTCACTCCAATCACACAATTGGTCTGATAGACCATATGCTCTTACTTTGTTCATTAAACTATGGGGAACTGCATCAAACGCCGTGCGGAAGTCAAGAAACTCGGAAACCCGACTCTATGGCCCTCTGAAGGCCCTTTCACACACACCACGGTCACACTATGTCACGTTATGTAATGTGACAGATGTGCAGTTTACACCGCCACCGACGTCTGTCAGATGCTGGGGTATCGTTTCTGCTCTGTCAGTCGGTTCATTTGAAGCAGGTAACATGGCAAGTGGTTCGTGGTGCTATAGCGCGTTTACTAAAAATGTGCCTTGGTTGGATGACGGCGATAGTAGTTAGAGTAGTAGTTCATGCTCTTGTACTCAGTTACAAACCGAACGCGCTGGGTGCACCCCATCATCGAAAGACAGGAACAGTGCGGCGAGTATCATCATCTTATGGAGGACTTGGAGCTAGATGATGACAAATTCACAACTTACTTTCGGGTATCTAAACCTGACTAAGAAGAGATCTTAACATTGATAAGTAACGATATTAGTAAAAGACCAACTACAGGAGATCTATTTCCAACAGAGAAAGTTTGGCACTATGCCTAAGGTAAGTTTACTAATGCCTTACACAAATTTACTTTTTTAAATCTTATTGTGGGAGTTATAATCTTGGTAAAATTTATTTCAAACATATAAACAATGTGAATCGTTGGAGCCGATTCCTTTTCCAGTATTAAGTTAAAATAATTTGTAACGTTCATAATTAAAGTAGAGATTCAGGTAAATGTTAATAATTTTTAAATAAACACTAAGTAATTTTCAAAAGTAATAAATATGTGTTTATATTTGAACTAGTACAATTACGAACTACTCTATTTTGTTCCAGTTGCTCTGCTATTTCGACCCATGCTGTGTCCTTTAAACTGCTGTTTCTATACTCCTCCAAATCTTTATTCCACAGCAGTGGACGCATTATGACAGCTTCTATTAATTGCTCCATCTTCTAATATAGCCAATCTTTATCAAATTTTGTACACGTAAGCTTCAGTCCATGAGGACGGTCTACGTAAGTGTAAGAATCACATACGATATATAGTGCACGAGATATAACGTCATAAACAATGAGATGCGCGAGAAACTGCTGCATTTAGCGACAATGGTGCTCCTTTTCACCTAAACCACTGGACCGATTTAAACCAAATTTGGTACACACATTCCTTATCGTGAGGTACAGGGATAAGAATCACATATGACACATGGTTCAGAAGATATGACGTCATAAACAACAGAAATCGCAAGAAACTGCCACATAATCCGGCGAAACTTTAAAAATACCCTGTATGAGAATGAGAGTACTTAGCGACTTGGAACAAACTTTAAACATAACTTCAAACCTTTATTAAACTCTTTCTCGCTAACAACTATACCAAAATGATGAAAGGAAAAAAGTTTCTCGCTTACTACTTTTCCGCTGTTTATGGAGTAAAACTACGGCATTCGGTATGACGTTAAAATTTATTATTTGTACACCACAAATTTTAGCCGCAGGATATTTTACATGCAGTATACACACATATACATGAATGTACCTTCTAAATTGTATCACATCCTGACACGTAGTTCATGAGATATGAGCACATAAACAGTAACGTTCCGCTGTTCATGGACTGAAACTACGGCTTTCGGTATGACGTTAAAATTTATAATTTCTACACTGCAAATGGTAACCGCAGTAAATGTTCCAATATTTGTATAGTCTATGGGACCTAACTACGGGGTCATCAGTCCCTAAACTTACGAACTTACAACTAAGAACGGCACAAATATCCATGCCCGAGGGGGGATTCGAACCCCCGACCGTAGTGGCCGTGCAGACCGTGACTGAAGCGCCTCAGTCCCCTCGGCCACCGCGGCCGGCCCGCAGTAAATTTTACGTACAGTACACACTTATATAGTTGAGTGTACCTTCTAAATTGTGTCACAGTACGACACGTTGTTCGTGAGATATGAGCACATAAACAATAACGTTCATGGAAAAGCGCCCCTTCCCGCACCAAGTTATAATCTGTTACTTCTTTACTACTAACTGCATTCCCATGAGATTTTACAGACATACAGCCCTTATACAAATGAATATACACCTGAAAAATGGCAGAAATACATAAATAAATACCCGAGCAACGCCGGGTTTACAGCTAGTAATAAATTTTAAAAAAGCAATACAGCTTCATGCAACGAGTTACAGCACGAAACTGCGCGACAGGTGTGGTCCTGCGCGCGGACGGGTAGCGGGCCAGTGCGCATGCGCAAACCCACAGACGTCGACAGATGTTTTGGAAAGATCGGTTTCGAGGCGATCCCGCAGATTCGTCTGTCGACGTCTGTGAGTCTCTGCGAAGGTCGGTGTGAATTACACCATTTAAAACTATAGAAACAGATCTTTTGAAAAATCTGTCACCTTACGTAACGTGACATAGTGTGACCGCGGTGTGAAACGGCCTTGAGTCTCATGCACGAATAGCGCGAGCCTTTTTCGGACCCCATGCTGATCATACAGAGCAGATTTCTAGTCTCCAGGAAAGTCATTATACTCGAACATAATACGTGTTCCAAAATTGTACAACTGACCGACGTTAGAGTTATAGGCCTATAGTTCTGCATATCAGTTCGACGTTCCTACTTGAAACCGGGGATGACCTGCGCCATTTTCCAATATTTTAAAACGCTGCGCTCTTCTAGAGACCTACGGTACACCGCAGCAAGAAGGGTGGCGGGGGTAGGGGGGGGGGGGACAAGTTCCTTCGCATACTCTGTGTAAAATCGAAATGGTAACCCATCAGGTCCAACGGACTTTCCTATTTTGTGCGATTTTAACTGTTTTTCTATCACTCTGTCATTCATTTCGATATCTGCCATTTTGTCATGTGTGCGACAATCTAGAGAAGGAACTACAGTCTTTCTCTGTGGAGCAGCTTTGGAAAAAGACATTTAGTAGACTAAACGTCAGGGGGTTGTGGGGGTGTTACTATTGGTAAGGTGACGTAGATACACTTTAACACAAAGATCCCGCAGCTTTAGTAACATATTAGAATTTATTGATATGGTGTCTGTTATTTTCGGACATGTCTAAAAGCAACAGACATCATATCAATAATTGTAAATTTGCCCCCAACAGGCAAATGACACTTTCAATGCGGACGCATTAATACACTTGCGGGAATGCAGTACAGGCTCAGTGCAAGAGGAAGTAAAGGGCGTGGGTGCTACTATCGTAGTGTGCTACAAGTCGAGAATTTCAGTTGGAAGGAAAGCGTGACTGGATATTTTAATTGATTAAGGCGACCGCTGGCCCAAAGCGGGAAATCCGGGTTGTAATCCCGGTCCAGCACAAAGTTTCAACTTCGCCATTGAATATTTTTCAATGTCTTGAAACGGTAGAAATGTTTAAATATTTCGAATATTAAAATTTATTACAGACAAATGAACAAACAGTAGAACGGAAATCTCATTTGTAGGAATCAGCTTGATTTACGAAACCAACGAGCATGTGAAACACAGCTCGCACTATTCATCCACGAGATCCAGAGGGCAGGTAGATGCCGTGTTTCTTGACTTCCGCAAGGCGTTCGATACCGTTTCGCACCGTCGCCTGATTAACAAAGTGCGAGTATGAAATACCAGACCAACTGTGTCACTCGATTGAGGCGTTTGCACCTAACAGAACGCAGCATGCCATTCTCAACGGAGAGATGTCTTCAGACGTTAAAGTGCCCCAGTGGAGAGTTAAAGTACACTTGATTTTCACATTACCCATAAATAATAAAGTTCAATGAGGCTTTCGCAGTTGATGCTATAATTTTTATTTTTATTTATTTATTTTTTTATGAATCAATATCTTTTCCGAAATCAACGATCATATGAAACACAATTCGCGCTATTTATCCACGAGATCCAGAGGGCATTCGATACAGGGTCTCAGGTACAGTGGCGTAACTAGGACGTGGCTTTGGGGGGGATAGATCTGCTTGACGAGCAAAATTTTAGTCAGTTTCCAGACAGACTACCATCTACCACTCCCGTTGATGAAACTAATTCACTCCCATCCAATGAAAGCTTATGGTAAAACACCCCAAGTTTCCAATCTTTACCTTTACCAGATTGCTGTTATACTTTATTATTATTATTTTTTTTTTCGGGGTCTGGGGGTGTTCTGTCCCCCTCATCCCCCCATAGTTACACCACTGCTCAGGTAGATGTCGTGTTTCTTGACCTCCGCGAGGCGTTCGATACCGTTCCGTTGTCGTTTGATTTGAGTTACGAGTGTGTCGTATGGTATTTCGCTCAACAGATGTTAGTACAATTTATTTTGACAATTTACAAGCATTCCCGGCACGAGAGTAAGCGGTTTTATAATTCTTTATTGCCCCACAAAACAGAATGTTCTTAAGCGGCATCGATCAAATTTTCAGACACTGTAACTTCAAATGCCAGGCGCAAACCGCGCCCACTTCGTGCGAAAATATCAAACCGATTGATCGCATCCGCTTCCCAGAAACGCACGTTGCACGCGGCCCCGTGCGGGTGCTCTCACGTAGTTAACTGTTGGCAGGGCCGGCGCAAGCCCAAGTGCCGCCCCGTGCCAACTTGCCGCCGCCCCCCCCCCCCAATCAGTTTTTTTTTTAAAGGAAATGTCAGCAGCAATTAATCGCAATTTTTGTTTTTACTTTTCAGATCTACCTCTAGGTTTCGGCCACTGATGGCTAATCTCAAAGTTTTTAATACGTGCTTCCATCTACACCGTCATGTTGACAGTTGCGTTCAGCATGATGGTATAGATGTAAACATAAAGCATTGAGAATAGCTACACTGTGCCCGTAATCCATGTAGATCTGGAAAACAAAAATTGCGACTGATTGGTGACATTCTCTACAGATTTGTACAAAACAGTCGCTGGGCACCAGCTCAAAAATTGAGTCAAACCTGATTGAAGAATTCTACGTAATTTTAATAATCCTTGTGACTTTACAAAAATGTTCAAATGTGTGTGAAATATTATTGTAGGATACGCTGTTCAGGAGATGAAGTCATAAGACTTGAGCCGCGTGAAATAGAATTTCAGGCCGTATTTCACTACACACGCAGGTGAAACGGTCAAAGAGTGTGGCGGAAGACAATGGAGAGAGGAAGAATAAGAAGATGGAGTAACATACTAATTCAATTAATACACAGCCGGGAATCGATGGGTACTACTGCTAGTCGAAATATATTAACTCACTGCACTGCGGTTGTTCATTTCAAAGAACAGACACTCGACATCTGTCGTAATTTCCATGTTTCAGTTCTTTCGTGTCTGATTATGGAATAAGGGGCAACAAATTAGTCATTGCCGTATCACTTCACTTTTCTTCGCTTTATCTTCATTCTAGCTATTGGGAGGACGCGTGCTTATTTGCAGACTTGCCAATTTTTGAAGTAACAGATCATAAGAAAAATAAATTTACCTATTCTGCAATCTTGAAGGAGAAATTTCTAACTCATGAGTAACATGCATGCGCAATACTAATTGTACGTTATATGAAAAGCACTAACCTACATCCCAAGTTGCAAGAAATTCGGACGCACCAATTCATCTGTTCTTACGAAACGCAATGAAAGTGCTTCTGACCAGTGGCGTAGCTACCATAGGGCTAGGCGGGGCAGTGCCCCGGGGCCCCCAAGCTCTAGGGGCCTCTGGCCTCCGAGAGCGAATTTTTTATTTTACATTTTTACTCTTCCATCCTACCGTCCATCACCACCTCCTCCCCTCAAACCGAGTTTCCCACTGTAGCCGCACTGGGACACCGGGTGGCATAACACTGCTTCTAATGCGGCCTTCACACGACGCCACTCGTGAAGGATCGCGAGCCTCCGAATACTGTATAAATAATATATTTAGAAGGGTACAGTTCGATTATTCGAATAATCGGTTTTCCGAAAATCTATGTGCTCCAGTTACTTTGGATAATCGACATCCTATTGTACATCATCCACACTGTTGCCCCTGTAACTACTGAAAAGGCTGCTGCCCCTCTTCAGGAACCACACGTTTGTCTGGCCTCTCTCCAGACACCCGTCCTCTGTGGTTGCACCTACGGTACGGCTATCTGCATCGTTGAGGCACGCTAGCCAGGAGGGCCCCAATGTCATTTCTGCCCCGGAGCCCTTAGTGACATAGCTACGCCACTGCTTCTGACCAACCTTGACTCCCTCGGCCAACTACCGAAACGAATTCTGCAGTTTTCGTTGTAGAGAACGCAACAATACCTTTTGCCAGGAAAAGCGAAGTGGTGACGCGGCAGTGCCAGGAACTAGACGTAACGAGGTAGGCCTACAGCGAGGCTACGGTTAAACTAGCGAAAGAAGCAAGAAGCTCACCGTAATTATGTGACCGATGATACGGATAAATGTATTATCATGCAACAATTTCTATGGCATTACGAACAATAGAAGGAAATACGAACTTTGCGAAAAGTGCACAACTTTTTTCAAACAGAAATGAGCTTCAAAGCTAGCAAGAAAACCCTTAGAAGCAATGTTCTATCTATGGATATTTGTTTTAGATTTTGTGAGCGCGAGAGGGCATTGTTGCTAAAAGACCATACTTTCTCAGGTTTTCATCAGATTCAAAGCGACCAGTAATATACTTACATGAAATGTAGATATGGATAAATGTTGGCAAAGTGATACTGTGCGAGTAGTATTGTCAAACAAAAGTGCCGGTCAGAGTTTAATTGTCGTTCATGCAGGCGGGGAAAGGTGTTTCATGGTTCAAAAACCAAAACGTCTTTCACTCAGAACCGGATAGCAAAAATTTCCAAAAATACGTCGAAACCCAACTTATGCCAGGCTTACTACCAATGTCTTTATCCCTTGTTACTACTCACAGCGTATTTACCCATTCTGAATACTTCTAGCACATCAAATGTTCAAATGTTTGTAACGCTTAAGGGGCAACTATGGAGTCAACTGTCCCTCAACTTACAATCTACTTATGAACTACCTTATACTAAAGACGACACAAACATCCATGCTCGAGGGGAGATTCGAACCCCCGACGGCGGTACCACAACACGGCGCTCCAGTACGCGCGGCTAATCCGCAGCGGCATGCTTCTAACCATTTTATGTGTCCGACTTGTTTGACTGTAGTAATGTTCAATCAATTTTTTTTTCAATTATTATTTTTTTCCATAATGCGGGAAGAATGAAACACTCGGAAACTGCCATTGAAGGGCTTAGCAAAATTGCTTCAGGCTTAACATGTAACCGCAGTATCAAACATTGAATTAGAATTTCCAAATTAGATAAATTAGATTGCGTATGCTGCGAAATTAGTTGTGAGTAAACGCACGGCGCGTAACAGGCCGGCAGCGCTCCACTCATAAAAATACTGGCGTGCTCGCCAGCTGCTTCCTCCTCTCTTTCCTCCGGCGTAAACACGACGGTGCTGCCACAGTGGGAGACGAACAAATGTCCTCCCCCCTCCCCTTGTTCAACAGGGGTGGCCGGCAGGTAGTCAGGCTGCGTGCCACAGTTCCCGAAGCCTCTCCCTCCGAGGTTTGGTTTCGTATCCCCTCATCCCCTGTTGGGCATGAATGTTGAGTTTGTCCTAAAAAAAAGGGGGGGCAGATTTGCCACCCCTCGGAAAGTGCCACCCCGTGCGGCCGCACGTTTCGCACGTGCCTTGCGCCGGCCCTGCTGTTGGCCATGCGTTCGCCACAGGACGTCGCCTATGATCGGCGAAGCGATGCAATCTCTTACGAAACCACGCACTGTCTCCTGATCGATGCGCGCTGTTGAGTTCTGAATCGATACGCACACTATGTAACAGGCCATATGTGCAGTTTAACCAGACAGAATAGACTCGCGTGATAATCTTAATAGCGTCCCCGCCTCCGGGATCCCTGTCAAAATTTGCCCTCACTAAAGGAAGTCTGGTTTCCTACTAAAACAAAAAAGTATTCCAATTCAGAATAGGCTACATTCACACTAGTCCCGCTGTCATTGTTGATTCTACTTTTCCTTAAGCCGGGCAGCTTTGAAGAATACCGCAAGTAGTCGTTCTCCAAGTGACGACACTATAGATTCCCATGTCTCTCCCGGACAGTCAACGGTTTCTCTATTTGATGACTGCAACCGGACAGGTATATCTTTTTGCCTACAGTGGTATTATACGTACTGTGGGCCAACGGAATCGACCGGTTGCCTATGTTAACACTTCAGCTATTGGCGAATCCATTATTTTGGTCTGGTTGGGAGGTGGCTGAGCTCATAGAAGTTTTTTTAGAAGCCAGGTTCTAGGGTCTGTTGATGGGGCGGCAGCAGTCTCATACACTGTCACTGCTGTCAGCCGTTGCAGTATCAGCAGTAATCTAAAATACTGTAAGAAAATTTTAATACATTACAAAATCGGCATATTAGTGCTTGTATTTAAATTTAAGAGTTAAAGAAAATACTGTATCAGATATAATCCCGGACGTATATTTAGGCGATTATTTTGCAAGCAAGATTGCAATAATAAATATCTTCTTTCTAACAAACTGCAATGCAGGGAGGCCTTTTCCAGATGCGGAAACTTTTTTGACAGATGTAAGGTAAGTCCTTCTCAAAGATATGGATTTTTTTTTTAGTAATTTAGTATAACAGACATAGCTAAAATATACGAAGAATTGGTTTATTACAATATTATTATATTTTTGAAAAAGTACAATAAATTGTTATATTCCTTTTTTGCTAGTTCTATTTTAGATGCATATCCGTATATTTTTGATGCATGTTTTCCTCGATGTAGTGCAGGTTTCCGTGAATATTTCTGTGAATAATTCAATGGATACATCCATATATTTAACAAGGCAAAGCCAAATGGGGATCTACACTAGATGGCGGAATCGTCGTGTTTAAATTCGAAAAATAAACAAATAAATTTAGATCTAAAATCTCCCCTATCTGGATCTTTACAACTCGAGAACAAGTTACAGTCGATATAAAAATATCACTGAATTAAGTTGAAAGCGGCTGCAAACGTCGTTCATTTGTTAGCAGGCTTTGTCGAGATTTGGCGTTTTAGTGAAAACAAATCCGTTCTCTATATAATGGATAGCAGTGTCATTCGTAATGGAGGGGGTGTCAGGGGTACCTTCCGCCACACAGTGATACAACGCCATGGCTGCAGCCACGAAGCAGACATTACACATTTACTTTCTAAGTTGCTGAAGAGAAAAAAAAGAATAAAAATAAAAAAAAAAGAAAGAAAACTTTTGAGTGCCTCTTCAGGAACAACAGCAGTGTTCCTTGACGCTTTTCTAGTTACACGTGGAATCGACATGAGTTCACTAACTTCGGGCTAAGATAACATATTCAAACAAGTTACCATTCTAGTGTACTTCCTGGTGAGACACACTTCATCTCCCATCATCACTGTTCATCGTAAGTGATGCGTGTGATTCTGAGAAGCTAGCTTTTCTAAGCTTTGCCTGTACATGCATCCGCCACGGCAGTGCTGTAACAAACAGTTTTCGCAAAGATGCGTCATTGTTGCTGACTATTGGAGCACAAATAATGAGACGAACATCCATCCAGTTGTCTTTACGTTATGCCAAGATCGCAAATACTGATTTATTTTTCCTGACGACCGGTTTCGATACAATTAAGGCATCATCATCTGGTCACTTGTGTCCTATGTTATTGTTTTGTGAAGGCGTAACATAGGACACAAGTCACCAGATGATGATACGTTAAGTGTTTCGAAACCGGTCGTCAGGAAAAATAAATCAATATTTGTGATCTTGGCATTTTAATACTTCAAAGAAAAAAGATCGCCGTTCTACTATGGAAAAATTACAAAAAAAAAAAAAAAAAAACAAAAAAAAAAAAAAAATAATCCATCATTACCAAAATTTGGAAGAACAGCTGTATTCTAGAATGGAAACTCGCAAACCTGACTGTAGATTTCGAATCAGCAGCGATTTCTGCGATTAAAGTTGTACTACCGACATCCAAAGCGCACAGATGTTATTTTCACATGAAAAATCTCTCTAGAGAAAAGTGCAAGATCTAGGAGTTACACATGAATACAAAGAAAACGAAGAAGTGATACAACAAAACTGGCTACGTGCCATAGCGCCGGCGTTTCTATGGGTGACTAGCTTGAGACATATTCACATGCACAGGATATCCCCAGGCTTTCTAAGGCTTTTGCTACCGTGTAGATAGAGGCATAGGGAATTAAGTAAACTGTATCAACCCTTGGAGTTGCTACAAACTGCGTCTTCAAACGAGCAAAGCTGTAAAAGTCTGATTCCACAAAATAACAGGTTTGCTAATCTCTGAGATCGGTCAGTTGCAGAATTTTGGAACACATGTTATGTTCGAATATTATGTCATTTCTGGAGACCGGAAATCTCCTTTTTAGAAATCAACATGGTTTCCGAAAGCAAGGGCATGTGAAACACAACTCGCGCTATTCATCTTCGAGATCAAGAGGGCATTAGATACAAAATGTTCAAATGTTTGTAAATCTATCGGACCAAACTGCGTGGTCATCAGTCCGTAGCTTACAGACTACTTAAACCTAGGTAAACTAACCTAAGGACGACACACACACCCCCATGCCCCAGGGAGGACTCGAACCTCCACGGCGAGCAACCGCGCACTCCGCAGCGAGACGCTTTAGACCGCTCGGCTACTCCACCGCGGCCATTAGATACAGCATCGCTGGTAGATGCAGTGTTTCTTGACTCCCGCAAGGCGTTCGATACGTTCTGCACCGTCGCCTGATGAACATATTGCGAAAATATGGCATATCAGACCAACTGTGTGACTGGTCTGAGGCGTTCCTAGCTAAGAGAAAGCAGCATGTCATTCTTAACGCAGAGGAGTCTTCATACGATCAAGTGATCTCAGGCTTGCCTCGGGGAAGTGTTACAGGACCGTTGCTTTTCAAAATACATATAAATGAAATCGTAGATTACATCGGAGGTTCAACGAGGCTTTTTTTCAGATGATCCTGTAGTTTATAGGGAAGTCAAAACACTGGAAAAGGATAGCGAAATGCAGGAGGATCTGCAGCGTATCGACGCATGGTGCAGGGAATGGCATTGAGCCTCAACATAAACAAGTGTAACGTTCTGTGTTTACATAGAAAGGAAGATCCTTTATTGTATAACCATGCAGTAGCAGGACAAACATTGAAAGCAATTACTTCCCTAAAATATCTGGAAGGGGTGGTTTGAAATGGAACGACCGTATAAAATTAGTCGTTGATAAGACAGATGCCAGAGTGAGAGTCATTAGAAGAACCTTCACGAAGTGTAGTCCGTCAATAAAGGAAGTAGGATACAAGACTCTCGTTCGGCCTGTGCTTGAGTTTTGCTCATCAGTACAATGGTTAATAGAAGACACCGAGAAGAGTCAAAGGAGAGCAGAACGCTTCCTTGTGGCTTCATGAAGTAAGCGCGGCCAGGAGATGATAGGAAACTCCAGTGGCAGACGCTGGAAGAGAGAGACTTTCTGTATCGCGTTACGGGCTTCTGTCAAAGTTCCGAGACCCTAGGTTTCATGAAGAGTCAAAAAATTTATTGCTTCGTCCAACGTATATCTCAAGAAGCGACCACGAGGATAAGATTGGAGAGATTAGGGCTGTAGTGATATCGCTTGTCTGACTGTTTTGGGTGCCAAAATTCCGTGCTGAACAGTTAAAAAAATTGATGTGGGAGGTCCCGAATATGAATGAAATGGCAAACTATTTGAAAGTAAAATATTTTGCAGAACAACCAACCCACAGAAATCGACGAATAGTTACCTTCTGTGGCATTGTCGAAGATCTCGTAGTTGAAAATGTTCGCCGGCCGCGGTGGCCGCGGGGACTGAGGCGCTCCAGTCACGGTCTGCACGGCCACTGCGGTCGGGGGTTCGAATCCCCCCTCGGGCATGGATATTTGTGCCGCCCTTAGTATTAGCTAGTTCATAAGCAGTTTGTAAGTTTAGGGACTGATGACCCCGTAGTTAAGTCCCATAGACTCTACAAATTGAAAATGTTCAAATGTTTGTAGAGCTTATGGGACTTAACTACGGGGTCATCAGTCCCCAAACTTACAAACTGCTTATGAACTAGCTAATACTAAGGGCGGCACAAATATCCATGCCCGAGGGGGGATTCGAACCCCCGACCGTAGTGGCCGTGCAGACCGTGACTGGCGCGCCGCAGTCCCCTCGACTACCGCGGCCGACTCTTGTAGTTGAGCTGAAATAAAATTATTTGTAAACCGCGTAACTATTCGCCGACATTGGATGGTGGTTCGGAGCATCTAAAGTCAAGGCTCGTGTAACAATTTTAATTATAGGCGGAATTATTTGTTTAAGAATGGCAGAGAAAGATGGGCATCGACAAACAAACGGACTTCGAAAAAATTTACGTGTAAAAAGTGATTGCAGGTTTTATGCCAATAAAATGTTAAAAAATACGGAATAAAATTTGGAAAATGGAGTGGCAAGCTACACGAGATACACAATTTCACTACAAGCAAATCCCGAACCCCCCATCCAACATCGTCATAGTTCGACACAACTGAAAACAGCTTCATGGATAGAGGGAGGAAATGGTAAATGTTAAATAAATTTAACAAATATAGAAGTGAAATTGACTGGGGGGTTTATTAATGAGAAACAGAAAGCAAATAAATTTCATCTTTACCTGAATGTGGTACATCGGCTACAAAGAATATAATAATGAACAGAGCAAAATACACGGAGTTGTTCTCAGACTGGCGTAAAGACAGAAGTAAAATACACAAGTCAGAGTTGCCAACTCTGCCACAAAGATTCCTTCTAAATTTACTATAAAATCCCCCTAAAAAAGCAAACGGGAGGAGGGGGTGGCGGCTAGAATCTGCAGCGTGACTACTTTTCTATAAAAAAATATAAGTGAAAAAATAACAATAATAAAAAAGAAACTTCTTGTTTTTGAGACTTTCTCTCTCTCTCCCGCCATCTATTGCTCATGTATTACAAATTAAGAGCCATGGACACGGGCACAAACATAGGGGAGCAATACCGAAAGATAGTTCATAATAATAAATAATTACAATCTTACCTTCCAGCAAAGGGTCCGTTTCCCAGATATTCGCATACTTTTGTGCATACTTTCCCTTATTTTTGGTAGCCATTTTGACCAATAAAACAATGCATTTACGTTACAAGTTGAGCTGTTCATGAAAGTAAAAATAATGATGAATCACCAATACAACATAATGATCGCTAATGCACTTAATTGCCGATCATAGCACAGTATTTCAGTGCAGTGTCCTCGGAAAATACCAGTCCATTAACTTACTAGAGAAAAGAAAACTGGTATTGTTGAGCGGGTTGGGAGTGGAGAGAGGGAAAACATGCATCGCCTCAGTGCGCTGTAGAGTTGGTTACGGTTTCATGGTTTCGAAACCAGGTTTCGATACACACAGGGTTTCAAAACCGGCATCTTTCACGGTTTCGAAACCATGTGGTTTCATTCCGTTCTGTTTCGGATCACATTCGCGGTCGATTGTCGATACACTGAAACGTTTCTTCCTGTCGGTTTCACGGTATCGTGTCGGTTTCACGGTTTCGTGTCGGTTTCACAACACCGGTGTTTCAAACCACTAATGCAGAAAGGCAGAAGAGACTAATGGTATCGAAAAGTGGTGTTTCATTTTACTGAAGCTCCACACAGATACACATTTAACTTACTAGTAGGCTATATAAACCATTTACAGAGTGTCAAATAGTAGTTGTGCGACGGGGCGGAACATGCTTTTCCCACTTTCTGGTGGAAAACTGTTTTGTGGTCGTTTAGGGGATGATATTAAATGATTCCCGCTTTGGTGCTGTTCCGTCCACGTGCGCCTTAATACATTTTTCAATTGATAAACAAAAGTACATACCAATTATACAGACTTATGGGCGTACAGGGCGAGTTGCGAAAAAATAATGTTCATCACACAGATGTTGTTTTAAATACGTTTAATTTTTCTATGCACGTGTTTAAATTTATAAAGATGTTTTTTGTGACTCGAGCCCCCACGCAACTTCGCACTTTGACCCACACACCGGAATCGTTTAACTCAAAAGGCATACGAAAAAACGGTACTTCAGCCGCGAAAAGCTATCCCACGTTTTTACAGAAAAATGCCGCGACGAGCAAACCACGCTCCGCCGCCCTCGGCAGTCCACGCGACTCTCCCCTCCTCCGCGCCACTCGGCTTCCGTTTTCCAGCCCCGCGGAAAAACCCCTACGTCACAAACTTCCCGAAGCTCGTATTTCCCGCGCGCGTTCGCGCGCGCGCGCGATTTAAATATGCCGATGTGTGTGGCTCTATAAAATAGAAGTGTGCGGCATCAGCCTGGGGGCACTGTCATGTCATAATACCCCCACTTGCGACTTCCAAACACAGTGTAGGATGTCGCAAGTAGCACCAAAACATAACACAAATATACCCCTCAAACAAAAATAAGAAAATACAATACAAAAAAATCTTACAACTAGAGACAAAAATTAAATTTTGTGAAATTGTACATATTTAAAGTTTGTATATGTGACACATATCAACAAGAACATACAATAAAAAAATCACTAATATTCATGGATATGCCCCATGTCTGTCTCATTATGGAATGAATACCATCGTTTTTAATATAAACTTCCCGTTGCACTGTTAAGTTTCACTTCCAACATCCCTTGTGTTGCACTTCAGTATATGGGCACTGGTCCTTACACTTCTGTCTTTTTCAGTTTGTAAGCTGGTGCAGCTCAGGCTACTGGCAATGATTTTAGCTCTCTTGTCCTCTCAGCTGGCATGAAAGCAATGAAAGGGAGAGAGAGAGAGAAAACAAAAAGGAATACAAATGATTTTTCTTTTGGCAAATATATATATTATACCAGGGATCCATCAGATTCACACCCCACCTCTCTGCTATCCAGATTTAGCACAATCAAAACAGAACTTCATACAGTTACACAGAAAAGTCGAAGTCATTGTTCTTTTATTTTATATCCCTCAGGCCGCTCCAATGAAAATAAACTCAAGATGTGGCATGGTTATTGTCATTTGTATGTGGATTTAGAGATTGTAATCTAATACTGTAGCCAAATTCCCATCTCACAAAATGAACTCTTAAGAAAACTTTTTGTACTTCTGACAAACTATTCAATTCATTTAATTATCTTTCATATCAGAAAATATAGATTTTATTTTGTTTTTATAATCTTACATCCCTTCTGCAAATTTCGAGACTCTGACATGTTACACACAGAATTTCCTACTTACACATAACATGATCCATTGGATACACAATATCCCTATACAAATATTTCTCTACCCCCAATGCACCAAAAAAATATATATGTATATATATTTTTAACTTTGTGCATTTCCACATTATTATCACCTGTTCCAAACTACCATATTTAAAACTAATTGCACTGCCTAATCCTAATCTGGGACTAATTAGAAAAATGACATCCACAGGTCTAGTGTCAACATATAAAACTCAAAATCTTCAGTTCACATGTGTACTTTATAACATAATCTACTCCTTTATGTACATATTTTCACCACATCTGAATTTTAAACCCTGTCCTTACTGCTTCACATAAATTAATCACAGATATATAATAAAGTTACAAAAATAAATTTACACAAATCCTTACCCTACTATATACACTGATCATACTTGGAGACTGCCTTACCCAATGCCTTTGCTTACAATAAATTATATGAAAAAACATAATTCTACACACAGTGTCGGGCATGTATTTTATACTAGTTGTTTATATAATCGCAACTCAGTTACATTTCTTAGTCCCAGTGGTTTCCTTGATTTAGGGTATTCTAACCAATATGCATTTGGATGTGGGCACTCTGCTATTATAAACGGACCGTGATATAGCTCAAAAAGCTTCTTAGTCTCCCCATCTATATTGCTCGATCGCTCCTTGGTCTTCACAAGTACCAGGTCATTTATCTTATATTTAATGGGCTTGAATCTACTGTCATGCCTGTGTTTACGCAGGGCTGCCACCTTAGCCATTTGTTCAGCCGCGAGCTTCACCCGTTCCTCTTGAGATGTTGAAGTCCCAGGTGGGAATTCTATTTTTTCACCTATCAAATTTGCAGCTTTCTTATTTGTCATCATTTCATACGGTGTAAAACCGGTAGTGTTGCTTTTCACACTATTCATAACATCCTCAAAGGAGGCAGTGTGTTCAGCCCATGTTTTGTGGTTATGGCTGCAGTAAGTCCGGCACAACCGTCCTAACTCACGCATATAGCGCTCAGCTGGATTGCTTGCTGGGTGGTAAACTGATATCTTTATATGTTTTACATCTGTCTTCTGCATAAAATCCTCCCATATTTTGGAGATAAATTGGGACCCGTTGTCTGATAACAAAGTCTTTGGTTTTCCATGCTTCTTGAAATAATCCAACTCCAACTTATGGATTATAGTTTTGCTGGTAGCTTTCTTCATGCCATACAATCTGACAAACTTTGAGAAAACATCCACAGTGAGCAAGATATACTTTTGACCACCCCTACTGGTTGGTAATGGTCCAAAAATGTCAATTGCCAGTAATTCCCCCACTTTCTTAGGTAATATGTTTTGCATTTCCCCTTGGCTAGTCACAGTATTGTGCTTAACACGTTGACATCTGTCACATGCACCTAGCTGCTTTTTTACTCTCCTATCCATATTGTTAAATAAAACATAATCTTGCAAAATTTCTAGACATTTTTGTGGTCCATAATGACCATGACTTAAATGGATATAACTTATAAGTGAATGGATATGTTCCTCGGGCCAACACAACCGCCACTCTTCCTTGTCAATGTTCTTTCTACGAAATAGAACCCACTTGTAAATTTTATAATATGTATCTAATTTCTCATGCCCCATTTTACCCATGCTGCTCTTCACTAACTTCAGATTTGGATCAGTGTTCTGAATCCGTCTCATGTCTTTGCATATATTTCTAATATGTTTTTCCTCATCTACTCCTTTCATATACATCATTTGAAATTCAGTATGTTCTCCCTCCTGCTCAATGGTTTCCTCCCCTCCGACAGGCAGGCGTGACAGCGCATTGGCCACCACATTGTCAGTTCCCTTGATATACTCTATCCTATACTGAAACTGTTGTAAGATTAGTGCCCACCGTGCCAACCTATTATTTAACAACTTACACTCTTGCAAATAGCTTAGAGCCTTGTGGTCAGTCATAACAATGGTTTCATGACCTTCCAAATAAACTCTAAATTTTAAGAAACCCCAGACTACTGCCAAGAGTTCCTTCTCTGATATTCCATATCTTCGCTCATGTTTTGACAAAACCCTGCTGGCAAAAGATACACTTCTATGCTCAATTTTCCCATCCACCTTTTTCCTTTGGAAAAGAGCAACACCTATTCCATAATCTGAACTGTCAGTGGCTAGATAAAATGGGAGTGACATGTCGGGATAGTACAGTAAGTTGTTATTACACAAACTGCTTTTTATTTTCTCAAAATCTTTATCACATTCATTAGTCCAAACCCATGAAACATTTTTCTTCAGTAACAATGACAGATTTGGTGAATTTAGACTCTGATCATTTACATACTTCCTGTAGAAACTCGCCATTCCGAGAAAAGATTTTAGTTGCTTACGATTCCTCGGTTTTGCACATTCAGCTATTGCTTTTATTTTGTCTTCATTGGGCAAAAGCCCCTCTGATGACAATACATGACCTAGGAAATTTATTTCAGCCTTAACAAACTCACACTTCTTTAGTTTTAGTGTCATGCCTCCTTGAAGTAAAGCTGTAAACACATCTTGCAACAAACAGTAATGCTCTTCCCAATTAGCTGTTGCGACTAATATGTCATCTACGTAAACTGTAAGCTGCCTCATCAGCTCATCCCCTAGCACATAACTTAGAGCCCTTATAAATACAGCCACAGATATACATAATCCAAAAGGAACCACTTTATATTGGTATGCCCTACCTTCGAACAGAAAAGCGGTATACTTTCTGCTATCCTCCGATAGGCCCACCTGCCAAAATCCTGCTGTGAGATCCATGCTTGTCATCAGTTTTACATTATTAAAGCCCTGAATCAGTTCATCCATATTTTGTGGGTGGTCAGTCTCAGGTATTATTATTCTGTTCAGCTTCCTTGCATCCAACACTAGCCGTACAGATTTGTCCTTTTTCTTTACAACCACCATAGGGATGCTATATTCACTTCTACACCTCTCAATTATACCCCAGTCGAGCATCCGCTGTAATTCTGTCCTCACAGCCTCCAGTTCTGACATGGCAATAGCATATGGCTTTGCTTTAATAGGCTCATGTGGTTTTACCCTTATTGAATACTCAAATTTTGTTACCTTACCTGGCTTTTCAGAAAATACATTCTTATTGTTTGTCAGTAGATAATACAGCTCCCCCTTTGCACGGTCGTCAATTCCCTTAGTGTTGTTTACCTTCCTACGTATCTCTTCCTCAACCTCCGCCTCATCCATTGTACATTTGGCTATGTGCAGACATGCCACTAAATCCTTATCATTACTTGCACTTCTAAATTTAACCCTTTTCATGCATCCTCCAGAATGTAGTTCGAGCACCTGATCCTTACAATCAATGCAAGCCCCATTTTTACTCAGAAAATCATTGCCTAGCACAAGATTTAGACAGAGATTTCTTATTACCAGAAAAACGTGACTAAACGTTTTCCCTCCTATATTTACATCTAATACAACCTCCTTACTCACTGGCTTGCTGTAAGTTCCAGTTGCATTTTTTATTCTTACCCCTGTGACTGGAAATTCAACTGTTCCTGTGGTCCTAATCTGATTGTAAAAGTCTTCTGCAATGCCACTAATAGAGCTCCCAGTATCAATCAGTGCATTTTCACATACCCCTCCAACAGTGACATTTATGATTGGCTGCACATATTCAATCACATTTTTCTCTAATTCAGTCTCTGCTAACAGGTCGTCTTCTATCTCATGTATGCAGTACTTTACCATGTTGCATACCTGAGTCTGACTACTAGGGCTATATGGTTCTATGTTATCATCACCTGCAAATACTTTTTCAAACACCTCTTTGAATTTTGGGTTCCTAGCATTTAGCATTGCTATCTTTCTTGCAAAACCAAACTTGTCCTTTTCCCATTCCTTTGGTTCTACATTCTTTCTATAAGTTAAAAATTGGATCCAATCACTAGCTGTATATTCACGCTCCTCTTTCTCCATCCACCTTGCATTCATTCCACCCTCTTTCATACCCTCATACTGTTCACTATTATAGATGACAAAAGTTTATATGTCATCCCCTATTTCTTGTTCATCACTAGATCCCTCATTTACAGAGTCATGTTCACCAGTCATTTTACTACTTCCCAATGAGAATATGCTTTGTCCCCTCAATTCATCAAATTCTGGATCCCCTCCAAATATTTCTTTAAGAACATTGTAATATGTCTCATTTTTGCCACATTGCTCTCCTAAACTTTTTATATAGTCATATTTATGAATTGCCCAATCATCTGGTGCCCATTTCCTAATCCAATTGACCTTCTTCACCCAGCCTTTAAATTTACTCTTCTCACCCTGTTCCCAGTCTTCATTAATTATAGGTGCTTGTACATTCTTATTTACATTTACATCATCAAACCACACATCATCAAGTTGCACCAAACCAGATACAGCTCTTATTACACTGTCATTAGTGATTGCTTTAAACTTTGGAATACCCACATTTTTTTTTCACACATATTAATATTTGATTTTGTCTCATCTAGTTCAATGACACTTTTGCTACCATTCACACATCCCCTTGGCATACTCTTACATTCAATCACACACTTATGCTCCGCTAGCAAACCTGATTCACCTAATACAGAAGCCAAACCAATGCTGTTTTCTTCAGCATCTCTCCCACTACTTACTCTTTCACTAAACAAATCTCCCACATTACAATCTTCACTTGGATTTTTATGATTTCTTCTCTTATTTGCGTTCCTTTTATCGTGCTGTGTAAACCATCCCCCAACCATTTCTTCATTGCCCAATATTGCATCCATATTACATATTCTTTCTTCCCTTTTCTCTCTATTCTGGTCATAGTTATTCCTATCTGATCCCCTGCTATCTGGCTTGTAATTATTTATCCTTCTCTCGGTCCTATTTCATACCTTGTATCCCGTCCCAAATCGGACCCCATTTGGAACAAATTCTAGTTTTCCGAACGTTGTCTGTGTTGTTCGTTTCTATTTTGTTCCCTTCTTCTTTCTCCATTTTCCTGTGTTAACCTTCGATCATCCCTGTTAGTTCTTCCCCATGAATCTCTCAGATTCCTATCATCACCATTCCATCTACCCCCATTATTTCTCCAATTTTCATTCACGTTCCTTTCTTGGTGGTGGTCATGCTGCTTATTTCCCCAATTTCTGGTATTCCTATTATGTTCCCTTTGGTTAGCTATATGTTGAGGCTCCCCATGTCTAGGTTCATATGCCATTGCATGATCTAGTTTTTCTATAAAATCTAGAAATTTTTCAGTAGAGTCAGTAGGGCAGTGTATAAGTTGCAAATTTAAATTCTGTGGCAACCTCCGGCAAAGAGTGTATATTTCAGTAAGAGCTCCTAATGGTCAATCTAAGTGCACCAATTTCCTTAACTCTTCCTGACAGAATTCTTTCATAGTCTGTTTATCCCCCTTGTAAGCAACTCCATTTAAGAATTCATTTTGTAACCTGACTTGTTTAGCCTGGCTCCAGTACTTATCTAAAATTAGCTTTTCGAAAACTTCAAAGGAAACGAATTTCTCAGCACATTGGTTAGCCCACGTCTGTGCAGGACCTTCTAACATTCTTTTGATGTATTTTATTTTGCAATTATCAGTCATTCCAGGCAGGAATTGATCTTTGCATGCTGCAATAAAATCTACTACATGGTAGCTACTTTCCCCTGAAAAAGTTTTACAACTTGGTATCTGCATCCCAAACCAACCAGTATTTGCAGATGCAGAGCACAATTCTAAGTCAGCCATCCTACTATTCACCTTTTCTATACTACATTTATTTACAGCTACTACCTGTTCTATTTCCTTTCTTAAAACACTTTTTGTATTTTCCAAACTTGTCTTAGTTTCATCAACACAAGCCACAATCCTTTTGTTTATGTCAATTAAAGCCTGCCTAGTGTCCTCATTCCTGATTTCACAAATCTGTTTTCCTGATTCTATCCTGTCATTCAACTTAGTCTCAACAGCACCAATTCCGGCATTCAGATCCTTTTCTCTAACTTCAAATTTTAAGGTCAAATCTTCTAATCTTTTGTCAAAGTCCGAGATTATTTCATTTTTTAAAACACCCATTGAATTTTTTATTGAGTTTCCCATTTCAGCAATTGAATTCCCCATTTCAGATTTTATACTTATAATTGAGTTTCCCATTTCAGCAATTGAATTCCCCATTTCAGATTTCATACTTATAATTGAATTTCCCATTTTTGTTTCCAGGCCCCCTACAGTATCTTTAAATTCAGTTATCATCCAACCCATCATTGCTTTCATTTCATCTGCCTTAGATTGTGTTGGGGCCTCAGACCCACTACCACTTTCTAAGGATTCACTATCACTTAAAACCCTATCAGTTTCGGTACTCATGGCTGGGGACAAGAGAACTGAAATCAACAAAATAAAAGCCTGCTGCGACACTTATCTCTTTGTCTGTGCTGCAAGTCCACTGCGTAACTGCGTCGTGTTTCCGTGCTGAGCTGCCGATGCCGAAATCGCCGCTGTTGTGCGCCGCGTCCTGCCGCCGCACGGTGATGGTCTGGAATATACTGGCTGTTGCCGCCGCGTCTCCCGGTTACGCTGTTGCTGCCTGCCGCACACTCGCTGCCGTGGGCCGCTAAAATTTTCTTCAACATGCGAGTCGGAATGTACTTCGCACTCGAAATGAACGAGCCGCGACGTACTTCTCGCTTCAAATGGGCGAAACTGGAACACACTATTTCACGAAATGGACGAGTCGGAACGTGTCTCAGTACACACTACACACTGTTTCGCGAAATGGACGAGCCCCCATATGCGACGGGGCGGAACATGCTTTTCCCACTTTCTGGTGGAAAACTGTTTTGTGGTCGTTTAGGGGATGATATTAAATGATTCCCGCTTTGGTGCTGTTCCGTCCACGTGCGCCTTAATACATTTTTCAATTGATAAACAAAAGTACATACCAATTATACAGACTTATGGGCGTACAGGGCGAGTTGCGAAAAAATAATGTTCATCACACAGATGTTGTTTTAAATACGTTTAATTTTTCTATGCACGTGTTTAAATTTATAAAGATGTTTTTTGTGACTCGAGCCCCCACGCAACTTCGCACTTTGACCCACACACCGGAATCGTTTAACTCAAAAGGCATACGAAAAAACGGTACTTCAGCCGCGAAAAGCTATCCCACGTTTTTACAGAAAAATGCCGCGACGAGCAAACCACGCTCCGCCGCCCTCGGCAGTCCACGCGACTCTCCCCTCCTCCGCGCCACTCGGCTTCCGTTTTCCAGCCCCGCGGAAAAACCCCTACGTCACAAACTTCCCGAAGCTCGTATTTCCCGCGCGCGTTCGCGCGCGCGCGCGCGCGCGCGCGCGCGTTTTAAATATGCCGATGTGTGTGGCTCTATAAAATAGAAGTGCGCGGCATCAGCCTGGGGGCACTGTCATGTCATAGTTGACACTCGTGAGTCTGCAGCTTATGATTACTGATATCAAGATTCGTTTGCAAGAGACTGCTGTATTCCGAAATGATATAATGTCTGCTTTATAAATGTGAAAGAACAATAAAACAACGTTCACTATTTGCATTGAAATAACCAGTTAAATTCTAGGTTTGTCTACCATATTAAAAACGCAGGACTGGATCTACATTTTTAAAAATAAGATACAACATGAAGCCTGAAATGACCTTTTTTATACTAACAAGGGTAGATCGCATATTTAATCTCGTGTTAAAGAGTTAGTTTCTTACGAGCGAAAACGAAATTACCTATTGACATTATAATTTTTCGACAGTTATGTTAAAAGAATTGCGGTGGTGATGTAACGGTCAAGTCGTACAAGTGGTGAACTTGCCTCTTATTTTATTATTTTTGTAATTCCATAGCATTATTTGTGATTATTTAGTGTGCCCTTTATTCCCTATAATTTATTTAGTATGTATAGAAAGTAGCGTTTATGATCCATCACTGTAATATGCGTACCGTATTGCAGTTTATGAATTCCTAACGGGGTAAACTTTTACCTACCATATCGGCGGCCTTGTGTGACTGTTGGCAACATCAACAACAAGGGAGAAAATCTTTGTCAACACGTTTCGTACAGACCAATAAGTAAATATATACTCTAGGGTTGACAGGTTCTTGTATGTACTCTTGTCCACATAGTGAAAAATATTGCCCTCCTAGAACGAAGATTTCATGACGAAACATACATTATTGCTTCAAGGTTTCACGGTTTCGAAACCACAGATGGTACGGTTTCATTGGTTTCGAAACTGTCAGATGTTTCAGTTTTTCCATCTCTAGTGCGCTGTAAATAAACAGCGCAGGCAACCTGAACGGACTGAAGAAACAATGAAAACAACGCGACAGTAGTGACAGAAGAGCGACAAAGTAAAATTACTTCCTCGCAGGAAGGAATAAATGAAGGTAGTAAGCCGGCCGCGGTGGCCGAGGGACTAAGGCGCTCCAGTCACGGTCTGCACGGCCACTACGGTCGGGGGTTCGAATCCCCCCCTCGGGCGTGGATATTTGTGCCATCCTAGTTCGTAAGTAGTTCATAAGTAGTTTGTAAGTTTAGGGACTGATGACCCGGTGGTTAAGTCCCATAGACTATACAGACAAACAAACATTTGAAGGTAGTAATTACAAGTTCTCTCTGATACATCAGAGTAAAATAAATTTTCACGACTGAGCTGGTCAAAAACTAGCTCTTTAAAACTATAAATTTTGGCAATTTTTAAATCTTGATCCATGAAAACAAAATCTTATTGATATCAACAAAATAAGTGATAAAATACTTATCTCCACCTTTCTTTCTCTCTCTTTAATGACTTCAAAATGTGCGCTCTAAAACCTCCAGGTAACGTTCTTCGATCCTTCTACCTTACCGGGAAAGGGATTAAACCTTTCCTCGAGTCTTTTTGGGCGTAGTTTTCACCAGAATGAAGCGATAGTAGACTCCCCTTGGTTCCTACTCGTTTACTGTATTGGCCAGATAGGAGCGACTCTTGCTGGGTTGTCAGAGCAAAAAAAAAAAAAAAAAAAAAAAAAAAAAAAAAAAAAAAAAAAAAAAAAAAATCGTCAACACAATGATTTTTTTACTCTTAACCCTGCCTGTCACGCACCATAACAATTAAACAAAACGGAACATTCTAGGAACAGAAATGCGTCATTGCAAAAACGAAAGGAGTAGACTTTCCAGTCAGGTACAACAAAAAGGAAATTAACACCGTTCAAGTACTAGAGAGGAAAGGCGATTGGAAATAAGATGGATATGTGGATGGCTCGTCAACGGCTAACTATAAGGAGGACGCAGGCCTAAAGGTCACGCTCATTCCACAGAGAGCAAAGGACTGTGGAAATAAAATGGAGAATCCTCGTGGGAGGTCCGAAGAAAGATAGAAAATCGTTTCTTTAAATATTAGAAAACAAAAAGGGATTGGGGGAAATTAAAGTGTGACTCCTATGCTGGGTCAGAGAGGCATAGGTACTAGTAAAAAAGAGAGGGGGCGGGCGGATTAGTCTTAGATAAATCAAGAAAAACAGGGAATTGGTCGCCAGTAGAAGTTCCCTGAGCAAGATTTATGAATTATTAAAAAAAAAAAAATGTTCAAATGTTTGTTAAGCTTATGGGACTTAACTGCGGGGTCATCAGTCCCTAAACTTACAAACTACTTATAGACTACCTTATACTAAGGACGGCACAAACATCCATGCCCGAGGGGGGATTCGAACCCCCGACCGTAGTGGCCGTGCAGACCGTGACTGAAGCGCCTCAGTCCCCTCGGCCACCGCGGCCGCCGAATTATTTAAGAAAATTATTATAGTGTAGATATTTAGGTTTTCAGTCTATGCAAATGAATTAATAAAATATGTTATTGCCATATGCATTTCGCCTTTATTTGGAAGGCATCATCAGTGGCAATATTTCGTGGATATTGCTTTACATCTAGTGCTCATTGGTGGCTTTCGGCTGTTCTGCTTCAGTTATGTTCATTTTGCGTTTTTTGTTTTTCCTGCACTTCACAGCTATTCATTGCATAGACGGAGAACCTAAATATCTACACTATAATAATATAATACAGCAACTGTGGGAAAAACAGGACAAAAAGGAATTAACAATGTTATTTAAGAAAACTTCTAGCACATCATGTCTGACTTGGAAAACTAATTAGAGAACTTGCAACACTAGGCTTGGGAACTTGGGAGACAAATCCAGTTCAGGCTTGGAACTTTACAGAGAGAGAGTCCCATCCATAACTTCTTGCATTGCTATCGGTCTTAGACCCTCAACATTCGGGTTAGCAATAAATAAATAAATAAAATAAAAATTAGAAGTAGTAAAATTACTCCATTTTTTCTACATTACATACAGTAGTGGCAAAGCTTCGATGGATTGCTGAAAGTTTCTTATTTAAGTGGCCTTTAAATTGATTTTCATGCATCGGTATACATAAGGTGACCATATTTCTGGATGCTAAAATTACTCGGTATGCAACAATGTCATGTAATTGTTATATAATATTATAATTTACGGTGAAATGAATAATAGGCAGCAGATGATATTAAAACAATAGACACAATAGACACATTCGCATATAATACACCCAAATATATCAGAAGCTGGTAAAAATCTTGATTTGGTAACTATGTACAGCTGTAAGTCAAGATAGCACGCTGGCGAAAAAGATTTTTGCTTCATTTAGTTGATGAAATGTAAATGGCTGAATAGACTTTCGTGGAACATAGCTAAGAATCATGTTAATTAAACCAGCTCCTGACGTTCTGATATGAAAATGCTGTGCCGTTAGAGCATTGCGAAAGTGGTTAAAAAAAAAAAAAAAAAAAAAAAAAAAAAAAAAAAAAAAAAAGGAAGATTAGTGTTTAACACTCCGTCGACAACTTGGTCATTACAGACGAAGTTGTTATACTAAGCATAGCAGGAAAGGATGACTCGTTCAAGGTCCAGTTCTTCAATACAGTAATACTTGCGATGAAGTTGGTATTTGTAGCGTTACCCCAAATCTTTTATGATCGTTTTGTTGGCGTAAACATAGTTGCACGTATAGCAGGGTTTCTATAATCACTATGTTTGTGCGTTGATAAAGAAGAAAATTCAGCTACGCAGTGCGAAGTGGCAGTTTCATTATGCTTTTCCATGGCACTCGTCGTTGAGAGAGAGAGAGAGAGAGAGAGGAGAGAGAGAGAGAGAGACTTATCCATTCGCCATGGCGAATTTGCGCTTGCGCACTGAGTAGCAATGTCGCTTCCGCCTCCTCCCCGCCCCCACAGCAAGGTCCGTATCGATCTGTTGTAATGTTTTCTCGTATACCTCCTCTTCTGTTATGCTCTCCGCGTACTGAGTAAACATATCCGCACCGATTTGGACAAACAAACAAACAATATTATTATATAATATAATAAATTATTTCGTTATCAACATGACAACAACAAAGATTTCAAAAGCATATCGGCAACTCCAGCCTTTCGGTCAGGATCTCTCCGAAAGCGCGCAGTCTTCCCTCTTCAGTTCACACGTACTTGAAGACTAGAAGTCATTTTTTTTTTATGAATGAAACGGGAGTAATCATAATCGATCTACGAGCTGGATGTGAATGGGACAGACGCCGCGTCGATTGTTAAATGTTGCCGCAAAGGCCACAAAAGAATGAGTGATGCTGCGCGAGCTCCTGGAATTATCACACACACACACACATACACACACACGTTCGCCACAGCAGTCAGACACGTTGCCGGCTTTGCAACAAAGAGAAAGAAGCCTTCTTCTCAAAGAGAAAAGCGGGTGGCAAGCGCACACGCCAAGCGAGTTGGGAGTGCCAGGCTAACAGAATTGGAATGGAGGTCGACGGGTAAGCGGAGCAACGCACAACCTCCTCGCGCCTTCTGAAACCCGTGCCGACGACCGAGCGATCGTGTGTGGTGTGGTGCTTGTGCTACCACGTTGTCCTTCGCTGTTGGATCTCTCTCTCTCTCTCTCTCTCTCTCTCTCTCCCTCTCCAACACAGTCAGTACACACACACACACACTCTTTTTCCGCATTGTGTATCGTGATTATTATACTCCTCCAAAGTGATGCCACATCTGCCCATATTCTTTGGGACGAAAGACTCAATAAATTTATTTATATTATAGTGGTGTAATTTATTTATTGATATTTTTAATAAAAACTTACGTTAGCTGTGACACCTAGGTTGTGAGTAACCTTTCTGACCCCTTTTGATTTCCCAAAGCTTGTGCCAGCGTTTATTTTCGTCTTTTTGTTGTTACTACTAGCGGTACTAAGCTGAGTTGGCTGGCCAGCCAGCCACTGTACCTCTTTTGATTTTTTTTTTTTTTTTTTTTTTTTTTTTTTTTTTTTTTTTTTTTCATCTCAGTGGAGAGTTTGTGTCAGATTACTCGAATAATCTTCTTCCAATTTTGTGATTAGGTTAAGACTTTGAATAGTGCATTGATGTACAAAGGTAGCACTACCAGAATCATAGTTTTCTTAGTGTAAATATTTGTTAAGCTATTAATTTGTTCCACTTGGTTCTTTAATTTTTTGTGCCTTAATATGACACAAACATTGCAGCTAATAGTAAATCAGGTACAGCCATAGAAAGTCAGCTATTGAAATTTTCATGAACATGAATAAAAAACACAAAAATAAACACTATTCACAGTTTAGGGCTGTCAGTATAGGCTAAAGTATGATAAGGAGATGGAAAAAGTTGATAATGTGAAATTCTTAGGACTATAGCTTGATAAATTTAACTGGGAGGAGCACACCACAGTTGTGCTGAAGCACCTAAACAAGATCTTATTTGCTATGCGAACGTTGTCAGCAGATATAAAAATAAAAAAGTTATGCATTCTTTCATTCCATAATGTCAAATGGGATTATTTTCTGGGGTAACTCATCAAGCCAAGCTATGGTTATCCGATGCTAAAAACATGCAGTACGAATCATTTGCAGTGTCAACTCAAGAACATTTTGCAGACGGTTATTTAAGGAATTGAGGATACTAAGAACTGCTTCCCAATAATATCTTTTTTATTTCAAACCAACAGCACATATCTTGAAATCAATACTATAAAAAGATTTAAAGTCACTTACTGGGGCTGAGAAAGGTATTCATTATTCAGCAATACACATTTTCAATAACATGCCAGCAGACATAAAAAACTCATAATAAATCTCAATTTGAAGGTAGTCTAAAGGATTTTTTGGTGGCCAACACCTACTCCATTGATGACTCTTAGCAGAAGTGATTGATGTGTATGTCACAAATGTCAATATTGTGTTCAGTCTGACTTTGGTACTAATCTTCTGCAGGAATGTGATCATTGTAAATAAACTTAAGTGTATTTTGATGATATGTTGCTACAACAGCCTAAAATTAATATTTGCATCCAGCACATTCAACATTTAGATTGTAGTAAGAAGCCTTATGTCCTTGTAGACGTAAATATTCTTAAGATTTTGTTTTTTTCTGACTGATTACACATCCATAAGGGCCATTACATTTGGGATCTTTGGAAGGAACATTTAATACATCTGATCTCATTTTGTAAGTAATTATTGTGGCTCTTGTTTTCTGACTTGTTCTACATCCAAGAGGACCTCCTCAGTTTGGATCTATTGGAACGAAAAGTACATCTAATCTAATACGTGTCCAGAGTGGACAGTTGTTTACCAAAGCTGTCCCTGGAGGGGATGGATGTAAAGCACAGACTTTTTGAAGGCACATAAAGTCCAAGTCACAATCAAAATGGCTGTACTGTATACTTCCCATCACAAAGACAGAGTCTCAAATAAAATTAATTATCTAATTATATGTAAAAAAATATATGAAGTCTACTTACCAGGCAAAGGAGCACAGGTAGTAATAGTAACAAATGAAACACACACACACACACACACACACACACACAAGCAAGCTTTTGCAACCCAGTTTCTTCTTCAGGCAGAAGGGAAGGAGAGGTAAAAGGAAATTATGAGGGTTTTAAGGGAGGGGGTAAAGAGTCATTCCAATCCTGTGAGAGGAAAGACTTACCTTGGGGGAAGAAAAGGAAGGTGAACAAATACACACACACCCACACATTTAATTACAACAACAGATTCAAGTTACTTAGAAAATTTTGAACTCATTGATACCATGGTTGATGGAAGATTTGAACCTCTGACGCAGCCATGCAATCTGTTACATGACACCTCAGAGCAAGCCTGCAAGTCCTGTGCAGTGATTTCAATCTCAGACTGGAAGGATCTTTAATTAACAAGTGATAAAATTACATAAATGTATGCTGTCTGATTGATTGTCCCCCAAGCAATTAGCATCACAGAAGGAGACATGGGTCTCATCAAATGGAGAGAGTGGAACAATTTCTACATAACCCATTTGATTAATGTAGAAAATGCTGAAAATAGTGAAACTTGACTCAGGCATACCAGTTTGGCCTTTCTGAAAATTTATGCCCAAAAACGGTGCCCCAATCCGAATGGCCAAGAGACTGTGTCACCATCAGGGGCAAAGCTGCAATGGCTCTCTCTCTCCCTGTCATGTTGGCTACTGGGAACTACTTGTGGTGTAGTGCATGAGTTTACAAATAGGACCGACAGCTATGCACCAGGCCATTTGGTTGCAGATCTAGAAGCATTTGCCTCAAAGACAGTTTATTACGGAAGTTAGTAATTTTGTTAGAACTGTTGTAGCGGATCACTTTATGCTATGATCGTCCATGTAGATCAGATTTAACACAGGATTTTTCTACAATTTATATAAACTTGGAAAGTCCAGGTTGTAATTCAACAATATAATCAGTATAGTTTCCAACTAACTTCTAAGATGTTATCTAGCTGCAACAGGCACTTAAAAAAAGACACTCATACACAGGTAACATAGAGCTTTTGGTCACAGCTATGCACCAGGCCCATTTGGTTGCAGATCTAGAAGCATTTGCCTCACAGACAGTTTATCACGGAAGTTAATAATTTTGTTAGAACTGTTGTAGCTGATCACTTTATGCTATGACCGTCCATGTAGATCAGATTTAACAGAGGATTTTTCAACAATTTATATAAACTTGGCAAAGTCCAGATTGTAATTCAACAATATAATCAGTATAGTTTCCAACTAACTTCTAAGATGTTATCTAGCTGCAATAGGCACTTAAAAAAAGACACTCATACACAGGTAACATAGAGCTTTTGACCACAGCCTTCTTTAGAAAAAGACACACAATCTCATTCATACAATCCCACAGGCGCACTTAACAGGACACAACAGTCATCTCTGGCTACTGTGTTCCAAGTGCAGTAGCCCAAGATGACGGCTGTGTATCTGTGACATATGCCTGTGCTTGTATGAATGAGATTGAGTGCCTTTTCCTGATGAAGGTTGTGGCCAAAAGCTCTGAGTTACTTGTGTATGAGTGTGAATGTAGATTTTCCCAGCATATAGTGCTGATGAAATCTTCTTGGACTTCCAGCCATGTAGCTCTGATAAAATTAGGTGGAATGAGAAGGTTTGTTCATGTGTATGAGTGTCTTTTTTTTTCAAATGCTGGTCACAGCTCAATGAAGATCTTTGTAGTGAGTTGCAAACCATCCTAATTATATTCATGGATATGACTCTGCTTCTCACCCCTCCTTTTCCTGTAATCTACACCCCTGACAGAAACTTGAGCTGCCACCAATGGAAGTGGACATTTGCCATTCGTGCCACTTGTGACACCCACTTCACAGTTGATTCTTTGGACTCTATTCCTGATCAGCATATCAACAATAAAAGAGTTGATGTTCTATCTAAAGTGTCTCCCATGCATTTTGGGGTCTCACTGTATTTCACTGCTCAAAATGACCCAAAGCTAGCCCTAAACTAAGGGGATAGCATCAATTTGATAGGTGAAAATAGCTTATTTCTATTTTATCAGGTATGGATCTATGTGCCAATTGCATGATGTTTTGGCTTTTTGTGGATGTATTATCGCTGTCCCTGGAGTTTCTTTTCTAACTTTCAATTATAGCTTCATGTACTCAGAAATATATCTACCACATAAAAACTGAATAGTACTGGAACAAGAACACTTGCTAGTTAGAGGGCCAAGTGTACATTATAATGACTTCTTTGACAGCAGTGTTGGTCAGATAACTAACCACATAGTTGATTTTTACCCAGGATGAGGACTTGGTATGGTCCTGGTATCTATTGCTTTCAGACAAAATATTCTTGCATTTGCTGGGACATACATGATGAGGGAGTCACAAGATACAGAGAACCCTTCTGGCCCTGACACAGAATGCAGCATTCCTTTCTAAAGCTACATTTTGACTACCAAATCCCACTTATATGGGTAACAAACATATGCTGATAATGGATATGTGTGGTAGATACACACAAGCACACTTGTTTGTGATTCTTCAAGCCTAATGAAAGATGTCTCACCCATCAGTGACTCTCTGAATTAATTCTGTGGCAGTGGATTGAGATGCGAGTTTTGCTAGAACGTGAGCCTAATTTGGGATGATGATGAAACCTGTAGTTAGCCAGCATGATGTCTGTCCATTAGTGGTGTGTATTTACCGGGTGATCAAACAGTCAGTATAAATTGGAAAACTTAATAAATCAAGGAATAATGTAGATAGAGAGGTAAAAATTGACACACATCCTCGGAATGACATGGGGTTTTATTAGGAAAAAAAAAAAAAAAGTTCAAATAATGTCCGATAGATGGCTCTTCATCTGATCAGAAAAACAATCATTAGCATAACAAATTAAGACAAAGCAAAGATGATGCTCTTTACAGAAAATGCTCAATATGTTCATCATCATTTCTCAACAATAGCTGTAGTAGAGGAATAATGTTGTGAACAGCACTGTAAAGCATGTCCGGAATTATGGTGAGGCATTGGCGTTGGGTGTTGTCTTTCAGCATCCCTAGAGATTTCAGTTGATCATGATACACTTGCAACTTCAGGTAACCCCAAAGCCAATAATCGCATGGACTGAGGTCTGGGGAACTAGGAGGCCAAGAATGACGAAAGTGGTGGCTGAGCACATGATCATCCCCAAAAGACGCGTGCAAGAGATCTTTCACATGTCTAGCAATATATATTGTTTTTCTAATAAAACCCTTTGTCATTCCAAGCATGTGTATCAATTTTTACCTCTCTATCTACATTATTCCGTGATTTATTAAGTTTTCAAATTTATACTTACTTTTGATCACCTGGTACTTACAGCTTCTGGCTTCTAAGACTTCATTGTTGCTACTATTGAGTGTCCTATACAGATGGGTTGTGTGGAATGTGAACTCAACAGCATGGATGTCTGACAATCTCAGACCTTGGGCCCATACTGTACTCATTCATAGGCAGCACTAATTTCACATGACCCACTGTTTGTGTTGATCAATGGTTCTAGTGATAGTTAAAAGTATTCCTTTTTAAAGTTTTCAGCACTTTAAAATGGTGATTAGTCTAGGCCAGTTTCCAACTCAATGTACAGAGCTGGTGTTAGGTACCCCAGATCTTATGGCAGATAACCAACCAACAATTAACAAAAAACTCTTTTGGATTATTTAGGACAGCAAATGTAAGATCCCATGGAAAATGAAATAAAATCATCATTTATTCCTTTGAAGAACAGCAAACTATCTTATGTTCACTTAACTTTCAATGTTATTATTTCTCCAGTTACATGGTGGTGGTGGTGGTGGTGGTGGTTGTGTGTGTGTGTGTGTGTGTGTGTGTGTGTGTGTGTGTGCAAGGCTGTAGCCAAAGGAGGGGGGGGGGAGGGGATCAATCCCCTTGAAATTACGTTGGAATGCTTTACAAGTTAGAATATATATCATACAGCAATTTACAGTTGCATTTTATTTTTTGATCGCCTCACCCCCCCCCCCCCACCCCAAATAAATAAATAAATAATTCTGACTATGGCCCTGTGTATGTGTGTGTAAGTTACAGGGTGACTTAACGGGAAATTTCAATTTTTGTTACAGGTCCACGAGCGCAGTTAAATGAAATAACTTCTTACATAGACGCTGGCTTTGTTTATGGATCTGGAATACGATTAGCATACAAGCTGAGGACAAGACGTGGTGGTGAAATGAGAACACTGCGCGCATTTCCTCACCATGGACTCAAAGATCTGTTACCTCTAAAAGTTGATTTCCCTGATGAAGGCTGCATACGCCCTAGGAAAGATATCTTCTGCTTTCTTGCAGGTATGGCATACTCAACATATTGCTGGTACAAAATATTCATTTGGTAGAGCATTTACTGCCTATTGATGGGTTTCCTGCATCATTATATGAACAATGTATTTATGTTTTGTTCTTCCCGGAGAAAAAGTTCAATATCCATTAATTTTAGTGAAATTGATGTAATAGCACATTTTATATGGAAGTAAAATAAAAGGTTTAAAAATATGAGTATTGATGAATAGTGACCCTACAGTTCATCAGTGCTATGAGGTCTGTGTAAACTTAACTGACATTATTCAAGAGTGTTTGCCAGTCTTTTCGAAAAGGGCCTACTTTATATATTTCTCGATTATGACTAAAGCTAAAACATAATACAGAATCATTTAGGAATTACTATCATATTTTTCATTTTACTGTTGCATTTACAAGACCTGCCTGCAGTTGAAAATCTACAAGCGTACAGTAATTTTGTATTTTGCTATGCAATACCTGTACTTATAATGACCCAGCACAAATGTGGATTACTGATGTTAGATTACTGTATGCCTCAACTGAAGTAAAACCTATTATTTGGAACAGTAAGAGGTATTATTGTGTTCTGAATGCTTGTTCAAAGCTAAGTTTACTTATCTTTATATGTACCAGTCAGTTCTTTCATCTTAGCTGAGCATGATACTGTTTCCATTTGAATTTTTGTGCTAATAAAGTTCCATATTTTCAAAACTAGTCCACCATTGAATATGTGAATCACATAATATGGGGCCATCTGCCATAAGCCTCTCTTGCTGAGGGGCTTCCGTATCTCCAGGGCCTCAAGAGTTGGAGTCCCCCTCCCCCTAAGCACCATTTTAATTAAATTGCATCAGTGCCAAAATATTTGTGATAAATAAGACAAAGTATGAATTTTGAGGCCCCACACATATGCAAAATATAAACATAGGTACCAACTTATCTTTTATCAGATCAAGGCAATTGTCTACAGGTATATTCATAATTTATAGAGCCATCTAGATTTAAGGAATGGTTTTTATGAACTGTAGACATTAAGATCAACACTAGTGTCATCTAGACTTTATATTCCAGAACTAACCATAGAAAAATGTCTTGCAATGTTTTCTTCCTGAACACACCCAGTATCGTATTGTCGCGTTGAAATGGGAGCAGGCTTGACTTCAAAGGCAACTGAACACAGCAATTATACTGAAAGCACGTTTATTACGAACTTAACATGCATGCAGCACTGACTGCCTCTCAGGCAGAGTGCTCTGCTATTTATACACAGACAGAATTTACCAGAAATTAGAAGAACAATTAACATAAGAAACAAGTAGAATTTACAAGTGCACATGATGTAGAACATTCTGGAATTGTTAATTACAAAGAAAAATTTTTTTGATGGGGGTCAGGATTGAACTGGCAACCTCCAGCACCACACTCCGTGATGCTATCCCCTGCGCCACGCCAGCAGTCGGTGTACCTGGTTTCTCGCGGCAATATAAATCTTTATCTAGTCATAGCAGCACCTTAAAGAACTGCACCCTGCTCTGTTGTGACTACATCACAAAATACAAGAGAAATTATATAGTGATTTCTTTTGTAAAATGAACAACATAGCTATTAAAGAATAGCAATAAGAGCAGTCAATTTGATCCATAGTTTCACAAAATTACATTATAATTTGTTAAGACGCCAAAGGAAGATAGTAGCTGCTGTGGGATTTCCCTTGCATTTGAAACTCTCAAATAATGTTCATCAGAATGGGGAAAATCTAAACAGTTCAGTAACATACATTCTAGAATACTTAAAATGGCAGAAACTAAATTTTGGATGTTACTGTAGTTAGTATAAGTACATCAAACCACACACTCTCTTCGTTTCTTCCTCTCTTTCTCCTTAATGTTCCCTCCTCTGTATTACAGTAGAACCTTTCTACAATATGTCATCTCACAAATAAACTTGGCTGTGATATGTTCAGTCCTTCTCAGTGTTGCATTTTGTTGGCCAGCAGTGTAGTGTTTTGACAGTGTGGCCGCAATCCCAGAAGAATTTAATTGATGATTTTTATTTACTTTTTTAAATGTCTGGTTTTTATTTCATAATTGTATCGCCAATATGAATTTTCAAACATTTCTCTTTTATGTCACCAAACTACATACATTGGTGACTTCTTGTTGTCTGTTATCCATTACATAAAGTATTAGGATGAGGTATTCTATGAACACTGTTGGTAGAAGTTTTATCTGCTTCACTCGTAAGTGATCATATAAATTTATCTGGGGAGGTTGATAAGAACTCCCTTCCCTTACTTCTAGAAATTTATGAGAATTCTGTAATGAATAAGAACTCTGTACCCCAGTATGCAGGAAAGGAGAACAACACCTTTCCCTGCCGCAATTTTCCCCTCTATCCATCTAATTAGTGATATGGTGTCTTTCAGACATATCTGAAAGAATAGATCCCATTGTTTCACATTAAATTCTTCTGGGTTTGTGACCACTCTGTCAAAACACTACACTACTGTTGTGGACCTGCAGTTGCCTTAACTAGTTAGGCTACCCAGCCAGGTATGTTTCATGCTCTGTCCAAATTCTCAACATGTTGGGTGCTGCGATGGTAGTGCCGTCTGGCCATTACTTCCCCTGCTCACAGCTCAAACTGTATTCCCACAAGGGATCAAGCATATTTGTGCATCCATGCAGAAATGGTCAATTGCTTATTGGGGGCTTACATATAGTTATTTATATGGTGTATGTTCTTGTGGACATGCACAAAGACTGAGAAGCCACATTGAGACTGACGGAAAAAATCTCACCATGAACTGAGTCTGAGGACAGGCAAAAGAAAAGTTGACACACTACCATCATGCACCCCTGAGTGTGAACCATAGAGGGATCAACTTGGTGGCAGGACGAGAAGCACAAGAGTTGCTGGATACATGCCCCGTCCAGGATGCAGAACACAATTGGAACACCTGTTTAGAGCGAGGGCGAGGGAGGAGATAAATGCCAGGAGCCAGGTGCTTGCCTTTTAGTTTGTCAGTGCACCAGATGATGGCAACATGGTTGCTTGCTGAATGATTGTGTCAATTGGAAATCCAACCATTCACCCAATTTTAAAACAATTAAAATTTTTTATCACAGTGAATGTTGGTATTCCTGGCCTATTGTATATATTCTTGAGTTCAGAAAAATACTGTGAAGTGAACAACCTAATGGTTTTCATAAGCCACGAAAATACCAATAGGTAGTATGTTCAATTCTTTAATTTTATATAAATTTATTTGTGAGTTAAATGATGCGTTCTGTGCAAAGGTGCTTTCAAAATTTGAACTTATGTTTACTAAATATGATATATTTGGAGATGTGTGTTATGATTCTTTCAAACATAATCTTTTCCAGTAGCTTCAAGGGGGTGAGCAGGTCTGTAATTAATAAAATTCCTCATGCTACCTTTCTTGTAAAGTTTGACAGTAACGAAAATATCTGATGTGATGATTATGTGTTGTCTACTGAATACATGTGAAGAACATAACTTAAGCAATTTACTTGAGATGTAGGGAGAGTATTGACTTTAGAGGAAGTTGGTAATAGCTACATTCTTTATTTCTGTGTGAAAGCTTAGTCTATTTGTAATTTTTTCTGGTCCTATGCTGCTTATATTGAGCTGTCCATTATGATATTTTGTCTACTTTCTTTTTCAAGTCATCACATTCATTTACCGGGTTTCATTCTCTCATTTGCTCACTCCCCACATAGATTTAATTTTGTAATGCAATTTAATAATAGCAAACATTAGGCAGAGATATTTATTTTTTAATCACTTATCATAAGACAACTTATTATTTCTTGGAATACAAATAAGTTCCATTTCTCACTTTATTCTAACCTTGTACAGTGTAATTTAAGGGTTTATTTATGTTTCTTTAATAATATATTTTATTATTTTCTTAGAAAAGCAGCTATTAAACATTGAGTGAATTTCCTCTATAAATACTGGCAGTTACACTCATCCCCCTATTGTGTTCCAGTGATGCTGCTTTAAATATTGTTGTCCATTCATTAATTGTTTTAAATGCTTTCCATAATACCACCTAATTGCTGTCAGATTACAAGAAATGCAGTCACATTAGTTATTATGTATGTATAACTGATTATCATGGTGGAGAAAAAGAGTACGTGTACAAGTATTGTAACTATTACTGTACCCTTTTGTATGTAAAATTAACAAACTGCATGTTATGAATATTTCCAAATCATTTTTTAATCTGAATATTTCAGAAAATTATATTAAAATTCACACTGCATATAATTTGCACAGTGTTTTAATTTACGTGGCATAACAATGAATAAAATTTTCCACTGATAATCTAGATACAGTAAATGACTTTATCACTAGCAGAAATTCAAAGTTATAATGCGGCATTTAAACATAACTCTTGAACACCCAAAGAACTTTAGTTCTTTTTATATCTAATATAAGACTGGAATAAATTTATATATTTCTTGGGTATCCCAGATAATCAGCTTTTTTGAGCAGATGTGTTTGTGTGTTGCAGGTGACATTCGAGTAAATGAGCAACTGATTTTAACAGTTCTTCACACAGCATTAGTTAGAGAGCATAACAGAATTGCAAGGGAACTATCTTATGTAAATCCACACTGGTCTGATGAAAAACTTTACCAGGTAATTAAATAATGTCTATAAATATTTTCAGCTTGGTTGAGTAACAAAATAATGAAGAAAATTAGGAGAGCTGTAGTTATTACAATTTTATTTACTTATTTGCTTGTTTGTAGAGAAATATTTTAATATTTGTCCAATAAATCTTTACTGATGACACAACATAGAACCATTCAGTGTGAGCTGTTGTGAGTGGTTGAGGTGATGGTGTTGCGTGGATAGTCAGTTGTCAGTTGCTGATAGTGACACATTTAATCTACCGATACTGCATGCACTATATAATTATAATATACCAGAATATTTAAGACTGTCCAGAGCAGCGGTTTTTCATAATGGGTCCCATAGATCACTTGCAGCTGCCAGGTGGCCCACAGCTGCTTTGTGGGTGGGTGTTTGTGTGTTGCACATGGGTGCCCAGGCCTTTGAAGCCTTTGTTCCTATTTTACCAGGCTGCAGTACTTCTCTCAGTTCCCCTCCTTCCTATCCTAACTCCGCCCACTCATGCTCACATCTCTGGGTGTTTCCTTTAGCGATGGCCTGGCTATTCCTGTGGTTGTGATGGTCTTCTTGATTTTGCTCTTCTTGCTGTTTTCCCCTGTTTTTTTGTCCAGTTTGATACATCTTGAGGTTTGAACTATACTACAAAATTTCAGTTTGAATGTGAGCTATTTTAGAAGAACTCCCGACATAGCTGTGTGGATCCCCTCCGCTTCCTTTCCCCCTTTCCTCCTCACCATAGTTCACTGCCTATGCCAGTTCCTCAGCATACGTAGCCAGCCTATGTTGGAGGGGCTGTTATCTATCCTTCTGGCTGAGCCTCATAACAACACATGGACCACTCTACTGATGCCAGAGCTGTTAATGTCACATGTGTACCTAGGAATGGTTACCTACTCTTTTGGGGTATTGTAACTCCTGTCAATGATGATCCTGCCAGGTTGTCCTTGCTGTGGCTGTATGAGCCCCATGGGACAAGCCCCTGACCGGAGTGGGTTGTACCAGGGCAGTCGCTTTACACATGAAGCATGTAAAGGTTTCCAGCTGCTCTCCTGCAGCCAAGCTTTCATTGGAAAGGAATAGTTCTTCTTCCTATCTTTTCTTCCACAGCCTTCCCCTCCCTGGATACACCTTGGGAAGAATTTCAGGTGTGTCCCCTGGTGCAAAACCATTCCCCAGATACTTTGTTCCAGGATGGACAGGGAGACATTCACTGCTACCATACGTCACTTCTTTGTTGAACACATAGGCTCTTCCCTTTTCATTCTCTATGGCTAACCTTCAATGGAACATTTGAAGTATCCGATCCAATGGGGCAGAACTGCAGCTTTTTCTGCAAACTTACTCCCCAATGATTATCTGCCCTCAGGAAACAAAGTTAAATTCTCATAATCACTTTCATCTTCCACACTTCACCTCAGTCCATTTTGACCTTCCTCCTGTATCACAGATTCCAGCTCATGGGAGTGTCATGTTGCTCATACAGGATAACAACCATAGCCACATCATTTCTTTGGATACTCAGCTTCAGGCTGCAGTCATCAAACTTTCCCTTCCTGGCTTTACCTACTCACTGTGCAATGACTACACATCCTCATCCTCTGCCACCACCAGGGCAGTTCTTCTGCACCTTATAGATCCACTTCCTCCTCTGTTTTACTGGTCTGTGACTTCAATGCCCACCACCCCTTTTGGGGCTCTCCATGCCCCTGTCAGAGAGGCTCTTTCTTGGTGGATATCTTCAATCACCTTATCTCATCTGTCTCAACAGTGGTGAACCTACATATCTATCAGAAACTACAAATACCCTTCCCCTTCATCACTACTGTCCAGCTTGCCCATTGACTCAAATGGTCTGTCCTTGCAGATACACACTACAGTGATCATTTCCCATGTGTCATTCATCTGCTGATGACCATCTCTTGTGATGGTGGGTGAAATCCTTGACATTTTTCCCATAGTGAATTGTGTTGTAATTTAGTTATGTAATTCTGAGGTGTCTGTTCTAGGAAACAAGACACATCATTGCTGCACTAGTTCAGCATATTACATACAATGAGTTTTTACCGATGCTCCTGGGACGTAATTCAATGGAAAGGCATGAACTTTCATTATTGGATGAAGTAAGTTTTTTCTGTTATGGTATCTCCACCATGATAAGATATCACATCACAAAAATAAAATGGCAGAATATTAGCATCAAATGTTGTACATTTTTCTCTTTTCAGGGTTATTTGAATAAGTATGATCCAACAATGGATGCAACAATGACATCATCATTTGTCACAGCAGCCTTCCGATTTGGCCATTCTCTATTACCTAATGTTATTGAACGTTGGAGTGTGAGCCATAGCTTCATTGGTATGTACCTTTATTCTAATGCTTCCACTAAAATAAAACTTCATACTGTCATAGATGAATTTATTCCTTTGACAAACACTCATATGCAAATTCGTAGCAATTTTGTGTCTAACTGCAGCTGGATATTACAATGGAATGGGATGCTTATGTATGCCTACAATCACTCCAATAATAAAGTTATTCAATTTTTAATCAATGAAAAGTCAAAATTGGAACATTATTGTAAAATCATAGACTGGTACTCATCATAAAGATGATGTATTGACTTGCAGAAGCACAAAGAGATTACAGACATCGTAGCAATTTTGTGTCTAACTGCAGCTGGATATTACAATGGAATGGGATGTTTATGTATGCCTACAATCACTCCAATAATAAAGTTATTCAATTTTTAATCAATGAAAAGTCAAAATTGGAACATTATTGTGAAAATCATAGACTGGTACTCATCATAAAGATGACGTATTGACTTGCAGAAGCACAAAGAGATTATAGACATTAAAGCTTTCATCCAAAAAGCTCTCTTCAAAAAAAAGAAAACACACATACAGTCACACAGAAAAGCATGGTAGTAAGATTAGGCTGTCAGGTGCAACATTTTTGGAGGCTTTGGGGAAGAGTGGTGAGGACTGGAATGTGGAGTGGCAAAAGCTTTGGAGTGAAAGGGACATGACTGGCAGCGGTGATGGCAGAGAGTGGTAGACAATAAGGGTGTGGGAAATTGAATTGGTAAGAGATGATAGTGCGGTATTAATACAGTAAAAAGGAAAAGACACTATATCAATAATTGTAAATATGCCACTGACAGGCAACTGACAATTTCAATTCGGACACATTCAAATGTTCGATTCCTTGTGCAAATCAAGTATAGGCTACGAGCAAGAGGAATCAATGGGCAGGGGGTTAGAAATTGAGAATTTGGGTTGGAAGGGAAGTGTGCCTGGGTAGCCTAATCGGTTAAGATGACCGCTGACCCAAAGTGGGAAACCCAGGTTCAAATTCCGGACCAGCACAAATTTTCAACTTTGCCATTGAATTTATTTCAACACCCCAAAATGGCTGAAATGTTTCAATATTTTGAATTTGTTAACTAGATATTGGTAGGATAAGGCTGTTAGGTGCAGAATTTGGGAGGCTGTGGGGTAGAGTTGAGGGGGGGGGGGGGGGGGAGGACTGGAATGAGAAGTGGTAAAAGGTGAGGGGGAGAGCAGGGGATGTGACTCGTGGGTGCGTTGGCAGAGAGTAGCACACAATGAAGGTGTTGGAATGTGAATTGGGAAGAGATGACTGGACAAAAGAGGTGGAAACTGTTTGCTGGAGTGTGCAGGGACAATGGGTTAGAAAAGGATGATTCTGGGAGTGAAGAATGTGTTGTAAGGATAATTCTCACCTGCGCAGTTCAGAAAAGCTGATGGTGGAGGGAGGATACAGATGATTTGGGTTATGAAGCAGCCATAACAGTGGGATAGTGGTTGCTTTAACCAACTAGGCTATCTAGGCACACTTCCCTTCCAACACAAATTCTCAACTAGTAGCAAACTACAGTGGTCATGTCCCCTTCCTTTTGTTTGCAGCCTCTACTGGATTCCCTCAAGGGATCAAGCATATTAATCCATCCAAAAAGAAAAGACACTGTATCAATAATTGTATATATGCCCCTAACAGGCAACTGAAAATTTTATTGCAGATGCATTAATATGCTCAATCTCTTGCAGAAATCCAGTAAAGACTTGCAAGCAAGAGGAAGTAATAGGCAGGGGGCACTATGATCATAGTGTTCTATAAGTTGAGAATTTGGGTTGGAAGGAAAGCTTGCCTGGATAGCCTAATTGGTTAAGGTGACTGCTGGCCTGAAGCAGGAAATCCAGGTTTGAATACTGGTCCAGTGCAAGTTTTCAATTTTGCTTTGGATTTATTTGAATGCTCTGGAATGGTTGAAATGTTTAAATAGTTTGCATTAATAAAATTATGGCCATTAATGTCAAGAAATGGTGTCTGTTTTTTTCGGACATCTCTGAAAAGAACAGATGTCCGATAAGAACAGGAACTGTATCAATAATTAGGCATGCAATGGTTACAGAAGAAAATGTTAAATCACAATATATTCTTTTTCTACTATCCATTTTGGGTGAATAATGTCTATATGTTTATCCGAATTATATTCAAGTTAACTGTGAAATGTACAGGCAAAGTCATCTAGTAGCTTTAGAGGCTAGTGTCTTCAAACAAGGATATACTACAGTTTCAGGCAAAGCTTTAAATTATTATATACTTTTTTACCTGATCTGATTTTGATAAAATATTTCTTATATGTTGCCCAAAACTATCCTCAAGGTACCTGTGGAAATCCCATGAAAACTTGTCTAGTAGTTTTGTAGATTAACATGTTTTAACAGACAATCATACAAACATAATGGTTACAGATAAAACTTTAATAAGAATATCTACTTCTTTAACAATCCAGTTTTGATGATATAATGTCTGTATGTTGCCCCAACTATGCCCAAGTTACTTGTGAAAACTGCTTAAAATTATATAGGGAGGTTTGGAAATTAGTGAGTTCAGGCAGGTTAATAACCACATTCAACTATAGCATCAATTGAACTTTGATGCATTGCGTAGCTCTGAACAGTCATGTAGGAAGCCTCACCACTCCAGCTCTCTGTATTAGTAATAGCTGATTCCTTTGTTTTGTTAATGCTATTTTCACTATAATTTGTACTTCTCTCTAACATTTTAGGTGCTCAACGTCTGAGTGGAATGTTAAAGCAGCCATTTGATCTGTATAAACCTGGAAGATATGATCAGTATGTAATGGGAATGATTAACCAAGTGCCTCAAGCTATGGATGATGGTGTTACTCAAGAGGTATCTAAAACAATGGTTACCTGATACCTTGATACTAATGATCTGCTCATAGATGATTTCTTTGTGTGTCCTAATGCATTTCAATATGCTATGCTGCAGTTTATCAATATACTGGTGGAGTATATTACAGAATAATTTAGATTTATTGGACCTTTTGTGTACCAAGACACTCTTTCATTTTAGGAGGTGGTTTTAAGATCATTCTCAAGCTGCATTTTTCAAGTAACTTCAAAACATTGACAGAGAATATTTCCAAGTATGGAAGGAAAATATGTCTGCTATCTTAGTTCTTCTCTTCTTGAATCGCTGTACCTTTCTCTTCATAAATATCCTACTAATCTAAAGTGACCATTTTGTGGAACATTTCTTTTAGTAGCTGTAGTTTGCCTTTGAGGCTCTTTTTATTGCAAATGATACATATTGTAGGTAGTATGAGTGAATATGCTGATGGTCTCACAAAGACCTTCAGAGACAGAAACTACCCCACAGACCTAGTCCGCAAACAAATCTCCCATGCCATATCCTCATGCGTCCCAAATCCTCCCTCTAATACCAGTAACCATCCACAAAAGAGCACTCCCCTTGTCACCCAGAACTACCTTGGACTCGAACAACTAAATTGCAGTCTTCGTCAAGGTTTTGATTTCCTCATGCCCAGAAATGAGAGACATCCTGCACAAGATCTTTCCCACCCCTCCTAAAGTGCTGTTCCATCGCCCTCCAACCTCCATTCCAGTCCTGTCACAGGCGTATCCTACCCTATCAGAGGCTGGGCTACCTGTGAAAGCAGCCATGTAATTTACCAACTATTCTGCAATCACTGTGCAGCTTTCTATATTGAAATGACGACTAACTAGCTGTCCATTACGATGAATGGCTACCGCCAAACTGTAGCCAAAAACAAGGTGGACCACCCTGTGGCACATGCTTAATTTCAATAGCTGTTTCACAACCTGGGCCATCTGGATCCTCCCACCCACCACCAGCTTTTCTGAACTGCACAGATGGGAGTTATCCGTACAGTACATTCTCCGATCCTGAAATCACCCAGGCCTCAACCTATGATAATTTTTCTTTCTTCCACACCTTACAGTTCCTACCTCTCTATCCTAAACCTCTCCTATTTTGAGTAGTGTTGGCGTACATGTGTGTGTGTGTGTGTGTGTGTGTGTGTGTGTGTGTGTGTGTGTGTGTGTGCAAGCGTGCATGTGTTTGTGTGCATTTGAGCGTGCATTTTATTTTTATATCTATATTTATTTTGTTTATATTATTCTTATTTTATTTTATTTTTCTCCCCTCCCCCACCTCCCCCACTCCATTTCTAAGCTGCATCTCATTACTCCCATCTAGGCTATGCTGTACCCAGCCCCACCACTGCAACACAACCTTCCTATTCCCTCTCCCCTCCCCTCCCCTTCCCAGCCCCTCTCTTCCTTACACACCGTAGAGAGTGATTCGAAGTGCGGTAGCCGGAGGTGATGGTTGTATGACTGTGTTGTGTGAATGTTCTATTTTCTGAAGAAGGCCATGCTGATAGCTGAAAGTGTTGTTTGTGTGTGTCTGTTGTACGTGCCTGTCACAGCTTGTCACCACGCCTTTGCAGTGAGTTGTAAACTATCCTTATTACTATATTATTAATTCCAACCTGGACTTTCCATTATTACACAATGGGGTAAATATAATAATGGCATATGTGATGTACACTGGCAAAGTATCGAATAATTCTGGCTAGACCTGACACTAAATGCATTTCGCATCTATCTTCAAAAACATGTTCACTGTTAGGTATGCTAAAGACAACTTGGGGTTTCATTAACCAGGTATTTACTATATTTCCGGTAAATGTGCTAAGGCACAAATCGAGCAAACAGTGTGATCCAAGAAGAAATATGCAAGAGAAACGTGGTAGACACACCTAACTTGAGCAACCAACAAAATTTTCAGTCACTGAACATTGCATGGCTACAGGGGACTCTAAGAAGTATTAAGAAATGGAAGCATTGAAACAGACTACTTAGTTTTGGAATTGCTGATGGGTTTGTAAACATAGACATTAAGTAGTCCATAAGCAAAGCATGGTAACCAGCACTTTAACAATTAATCAAAGCATTAGCCAAAAGCTACTTTTGTGCCTTACGAGGGGTACAGGAGGATTCGGAGACCAGGTTTATGACCAGTCTTCAGCAATCCAGTCCCTCTACAGCTCTATGTGGTGCAGTGTGCAATAGTGGAGGAATGGCTGGAGATTGATCATGGTATACTTGAGGTAGGATGTAATGGAGACATTCATTCCATAAGTATCACTGAGTACATTACAAATGGTTATGAGAACTGTCCAAGTGTGATGGTGTAGTTTCTGTTCACTGACCAGTATCTAATTACAGTCTACAGTGTCTAATTACATAGTAAAATTTGATAAAAAATGCATAAGTTGACAAAAAAAATTGGTTTAGCCTAGACTACAATAGGTATTTGGCAACTAAAATATCCCTTTTGTGACACTTCCATGTTCCACTCGTAGTGCAAGGGCATGCTGAAAAATAATGCTTCTGAATTGTTCATGTGAAAAACTCTTAAAATTTTTTTAGATAAGACAAACTATATTAATATTCTTCATCTTTATGATTCAGTTTACATTTCTTATTCACAACATTCAGTCTAGTAACATACATATTTCTTCCAGTGAAAGATTAAGTTATTGATACCATCACTGTAGAATGTTTGACTTTGTTGATGGAAACACAACCTCATCTATTCCTTTACTACTTCATCACAATTAAAAGTGAAGTCTTCAAAAGTACTTTTACTAAAACACATGAAACTCAAATGGAGTCAAGCAGGGATTGTATGGAGAATGAATGATAATGAACTCAAGGCATCAGAATGTTGCAGATGTTGCAGTGCTTGTCATGTGCGATCTGGCATTGTGATGAACATGAGGCCATTCCGTGTTTGAATAAAGTCTTTAACTTCTGGGTATTGCACAGTGCCTTGCAGAGTTTATGATGGTGCCTTTAGGTGTGAATTACAAATTGTTATACCTTAAACATTCATGGTCATTTAGATCATCATAATTATTCTCACCTTTCAGTTTTTGTTCGATTGTTGGCTCACCGTTGGTGATTTATCCAGAAAAATGTGTTATATTTCTGCTCCTTTTGATTTCTAGAATTTCTCATTCTTTAATCAAATTAAGATTTTCTGTTCTTTAATGATTGAGATATGGTATGATTTCCTCATGTTGGCTTCAGACAGATCGCCAATATCTTTGCATTATTATTATTATTATTATTATTATTATTATTATTATTATTATTATTTTTTTTTTCGAGTATGACATTGCTTGCTGCAGTGAAAGTAGAATTTGAATGACTTTAATGGAAAATTTATATATTAACAAATTCAATAATTTTTCCTTGCAGGTGACAAATCATCTCTTTCAGAAACCATCACATCATTATGGCATGGATCTTGCTTCACTAAATATACTTCGTGCACGAGAACATGGCATTCCTAGTTACAATGAATTCCGTGAGTTCTGTGGACTTCCACGAATGGATCGTTGGTCAAGCATGCTTTACATAATGGACAATGCTACTGTAAGCCACTACCACAAGGTTTATGAGTAGGTACTGAACTCTATCATATATTCAATAGTGTGTCCATGTGTTCACTTTGAAGATGTTAAGCGAGATGAGAAAAAAATTGTATGGATCATTAGATGGAAAAGTAGGTTAATATTTGCCCTTTGTTGTGGAGGTTTTTACTGTGTGTGGGAAAAAAATAAATGAAATAAATAAAATGAATGAATGCATAAATAAATAAATAAATAAACATGGAATTGAAAGATACTACTGTAGCAGTATTGTACAGTTGTTTTCCACAATTTTTGTCACTAATAAAGACAAACATGCTGATGAGACAATCATTAAATAGAATAGTATACTTACACTGTTATGTATATTAGAAGAAAGTCATAAATCTTAAAAACATAAAGCAAAATGCTAGTATAAACACTTGTGAATTTTTAGATGATATTGAGAACCACTGCTAATCAGTTTGAGAAGATGAGTAACACATAAGTCAACAAACATCATTTTGACATGAAGTGTGCTAAGTGCTTTTGTTGTTGGTTTTCAGGGGACTAAACAGCTAGGTCATCATTCATAAATCAAATTCAAATATTGGGTATTTGTGAGATCATGTTGTGCATCATGTTCGAAGGAGAAATATCAGCTATTCATCTTGGAATTCAGTTGTGGCAGAATCATAGCATATTGACATTACATTTTATTGTTCTGCAAAGTTTACAGCTGTTGTTGGTTGGGACTCTTGAACTATTACACGTATGATAAATTGATCAATATAAAAATTACGTTATCTGAAAAGTTCAGTGAATGGTACCATATTTTACAAACCTTGCTGGCAAGGATGAGATGCCCGTGCATACACATTGAGAGACATGTCAACAACTGCCCCCTACCATCCAAAGTACTGCATTGAAGCGATGGTACATGCTGCGACCCAGCTAACAGGGTCAGTGTGAGAACTTGTGCCATTGCAACATAGAATGCAAAATGGATTAATGTGTTAGAATCAGATCATACTGAGGGAGTTGTGAAATGGCTGCTGCAATGCATCCATTGGGTCCAGCCAGAACTGTACCGGAGTGGACAGTGGAATTTCTTGCACGACAATGCTCATCCACACACTGCAATCCGCATGCTCAACTTTCTCACTAGATGCAAGGCCACTGTGCTTCCACACCATCCTTATTCCTCACATTTGGTGCTTGCAGACTTATTTCTGTTTCCTCACCTTAAATTAGCCCTGAAAGGCTTATGATTTGCAATGCTTGCAGAGATCGAACAACACATGACCTCAGTGCTTCAAGTGATTCCCCAAGAAGTTTTGTTAACAGTTTCCAACAGCTGTACAACCAATGTGAGAGGTGTATTGTAGCCAATCACAATTACTTTGAAGGTCAGTAAAGGTATTGTTTCCTATATTTTCCAAGACCATTCACAGAACTTTTAAAATGCACTTAACAGGACCTCATAGGAACTCAGTGATTCTGTGTGAGTAGCACATAAGAGAAAAAAACATATTGTTTGTTCCCCATGTAGGATTCTACAGCCATTTCATGTACCCTCAGTCAATATACATTGTTTACAGCTAGACAAGTACAGTATCCCCATGGACAATGTCTGAACAACGTGATGGCAAAAAGAAAACAACAGTATCACAACATTATGTTTTTAGAAGAATTTTGGGCTCTGTTGGACCCTCTTGCTAATCTCTATCTCCAGCCTTGTATTGTGCAATAATTCACTCCCTAATTATTCAAAATTGTCCACAATTTCAAGGTTCTGGGAACCAACTTTCACAATTCTTTTTCCTTGTCTTTCTCATTTTGATGTCACCATGGTCTTGCTTTTCTCTGAGCTGATTTTCATACCATACTTCTCAGTTTTCTTGTTCAGTTCATCCAGTTGTTCTTGTACTTTTTTGCTGTTCATTCCCCAGACCACAATATCATCTGCAAATAGTAATACCTTCTTCACCTTACATCCATATGCTTCCTTTGCCTCCTTTATAATTTCTTTCATAACCATTAGAAACAACAGAGGTGACAGCATACTCCCCTGTCTTAGTCCAGTTTCATTTCTCAAGCATTCTGTCAATCAAACTGGAGTCTGTACACTATTTAAACACTTGCTGTACATTTTGCCGTACATCCCTTGCACTATTTTTATAGTTTGTGTGCTCCTTCTTACCATGGTTTCCCAAACTTTCTCTGTAGGAACACTTGTCATAAGCCTTTACTAGATCTATGAATGTCATGACAAGGTTCTTTCCATCTTCCTAAGGTGAAGATTGGATCCATTGTAGATCTTCCTGCTCTTCTTGCATCTCTGCCTCTACCTTGTCCTGAATTTTCCATCTGATATCATTTCAAGTATCTTTGCCACTTGTGATATGAGTATGATTATTCTATAATTATCACTCAGTTTTTTGTCACCCTTAAAGACTGGTATTATTATTCCATTTCTCCAGTCTTCTGGCACACATTTCTGCTCCCATATACACTTCAATAGTCTGTACAGTCATTGGAGACCAACAGGTCCATTAGCCTTTATCTATTCCACATACTAATATAATAGATTGGCTGGCCAGTACTTACCTTTGTGCTGTACCACGGATAGTTACAAAAATAAAGAAAAAGGATTTTAAAGAGAGAGAGAGAGAGAGAGAGAGAGAGAGAGAGAGAGAGAGAGAGAGAGAGAGAGAACAACAAGCTTTAGGAGCAGGGTTCCTTCATCAGGTAGGAGAGAAGGGAAGAAAGTAGGAATGGAAACAGAAGGGGAAGGTAATTCTTCTACCTGATGAAGGAACCCTGCTCCGAAAGTTTGTTCTCATCTTTTTTCATTCTTTTTCTTTATTTGTGTGACAATCAGTGGTAAAGCACAACAATAAGTACTGGCCAGCCAGTCTATCTCTTTTGAGGAATAATTTATCATCTCTGTAGAGAATTCCCATCATTAACTACACACTAATGCCATCTATACCTGGTTCCTTCACCACTTTCATTCTAAAGTTCATTTGTTCTCGACCAATACTTACTTCCTTTTCATACAAAAGTATTCTGCTGTAAATTTATTTCATAAAAACTTAACACATAAACAGCTTTCTGTGATATGAGGGGCTAGGGAGAAAAACATGGTAGGTGGCCTTTTTGCCATAAATTACTTAACGCCACATACAATGTAATATCTTGCATGCAGAGATTAATACATGAGTTAGTTTCAAAAATCTTCACAGATGGAAGCATAATACAGCTTGTTTTTTCCTCGTAATTAGGCACATCTGCATGTATATAACAGATGTGAAGAAATGGCATACCACTAGAATGTCAGTTACCATGCTTTACACCTGAGCCCCTCATATTATAATTAGAATAAACTGGATATAACTTTTGAAACTAATCATTTGTTTTGTGTAGCCATCCAGATGATGTGGACCTGTGGTCAGCAGGAATAGCAGAAAGACCTGTGCCAGGAAGCATGGTTGGGCCTACATTCAATTGTATTATTAGTAAAATGTTTCACAAATTGAGATATGGAGACAGATTTTGGTATGAAAATGATGGATGGCCCAGTAAGTTTAGTCTAGGTAAGTGTTCAGGTGAAATGGAAAGCTCGATTATTACTCGTTTACAAACAAAGCAATGTAACTTCTGGTTGCTATTTGCCATAATATACAGATAAACAAATTGCAAGAATCCTGGACAAAAAATTAGTCACCCTCAGGAGATATCATGCTAATACTAAGCAGTGCAATGTTAATTTTTATTATGCTTGCTCTTTGACAAGGAAAGAAGTTCATAAATTTCTACAAGTCTTCTGTGTCCAGCAAAGTAGATGATTAGAATTAACAAATTATAGGGATTTTGACTGCTGTGTTTTACCCACTATTCTAAATACCTCCACAAAGTTTCTATGGTACTAAGATGAAGTACTATAGCAGTCCAGGGAAAGTGTGATCATCAAACCAGGAATGTATATGTGGAGCCTTGTGAAAATGACTGTTGTAATACTGGTGTGTGTGAATATCCACAGCATACTCTTTATGAAGATGTAGAAGAAAGGTCACTGATTGATCCCCAGGAAGTTGTAACAAACATCTTGATTCATATTTATGGTAACCCAAATGAATGGGGCAAGTCATGAGCTGAACAATATCCCAAAACATGAAAGAATTACCTCCAGCCTCACAGACTGGTCCACCCAAAAGTTTTGTATAATTTGAAAAGAGCCAGAATTGTAGCATGTCAGAACACCTTACATACCCCTAGTCAGAATCTAATTTCTGTGTTGTTTGACCCATCACACACACACACACACACACACACACTCACTTCATATGCCTCTGTGATCAATTGTATTTTGTCAGATACCAAACTCCAAATGTCAGCTGGATTAAGTTCCATTTATAATGTTTATTTGGAAACTAGATGAAGTAGAAGTGCATTCACTAACAGCCACAGTTCCTATAGTCTGATTTGTGAAGAATCCACCGTATGCAAGACACATTGTTTTGTTTTATTACTCCGCCATGTTTCGGCACTTATTATGCCATCTTCTGTGGGTTTTTGCTTTTTATTTTATAGAATAACATGATACTGGTTTTTGATTATACAATCCTTTGGCAAGTTCTTTGATTTGAGAAATTATGTTGGCTATATTAGGCCTAATTTTGTTTACAATACTTACATAATGTCATTTGCAGGATTTGAATTGTGCTTTAATTCAGGAATGACAAGTTTTCACAGCTGATTGATTTATTATAATTTCACTTGGATGTTATGTTGAAAAATAAGTCTATGTAGCTGTGTAGTGGCTGACTTTATTTTGATTTGTAGTGTTGCTGCTTCTTGTTTGTGGCATGTGATATTTCTTTTTGTTAGAGCACTTCTTTTTGTTGGCAACTGGCACTGTTTACATCACCATTTGTCTTGTTGTAGTGGCTGTATTGTATTCATGATCATGTGGTGCGTGATTTTTTAATGGTTTTGACACTGGCAATTGTGTGTGTGTGTGTGTGTGTGTGTGTGTGTGTGTGTGAAAGAGACTGATAAATATTGTGTGTGGTGGGGGGTTGTCAGGTGTGGTGGGATTTATTTATATACTTATTTTAGGGTCTCTAAGAGAGTTTTGTTGCATAGTGATGTATATTCATTAAGTACTTTCTTGCCTTGGGCTATTGCTTTCTGGATTGATAGGTTTCCTATATTGTTAGTTTTTGGAATGAGCTTTTGCTGGTTCTGAGAATCTGTAGGTCAGTTCTTTGTTTGTTGGGGTATGATTTTGTTTTATTAAATTTTCAGCAAATGTTGAGTGACAGCTACTACTTTTAGTATTCTGAGGTGTTCAGTGTATCTTGTTTTGAAGTTTCTACATGTGTGACCCATGTACATAGATTGACAGTTATTGGAAGTAAGCTAATACATTCCCAATTGGCTGTACTTGTCAGTGTTAGTGGAATTTTTCCCTAGTCTATTCTGCATTGTGTGTTGGTTCTGTATCTCATGTTCAACTTTTGTTTCTTTAGTATGTTGCCCACCCTGTGTGTGATTTTGTTGTTGTGAGTCATTATGTGCCATTTGTTGCTTATTGTCTGTTGGTTTGTTGTGTGTAGTGTTTCATCTCTGTATGTGGACTTTTCATGGCTGTGTATTACCTGTTTTTGTAATCTGCTGTGTATTCTGTCCACTGTTTTTGTGTCATACTTATTGTCTTGTGCATTTTTTTTATTGTGTCCAGTTCTTCTGTTTAGTCTTGTTTGGTCATCGGTGTTCTGATTAATCTGTGTAGTAGAAATCTGAAACTTGTTTCCTTCTGAAATATTGGATGATTGGATTGGTTATATTGGTCATTGTGTGCCTCCTGTAAATTATGAAATCATGTTTGTTGTTTCTATTATGTATGATGAGATCTAAGAAGTTTAGTTTTCCATCAGTTTCTGTTTCAATAGAGAACTGTATTTATGGGTGTATGGTATTTATGTTGTTGTGAAGACCTTTTTTTGCAGGAGGGTGATTCATATATTAGGCATATTATATAATTTACATAACTATACCAATACTTTATCTTGTACTGTTTTGGTATAACTATTTTGTCAAATATTTGATTTTCTATGTGATTCATGAATGTCAGCCACAGCCAACACCACACACACACACACACACACACACACACACCAGTGTCAAAACCATTCAAAAATCGCACACCACATCAGACATGTCACATAAATGTGAATATGATACAGCTACCACAACAAGACAAATGGCAATGTAAACAGTGGCAGTTCCCAACAAAAAAAGTGCACTAACAGAAAGAAACACCATGAAACATAATCACATGCCCCATACAAGCAGCAGCAACACTACAGGTCCAAAGTAAGCCGCTAAACAGCCATGTAGAACTACTTTTCAACATAACAGCCAGACAAAATTATAATAAATCATTCAATTTTCAACATAAAAACATTTTGCTGTTTGCAGATGACAAGCTGTGAAAACTTGTCATTCCTGAAATAAAGCGTAATGCATATCTTGTGAATAACATTATGTTAAAAAAAAAAAAAAAGAGGGGGGGGGGGAGAGAGAGAGAGAGAGAGAGAGAGAGAGAGAGAGAGAGAGAGAGAGAGAGAGAGAGAGAGAGAGAGAAAGAAAGAAGCCTAATACACACAACACAATTTGTTGTCCAAATAACTGTATACAACTTGTTATGTTATTCTAGAAAATAGAAGGAGTTGGTACAATAAGTGCGAAGACATGTCTGGGTAATAGAACAAATAAGGTGTCTTGCATAAGGAGGATTCTTCACAATTCTAGCACAATAGCGAGCACAAAAGAAACAAAAGCTGCAGCATCACAAGATTATCAGTTCCTATAGCGTTTTAACTAATTGTTGTTGCTGAATTGTGCCACTTGTCCTGGGCCCCTATTGATTAATAATTTTTTGTTATACTTTTCTTAAGCCATTTTACATGAATGCAAGGCTGCACTATTCTTTTGTTGATACAACTACAGACTGTGCAACTTCATTCATGATGTGGTCATGATAATGCTTTCTGGCATTATGTTATGTCTCCATATCAACCCATTTTACTACTATAATTCTGTAAAATTGAATGGAAAATTGCATCACTTCATTGCCATCAGATACATCAGTAGTGGAGAGTCAAATGACCCTTGGTACCAATTCTAAACCATCTCTGGTACCCCTAAATAACCACTATGCTATTTTAAGGGACTGACTAATGTTATGTCTGGTGAACTTAATTACTTATTATATAAAATTTTGTTTCATTATATTTCCAGATCAGCTCAAAGAAATAAGGAAAATCCATTTGTCTCGACTGTTGTGTGATTCTGGCGATGAAATTCAAGCGATTCAGTTATATGCCATGGTGTTACCAGATTCAACAAAGTGAGTAATGTTTGACATACATACCATAATTGTTCATAAATGCTTTTCTGTTGGTATTACACTAAAATCCATTCAGGTTTAGGTTTATCATAGCTTGTGCTAATAGTGTAAATGGCTGGTTCATCTGAAAAGAACTCTGTCAGTGTCCTTTCCCACCCTTGCCAATTGAATTTTGTGTTTATCCTTTAATGACCTTGTCTTTGTCAGGACTTTAGATCCTAATCTTTGCTCTAGTAATTCAGTGTACACAAAAGTGTAGTTAAAGTATATGAACTTCGACTATGGTGTAGAACATTATTAGTATAGATTATTACCACCTGCAATTTTCAGATGGAAGGGAAGCTGCCGAAGAAGAAATTGATCAGGTCAAAGTAAGTAGGTACCAGAATTGGGGGAAAAAAAAAAAAAAAAAAAAAAAAAAAAAATAGGTTTCAGGAACATAATGAAAATAGAAATGTGTAATACGTTCTTAGGACCTTCCAGTCTAAACTGAAACTTGTCCATGAACATAATAGGCCTACTAACCTTGTGTATAGCAAAATTCATCCTGATTGAACATCACTGAATACTTAAGTCTAGATACTAATTCTGATGCCTGGTTGTATTATGTAATTGACATAATTGCCACTGAAATATTTCTTCCCTCCTAGAATGTTCTCCACGCCCAAGAAAATTATAGTAAGGGTGATATTTACTTTCCCCTCCCTTACCATATTGATTCTGCTAATTGCAGCTCTCGTAGATCACTGCTCTCAGTAACGGCTGCCTGAAATTTCATGGAACAAAACTAATCCACTACAAATAATGTAGGCAACTCATAGAATTGCAGTTCATTGACACTTTAATGATTCATTAGTGCCCAGTTGTCTCCATTTATGGCCAATGTACAATCTCATTAATTACAATCACAACCCAGTACATACATTCCACATGTCAATAATAGAAATTTACGCAGTTCATGTGTAGAATACTAAAGTCCAAGGTGTACAGTGTGACACGGAAGAATTTAGCATTTAATCATAATGGTAGAAATACTTTCCACACAACTAACACTGAAGAGATTTTATACAACTGTTCAAATTTAAAGTTCAAAGTGATGTGGGTTGTGCCTCAGATACATCAGGAAACGAGACTCCCTACTGGCATGGATTATGCCTCAGATCAAGGATGAAACAATACTCCTTTACATGGTGCAAAAGCACCCTACTTACATTATCCAAACAATGACACTGAATATTATGTATTGTTAGTTATGTACATTAAATTAATTATAATGGAAAAGCTAACAATTACATTCAGTTGGCTGTAGTAATAGGTAGTGTAAATAATATTGATAAAATTGATATATAAATCTCTGTTAATTGTACTTCATTAATGTATTTAATGAAATAGGTTTGTCAATAATACTTTTGTAATTAACAGTAATTTTACAGAAACTAATAAGGGCAAAACTTTCCTAACATTAATTGTGATACATAATAATACCTACTTTAATATTATGAGAAAAGAATTTAATTAGTTTTATCAGAGATACTAATTAGCCTAATATATGACCTATAACAATACACCTCTGGCATGAAATAATTAATATTGGCTGAGACAGAGCCAACTGTAATGGCACTATCAAGTCACAGTCTAACACAAAGAATCATGTAAGTTACACTAGTGATCCAGTGATCCAAGTGACAGCATTGCAGTAACAGAAAAATGGCTTGATACAAATGGAGAACTTGATATTTTTAATGCTGTTATTCCCATATTTCCCAGTCACTAACTGTAGTGGTGAATTTTCCAATACCAATATGAGAAACTAATTAAAGTAATATTCCATCTACTGTTAACATAAGCCTATAGTAAGAAAATATCGTCACTGTGCAATACATACATATTTTTTCTCCTTGGGTGTAGCAAGGCATTGTACATAAAGACATATGTCGTAAAAGTTTGGTACAAAATCTTCTCTGTCCATTCACCAGAAGACATCTGCCTACAGTAATTAGTGCTACGTGCACATCACCATAAAACATTTCACTACTTTATTCCTCAGTTCGAATTACTAGTTATTCACAGGCTTATCTCAGGTCTATGACATAGTGATCAAGTGCATAAAGTCAAGTAGTTGGAAGTGCACTCATTGCAATGTGTGCCAGATAGTGGAGCTGTATGACTGTCCTGCAAGTTGTGAAAGATTATATGACCCCCTACAAATTTGTTTGCGACTCTCCAGAACTTTCCAGCAATCCATACTAACAAATATCAGAAATTTTCATAAACTCTTTACTGAAGTATAATAATGGAAGTCCAGGTTGTAATTCAACAATATAATAAGGATAGTTTTCAGTAATGTGTGATGAGCTGCAAGAGGCACATAAAAAAGAAAAGCAAGAAAAAAGACACACAAAATTTATGAGTGTCTTTTTTATGTGCCTGCCTTAGCTCATCGTAGATTTTTGTGGTGAGTTGAAAACTATTGTTATTATATTGTTGATTAATGAAATGAGTAGGTATAAGTAATTCCAGCGAGCCTCACCATAAACTGCATGTTAAAACACCTATTTGTTCCTTTTTGCATCAGATTTTGCATTCAGCCATCAGAGAATAAAATGGCATTGATATGGATATATCCAATTAACATTTAGAAAAAAAAAAGTTTAGTTCCTCTTCTCCGTGATTCCATATCACAAAAGTGTCATCGACAGACCGATACCACTTCAAAGGGCTCTTTCTGGCTGACTGCAGTGCCTGTTGTTCAAAAAATTCCATAAAAATATTAGCAACTGCTGGACTTAGAAGGCTACCGATTGCAACTCCATTAATTTGTTCATAGAATTCATTATTTTGTGTCCCAGCCTCATCGCCGCTTTTGTGTTTCGTTTCCGTCGTAGGTGTCGGTGGCCGAGTAGAAAGACCGACACAGGAATAAAGGATGCATGCTTGTGCAGGTACAAAGGTGAGCAGCCAATGGGACAGCAGAAACTAGAAACACTAGAGTAAATTAGAACGAGATATATATTTCTTAGAGACTTAGTAATACTTAACTTTTACATAGCTCAGTACTGCAGAATGCTGATACATAGTTGAGCTAGAGGCCTGCCTAGTGCCTATCCGATAGCCAATTCTTCACTGGTGCCTATCTGATTCTGAAGTGTTAGCTGGTTCCTATCTCAGTACCAAGTGAACGATGTCGTTCAGTGGTGGCCACGAGCGGAGTTGCAGCAGAGGGCGCTCGTAAGAATGCCGCGCCGTGCGTGCATGGTGGCGCGTGGCGAAAGTAGACTTGTGCGACATCACACCCCTCCCCCCCCCCCAAACCGCCACATCGTCGTGGCGTAGGGCTGAGGGCCACGGCGACGGCACTGGGAAGAGGGCCTGGGCGGGGGCGTTACTGGTGGGACGGACGTTGTAGCTGAGGCTAGGATCAAGACGCTGTCTGCGCCCTGGTATACACCTTGCGATCCCCCGGGAAACCCACCAAAACTAGGGGAAGGGCGCACGCCTCCGCCCAGAGGGAGCAGGTCATCTTCTTCCGAGGTGCGTGGCCCAGGCGGCGGGGGACGCACGGTCCCGGAGTCCTTCTCGGTGACGCTGGCAGCTGAGGCGGTGACAGCGGCGGCGACGACTGCTTCTGAGGTGCGTCGACGTCCATGGGGATCTCATAGTCCGGGGACGCTGTGCCTGGCGGCGAATGATGTGGCTGTGCTCCCTGGCGGTGAACTGGGTCTGGAATCAAGAAACCTGAGACAGGATCGCAGGCCTGTGCAGGCGCAATTGGTTTACATGGTGCCACAGCTCTGACCCTCTGGAAGAACGTACAACATACATATTGCGACCGAGCACGCGCTGAATGATGCCTGGCAACCAACGGTTCTTCCCAGTAAACACCTTGTACAGCACCGGCGTAGAAACCTGAAAACATCTAGCGCCATATGAACCGACTTGGTGCGTGGGAGGCTTCAGCAGGTGAAGGAGAGTGCGGTGACGGCGGCCGTGTAGCAGTTCGGCAGGAGAAGGGCCGTCACGTGGCATGCACCGATACGTAGACAGGAAAATTTGAAGAGCTTGCTGCCTGGAGAGCTGACCTTTCATCTTTTCCATGTGTGACTTGAATGTTCGAACGAAACGTTCTGCTTCACCATTGGACTGAGGGTGAAAAGGTGCGGAGGTGATATGCTGAATGCCATTCACACGACAAAACTGTTGAAATTCCGCACTAACAAACCGAGGTCCATTGTCACTGATGATAGTTTCAGGCAAACCTTCGATGCAAAACACTGATGTTAAGGTACTGATTGTACTAGACGCTGTCGTTGAGTTCATGGCAATCACGAAAGGAAACTTACTGAAAGCGTCTACGACAATTAACCAGCGCGTATTCCAGAAACGTTTGGCAAAGTCAATGTGTAAACGATGCCATGGTCCCTTGGGGTGTGGCCAGTCTAAGAAACATTGCGGAGGAGCCGCCTGATGCTCCGCACAAACAGTACACTGTGACGTCATGCTCTCTATCTGGGTGTCCATACCAACCCAGGTATAATGATGTCTGGCCAGTTGCTTTGTCCTAACAATACCCCAATGTCCTTGATGCAGGAGGCGTAAGACTTCTCATTGCAGGGAACGAGGAACAATCACTCTTGCTTGGTCGTTGTCGGTATGCAACAACAGAGCACCCTGACTTAAGACAATGCATGAGGTTGTGCAAAATAACGTCGAACCAGAGGCTTTTCAATGTCTTTGGCTCTGGTAGGCCACCCTGAGCGAACAAAACATGCTACCACACTTAGGTCTGCATCCGCAGCTCTTTCCTGTGCAACCCGACGAGAGTTCAAAGGGAAGTCTGCGACAGCGGAAGCATCTCCGGAGTCTATCTGACAACATGCCATTTCTGAAGAATCAAATGACACATCCTGGCCAACCGGAAGTCGGGAAAGTGTGTCTGCGTTGGCATGTTTAGTGGTAGGCCAGTACAAAATCTCATACTGATAATTAGACAATATCAAGGACCATCTCTGAAGCTTTCGTGCCGTATGTGGCGGAATTGGCTTTGTGGGTGAGAACAACGACGTGAGAGGCTTGTGGTCTGTCAACAAATAGAATTTTCTGCCATAGAGATAATGATGAAACTTTGTGACACCGTAAATGATTGCTAAGGCCTCCTTTTCTATCTGACTGTAATTCTGTTGCATTGGCGTCAGTAGCTTGGATGCAAAGGCAATAGGACGATCGTGAGAACCAATACGATGTGACAAAATTGCACCCAGACCGTATGACGAGGCATCAACTGCTAGCACTACAGCCTTCTTTAGGTCAAAGGGAATCAAACATGCATCACTGAGTAGTGCAGACTTAAATTTGTCAAAGGCAACCTGGCAATCTTTGGACCATACAAAAGGAACATTCTCCCTACATAAGTGATGCAGTGGAGCTGCAATCTGAGAGGCATTGGGAATAATCCTGAAATAATAGTCAAGTTTTCCCATTACTGCTTGCAATTCGTGCACATTCTTAGGAGGAGGCAAGTCTTTGATTGCTCGAAGATGTGACTGTAAAGGATGGATTCCTTGGGCATTAATCACATGGTCTAGGTACTCTATTTCAGTTTGGAAAAACGAACACTTTGCTCTATTACAACGTAGACCTGCTGCAGTCAACACTTTGAAAAGGCACTCCAGGTTTGCTAAATGTTCTTCAACTGTACGTCCAGATACCACAATATCATCTAAGTAGTTCGAGCAACACGGTACAGAAACTGTCAGCTGTTCCAAGAAACGCTGAAAAATAGCGGGGCAGAAGAACTGCCAAAGGGTAGGCGTTGAAATTGAAAAAGGCCCATGTGAGTATTAATGACGAAAAATTTTTATGACTCGTCATCAAGCGGAATTTGTAAGTATGCTTCTGCTAAATCAATCTTAGAAAAGAAGCGAGACTGTCCTAATTTGTCCATCAGTTCCTCAGGTCTGGTCAGGGAGTAAGTGTCTAAAATTGTTTGACTGTTCACTGTTGATTTGAAGTCCGCACAGAGACGAAGTTTTCCTGACGGCTTGGGTATAATTACTAAAGGCGAGGCCCACTGACTCGCAGAAACAGGAGAAATCACCCCACTATCTTGCCAACGTTTAAGTTCTTCTGCCACTTTATCACGCATTGTGATAGGCACTGGTCTAGCTTTACGAAATTTTGGAACTGCAGATTCTTTTAAAGTTACATGTGCCATGAAGTCTTTTGCACAACCTAGTTTTGGTGAAAACAAGTCACTGTATTTTTCACACAATGCATTGATTTTGTCCTGAGGCACTACTGACAAAATTTGAAGCACATCTCTTTGAATTGATAAGTCAAACAAGTCGAATGCATCTAGTCCAACAATGTTCTGTGTAGATTTGGCCTGAAGAACTACAAAAGAAACTGTTTTTGTTACACCTTGAAAAGAGGCGGGCAGGCTACACGTTCCTAACACGGGAATATTTTGACCTGTATATGCTGTTAACACTTGTTGACCCGGCGACAATTTTGGCGAACCCAGGAATTCATAAGTTTCTTTATTCATTAATGTGACAGCGGAACCAGTGTCCAGCTGAAATTGCACATACTTATTTTCGATCGAAAGAGTCACAAAAAGTTTTTGCTTGTGGCGCTCGACAAGTGCATGAATGTGGGCAACGTCTGATAAAGCTTGTTTGCTGCGTTTGCGCGTGCGCAGGCTGCGTGCGGTAGGAAGCGGTGCAGAATTGGCACACAGCAGATTAACAACACTGTCACTAGATGGCACTACCGCCGGATCGGCGGCCGTGCAATGCGAGGCTACTGCACTAGAATTACTTTGAATAGCTACATCAAGTCTACTGTCACTGGCTACACAGTACTGGGCACTTTTACAAGGAGAAGTTGCAGAAGGCACTAAGTTCACTACAGGATTGCACTGTACATAGTCATTTTGCTTGTCCCAAACCCGTTTCCATTGCACAGTTTTACGTGCTCGACGATGCTTGCTACGTGGCGCACTACATAGTTTTGCTTTAGGCGCAGAACTTTCTTGCATGTGAGAATCAATAGAAGCACTGTCTAATTTCACAGCATGTATAACATTTACAGAATGAATTGTTCTCACACTCTGCGAAGCAATGTTCCGAAAGGCATCGTTCTTGCAATTTTTATTTTGCATACACACTGTTTGTACGTGTCCTGATTTGCCACATTAATAACAGTTCGCATTGCGATTAGGGCATTGTGAACGCTTATGGCAAGATACACACTGAGGGCAATACTTATGAACATTTTTCTGAAAAGAGCGTTGGCGCCCGTTATTCAAATTACTTTGTCTAACACGACGGGGCGACCTATGTGTCGCACTTTTACACTGGCTACTGTTCACTGTCTGTTCAGCACGGCTGGAACAAAAATAAGAACCACTAGGGCTACACTGAGAACTACGGCTAGGAAAGCGTCCGTTGCGGCGCACTGAATTTACACTGAGGCTTTGCATTTCTATATCTGCTGAGTCAAAAGTATCATGTGCTTCTATAAGCTGCAGTACACTGTCTAATGAAGGGTCTGACTGTTTTAGAATTGCTGCCCTAATTCTGGGGTCCTGAATGTTCTGCGTAATCACTTCTCTCAACATAACGTCACTAAAAGAAAATCCACAAGAGCAAGTAAATTTACATTAGTGGGTTAAGCCCTTCAATTCCGTAATCCACTGCTGGTGTGACTGCTCAGGTAACTTTTTTAGTCTGAAAAATCGGTACCGTGCAGCGGCTACAAGAACTTTTCTATCATAATGCGTATTCAGAGCATCTACAATTTGATCAAATTCTAGATCACGTGGAGATGCGTGGGGGAAAAGTTTCTGCAGTAACATGAAGGTGTTGGTGCCCACAATGGATAATAACAGGTTTTTCACTCTCTGACCTGTAATTTGATGAGCCGCAACGAGTTCTTGAAACTGTGTGAAGTAATCACTACACTCTTCCTCACATTCGTTGTACTGGTGAAACGTAGGAAGCGGTGTGGCGGTAGACGTTGGCGGCTGATGCGACGGCTGTTATTGTTGGTGAGCAGCCTGTGCCTTTAACTGCGACACTGCTTGTAGTAGTTGCATGATTTGCGCCGTCTGTAACTGAATAATTTCCATTAGGTTTGGGTTCAGGTTAGCGGCCATGCTGACCGATTAGGCATCGTGCATACAAGTAACTTATAACAAAACACAAATGCAATATTAAAGAAGACGCTCTGCAACAAAAAAGTCCACAAAACATGTAACAAAATAACTTCCCCCAAAATTCTTATAATAAGGGTGGGTGGGCGGGAGCAATTTCTGCATGCTCCAACTGCTGCTGTCTGGCTGCTGCAAGCGGGCTGGTCCACGGTTCTTCTATCACTCCTCGTCGCCACTTTTGTGTCCCAGCCTCGTCGCTGCTTTTGTGTCTCGTTTCCGACGTAGGTGTCGGTGACCGAGTAGAAAGACCAACACAGGAATAAAAGATGCACGCTTGTGCAGGTATGAAGGTGAGCAGCCAATGGGACAGCAGAAACTAGAGACACTAGAGTAAAGTAGAACGAGATATATATTTCTTAGAGACTTAGTAATACTTAACTTTTACATAGCTCAGTACTGCAGAATGCTGATACATAATTGAGCTAGAGGCCTGCCTAGTGACTATCCAATAGCCAAGTCTTCACTGGTGCCTATCTGATTCCGAAATGTTAGCTGGTTCCATCTCAGTCCCAAGTGAACGATGTCGTTCAGTGGTGGCCACGAGCGGAGTTGCAGCAGAGGGCGCTTGTAGCTGACGTCGTAAGAACGCCGCGCCGTGCGTGCATGGTGGCGCGCGGCGAAAGTAGGTGGCACGCACTTTAGACTTGTGCGACACCACACATTATCATATTGAAAATAAGTCGTGACCCACTCGGTTAGCCAAGTGGTATAACACACTGCTTTCTGAGACGGGGAGGCGTACTGATCCCAGTTTGAATTTGCCTGGTGGATTATCTAAGGGGGTCAGATGCTGGCCAGCCTGTATGTGGTTTTTAGGCAGTTTTCCACATCACCCTAGTTGAATACCGGGCTGGTACCCAAGTCCCACCTCAGTTACATGATTCGCAAACATTTTGTTACACTTGACACTTTCACACATATAACACTATACGCAGACATTTGAGGTACACATTCCCTCCTGGATGGGCATGAGGTAGCAGCAGAAAGGGCATCCTGTAAATACTAAGATGCCAAATACAAATTAACAAGCTGACCCAGCTTGTGTGGGATAACAGCTATGGAGAAAGAAAGATTGAAAATAAGTCATGGATAGGTAATGTCAAAACAGAGCTACAATATCAGTGGGAAACAAGTCAGATATGTAAGCAAGAGCTTTGTTAACAGGAACCATGGTGAACAGAGAAACCACATCTAAGCTGACAAGCATATTACCAGAGCTGACAGTAATCACTTTCAGTTTTTCAATAAAGTGCATAGAGTTTTTAATGTGATGATCAGTTTTCCCAATAAATGGTTGTAGCAAGGAGGCAAGATGTCTAGTCAACTCTTGAGTAGGGGATCCAATTGCACTTACTATCAGTCTTACTATCAGTTTTGTGCACCTTAGGTAGCCCATATAATCTAGGAGCATAAGCTTCTGTTTTGAAAATATGTTTTTTATCCTCTGCAGAAATAGAAGACTTTTTTATCGGTTGATTGGTAACTGGTCAGATCCAAAAGGCCACTGATCGTCTTGTGGTAGTCTTCACTCTTCATCACCACAGTAGCATTTCTCTTGTCAGCAGAAAGTACAAAGGTACTCTTGTCCACATTAATCTCCCATAATGCCTTCTTTTCTCCTTGAGACAAATTACTGCTGTGTCGCTTAGCCTAACGCAGTATCCTGGCTGTTTCCATCCTAATCTCATCAGCTGTGTGTGATGGTAGCAGACGAATCCCTGCCTCTATATTAGCTACAATGTCCTCCACTGGAACCTTCGGTGGAGTAATTGCAAAATTTCCATCTTTTGAGAGAACAGAAATTTCTTCTCTGGATAATTCTTTTCCAGACAAATTTATAACCGTTTAGGAATTGTCTATATCTGGTATTTCCTGTCTGCTCTTGTGTAGATTATCGACGTTCTTCTTCTGCCTATTAGAAGACACTTCTGCACTATGTTCCATAGAGCCAAAAGTTAGCCCATCCACCTTATTCCAATCACCAACTTGCATTGTATTGCTAATAAACAGATGTAGTTTTAATGATTCATTACTTGTTACCACCAGTCCTTGATGAGTTTGATTGATCCATTCTTGTAACATCGCCAGTTACATGCATGAATAGATACGGATAGCTTACGCTGAATGAAACAGTCTTCTAGCCTTCAGAACTGTACCGGTAAGCTGCTAAGCCTTCTTCTTACATAGACTCTCCAGTCGTCATACCATAACAGACATATCCTCCCAGTAATGAATTCTATGAACAAATTAATGGTGTAGCAATGGGTAGCCCTCTAAGTCCAGCAGTTGCTAATATTTTTATGGAATTTTTTGAACAATAGGCACTGCAGTCAGCCAGAAAGAACCCTTTGAAGTGGTATCAGTGTGTGGATGACACTTTTGTGATATGGAATCACAGAGAAGAGGAACTGAACTGTTTTTTTTATTATTTTTTTTTATTTTTATTTTATTTTATTTTATTTTTTATTTATTTATTTATTTATTTATTTTTTTTTTTTTTTAAGCATTTGAATAGTATCAACACAAAAATACAAACCATGGAGACAGAGTAATGGACAGATAAATTTTTTAGACATTTCAGTAATTAAACGAGCAGATGGTATTCTGGGTCATAAAGTATACAGGAAAGATATACACATTGATCCGTACTTTCATAAAGATTCGAATCATCATCCCAGGCAGAAGAGAGATGTTATCAAAACATTGGTGGACAGGGCTAATAAAATTTGTGAGCCAGCTTATTTGCAAGAGGAACTCGATCATTTACAAACCGCATTTCAGAGTAATGGATACAGTGATAAGGGGATAGATCAAGCACTCCATCCCAGAAGGCAAAATTCTGCAAACGTCCAACAACAACCTTTGTCAGGGAAAGTTTTTCCTCCATTCATCCACAATATCATTAACCATATCAGAAAAGTACTGGCCAAGTTTAGAGTTGAATCAATATTCAAACCCACCAAAAAGATCAACGAATGCTTACGATCAACAAAATATGTGTGACACCCTTTAGCTACTCCTGGTGTGTATCAAATTCCATGTAGTTGTGGGAAGGTTTACATTGTAACAATGAAAAGAAGTATCAATACTCGCCTATCTGAACATAAAAAGAACTGTCGACTGGGACACACAGATAAATCGGCCATAGTGGAACATGTCTTTGAAAAAGGTGACTAGGAAATAAAATTTAATGAGACATCGCATTGTTATGCACATATGTATAGAGAGGCTATAGAGATCTTTAAACACCATATAATTTTAACAGGAAGGAAGAAGGCTTGATGTTAGATAAGATATGGCTTTTGACTTTGTACCAAAGATGTGACAATTGATTACCTTCAATTGAGAGTAATGACGCCAGCCAGAGACAGTTTTATTGTTGACATAACATGATGTGTGGTGGCGCCCTCTATGCATCCATGAAAGCAGGACCTCCACAGCCCTGCAGCCTGTCGTCGACTCATCTCAGAAGATGTTGCCCGTAGCTGGCAATGAAACGCCAGGGGAAAGAATTTCTACTGTGCGACCAAGTCCTCTCAGCCCGGAAGTTTTAATTATTGAAGATGCCAGCCTACACATTATGATAATGGAATGTTTCAACCACATGAAGTAGACTCTTACTGGCTTGCTATGAAAATCATATTTTTTCCTGGTTATTTCACTACAGTTAATACCTTAATAGGACTACTTAAACTTTTTGGCTTTAAGACCTTCTAATTGTTGAATGAGATGGTATTTACAGAGAAATATGTCCACCAATATATGGCAATTTGAATGTCTGCAATTGCTTCTAAAACCATTCTCAATTTTTTTAATGTTGCCACAAAATACTTGTTATGACTTAGTTCCGTATATAAATTATAATATTTATTTATCAGTGTGATTTATTAAATTGTGGTCAAATGTTACAGAAATCCTCGTATAAAATGTAACAGCAAGCTTCTACCCAGATTGGATTTAACAAAATGGAAGGATCAAAATTTACAGGATGATCTATCAGAAGTAAGTCTTGTTTGAGATTATCTTATTGTTCCTGAAGTAGTCTCCCAGTAGCAGCATCACCAGCACAGATAATGTCAACTATACATAGAACTTGGCTGATATGAGATCACTTCATAGTTAGTACACATGGAGTAGCACACAAGAAATGTAGGTGAGCTTGGCTGAGGATCTCATTTAGTGGAGCCCATGCAGTGAGCTCCATCAGTCACAGTGTCACTGACAGCTGAGGCTTGTGTCACCATCCATTGCCAGAATACTAGAATTTTTAATCACAGGAGCACACATTGCTACATTCCTATTCTCTTGAGGAAGACTCTTAACAATTAATGTACACTTGATACAAGGAACTATTTTATCAATTTCTATACCTGAAACATCATATGGCAGCATTTCCCCTAGTTACTCATTGACAGCACACAGTGTTAGTCTAGAGTAGTTAATAACTCTCATTAACATAATCAGATGATTTTCAATAAATAACTTTCCAATGAAATATCTACCAGCAATGCTAACTAATCTCTTATGTCTCATAACAGTTATTTAGACAGAACATCAAACTACCTTTAAGGAGGTTTTAAACATGACCAAACACCACAAGTCATATAGTGTAATTGACAGCATTTGCCCTGCCATCTAAAACAGCACTTATTTAGGCAGAACTTCAAATTACTTTTAAAAGTTTCTTAAACAGGAGCAAACACTATAAAACTTCCCATATAACTGACAGTGTTGAACACATGTCAGCATGCGATAACCTCCAACTAAAACCAGTAGTTGTATGTTGAAACACCAGTGTTGAATGATCTCCATCCAAGCCATTGGTTTTTAGATGCGTTCCATTCAATAATAGGCTACATTCAACTCGAGCTATTTGCACCTACCAGACAGCACACAGACTAAGTGTTACACTACTCAGATCAGGTCAGCATTCTCAATCTCAGGGCTCGCCCATGTCTCTCCCTCATGATGTCCCTGTGGACTCTCCATTCTTCGCTGCATGGCACCACCACCAACTCAAGGCACATCCCAGCCAAAGACAACATGGCCCCCAAAGATAACACACAGGCCCATACATGGCACAGTGAAATTTTTATATTTATTAAGTGAGAGCCATTTTTCCTTTTCCTGCCCATGTGCTATTAATGTCACCAGTTATAAATATTTGTTGTGTTTTTATTTTGAAATTAATAGTATAGTATTAGCATGCTAAAGTTTTTTTATGATAATTTTTTCATAAGTTCCTGGAGTATGAAAGAGATTATTAAAATTTTATATGCATGAATACCACTCTTGCTGCTTCAATTACACCTTTTAGACACAATACACTAAAATTTATAACTGAGAACTTTATATGAACACTATCTTTAGCATAGATTGATACCCACCCATATGGAATACTTTTTCTACAATAACTGGTGATTAGTTTTGTTGCGACCTGACTGCCTTATACAGCAGAAATGCATGAACAATGAATGACAGACAGCTAGCACAAGGCAGTGGTGTCAGATAGCTGCCAAAGCACACTGTTTCTGTAATCAGCAATATTTGTTGCAGCGGCATGGTGTGCACCAAAAGAGTTAGTGTGAGCCCACCAGTGCCATCGTCTGGATGTTTCTGGATTGCGGTTTTATTGAACGCAGACCACGTAGGTCGAGCACAACGCCCGCTCCCCACCTTCGTGCCCGTGAATTGTGAAGTCACTGCCACACGCTTCAGTTTCCGTATCACCGCTATTTAATTGAAACCCATGGTACGGTGCAGACATGTGGTATGATTCAGTACATGTGTGCATCGAAGCCAAGAAGTCACATGGTTGCTAGTGGGCAAACTTTCATTGCCTGTAACTGTCATTTTTTAGAAGTGCTGTGTTATAATAGAGTAATAAAAAACGTGTATTTCAAGCAATAAATGAACTGTTTTTGTCACTCCCATCGGCACTGCCTACAGTGAACAATAATTGTAAGTGGTGATATTACATGCCTGCTTCACTGGTGACCCTGACGTGATTCGTAGGCGAGAACATGTGGTGCCGAAGTATTTGTGTTTGACATGGAACCGCGATCAACATGACCACTATAGAAGATTGAAGAAGGTGATCGACAGCCAACAGACCATGGACCATGGACGAGCTGAAGTAGTAGAACAATAGGTTGTAAAGCAAGCTGCAAACCATCTCCACTCACCAAGTCAGTTACTGAAAATCTTCGTGTGAAAGACAGTGCTGCACCACCACCTTCCACTGATTCAACAAGCACAGGGTGAGTGTTGGTCAGGTTGCCACTCTTTTGGCTGCATGACCCCTTGATGTGGTTCAGTCAAGCAGAGGCAGTATTCCTGAGCAACAATATCACCTTCAATCTCGCCAGTGAGCCAACTGGACCAAGACTAGGTGACAGAAGTTCAGGACATCATCAACTAATCCAGGGTATCTCATTGTTGCCAGGAACAATAAGTGCAGCAACTACTACAACAAGAGCACTGTGAGGACAGGAAGGCAAACTGAATTTTTACTGACGGCATCTTAAGAAGGCCACTGCAGTTCTCAAACCCCTCACTGATACACAACATAGCCCCACTGCAAAAGGAAGTGTTCCTGTCACATGGAACAATGACATGGAGTGCAGACTTTGCCAAGGCAGCATTGCTCGCCCACCCAGTTCATGATGCCGAGGTAGCCATTGTGGTGGACGCCATACAGCCATAGTTGCAGCACTGCAACAATGCGTCAACAACAGCTGGCAGCCACTCGGATTCTTATCAAAGAAACTCTCTTCTTCACAACATACTTGGAGTGCTTATGACCATGAGTTGCTCAGTGTGTATCAACCCGTGAAGTAGTTTCGGTCATCAGTATATGGCCAACCATTTGCAATATTTACAAACCCATAACATACGCATTCAGGGCCAACAACACTAACTGTCCTTCTTGCCAACTACAGCAGTTGGAATACGTGTCGCAGTTCACAACCGACATCCGACATATCTCCGAGATGGACAAAATCATCACCGACTGCTTGTCCCATGACTGCGCCGCCATCTCCTCACCAGTGGACTTTGAACAGGTTAGACACATCCAAGAGAGTGACAAAAAACTATACACATTTAGAGCAAACAACAGCAGTGGCCTATGTCTGGAGCAGATTCCGATGCCCAGCTCCTCATGGAAGATTTGGTGTGACATCATGTCGAGAATGCATCAGCTGTTTGTGCCAGCTCAGTTCCATCACAATGTGTTTGATCGTGTGCACGGATTGTCACACACAGGTGTGAACACCACTGCGTCCCTGGTGGCAGCATGCTTTGTCTGGCTGCCGTCAGTGGGCAAGAGCATGCACCGTGTGCCAGCTCGCCAAAGTTGGCAGACACACACACGCAATCATCAGCACCTTCCTCGATGTGACACGCCGCTTTGCACACATCCATGTGAACATCGTTGGGCCACTGTCTCTATCCCGAGGAAAGCACTACCTCCTAAGAAAAGTGGACCATGTCTCATGCTGGCCAGAGACTAAGCCCATCACCGCCATCACCACCGAGACAATCGTCACTGCCTTTGTCGACACCTAGGTGGCACATTTCAGCTGCCCCAGCCACGTAACAACTGTTCATGGCCATCAGTTTGACTGCGCCATCTTCCAACATGTGACCAAGATGTGTGGCGCATGGCTACCACTCGGCAACAAATGGAATGGTTGGATGACTTCACAGGATACCGAATACATCCCTGACGTGTCACGACGCCGCCTGGACTGAAACACTCCCACTGGTTCTTCTTAGCCTACGAGTAACTCCAAAAAATGAGATCAGCATGTCACCTGCAGACCTCGTCTAAGGCCAAGCGCTCACCATCCCTAGCAATTTCTTGGAGGATGTGCCCCCACCACAGGATGCCAAGGCCCCGGCCCTCGTGGAACGCCTGCGCATTCATGTGGTTGGTCTCCAACCACACCCAGCAAATCGAGACAGCACACATGCAACATTCGTCCATGCTGATATAAAGCACTGCACCCAGTCATGCTGTGAGTAGATGCATTGCAGCCCCTTCGATTACCATACTGAGGACCAGACTAAGTAATAATCCGCAATGAGAAGATGCTGGAGATCGAGTCCAACGGTAAGCTGACGACATTGTCAATCAACTGGGTTGGCAAACACTTCTTCAAATTGGCAGAGGATGTTCTGTTGATAGATGACGTCTCGCCAGCTGATAATGACACAAGCGTGCCACTGGCTGTCAGCGTGGCACCACGTGCGCTGCAGCCCACACCCACCACGCCCCGACGCCGATGCCTGCACCAAACAGCCGGCTTCTCTGCGCTCACCACAGGTGCAAGGCTCCCCACCACTACTGCCAGTGGACTATGTCACTTGCATGGGCCACCACGTCAAATTCAAACCATGCTGTGTAATCACAACATAGTGCTACACATTACCAAGAAACCAATTCGTATACGTAAGGTTACTCACCGTTTTCTGTGCCTCCGCTGACACATGCATCGAGGCCGGATCGAATCCCTTGCTGCGCCTCCGCTTCAGTTAGCGAGGAACTGTGTTATATGAGCAGTGTGTATGAAGGACTCAGTGTGTTGAACAGTGAAGTTCATGAAAGTTTCTGTTTTATATAAATTATTGTTGCATGTTTACACTGCTACACCTCTCCTGCTCCACATCAATGACCATGGTGCTACATAGTGCTCAGTGCAGCTGTCACACTGACATTAGTCAAACACTTGTGGCGACACCCCCCACCCTGCGCTGTCATCGCTATTAACACAGAGTATACTGCAATTGGTCTGTTCAACCAGTATTGTAATTGATTATGTTTACCCATAGTTCTAAAGTGTACATTTACAAACAATGTACTAATGTTGAGTTTTTTTTTTTTTTTGTGTGTGTGTGTGTGGGGGGGGGGGGGGGGAGTGAGTTGGGACTGCCATTCTGGATACTTATGATGGTTGATGGTCAGTTATACCACAGTTGCCTTTGTGTTGTACTCTTAAGGAAGAGAGAACTGTTCACAAACTATTGACTAACTCCACATTTTGGTTGCTGGACATTTCTTTTGTGGAGCCCAGTAATGTTTGGATCCTTCTTCACTGTAGGATAGGAGCAAAACTGACACTGACCTGAAGAAAGTATCAGTCAAAGAAATCTAAATTATATAGGGACGGTGAACAACACATCACATACAAACAAAATTATCACAGTGCTAGAATAGACTAAGCCTGCAGTTTGGTAGAATAAGAAACTATTATTTCCAGACAATTAATAAAAAGTTTATGCCCAACATCCTGCCTTTTTCCTCCCTTCTCTTTCTCTCTCCTCATATCCATAGTGTTTGAAAATAACAGTCATTTCCTCAAGCTTGTTGCAAACACTGACCATTAAGCAACTACTATTTTTGAGTTGTGTGTTTTGATTTTATCACCTTCTTAAACCTTACCTTTTTCTTTATTTTTTCATTTATTTGGTGTTTTAGATCTTTATAGGTTTTTTTTTTTCTGTAATTGCCTTGTTCACTCTTATCCATTCCAAGCTTGTGCTGTGTTTTTGAGGACTTTTTCCTTAAGGGAATTTTAAACCCAATCTTTCTTTTTTTTTATCTGGTAATAACACAAATCAGCTTGCATGAAGTAAAATAGAAACAACAACAGAATTATGAAGCAACTGTAATTGTTCTTTTTGAATTCGAACTGATGAGTATCCCCTTACTTTAAAATATGTAAATTATTGCGCTTGAATACCAAAGAGATTACAAGAAATTGATATTGTAGTGTGATTTATGCATGTTTAATGTTTCTTTTTGCAGCTGTTTATTATTACAACTACTACTATATTAAACTTCATAGACTGTGAAGATAACATCATTTGAATTAATGAAATGGTAATTATATCCCAGATTATTAAATACATCTACTAATTAGTTAAATTTTTCAGGTTAGGTTATCTGAGGAAAGTTTGCCTGACAATGAAACTGAAGTGATGGATCCAAACATAGATTCAGTTTTTAAATTTCCTGAGGAAACAGAAGAAGCTAACGGGACTGACAATTTTGTATCAGTTTTGGAGGAAATTGATTAAAGTATTTGAGCCACACAATCATTCATCTTTCACGAAATCACTTCATTTATTTGAAATTTGGGTATTGTATCTTTTCACACACATAAGAACTAGGGGTTGTTAATAAAAATTAAAGAAAATAATTATGTCATTTAGTTAACAAATGAAGAATATTTCAAGTATGCTCATATGGATAAGTGAATATGAGATTTTGTTTAGGTTTTACATCAATTCAAGTAGTCTACTTATTCTTATTAATCTTTTCATGTCAACTGTAACAAAATGAATAAAGAGTTTGTATTAAAAATATTAACACAATTAATATATAGTTTAAAATTGTATTCTATAAGATGCTACAGTTGTTTGCATCTGAAAAAGTTAAAGTGAAACTATAATTGTTCTATTGAACGTTTTTACGACATAATCTTACAGATGAAGTATTATGTGTATGAACCCACAAGCCCAGAAATGGCAGAAGATAGTGGTTGTAGATCAGATTCTCTACATCGTTGACCTGAATACTTTACCTTTGCACCTATATTTATGTAATATCAGACTTGTAATATTAATATCCCCAAGTAAATAAACAAACACTTAGGTTAATGTGATTGGCATTTTACTTCCTTGTATTCATGATTTGTCAGTGACATTTGCTAGTGTTGTAGGCCAGGATACAACAGACTATGTGTTGCTATTGGATGAGACACTGCCACATTCTTCCTACTAATGGACGAGTGAGTTATTGCAGCACCACAGAAGTTATAATGCACAGTTGCATGCTAATAGGAGGCATTATATGGAAGATTGTTGCCATGTCTCACTACTCTTGCAACTGAGAAGACAATTATTAAAGTCTACAGTGCCTGCTGTTGTAATGAAGGAAACATTAGGAAATAACTTCTCTGACCCAAAAGGGTTTAAACAGTGGTGGACATTACACACACACACACACACACACACACACACACACACAAAACACTGCTCATCAATCACTGTAGGTATTACTATCTCAGGCTGTCAGGGGTTTGCTTTATTCTGATCTGTTGCTTCATGTAGTCGTCTTTGCTCACTTAAAACAGTGGAATATTTGTCAATGCATGTATCATACTGTATCTTGAAGAGTTACAGGTGTGAAAGAAAATTATTTCATTTGAGGTCTTATCATATGTATACTACCCATGCTTGAAGATTTTTCAGATGAAACACCACTCCAGGGTATTAAATATTGCAATAATAACCTGAAAGAAGAGCTGAATCAGAAGGGAGTACTTGCTAAACCTTTTCTGGAAGTGACATCTTCACAAACTTAAATGCTTTCTTCACAGTTAACATATTTGCATTTCACTGTTCTGTTCAAGATTTCTGAAAGGACATTTATATTTACAATAATATTACTGGTACCAGTGACACATGAAGCACCAATGAAATTATTTTTGTGAGACATCTTATTTGGAAGCTTGGGCTTGGAAGCACTGCCAAGTGACTTTTCATGCTGCACAGGTTTTTCTGCTTCCATAATATTGTTATTATGTGCAGCTACTCTGAATGGATTCTTATGAAAGTTGTGATTTGTATTGAATTTCTTAATTCTTGGCATCAAGGTCACAGTAAACGATCAAAAGAAACTACAAAAATCAAAGTAATAAGGACAGTTTACAACTCACTGCAAAGACGTGGAACAAGCTGCAACAGGAACATAAAAAAGCCACACACACACACAGCACTTCAGCTATTGGCCATGACCCTCTTCCGAAAATAGAACATTCACACAATCACACAGGCACAAACACAGTCACACAACTTTCAGCTCCAGTTGCTGCACTTTGAATCATGCTCTGTGGTGTGGAAATAGGAGAGGCGAGAAGAGGGAGGATAGGAAGGTTGTGTTACGGTGGTGGGGATGGATACAGATCAGCCTTACAAAGCATGTACATATTAGATGGAAGAAATGAGATGCTGCTTAGGAATGGAGCAGGGATGTGGGTAGTGGAGGAATATAAATAAAATAAAACAAAAATAAAATAAAATTAAAAAAATCAAATGCACAGATGCAACATGCGCACACGCACACGTTTAGGATAGATAGGTAGGAACTGTTGGGTGTGAAAAAAAGGGAAATTATTGCATGTTAATGCCGGGATAATTTCGGGATCAGAGAATGTACTCCCATTTGTGCAGTACAGAAAAGCTGGTAGTTGGTGGGAGGTTATAGATGGCCCGGGTTGTGAAGCAGCCATTGAAATCAAGCATGTGCTCCACTGTATGCTGTGTCAAGCATGGTCCACCTTGTTTTTGGCTACAGTTTGGTGAGGTCATTCATCCTAATGGACAGCTGGTTAGTGATCATGTCAATATAGAAAGCAGTGCAGTGACTGCAACACAGTTGGTAAATTACATGACTGCTTTCACAGGTGGCCCAACCTCTGATAGTGTAGGATAAGTCTGTGACACGACTGAAATAGGAAGTGCTGGTTGGGTGGATTGGACAGGTCTTGTAGCAGGGTCTTCCACAGGTTTACCTGTGGCAGTGGGCTGGGTTTTGTGGTGGCATAGGAATGGACTAGGTTGTTATGGAGATTGGGAGGGCAACGGAACACCACTTTAGGAGGTGTGGGAAGGATCTTGGGCAGGATGTCTCTCGTTTCTGGGCATGAGGACAGAAAATCAAAACCTTGGTGAAGGATACCATTTAGTTGTTAGAGTCCAGGGTAGTACTGGGTGACAAGGGGAGCACTTTTTTGTGGATGGTTACTGGTAGTAGAGGGAAGATTTCGTATGTGTGGGGATATGGTGAGGGATATCTCTTTATGGACTAGGTCTGTCAGGTAGTTCTGTCTGTGAGACCCTCAGCATATTGGGAAATGGAGTTCTTGTCAGTGCAGATACGCCGTCCATGGATGTCCAGGCTGCTCCTACCTAAAGAATTTCAGCCCTTGTTGATCAACACCTTCAACCAATTGTCCAAAATCTATTCGCCCATATCAAGGATATCAACCACTTCTTTCAGTCTCTCCACCATCCCCACCCCTTTACCTCGTGGATCCCTGCTTGTCACAGTGGATGCCACCTCCCTATACATCAAAATCCCATGCCCTTACCACTCTCGAACACTACCTCTCCAAATGTCCCTTTGAATCCAAGCCTGACACCTCATTCCTCATAATCCTCACCAAATTTATCCTAACCAACAACTACTTTTCCTTTGAGGGGAAAGTTTACCGTCAATTCTGTTACACAGCCATGGGCTCCCACATGGCACCCTCCTACACGAATCTATTTATGGGCCGTCTGGACGAATCCTTCCTAGCATCCCAAAACAATAAATCTCTGGCCTGGTTCAGGTTTATTGATGATATTTGCATGATCTGGACTCAGGGCCATGACACCCTATCCACCTTCATTCAAAACCTGAACTCCTTCTCCCCCATTCACTTCACCTGATCTTTCTCAATGCACCAAGCCACATTCCTGGATGTTATTGAGTGTAAATACTTGTCCAGCAAGTAAAACGTGTAAGTAATGACTTGATGGAAACAGATTCTTATGCTTCACAATTTGATAGACACTTAGGCCAATTCATAACGGTTTACACAAACACCTCTCTCATTACTTATCTCTCTAGAATTAGGATAAGTTTCCTTCTTCATAGAAGTGGTTGGAGGGTGTTACAGTTGGTCCTGTATCAGAGAGAGCAAGAGTCAATTGAGTCAATTCATGTATCTGAAATAGAAAAGATTTAAAAGGGAGTGTGATTTCCCTCTTTATTTTTCTAGATATGATGAGGACAATGTTAAGAAACTCATATTAAAAGAAACAGTTGGCTCGTATTAAAGAGCTAATGTAATTTTACAATTGTATGTAACTGCAATACACAATAATGAATGGGAGGGAAAGAATGTCAATATTACTGTAAATAGTCTTAAATGTTAACTAGATAACAAAGTGATTTTAAAAGAATTGATAATTTTCTGTGGTATTGTTAATATCCTAACTAACCTTGTAGCATTTGTTGTGACATATGTATATATTTATTTTCGTAAGGAGAAGGAAAAAAAAAAAATATATATATATATATATATATATATATATATATATATATATATATATATTAAAAATATAACAGTAGTGTTAATCTTCTTTAATTATCTGAAGTGGTGTGAGTAGGACAACACATAATGTAACATTGTGTAAATTTATTTTCCTAAAGTTCATTCAAATAGGTATTACTGTGAAAATCTAACTTGTGTCACGCCCTGAGAGTCGCTGAAGTAGAAGTTGTCAGTAATAAAAATACCATGAACTTAATTACTTATTTCCAATTACTAATTTTTGAACCAAATATAATTTACACACATAAAATATATAGAATTTTCTTATAATTTTTATAATGTATCAGTCTAATAGTTTCCTATTTTTGTAGTTACTGCATATACATTACTTATTCTGTTTCTAAGAACAAATGTTGTGTTCAATATTTTATCTGTCACTGATGACACTGTTTCCATAAACAAATAAATATGAGGCGTGTCCAGAAAGTAAGTTCCGTTTGCTAATAAAATGAAATTGTACACAGTTACAGAAGAAATTTTTATTGCACAAAATTCTACAACTCTTAAACTACTTTTTCACATAACTGTCAAAATTTTGCAGGCATTTGTCATAGCGTGGCACCAGGTTTTGTATACTTTCTTCATAGAAATCTGCCGCCAGTGTCTTCAACCAGTTGGAAACAGTTTCTTTCAGCTCGTCGTCATTGGTGAAGTGATGACCGCCAAGGAAAGACTTGAGATGTAAGGACAGATGAAAGTCGCTAGGAGCGAGGTCAGGGCTGTAACCAAAGGTGGACGCCCACTTCGTTCTTCATCATGAACATCACTACACCTGCCATTGAACTGTCGGACCCATCTTCTTGCCATCGAATCACTCTTCGCATTTGGTCCATAAACATCGGAAATTTGCCGATGAATTTCACTTGGTTTCACTTTCCTCGCAACCAGAAACCGAATCACCGACCTGATTTCACAGGCGGCGGGATTTTCAGTCAATGCCAACATTTCAAACATGCACAACAAAGAGTACGTAACTGACAGCGATCTCCAAATGGTGCACGTTCTTCTCCTTGATATACATCGTCTACAGCGCATGTGCAGAACTACAATCGCAGCGCTGCAGCGGAGTTAAATTGAAACAGGACTTACTTTCTGGATGAACCTCCTAAATAAATAAAAAAAATAAAATAAGGTACAGGATTTCAAGGATTTACCAAACTGAGGAATAGCCCACCCCTTTTCTGGGTTTGCCTATATTGAAACATATCTCTCCTGCAAGACTAGTACACGTCATTTCTCCTCCAGCCTAATTAATAGATAATTCCTTCTATGGAGTCACCTTCCTTTTCCCCCTCATATTCTTAATTATAATTCAGGTGCCCAATTCTCCTGACTTTATAATCCATTACAATTATGTTTCTCCTACTACTACATACATTTATACTGCAATAATAATTTTCTCCCTAACATTGCTATAATATCTTTACGTGAGTATGTACTTTTCTTATTTTATAATATGTTTTTTGGATTATACATTTTTATTCTCTACATACCCACCTACAACATTTCAGTTCTATTGCTTATTTATTAATCACATTAAAGAAACACATACATTCACACAATCACTCAGACAACTATACACACACAACTACCATGTCCAGCCACTCCAGTGACATAAGCATTTAGACTGGAAGTCTGGAGGGGGAAGTATGCTGGGTAAAGGTGGGGACAGAAAGTTCTGCACTAAATTGGTGTTCCATCACCCACCCAACCTCCACAACATCCTAGTCCAACACTATGCCCCTCCCAACACCAACCCCTTACCACAGGGATCATATCCCTGTGGAAGTCCCTGACGTAAAACCTGCCTAATCCACCCACCCAGCACTTCCTATTCCAGTCCTGTCACTGGCTTATCCTACCCCATCAGAGTTCGGGCCACCTGTGAAAGCAGCCATGTGATATACCAACTCTGCTGCAATCATTGCACGGTGTTTTATATTGTTATGACAACAAACCAGCTGTCAATCAGTATGAATGGCCACCACCAAACTGTGGCAAAAAGCAAGATTGACCACTCTGTGGCACAGCATGCAGCTGAGTACAGCACACTGGATTTCAATTGGTGCTTACCCAAGCCACCTGAATCCTCCACTCTACCACCAGCTCTTCTGAACTGTGCAGATGGGAATTGTCCCTTCAACACATTCTACAGTCCTGCAACCATCCTGGCTCAACCTAAGATAACTTCCCATCCCTGCAGTCTAAGCCCAACATCTTCCCCCCCTTCCCGCCTCCTCCTCTTCCTTCCCACCCATTATCCAGTAGCTCATGTCTTCCTTACAACTATGTATCACTACTTACAATAACCCCTTAATTAATTATTTTTTATTTTTACTTATTTTTTTCTTTTTTCCTCTTTTTTCTAACTTTATTTTCCCTAACTTTATATTTTCCTTTTTTCCCTATTATTATTATCATTTTAAATCCCCCCACTCCTCTACACCTTCATTTTATCCTTTCCCTTCACTGTATTCATTGCCACAGTTCAGATTCGTGCCTATCAGAGCCTATAAAATCCATCATGCAATGCGGAACTTTCCATCCCCACCTTTACACAGCATCCTTCCCCCTCCACTCCCCACCTCACTCAGTCTATATGCTTGTGTCGGTGGAGTGGCCGGACATGATAGTTGTGTCTGTATAGTTGTGTGAGTGATTGTGTGGATGTATACGTTTCTTATTCTGATGAAGGCCATGCCCAAAAATTTAAGTTGTTTGAATGTGATTATCTATTTTCGTGTCTATCAGCAGCTCAGCGAGCCTCTTTATGGTGAGTTGTTACCTATCCTCCATTATTGTTATTCCTATCGGATTTTGCATCATTAACATTATTTCTTTCATATGACTCTATTTCTCAAACTTCTGTAAACAACACTTATATTCTTTACTGCATTAAACTATTAATGTATATATTCTACCACTTCAAAGGAAGAAACATTTTCTTTAGTTTAGTTGTAATAATGCTGCATTTATTTTCTCATCTCACTTGTTATCATGACACATGCTTCCTAATCATTCCATTCATATCCTGTTATTCCAGCCCCTAAAATTTGTAATGACTAACATGAGTCAACTGTCATATGCCTTCACTTTAAACTGTGTTCATTTTTATTAGAAATGACCACCCCTAAAAATATTTAAGTAGAAACCCAACCATTGTATTTTCTAAAAATGTATAAAATTTTTACTCCACAACATTAGTGATGAAAGTAAATAAAAATCAAAATTTTTAGGTGTATCAACTGATATATTATATTTCAATTAGATTTCAGCAAGCATTTGTTAGAATTAAGCATGAATATTGTGCATCCAGCTGTTAGCTTTTGCTGTAGAGCAATATTTACAAATGCTCAGTACCATCAAATGTGGTGATTTCAGACAGTTTTGAGATTATTTTCTCTATAACATTCATAGGTTTTGTCAGATTTCATTGTTTTTTACAGAAGTGATGGAGTGCATGTACCACCAAGAAAATATCCTAGAAACAGAACGTCCATGTGCATCTACTTTTGCTTGAGACAGACAAATAGTGTTGTTTGATTTTAGTGACTTTTACTATATTTTAAGGGCATTCATTATTAAAATAAGGGATAAGGACTGAGATAAGGAATTTTATTTATTAAAGGCTTTTATATACGTTAAATTGCCACACAGAATATCTTGAACTGCTTTCCTTAAAATTTCCGGGTCAAAATTACACTGATCTTGAACAGCTGTCTTAATTTTATATGTTTCCGGCATTGTCCAAAATCACCCCACAAAGTACACAATTTCAAATAACCTCCATTACTTTGAAACTTTACACAAAACAAATTGGTACAAAACTTCTCACAATGTCGCTGCTTACTGATCTCGTTGGCAACTGATGCTACAATACTTTTTGCCAGTTGCAAAAACAGAAAGTTTCTGCTCCATAACTCAGTGAGAACTTTCGACAATGAGACTGTCTGCTTGATAATTGCATCGTTAAACAATCGATCCAAATGCAGGAGTGTGGTAATTACAGTCTCGTGCATAAAATAAGCAGCGCACTGAGGTGGAAATTAAGGCTAATTCATTGCTATGCAGCAGGAAAGAGAAGGTAAACCATATTGTCCGAAATCACCGTGATGTCTGAAATCACCCCTTTTTACACTACTTGTTTGTGTCCACTCCAAGAAAATTGATGAAGCAGTTATAGTAAGTGGTTAATTGTTTATTTCAAAATAATTTCAGAACAGTCAAAGAGAAAGAAATCATATCCCAAAAAAACTAAAATGATATAAGGACATTGCTGAACTCGGAGAACCAGTGATCATGACTCTGTTAAATTCACAAAGGGTGTGAAATCTCCTGGGGTCTTACATCTCTCGCTTATCAGTAAAATTACATTGCACAGTCGGTAGTAAATGAACATTTTTGTTGGTTTCAATATGTGTGTGTGTCTGTGTGTGTGACAGCTAATATAATAAACGGTTATAGCTCAAAACATAGTTGATAATAATATTTCTATTGTGAATGACCTGGGAAAGACCTACAAGAAATATGTGGGATGTAAACTTCATTTGGCTTAAATTTAGGAAAGTGTTTAGACAGGTTTAACTTACCTATTTCCCACCTGTAAATCTTTTAATATACTGCTGGTTAATGGTGTAGCCTACCTTGGCCTAATAATTTTTTTTTTTAATATTTTGCCTTGCATGTTCTATAGCTTTTTAAATTCTTGTTTATGTTTAAGTGTGTCTTTCTTAGAGAGTGTACTGGTATCCATTCCCTCCAACTTTTCTTATATTTTGTGGCTAATAAATTATTGTAATCTTCCTTCCAAACTAGTTATATCTGTCATTGACCCAGATATTTCTCTTGTATCCTTGTATTAAATACTCTCTCTTATCTAAGATTTGACTTGTTATACATTCAGATTTTGTACTGATAACCTGTTGTATTTTGTTTATTTTATCTTCTCATTCTTCAAGCTGTTTTACTTCTTCATTTCTTACTATCTCCACCAGTAACTGAGACATAATAGTTTTTTTTTAAACTTACTACACTATTAACTTCTTTTTTTATGTTCTCGGGTTTCTCCCTTCAGCTACCTTCAATTATGTCTATTTACACATTTATGAATAATTTGGGCATATTCTATAAAACTAATCATTAGGCTTCAGTGCGTTAAACCCTATCCAACTGCAAATTTATGTTACATTAGAAACAAAGTTAACACATTACTTTTGACTTGCAAATACTACTAGCAACAAATTAAAAATGATTTGAATTTTTAAGTAGGATAATTTTTTCCTAATGAGTCCATAAGTAGCTTACAGGAATACAGGAAAACAAATACTAAGCTCTAACTGCACTGCTTCTATGTCTTCATTTCTGCCACAACATTACTTTCAGTCAATTCATTATCTTAAACTACCTTCAATTCTAGGGTATCAGAGAGATCACCATCCATCATATTCTCTTGTGCAGATGATTTATTCATCTGCAAAGGAAAATAAAATTGGTCTATTATACTATTAAAATGAAATATTGTTTGATATTAAATATATTGAACATTATTATTATCATCATTAGTTATATTTGCAGGTAGTGAAATTGAGAGCTGAAACAAATATAACAATAGAATTGTTTACAAGAGTCTATTTCTTAAATAAAATTTCAAAGTCCGACAAACTTTTTGTTGCCGACATTTTGATGTTGTATGTTGATGAAATCTCAGGGTTCTCCCTGATTTAAGGCCATTCACCGTTTCCACTACTCTACTAAATAAACTTGTACACTATTTTATCAAGTATCATTTGTTAATAAAACATTTGGAGAATCAGTTAGTTATTATGTTTTCTACCTAGTTACATTATGTTATAATTACATCTATGGATTAATATCAATATTATTGACAATTTAGGTGATTCTGCATGAATAAAACTATTTATCCACATTCATATCTTTCAAATAAAATTAAAAAAAATTAAATTATTCATTCTGCCTAGCCTCCTCCTGGTTTGGGTATCTTCTACTATCATGTAATGCCACACTATTGATACGGAAATATTTTCTTACATTATCCAACTTATAAATATACTCCTTGACACTAGTGTTCCCACTGGAAATATGTTACAATACTCATTGAGAGTCATAAACTTACTTCTATGTAAAAATTCAATTTCTAGGAGAGCATTGGTATATCTTCTGAATTTCATACACTGCTTTGTATGAGCTAAAATCAACTGTAATTTCATACACTCTAATTACATATTTTTTTAAAATAAAGAGAACTTGTTGACACAACAACTCAGTTCCCTCACTTGATTACAAGATGTTAGAAATGTCCTGCATACTCGTGGTCCTGTTGATTCTGCCATCTAATATGTTTTACACAATGTGCATTATGCTATCATGTGGAATTTGTTAACTGCTGTGGATATTGCACAAATACCAAAAAGGGCTGTAATGCGTTAAGTGTTGATCCCAATGGCGAAGACAAGTGTTCAAATCCATTTTTGAGTATTAAGGAGTATAATATAACTCACCATACAGTACTGTAAAAGTGAAAATAGTAACCATTTAGATTGTATTATAGCTTAAGGCAGTTGTTTCATGTGTGTGCAAAATGTTTATTAGTAAACCCTTTGATGTATGATACATCATCTGGAAAACAATTGGACAACATAATTTCTCTTATTGCTTGTATAATGATTAAAAATGCATGCTGCGCAGCTATCATTTGTGCTTTTGATGTAATGACATATATGGAAAAAGTTAATTTATTTCATTCAAAATACACACGTGTAATAATGTGTAAAAGAAATAGAGTGGCTGGCCATTATAAAGCATAGTTTAGTTCTGGCAATAGTACACACATAAAAATGACACAAAAGGTGACAAAACTTAATGCTTATTCTAGCTTTTGAAAATTTATATTTCTTTCATCAGGTAGGAGGGAAGAGAAGGGGGACAGAAGGGACAGGTTGCTCACATCCAAAATCATGAGGTGGGGGTGGGTGAATGTGGACATCAGTGAGTTGCATGATAAGTACTGAGCCATGCCAATGCAAAACAAGAAGGATAAATCAAGAGGTGAATCAAATAATGTTGAGTGGCAGTGGAAGGGAAGGGGGGGACTGATAAAAGATAAGATTAGAAATTGTTTATCAATCCCCCCCCCCCCGTCTCCCCGTAAACACTCATCATTATTCATATCACTTCTTGATCTATCATATTTGGTTTGCATTGGCAAGGCTCAGTACTTGTACACAGTATTGTTATGATGTAATAGAAAATGCCTCCAAATGGTGCTCATCAAATCTTACTGACAGGGAACAATGGATGCCAGGAGTTAATGAACTTTCATCAGAAATAGCAGCATATGCTAAATTAATTTTATTCACAGATGTTGCAATAAATATTACCGGTAACTCATGTCCAGTTTTAGAAGGACCAGGCAACAAAATTTTCATGGACATAAAGAAATGAGTCCTTGCTTATTTTTTACTGCAAAACTATGTAAACACATATGACATGCAGTTCAGAACTTGTAAGAGCTTTACTGCAGAATAATCTAAACATGATGACAAGCACATAGAAGAAGTAAGCACTGTTAAATTGTTGAAATTACAGTTTGATAATATAATCAACAGGGAGTAACTTACCACAGGATATCTAAAGTGACTAAACAATATTTTATTTATATTTGCTATGTGATTTAAAGAAATGATTAAAAATATAAAAAAGGTTATAGCTTTTAATTCAATTATGCCATACAGGGCCATTTTTTCTGCTAACTCATCTAGCCAAACTAGACACTGAGAACTTAGTAAAATATGTAAAATGAATTACTTTTGGTATAAATTCAAGAGTATGTTGTAGAAGCCTGTTGAAGGAACTAGGATTATAAACTGCTGCTTCCTAATATATTACTTCCTTAAGATTATTCTTTATAAATAATATATTACTGTTTTAAACCAGCAGCTCAGATCATGGAACCAATACTAGAAATAATAATAATTATTGAATCTACTCATCACATAAATGACTAAAAAATGCTGCCAATATTTCATCTGACAAAGTCCTTTACAATACTCGCACACATTCACAGAAGCACAAATCACACACATATGGCAACTGTCTCCATGGAGTAAGGTTGCTTAATTTGATGTTCAGGACATTTGGGGAGTTGCTTTGAGCACAGCAGCAATACACAAACAGTGTATGGGGCTGAGTTCTGGCGGGAGACAGGGGAACTTTTCTGTTTTGGTGCAAATACAAGAAACATGGCTCCACTGTGGAGGTAAAAATCTAAATTATATTGGATGTTTCACAAAAGATTCTAAATACATAAGATTTTGAAAAAATATGAAACTTAAAGGAGCAAAATCTTTAGAGATGAAAGGGTGAAAATAAATAAAACAAGAATAGAGAGGGGTGTAGTGTGAAAGAGAGAATAGCAGGTATAATTGAGTTTGATGTAGTTCCTAAGATGTAAAGTACGGTTGTTAGGTAATGGGTGGAACAAAGAACTTGTGACAAAGGGAGAATACATGTAAAAATAGACAAGAATGACAAGAGGTAGTGTGATCAATGCTGCACATACAATTGTTATAGACATGTAGTTATGTGGTTTGAGTGGAATATACAATTGATACAGGGTAGCCCAGGGATAACTGTGAGTGTATTTCTGAGGCAGTTAATAAAACGTGGGATAGTAGAGAAAGTGAATGCCAGTTAATGAATGATATAATGGAATATAAAAAGGAAACAAATGGAAACTGTAAGTAATGTGGGATGGATGGGAAGCTGTTAAACAAATCAGACATTGGAAAGTTCGCAATGGAATAAAACATTATGGAAAGGATAGATTGTTACTCACTACAATGAGTCACAAATAAGGTCTGACATGTTATCAAGATTTTGGAAAGGCACATGAGTATTGTTAAACATCAGCAGCCTCAGCTATGAATATGTTTTAAATCTCATTTGCTTGTTTCAAGAAAATTAGCAATGGAAAGTCCAGGTTGACCTTCAACTTATAACATTTACATGCTATATAAGTAATTACATTTCATTGTACCACTTTCAAACATAATACTCAGCTTTTCAACGTTACGATGTATGGGGGTTCTGCTCGCTGCAACATTATTCTCTTGGGGCGTCGTGGTAGAAATAAATATTCGAAGGTACAATTTTTCACTTCTTCTTTAATTTGAATCAAACTTCTTCGCCGCCAAAACGTTACAAATTCAAAACATATACAAACAACAGAACTTAGCTGACAGAACTTCCATTTTAAAACACATACTAACATAGATTCCAGTGCACTTTGTAAAAGCCAAAACTCGAACTCCCCCACGCAAGGCAGTGAGGCAAATATATAACATCGACAATAATGACGTTACATTATCCATTGTTCATAACAATTGAATATACTAATTTACAATTAACAAACACACAAAGAAAACATTTCATGTACACAAAGATAATCACAATATAAAATGAAAACTATACATATAATAATTGTACATGGCAAGTATTTTTTTAAAGTCGAAATCTGATCTTTCTGTTGACAACAAAGTGCAATGTTAAATGTCAATTAATTTGTTAATGAGTACATCATACATGTTCCTAACATATATTGAACTATCAAATATCTTCACAAATCTGAATATAGGTTCAAAATCTCATGTCAGTCAATATTTACAAAGAAATACAATATACAAATCTCGAGTATTACATTGAGTAACACGATTCGGTCAACACAACTTGTTTTTGAGCCTAACATATATACAATGCTATTTATTTTCATGACAAACTATATAATGAGAATAGGTTGCCTCTCCACTGGAAGAGATTTTTGGGCCCAAGACAGGTATATAGAAAAGATAATCACACATAACTTAGCTTCTGGCACCGTCTTTGTTAGGAAACAACACACAAATATTCATACTACCACTCAGGCAAACTCATTAACAAATGGCATCATCTCTGACTGCTGCATTGTGAGTTCAGAACACAGGAGCTACAGATATTGGTTGTGTATTACTTTGTTGGGTCTGTGTGACTGTATTTAGTGGAGGTTGAGACAAGGTGGGTAATTCATTCCCGCCCTCCATTCTTTGCCTCTGATCTCTGGACAGAGCCTCTACCTCGACTGGCATATCTGTCCAACTTCTTTGCTTTCTACATATGTCTGCCTCGTGTGTGTGTGTGTGTGTTTGTATGTGTGATTGTCTTTTCTATGTGTCCATGTGGAGCTAGATAGTCATCTTGGTGCTGAGTTGTAGTCTAACCTCATTATTGAAGAAATTTAGCCAAATTCTTGAGGATAGTGTCACAGTTTCCACACCATCTGGGGGCTCTGTGAGTTGGGGGATGATAGAAAAATATTTAACCCTTTTGCGGGTTCATTTTTGTGATCACTCAGCAAAGCTACAAGGGATGTTCAAATGAAACAACATTGTAGATATAACTGAAGTCTTTATTCACAAGTAATCATCAGAGGCCTCATCACAACTACCAAAAAAAGATGGAGAGCATCATCTGGCCTGCTGAGGGCATAGCCTTGCTTGCATCTTTTAGGGGGAGGTGATGACACTACATTCACATCCCTAGATGTTGCACTATGTTATCCCAAAGTAGAATATTCAAATTTCAACCAGTTTTGTTGTTAAGACATTGAACACTACTCATATTTTTTTCTGCATTGGGATTCTGATTATATTTTAGTATTTGATGATTTTATTTTTGTGATTTATGTCTAATAACTAAGGTGGTACATACATCACCACAACACTTTTGTGAGCTTTACACTGTGGTAGTAAATGTATTTCCCATTTCCCTTTTGTGAGCTGTAACTTGTTACCATTACAAAATATTAAAACCCAAGATTTATTTTTATCTTACTTCATTTCAAAAATAGTTACTTTTCATGTCTTTGAATAATATTTCTTTGTCCACCAAATTATCATCACAATCTCTTCCAATAAAAGTAGTAATCTAATGACAAACAGAAACTTATTGTTTTAGCAGTTTTCATTTTCATGGCTTGATGTACTACCACAAGATGTCAGGCACATAAAGAGTTGATAACACATAGTCCTAGATGCTATGATCTACCCCTCAGTTGGTAGTAAGTATGCTTCCTAAGGACAGCTAAAGATAGTGTGGTATGTATATTTCCCAAGCCCCTTTCAGGCCAACTTTGGTGCTAAGCATACTTCCCAAGAACCTCAGAAACATTGTTATTTGGTGGGATAATTACATCCTGTTACCCTAAAGGCCATATATAACTACAAATGGAAACCAGAGCTCGGGGGCAGGAGCATACAGAAGTGGTAACACATATTACCATGAATACAGTAAAGGTATACTGTAAGTGGGAAGTATATCCCCCACAGCCTGTGAAAAGGTTAAATTTGAGGAACACTACTGCAAGAAGGATAGGGAAAGTTTTTAAAACCTTGGTGTTAGTGGTACTATTCAAATAAAACATGAGTTATTGGCAGCTGGGCAGCATCTAGATATAGCTGAAGCCATAATTTTGAACCCAATTGCTGTTATTGCGGTGACTTGGAACTTGATCTGTAGAAAATTCTTTTATGCGGTTATATTTATATTCTCTACAAGTCATATTGAAGTCATATTGTTTGCTGCGTCATCGTGCTATTAATTTCTTCCATGGCACTTTCTGTATCCATTCTCCTTTATTCTGAAATCTCTAGACAATATTTCAATGGCTAGTATAAACAAATAATTTAGAAATAACATTAATATGGAAGTATGTTCATTATAAGCATCTGCAATTTTAATGAAATTTTAGATAATTAAAACAATGTATGCAATTTTTCTATTTGATTAGTGATGGAAAATTCTCCTCAGAGATGATAAATTATTTTAAAAGTGATATATTGGCTTGCCAGTACTTGGAAGGGAATGGAAGGGGAAGGTGAATGACCTAGGTCACGAGAAAGGTGTTTAAGGAGTGTGGATCTCAGAGATACTGTATGTTAGTACTGAGCCAAGCCAGAGAGGATATATAACCAAAGAGGAAAGATCAAGCAGTAAAGAGGAGAAAAGATGAGTGAACCAAATGATTCTGAGTGGTGGAGGGGTGGGGGGCTGTCTAAACAGTCCTGATTAACAGGGAAATATGGAAAGATATATAGGAATAAAAATAAAGCTTGTTTGACTTACCCAAAGCACAGGCTTGCCAATAGACACAAAAAACACAAATAAAAACACACAAACATTCAAGCTTTCGCCACCACTGGCAGCTTCTTCAGGAAAATGAGGAAAGAAGGAGAGGAGAAAGGGAAGGATACGGGTTTTAAAGAAATGGAAAAGGAGTCATTCCAATTCCAGGAGTGGAAGGACTTACCTTAGGGGAAAAAAAAGGAAGGTAAACCAATACACACACACTCACACATATCCACACGCAAACACACCTAGACAGACATTTGTAGAAAGCCTAGATGAAGTTTACTTACCAGGTGAAGGAGCAACAGTAGTGACAGCAAACATAAATAAAACAAACACACACAGAAGGGGAAGGTGTGCTTGTGTTTGCTTTATTTATGTTCGCTGTCACTAACGGTGCTCCTTTGCCTGTTAAGTAAACTTCATGTATTTTTTATATATATATCTTTCCTGCTAGGAACTTATGTGCGTCTTTTATTTATGTTACTATCACTACCTGTGCTCCTTCGCCTGGTAGGTAAACTTCATCTACTTTGTATACATATTTTCCCTGCTAGGAATTTTTCCTCTCTCTCTCTCTCTCTCTCTCAGATATATATATATATATAGTGTGTGTGTCAGTGAGTGTGTGTGTTTTCCCCTATATCTTTCCATATTTCCCTGTTAATCAATAATGTTTAGACACCCACTCCCCCATCCACCCTTCAACATCATTTGGTTCACTCATCTTTTCTTCTCTTTACTGCTTGCTCTTTCCCCTTTGGTTATATATCCTCTGGCTTGGCTCAGTACTAATATACAGTGTCTCTGACATCCACACTCCTTAAACACCTTCTTCATGACCTAGGTCATGATTTACCTTCCCCTTACGTTCCCACCTTTTTTTCTTCTCTTCTATAGTGACCGAAGGTCGGACGGGGTCGGGATCGACTAGCGATGACCGACTGATCAAACATCGCCGCTAACGAGAAACACTACACGAGACCACAGAGATGACAAACAATGACAACAACTAATCGAAAACAAAGACCAACACGCAAGCCAATCAGAACAGTGATGGAGCAAGTAGGAAGCCTGATAACCACTGAATACCGAAAGTAAACTGAGCGCAGTCAACACAAGACTGAGGAGCGAGCTGTGGCTCCAGGCCCTATATAGTGCGGCTCTCTGTGCAGATGACCGGCATGGTAGGCGCCATGGCGTGCAGCGCTCTAGTGGCGATGGCAGCGCTAGTAGGTTGTGCACACCGCCTAACAGCTGCTGTCACAGTCCATGTGGTCTGGCGGGCTCTCAAACATATCGTGCCAGGATACCAGACCTTCTCTCGCACCTGAAGAAGGACTTGTGTTCCCAAAAGCTAGTCCTTTTTTGTTCATGTTCTTTTTTCTTCATTTGTGTCGCTATCAGCAGTAGTGCGCAATTTTTCTATTTGTTAATGATACTGAGGAAACAAAATATGTTTGTCTCATTATTAAAATATTTATTTTGTTCATTCTCAGGTAAAGTAAAAATAAAATTGTACTGGTTGATAGCATAGTAAAAAAATTAGGTTTTACATCCTGTTATGAAAACTAGTAAAAAAAGGGTAAAATTACAATAATCCAATTTATGAGGTTGATGAAGCAAAAATTGTTTGGCAGGTGTCTAACATTCAATGGAACATTGGAAATATTTATTTCCTGTGAAGTATTACTCAAATTAATATATGATTTATTAAAAATAATTCATTTATTTCAGCAAAGTAAGGAATGAGTTTGGTAAAAAGTAATACCAAAGTGCAAGATCTTCTGCTACAGCAATTCATAATTGTGATGTGCTATGAACATTATTCTCACAATTGGATCCACGAATCTAGTTTTGTTTGTTCTCTTTAAATGTCTCCTGTGGTTTCAACTTTTGAATTTCATAGCCTGAAAACAGTAATTACAATTGTTGTTCACACAAACAAAATATAATATGCATGTGTTAATTGATAATTTTTATTTAAATGAAAAGTAGAAAAATACAGATTTACCCCATGTTTGTTTAATTAAATATTCACCAAATATATACATTAGCAGAGTCCCTCCATAAACTAAAAGTGCCAAGGAAATACGTTGTCCCCAGGTAGCTGTTATAAATATTGGGTAAAGCCATACTCCATCAAAGTAGTATGTTGAAAAGAAGCTGTAATTCAGGAAGAAAATTGTTAAACAATGTGAGTGTGCAGTATTTTATGGGTGTTACAGGAAATGGCCAAAGTTATATATTATTAAATGTATTATTATATGTATCTTACATGTCACATTAGCCTTTACCAAACATTTAATAGTAACTGAAACAGTTAAATGTTGTTTTCAAATTCCAGAGAACCACCCACAGTAACTCATTGTGCAAGGGAGCTAGTGACTGACAAGGAGACCATTAACATATCTGAAAACATTTCACATGGCAGTAGGAAGTCTTGATTGTTAGACCACTGAATACTTTCACTTAAAGTTCATCAAATATTCTAAATTTAAACTCTTGAGCTGACTTCAAGTTGTTATGTAATACAAGGAGCGGTGATAAAAATAAATAAATAAATAAAATCATATTTTCTGTTTGCCATCGCATGAGTTACAAACAATAATATAAAATATAAAATGTCAGCTGTCATTGATCCAGTTATATTCAAGAATTTTGAGGCAGAGTGAATGAACACTAGTAGAAGGATCAGTCATCATTAAAACATTGTTATCAGAAAGTCAGTCACATATTTAAAATAACTGAATAATTATACTTAAAATATACTTACTTTACGCGATCAGACCCAATGGACAGCAAGCTGCTTTGAGAGATTTCCTTCATTTCAGCCTGTCTTCGGCTCTTTTCTGCCATTCTTCCAGCAGTTCTGCTCTCTGAAGATCTTTGGCTACGCAGTCACTCCATCGAGTTCTAGGTCTTCTCATGAGCCTTCTACCAGTTGGCTTGGTGTCAAGTAGTGATTTTGGCCAATGGTTATCCTGCATTCGAGCAACATGTCCTGCCCATTGGAATAATCATGTCTTCATTATAGTCATGATGTTTGGCTCTTTGTAAATATCATATAATTCTGTATTGAAGTGTATCCTCCATTTTTCACTCTCATTATCATAAACTGGTCCAAAAATCTTCTGAAGGACTTTCCTTTCAAATGTTTCCTGTTTGTTCAGATCTTACTTTGTTGTACTCCAGGTGGCACATCCATATAGTACTACTGGCTGTAGGAGTGTTTTGTAAATGTTTATTTTTAACTTCTTGACAGACTTCTGGTTTTGAGAAAAGCATTAAGCCCATGGTAACAGTGATTACCTACCTGTAGTTTCACATGTATTTCCATTTTATTGGACAGTTCATCTCTGAATGCTGCACCCAGATATTTGAACTCCCTGATTTGATAATAAGAACCTTTAGTGGTCTGTAAGGATGTAAGTGGTTCTTCAGTTCCATTATGTCTATGGTGTAGAACCATGTATTCCATCTTGTCATGACTGATTTGAATTCCAATTTTCCTAGCTGTTGTTTCCAGAATGTCTACCATTTCTGCTAATTCTTCTAGTGAGCCAGATAGTAGCACTATATCATGGGCATATCTGAGGTATTTGATGTTTACATGCCTGATCTGGACTCCTCCGACTCCTCTCTCACATTAACTTCTCTAATGCGAGATTGAAAAGAACAGGTGATAGCCCATCTCCTACTGTAGTCCAGTTTTTATCTTAAATGCTTCAGTCACGTTATTTCCAATTTTTACCTTTGCTGTAATATCTATGAGGCAGGCCTTCATGAGGCTTACTAACTTCTTGGCAAAACTGAATTCTTCCAGACACCTCAGCATACTTTCCTGATGAATACAATTATAAGCTTTTCTGAAGTTGACAAACAGCATGTGTAGTTCTTCACCAAACTCCCACCTTTTTTCTACGATCTGCCATAGGATAAACCTCATAAAACCAGACATGTTACAAAAGCTAGAGAGAATACTCAGATACAGAACAGATACCCAATACTTAAAATATATAGATCAATATATATTACAGGAAAATTAATAGAAATAAATAAGAATGAGGATAAGTTTGGACTCAGCACAAAGATAATCACTAAACTGCAGACAGGCTTGTAGGAAAATAAATAAGTTAATTAATATCAAAAGGATCACACTGATATAGCTTACATATTTGCCACAGCCTTCATAAAAACAAGAACATGCACACATTTATACAATCACACACATATTATGCACAAATGACTGCTATTTGCAGCTGATGTATCCCAAGTACTGATCCCTCTGTAAAAGAATTTTGGAGTATGGAGGGGAGGGGAAAGGGAAAGGATGTGAGGTGAGACTGATGACAGAGATAACACTACTGCCTGATGGAGCATGCAAGTATTAGTTTGGTGGAAAGAGGTGTAGGGTGAACCTTTCTAATTCTTTGAGGTAAATGAGGGGAGGGGGGAGGCAAAATGGGAATGAGCAGGGAAGGGAAATAGAGCAGATGTGGAGAATAAAGATAAGTATTGTGATAAGGTGTAGGATAGAGAGGGTGAGAATTGTTGGTTGCAGGGTTTGGTGATAGTAGGCTGAGGCCTGGATAATGTCAACACTGGAGAATTTACTGTAAGGACAAAGTCCATATGTGCCATCAGAAAAACTTGTGGTAGAAGCTAGGATCCAGATTGCCCAGGTTGTGCTTTTGGTCATAATTTGGCAGTGATTACTCATTCTGATAGTCAGATGGTTAGTAATCATACTAGTATGAAAAAACTCTGTATTAGTTATTGGAGTGGGAAGGAATAAAGGGTTTGTGTGAGGATACGGCATGGGGAATCTGTTTGTAGTAGGTGGGTTTAATTGGGACAAAAGTGTGGATGAAGCCATCAGTCAGGAGATCTGTCTAATGTTACACTTCATAAAATTGTGCTTCATCATTAAAATTACACTTTGTAACAAATATAAACAAAAGCACTAAATCCAAGCAACACCTGATTGCAAGTTATATTTTTCAACACTTTGAACTCATAAAATTTACATAATCAATATATTTTGGTATTATTCACATTTTTCAATTCTAAAAATATGTGTTAAACTGTATATTGAGTCATAATTACTGGAAAATTTCACAGAATGGTTGAACTTTTAAATAGGAGGAGAACCTGTTACTCTCATGGCAGTTGTGTCTAGTGTTTTGTATGAAATATGATGTGTGTTACAGTAAGTATTTGTTTGTAAATCTTGAGACATTATCTTTGTAACTCACAGGTTCGATTTACTTAAAGAATGATATTTGCCTTTTAGTAAGATAGATGAATTTTGTTATCAATGTCAGCTACTTCCCACCGACACCAATCTTTCAGAACTTTGGAGATGGGAACTTGCCCTTCAGCATATTCTCTCTTCCCGTTGCCCACCTGGTCTCAACCTCCACTAAATTCAAATTCCTGCCCACCATCTTTATCATCTATGCCTCGGTTCTCTGGACAGAGCCTCTGCCTCAACTGTTATCTCTGACCAACTTCTTTGCTTCCTACAAATGTCTACCTTGTTGTGTTTGCATGTGTATGTGTGTGGGTGCGCTTGTTTACCTTTCCTTTTTTCCCCTTAAGGTAAGTCTTCAACTCCTGGGATTGGAATGACTTCTTTTCCACTTTCTTAAAACCCGTATCCTTCCCTTTCTCCCCTCTTTCCTTCCTCTTTTCCTGAAGAAGCGAGCAACGATTGCGAGAGCTTATATATGTGCTTGTGTGTGTTTTTATTTGTATCTGTCGATGATCCTGTGGTTTGGGTAAGTTATCTGACTTCTATTTTTATACATATTTATCCCACCAGGAAAAGATTCCTTCTATAATATTCAGCTAATGTGTAAATAGAAATACATCTGAGAACTAAATGTTCATAAAATTAGCCTCTTGCCATTCAATAAGACCCTGGTGGTGTCTCTTTTTGCAAACTTTATGAAAATCTGACCAATAAAAAAGAAAATGGTGAGAAGGTAAAGCACGTAAAGGAAGTATCAATAAAGTGCTTTGTTTTAATTGATGTGAAGGAGGTTACCTTCAGCACACACCAATACTCCCTCTTCTGCCCCCAGTAACCAACCACAGAAGAGAACCCCTCTTCTTCTCTCTTGCTACACAGTACCAACACAAACTGCAACAACTAAACCATATTCTTTGTAAAGTATGTAGAGAATATGGTGACCATGTCTACATGATTGTATGAATGTGTGTGTGTATTCTTTTCTGACAAAGGATGTGGTCAAAATTTAAGCTGAGTGAGTGATTGTCTTTTGAATGTATTGGTCTGTGGCTCAGTCTTCATCCTTGGTTACTATTGATATTTGATCCTGGACTTATCAGTGTTAGAAAATACAGTAAATTTCTATGAGGAAAAACTTCATCAATATAGTGCTATGAAATTACTTGAGTACTGCGGACTTACTTACAAAAATATAGAAACAGGATGAAAATAATTCATTGAGATTGAATGGAAATGAATGAAGAGTTTTGTGTTTATTGTTGTGGTCTTCAGTCCGGAGACTTGTTTATGCAGCTCTCAACCTACTCCATTCTGTGCAAGCCTCTTTATCTTTGAATAAGAGCAGCGCCACTACTATTTGAACATGCTTACTTTATTCATGTCTTGGTCTTTCTCTGCAATTTTTAATGCCCACACTTTCCTCAGACACTAAACTGACAATTGCTTGATTTCTCTTCTTTTAGTCAAGGTGTGTGTCCCTAGTTCTCTTCAGTGCCTCCTCATTAATTACATGATCTACACATCTAATCTTCAGCATTCATCTGTAGCATCATATTTTAAAAACTTAAATATTCTTCTTGTCTGAAGTATTTCTCATCTAAATTTCATTCCTGTACAAGGCTACAGTCCCCACAAATGTATTCTGAAAAGCCTTCCTAGCACTTAATTTAATATTCAGTGTTAACAAATTTCTCTTCTTCAGAAACACTTTTCTTCCCATTGCCATTATAAGTACTGTGTGCTTTCTTAACAAACTGCATATATCTTTCCAGTCCCAACATTTTACCCCTGCTGACTTGAGAATTTGAAGAAGTGTATTACAGTAACTTCATCACAAGCTCTATCCAAATATATTGGTTTTCCTTATCTAAAGTCTAAGATAAGTTGTATTGCCTCATTTCTCCTAAATCCAAACTGACCTTCCTTGAGGTTGACTTCTACCAGTTTATCCATTATTCTGCAAACAATTCATGTTAGAATTTTGCAATCATCAATTATCAAACTGATATTTTAATTTTCACACCATTCTACATCTGCCTTCTTTGCAATGAGGATTATTACATTTCTTCTTGAGTCTGAGGGTATTTCATACATCTCTTACATCGTGCATACCAGGTGGAATAGATTTTTCATGTTTGGCTCTCTCAAGGACTTCAGTAGCTCTGAGGGAATGTCAGCTACTCCAGGAGCCTTGTTTTGGCTTAGATCTTTCAATGTTCTGTCAAATTCGTCTCTCGGCATGATATCTCCTATCTCATCTTCATCTACCATCTCTTCCATTTCTACAATACTTTCTTGAATTCCATTTCAGTTATATAGGTCCTACATATATTCTTATCACCTTTCATGTTTCCCTTCTTTGTTCAGTACTGGTTTTCCATTCATATTGATATTCATCAGTTGTTTTTATTCTCTCTAATTTTTTCCCTGTAGGTGATATCTATATTTCTCCTAGATATACATTCTTCAACAGACTTACATTTTCCCACTGTCACTCCTGGTTAACCATTTTGTACTTCTTGTCAATCTAATTTTTTAGTCATCGGTATAAATTTTATCTGCATCATTTATTGCATTTTTATATTTTCTTCTTTCATCAATTAAATTCAGTATCTCCTGTGATAGTCAAGGATTTATTTTATGTCTTGTTTTTCTGCTTGTAGGGACCTCTGCTGTCTTCATCTCTCAAAACTATTCATTTATTTTCTACCGTGTTACCTCTCCCACAATTCTGTCAATCGTTGCTTAAAGCTCCATCTGAAGCTCTCAGGAACCTCAAGCTCCTCCAATTTATTCAGTTCCCATCACCTTATTTTTCTAAATTTCTGCAGTTTCTTCAATTTCAAGCTACAATTCATAACCAATAAGATGTAGTCTGAGTCCATATCTGCTCCTGGCAATGTCTCACATTTTAAAACCTGGTTCAGAAATCTATGTCTTATCACTATAAAATTAATGTGGTACCTTCCAGCATCTCCTGATCTCTTCCACATATACAACCTTCTTTCATTATTCTTAAACCAACTTTTGTAATGATTAAATTATGCTTTGTAAATATCTGTCTGAAAAGTACTAAGGAGGTGATAAACAAATAATTTTGCTAGTTAGAATAAAAATGCTGAGGCAAATGTATAAGACACAACAAAGTAAATAAAATGCACAAGTGAATAATAAGTGATAAGATTACAGTACTGGATTTCAAGAATTTGATAAAATACGGTATATCACTTTTATGTAAAATTTTTGCACACTTAAGATAGAAAAATGCCACTGAAGGCAAAGTAATTTAAACTGTATCACAATCAGAACCTAATGACTAAACACATAAATAACTACTTAAATTGTTGATCATTGAGAATTAGAAGTTTATGTGCAGTAACATACCAAATGGTATAGGCAATTTGATATGCTGTGATGCCACATACAGCATTCCATCTTGAAATTGTGTACCAGTTAAGTGTTATCAACATTTCAATAAGTACATTGGCACTGTTAACAGTATGGAGACAATGGTTGATCCAAACAGGAAAACATTCATCCAAAATTTTAGGAAACACCAGTTCACGGTCTATTACATATATGCCCCAGAATAACAATGTTACAACCTGTATAAAGGGAAATTACTTTTTAAAAGTACAGAAATACTTCTGAATTACTATCTGTAGGCAGTTTTACCTTTATCATAACTGCTATATTTTTTCCATCATTACTGTGGATTCTGAAAATATAGTTCATTCCATAACAAACAGTTGACTGATAAATCGTGTTTTGCAAAATACATAAATTTTAATTATATCAGGATGGGACAATCCTCATAATTCTTCACCTGCTTGTGCACGAGATATTACATAACTGATCTGGTTTCATAGTCTGTTCCTTGATAAAGCACTAATATTGACCACTTCAAAGGAAGTGTAAATGATTGCAGTATGCTGTTTGTACAAAGATATATACACAACAGCATATTATATATTACAATACATTACATTAACACACACATTTGATTCCTTTCAAACACCAGTATCTTTACTGTGAAATATTGTTAATGCTTACAACCAGATGAGAACCTACAATTGCCTATTAATATCCATAGCTCAATGGCAAAGTTTATTGCACTTTTGTGGCACAATAATAGTTTTTTCTTATTTACATAAAAGTGTCAATAATTGAGGATAGGTAACAACTCACCATAAAGAGATTCGTTAAGCAGCTGACGGGAATGAAAATAGATCATTGCATACACACAACTTAAATTTTCTGCCATGGCCTTCATCAATAAAAGAAAGAGAAGAAGAAGTGTCTCAGTTTCAATTAAGCACTATCCTGTAATAACTAATTAAAGAAGTTGAACTTAGTCATTCATTTAGGCATTTCATAAAACTAATTAGCTCACTCTCATGACAATGCCATTCCACACAGTTTTGCCAAAATTAAATGATAATCCAGTCAGTGGCGTAGCTATGTCACCAAGGGCCCCGGGGCAAAAATGACATTGGGGCCCTCTTTACACTAATACTGTACAGATGCAAAACTACTTCATCTTCAGCTTCTTACGGCACACTGGAAGACATAATAAGGCAAACCCAAATACTACTAAGTAAATTATTATGTGTTACGCAGCAGGTAATATTTAATCGTACTCTGCAATATAATTGTGAAAGTTTGTATGTTTGTTATGCTTTCACGCAAAAATTACAGTATTAACGCATTTGTGAAAAATAAACATGCCTGTTTCCTGGCGCAATGCATTTTGTGGAAAATGCGCACTCTCCAGGTGTGTCTGCGCAGCACGTCATTTGTGATTTATGAGGTGCACTGTGGAAGGGTCAATAAAACTTTGTAAAACACCTTGTAATTTCCTTTTGCGACATAATGGGGTAGAAAGAGTGGGGCCTCGCTTTCTCGCTATTTCGCCATTTTGGCTGCTGCAGAAGAATAAAACTGCAGTAAACACTTCCGTAACCTCACATTCTAGTAATACATATTTTGTTAAAATTTCCTTACATCATTGGCGAACTGTCCATGTTGAGGTCAATTTCGGCAGGAAAAATTAAAAGTCCTCTTTCCTTCATTCAACTAAAATATTATATACAGTACAATCCGAAATAATTTGGGGACATGGATATTCGGAAAACCGGTTTATTCGGATATTCGAACTGTACACTTCTGTTTGCTAATACGAAATACTGTAGAGTAAATGTATTTGGAATAGCGCGATCCTTCACATTGCACGCCGCAACACTTGGAAGACGCCGCTGTTGCTGTGAGCAGCTCTGATGCTGCCGCTACTTCTGACGACTGAAGTGTGCCGATTGTTGGACACATTGGCTGGCAGCTTCGCCTATCAGCAGCGCGTCTTGTGAAGGCCCAATTAGAAGCATTGTTCCAGCCAGCCGGTGGCCCAGTGTGGCTACTGTGGGAAACTTGGTTTCTGGGGAAGGGGATATGATGGACGATAGGGCGGGAGAGTAAAAAAATTAAATAAAAAATTCGACGCTCTACTGTAACTTTTTTCGATGGTTGCTCACGAAGGCCGAGGGGCCCCTGGAGCTCGGGGGCCCTGGGGCACTGCCCCGCCTAGCCCTATGATAGCTACGCCACTGAATCAAGTTGCCCTTAACAATCTGTTTATGTTTTCATGTGTTTCATTAGCTTAATTTTTAGTATGAAGTCTTCAAATATTTTATACCTATTATTCTATCCTATGCAAATATTGCAAAATTTGCATCTCCTGAAACTGCAAGTGTAAGGTCATTTACACATATCAGAAATAACCAAATTCCCGTAACTGAACCTTGAGGTACATCATGTTGATTGCTTGAAGTACTGAGCACCTATCATTATGTTATTGACATAGAACTGAAGCACTTTTCTTTCAGTAGTTCAGATAAGATAAAACAATGTGAACCTGCTTTGTCTACTATTCAATAATATGTAACTGCAAGAGTCATTATCATTAGCCAAGTAACAACATTACCAGTGGTAGTAATTTCTGTTATTGATTATAGTATACCAAATTCAAAGACAAAATAGCATTTGTAGTTGATGTCTCCTTTTAAATCTAAATTGTATGCTACTGAGCATTTTCTCATGTTCTATGCGTGTTGGTGTTATCTTACCCTTAGGAAGAGATAACTCGATAATCAATCTTGTTTTATGAGCCCAATAAGTCCAATAATAATGACTGGTAGTGTGAACTCAAGAGTGTATTGCAGAGGGCTTTTTAAGGAATTGGGGATATTAATTACTGCTCCCCCTTATATTTAATTCTTAATGAAATTTCTCAAGCCAGGCTCATGGAATCAGTACTAGAAATAAGGACAACTTTCACAAATATTTAAAGTCACTTGCTTTAGACCAGAAACGTATCCACTAATCAGCAGTACACATTTTCAGTAACATGCCAGTAGCTGTAAAAAGTTGACCCATAATAAAGTTCAGTTTGAGGAGAGTCTGTGGTGTATAACAACTAAATAACATATATATAATGAATGTCAATTAGTGTGCAATGTAAGTTTTATTCATTATACTAGAGTGAACCATACATTAACAAGGATCTCAGCAGACTGTTCAACACTAAACCTGAGGTGCAGCTCAGAATGGTCCATTCAAAGAAATTTAGTTTCAGAGTCATTCCTATTAACCAGTCCATTGGTTACCACAGAGTGAAGCATGGGGAAGATAGAAAGATCAGTAGTGAAGCAAGAGCCAAAGTGAGCTTGTTGCTGGCAGACTCGATGAGAGGATGTGGCATCAATGGGAAGAGATATGGTGTAGTAACTCTCCATCCAACTTGGTGAGCATAGGGGTCATCCACACAGAGATAGTTAGATTATGGTGTGAGGGAAGGAGTGGGGATCGGGTGAATAGGAAAGGAAATGGTGAGCAGCCGACACTGTCGGTGAAGGTATGGGAGGAGGAAATATCGTGGATGGGGAGGAATCCATGAAATGGGGAGGACAATTCAGGATGAAAATATGATTGTTCTAGAGCTGGATGGAGAGGTCATCTGGTGCACAACTGGTGATGTTGATCTGTATGATGATGATGCTGTCATTGTTGTTTGATGGTGATGTGAAAATCACTATCGCTGATTTCACTACAAATACTCAGTGTCTCTGCATGCACTATTTCCTACCTGGGGATAGGCATTGTCATACACAAGCACTGAATCTTTAATCAACACATGCTCTTCAGGTAGTGCGATGTTGAGGATTCAGATAAGCAAAGAAGGGTCAGTCTATTGGTGGATACAGTGTGTAGCTGGCCTCAAAAATGTTATTTTACTGGCATAGCACCTTGTACAGACCTGAATAAAGTAGTTGAAGTGGTACACACATGGTGTCATTGTATAGAATGGTGAACAGAAACACACATGATCAGGTATGAGTTACAGCAGGATGGAGGAGGGATAGCAGTCATGCTTAACAAGGGGATGACTGGTTAGCCGTAAACTACTTCAGCTAAAGATGCCTTTAGATCCATGAAAGAAGGGCATATGGTAGCACTCAAAGAAGTGCTTCTGTCCACTGCTCATAAATGACACATAAGGGCAATTTTCAGAGTTTGGTATAGTCTGTCTACTAGTCTGTTATTTTGAGAATGGCAAGCTGTGATATGAATTTTAGTCAAGCCACATAATGAACATACATTGGAGACAAGGAGGGATTTGAACTGTTGGTCCTCCTCTGCCATAACTGAGTAGGGGCAGCCAAAGCATGATATCCAACATGCAATGAAAGCTCATGTCACAGTATCAGCTGAAATATCAGGAAGAGTGATGGTCTTGATCCATTGGGTAGTGTGGTTGATGACAGAAAACATGCATCTAAAACGATCTGAAGGAGGGAGAGGACCAACCAGGTTGATATGCATGTGACAGAAACGTCCCCTCAGAATGTCAAACTTGCCAAGTGGAGGTTGGGTGTGTCTGCCTGTCTTAAGGGGCTGGCAGAGTTATCATGTGCAGACACTTTTGGACCAGTCATATCTGATGTCCAGCCAGATGACATGTTTGGTCAGAATCTGTGTGGTGCATTTGATACTGTGGTGCACCAGATCATGAAGAGATCAAATGATGGTATGGCAAAAGGGGCTGGAGACAAAGTGGTGAGGGGAAGAGATTTGGGTGCTTGCCCCATGTAGTGTCCATGATTCCAAATATAGGGAACGGTTCAGTTTATATGTTAACATTGTGGCTCTTTGCCTGTTGCTGCAGCTGTGCGAGTTCTTCCAAGTCAACTACAAGTAGTCTGTGACCATGTTATTAGTTCCTTTGAGATAACAGACATCCATTGTAGATGAATTATTTTTCAAAAGAGATACATTGGCTGGCCAGTACTTACTTTTGTGCTGTACTGCCAATAGTGACACAAATGAAGAAAAAGAAAAAAATGGGACAAAAAAGGACAAGCTTTCGGCACACAAGGGCCAGGGACCTTGGCACGTGTTACACCACACATGCCATTTGTATACTACCAACTAACACCAGTCCCTCACAGCTACAGAGGTGGGAACTTGCCCTCCAACATATCCTCTCCTCCCGCCACCCCCATGGCCTAAATCTACGCTAACCCCTCCACTTCCTCCATCCTCAGCTCACCTATTCATTATGCCTTCCTTACCTCTCTCTCTCTCTCTCTCTCTCTCTCTCTCTCTCTCTCTCTCTCTCTCTCTCTCTCTCTGTGTGTGTGTGTGTGTGTGTGTGTCTCCATCTTTCTCTGTTAATCAAAAACGTTTTAGACAACCCCCCCTCTCCTACATCCGTCAGCATCATTGAGTTCACTCCTCTTCTCTTTACTGCTTGATCTTTCTTCTTTGGTTATATATATCCTCTCTGGCTTGGGTCAGTACTAATAAGCAGTATCTCTGATTTCCACACTCCTCAAACACCAGCATCATGACATAGGTTGTGAATTACCTTTCCCTTCTGTTCCCACCGTTTTTCTTCCCTTCTCTTCCATCTGAAGAAGGAACTGTGTTCTGAAAACTTGTCCTTTTTCCTCCCTTTCATTCTTCATTTGTATCACTATCAGCAGTACAGCACAAAGGTAAGTACTGGCCAGCCAATCTGACTCTTTTGAAAAATAATTTATCATCTCTTAGGACAGTTTCCACCTTTAATCTATTATAGATTGACAGATTAATTCCATGCCGTGAAAACAGTATGGAGGCAAATCTGGTTGGATTGTGGATGGTGTCATCAAGTGGGAAGTGGTTGGTATAAATACTTACTGGCCTTTCCTCAATATCCTCAGACAGACTGCAAACTGTTGACAGTCAATGGCAGACCATTTGCCCTGTGAAACTGAAATATTTTCACAGAAGAACCAAAGAAGTTGTGAAATATTGCCTACATTGTTGGTAAGAAGTGTTCAATGATGCTTAATGTGGAATGTCATTAAAAAAATTAAAACAATACACCATACTGAGGAATCTGTGGAGGTTACATTATGTTACCGGTAATGGCAAATCTATTATCATAGCAATGCGATCTGCATGGGGTCAATGCCATCAGTTCTGACTTTGTGCCTGAGGAATGTTGCAATTGAACAGTGAAGCTGGAATTTATTATAATATATTGTTACATCTTTGTCCTTAAGTGCCTGCCGAAGTTGCAAGAGATGTTCCTTGTGCTTGTCTTCCAAAGCAGAAAATATTAAAATGTCATCCAGACAGATGTAGTGGAATGAGAGGGGGAAAAGTATAGAGTCCATAAAATGTTGCCAGTCTACACAGCATTTGTCAAGCCCAATGCGATAAAGCAGTATTCAAACAGACAGAATGGGATCATGATTGCTGTTTTGTGGATATCTTCTGTTGCCATTGGTATTTGATGGTATGCCTTATGACAGTCAATTATGCTATAAACCAGTGCACCATGAAGATGCTGAGAAAAGACCTGGATGTGTGAATCAAGTAATTGTCAATTATTGTACATGAATTAAGTTTGAGGAAGTATCTGCACAGTCTGAAAGAACCATCCTTCTTGCATGTCAACTGAAACAGAGAGGACCGGTTGCTGGAGGAAGGTGGACAATACCAGCTTTTGCAAAATGAAATTTGTGGTGGTCAATTGGAGTGCATTGTGATGTATGGGTGGTCCTCCCATAGTCTTCAGATGGTGACAGAGCCTGTTAGTAATCACTACAATGTGAGGGGAATGGGGAATACTTTGTTTGCCCCACACAACAAAGTTACTGACCTTGCTACGGCGTGGCAGTGAGCATGGTGGTAGGCATGCCAGTTGTGTGTGAATCGATCAGCTGATGGGTGTGCTACAGGATGAATGCGTGAGCAGGCGGTGTAGGGTGCCATTTTCAATGCAAAAGGACTAAGCCTACATCTACATTCATACTCCGCAAGCCACCCGATGGTGTTTGGCGGAGGGTACCCGGAGTACCACTAACCGGTTCTCCCTCCTATTCCAGTCACATATTGTTCACGGAAAGAAAGATTGTCAGTATTCCTCTGGGTGGGATCTAATCTTTCTCATTCTATCTTCATGATCTCTTAGCGAGGTATACATAGGAGGGAGCAATATACTGCTACTCTCCTTGGTAAAGGTATGTTCTTGAAACTTCGTCAAAAGCCCTTACTGAGCAACAGAGCGTCGCTCCAGCAGAGTTTTCCACTGGAGTTTATTGATAATCTCCATAACGCTTTCACAATTACCAAATGATCCTGTAATGAAGCGCACTGCTCTCCGTTGGATCTTTTCTACTTCCTCTATCAACCCCAACTGGTATGGATCCCACACTGGTGAGCAGTATTCTAGCTGTTGGCGAACAAGTGTACTGTAACCCACTTCCTTTGTTTCCAGACTGCATTTCCTTAGGATTCTTCCAATGAATCTAAGTCTGGCATCTGCTTTACCGACGACTGAATATGTATGGTCGTTCCATTTTAAATCACTCCTAATGCCTACTCCCAGATAATTTATGGAATTAATTGCTTCCAGTTGCTGCCCTGTTACAGTGTAGCTAAATGATACAGGATCTTTCTTTCTATGTATTCACAGCACATTACACTTGTCTACATTGAGATTCAATTGCCAATCCCTGCACCATGCATCAGTTTGATGCAGATCCTCCTACATTTCAATACAATTTTACATTGTTACAACCTCTCTATACACTACAGTATCTTCTGCAAAAAGCCTCAGTGAACTTATGATGTTATCCACAAGGTCATTTATATATATCGTGAACAGCAATGGACCCGCGACACTTCCCTGTGGCACACCTGACATCACTCTTACTTCTGAAGACTTCTCTCCATTGAGAATGACATGCTGCAGCCTGCAATCACACAATTGGTCTGATAGACCATATGCTCTTGCTTTGTTCATTAAACATCTGTGGGAACTGTATCAAATGCTTTGCAGAAGTCAAGAAACACAGCATCTACCTGACAACACTGCAAGAAGGGGGGCAAGTTCCTTTGCGTACTCTGTGTAAAAACAAACTGATATCCCATCTGGTCCTGCAGCCTTTCCTCTTTTGAGCGATTTTTACTGTTTTTCTATCCCTCTGTCAATTATTTCAATATCTGCCATTTTGTGATCTGTGAGGCAATCTAGAGAAGGAACTACAGTGCAATCTTCCTCTGTGAAACAGCTTTGGAAAAAGTTGTTTAGTAATTTAGCCTTTAGAGTGTCATCCTCTGTTTTGATGTCATTTTTGTCACAGAGTGTGTGAACACTTCATTTTGATCCACCTACTGCTTTGACATAAGACCACAATTTTCAGCCAAGTCAGTGCATAGAACTTTACTTTCGAATTTGTTGAACACCTCTCACATAGCACTCCTCACGCTACATTTTGCTTTGTTTAGTTTTTGTTTGTCTACAAGGCTATGGCTCTGTTTATATTTGCAGTGAAGTTCCCTTTGCTTCCATAGCAGTTTTCTAATTCGGTTGTTGTGCCATGGTGGCTCCCTTCCATCTCTTACGATCTTGCTTGGTACATACTCATCTACTGCATATTGTACTATGGCTTTGATCTTTGACCACTGTTCCTCAACACTATCTGTACTTGAGATACAACTTCTGTGTTGAACCATCAAGTACTCTGAAATCTGATTTTTGTCAATATTTAAAAAAAAAAAAAAAAAAAAAAAATATATATATATATATATATATATATATATATATATATATATATATATATATATATATAATTTTTTTTAATATTTTATTATGGCTGAGATTATGGATGCTGTTATCACTTTATGATCAGTGATTCCCTGTTCCATGTTAACTGTTTCGAATAGTTCGGGTCTGTTTGTCACCAGAAGGTCTAATATGTTGTCGCCACGAGTTAGTTCTGTGTTTAACTGCTCAAGGTAATTTTCAGATAATGCACTCAAAACAATTTCACTGGATTCCTTGTCCCTCCCATCTGTCATAAATGTTTCGGTCTCCCAGTCTATATTCGCTAAATTAAAATCACCTCCCAAAACTATAACTATAACTATAACTGATCAGGAAATCTACTCGAAATATTTTCCAAATTTTCATTCAGGTGTTCTGCAACAACAGCTGCTGAGCCAGGAGTCCTATAGAAACATCAAATTACCATGTTTGAGCCTGCTTTAACTATGACCTTCACCAAAATTATTTCACACTTCGGACCTCTATTTCCTTTGATACTAGTGCTCTTTTTATCACTATAAACATGCCTTCCCCTTCATTGTGCAGCCTATCTCTGCGGTATACATTCCAGTCTTAGTTTAGAATCTCATTACTGTTTACATCTGGTTTCATCCAACTTTCTGTCCCTAGTACTATGTGGGCATTGTGACCGTTTATTAATGAGAGCCACTCTGGAACCTTTCTATAGATGCTCCTGCATTTAACTACTACTACACTGATCTTTTCATTCTCTGTTGTGTTCTGCCTACTGCTACCTTGTTGCAACTCAGGATGTATTGTCGGGCCTAGGGAGGGAATTCTCTAACCTAAAAACCCCCATGAGCTCTTCACACATACGCTACAACCCTTGTAGCCACTTCCTGACCTATTCAGGGGAACTCTACATTTCTCCACCCGATAGCGGAGGTCGAGAAATTTGCACCCTAGAATTCCACACAATCATCTGAGCCTCTGGTTTAAGCCTTCCACTTGGCACCAAACCAGAGGACTGTGATGATCAGTTCTGGGAACAACATTACAAATAGTTAGCTCAGATTCCATCCCGTGAGCCAGGCTTTCAGCCTTCACCAACTCCACCATCCGCCTGTATGAACTGAGGATGACCTCTGAACCCAGTCGGCAGGAGTCATTGGTGCCGACATGAGCAACAATTTGCAGTCGGGTGCACCCAGTGCTCTCTATCGCTGCTGGAAGGGTCTCCTCCACATCTCAGATAAGACCCCCTGGCAAGCAAACAATGTGCACACTGGCCTTCTTCCCCATCCTTTCTGCTGCTTCCCTAAGGGACTCCATCACCCGCCTAACATTGGAGCTCCGAATCACTAATATACCCCCCCCCCCTTATGTGCCTGCTCAGACCCTGCTGAAGGATCAGCCACAGGGCCACTCACAGGCAGAGCAGGCGACACTGCACGACCAGCCTCAACATTGACCTTTCGCCCTGAGCGACGCAAATGCTGTTGAACCCACTACACTCCTTGAGGAGAGGGTAGCTCAACCACAAACATGAGCAATGTCTATGACATTGCCTTGTTAAGGTCAGTGATGCAGCATGCACATTTGGTGGATACAAGCATCACCTCATAGTCCATTGAAAGGGTGCGGTATGACATGCATACGTGAACTCAATGCATGTGAGTCTGCATGATGTAGGACAGAATCTGATGGAATGTCAAGTGACTGATGATAATGTTTGAGGACGTTGTCAACTAGCATTGGTGAATCCATGTCAGTGACTTGGAATGTTCAGGGAAATAAGCATTCCGTTGTCAGCTGATGATGGATGTTTGTGGCACCTGGGACATGGATGTCGGAATTCATATCAGCTTCAAAAGTGCCAGAAGTTGTCACTAAGCTTGACGGAGCATGGTGGAATTTCTTCAAACTGATAGCTGCACTGGTGTCAAGCAAGTAAAGTCAACCAGAAGTAGAGGTACTCATAGAAGATAAGTAATTGCTTTGGTGGCTCCTGTGGTACATGTGGGGTGCGGTGCCTAATATTTTCTGTGGACAGTTTTACACTGCTATAACCTAATGGGACTAGCACAGTGGATACAGTGGGTGAAGAGTGTGCTGTGATATGCTGTAGTCTAGTGATGTGTTGCCACATGCACTGTCTGCAGATGGGTTGGTGGTGGGGTGTAGTTGGTGGTGCTGGTAGTGCTGGCAGCTGCTGACAGGTGGCAGCTCCCTTGTTGATGCCATGTGTGGTTGAGTCTGCCCACCAACATCCAGTGCTCAATTAGAGGGAGTTCAGTGAGGGACTGGAGTAGTAGGTGGGCAATTCGACAGGTTGGTAGTATTTAAACCACAAGCAGATGACAGTGTGTTACCAATTTGTGCATGTGATAGAGGTGAGAATCTAATGAGCCATTGGCATCGACAGGATTTGGACCTGTATGCCTGTGGGCAGCTTCACAATATACATAGATCACAAGATGGCATTGGTAATAATTGAGGGCTTGTGTATTAAGTGTGCACGCCTCACATTTTTTATGGGGATTTGTCGCCTTGAGCTCTTGATGTACTATATGTTGCACGGCCACTTCCCGTGAACAGGAGAGGAACTACATCAGCAGCTACTTCGTGTGTGTATCCTTCAGAGGTGGATAGTCATTGATGCAGGAGTGACAGTGATGGTAAGATGAGGTAACTATTAACAATTAGCTCAAAGTGGAGGTGACCCATCAAATATACGAATGGGTGTCCTCTGTCGTCAACCGCTCATCAACTATTGCATCAACCAGGGCAAACCAAGTGACCTTGCTGTTGCAGTTCAGGTCTGGTAGCTTGGGAAACTGCCAGTGTGTGTGTGAGCATGGATTCAGTGAAAGGGTAATGATGAGATGAAGCACTGCTGGTGAGCAGTACACTCAATGCAGCAGACGCAGCTACAGTGGCACAAGCATCATAGCAGGAGGTGACATCACAAACAAATCCTTTGCAGCAGGACACATATGATATGACATGTACATGCATAGTGGTATGTGTGGCAACCATCTGTATCAAGATGACTCAGGCAGCTCAAACCAGTTGCTTGTAGGGATTGTGAAATATGTAATTCCATGCCTGTTGGTAGAAAATGGTGTTGCAAAGAAAACTGACGTGTTGCAATAGGCAAAATGGCAGTCCCAAACCAATTGCTAATATTGGGTGAAAAATGTGCAGCCCCATGTTGGGTACTAGGTAGTGGGGGAGTGGCCTTTTTTGGTGATTGGAAATTAGCTCCTTTATTCTGTAACACTGTTGTATCCTTGTTCTGCTAATGAATAGGAACTTTCATTTTAACAATGGGTGTTCATAAAGCAATGTTGAAATATTCGTCACTGATATACCATCATAAATAGGTGTGTTGCATGACAAAGCTGCAGATGAAAATCCCATTGATGTCTTGTCTGCATAATTCACAGTGCATGGAGTGGTGAATACATCTGGACTGTTGGCAAGGAGACTGTTATCAAAGCACTCAGCCACACTGTTTGATGCACAATATCATGTTATAATAACAAAAAAAAGTAACATGGTGTGGTGGAAAAGATGTTCTGAGTAACTGCCAAATAACATATAAATGACAAATATCAGTTAGTTTACAAAGTAAGTTTTGTCCTTTTTGGCAGAGTGAAACAAACATTAACAAGGATCTCAACAGACTGTTCAACAGTAAATCTGCAGTACAGCACAGAACCATATGTTCAAATAACTTCTGTTTTGGAGTTTCCTGTCAACCAGCTTGGCAGTCACTCGAAGTCTATAAGACTGATTGGTGTCCAACTCCTTTTACTCCACAGATAAACTTCTTAGCAGACTGATTGATGTATCTATGTTACTCATATCACATAATGTGAATATTGTGTACAATATGAGTTGTGTACAAATCTTGTGTAGTAATGTGATCATTGTAAAAATATGTTGTAACATCTCTTTTTATTTTAGTTCTATGTGATGATGTGAGTTTGCAGTAGCCTAAGAATTATCATATGGACCTAAGTCTATTGAACATTTTATGTCCTTTCATTGTAATTATGTTAAAGATTTCACATTTTTGAGCAGTTACATGCTCCAAATTCCATAGAAAGTACATTGGCATAGCTGTTCCTATTGTAATGAATTTAGCCTTAAGGAACAGATTTGTTTGGTAAAGTGAAGATCTAGATACCCACTACAGTTTAGTAGGTAATGAAGCTTTAACTTGGTACAACTGTGAATATATTTAAAATTACTAAAAATTTCCGGGCTGTTATGCCGTGGTCTAGTGGATTTATTATTTATTATTTAATAATAAATCCACTAGACCACGGCATAACAGCCCGGAAAGTTTTAGTAATTTTGACCATTCCGGCCATGAAAGTTTACATTTTACACTATGAATATATTTGCAGACTGCTAATGTATACACTACAAAAATACTTTCTCAAACAATTAACTTTACAGTCTAGATCTTTCTGTTAAATTACTCTTGTTTGTAAAAGTTCAGATCACAAGATTATGCAATTATTCATATTATTAGTGGAATATACTCACTAACATTACCATATATTGTTTCTGAAATATACTATATAGTTTGACATAGCCTGTTTATGGGAGGATCTTGTGATTGTATTAACAAACTGTACTTTTCTATTCATAATTTTTATATACACATAATTTCTGTTGTGAGTTGGTATGTTGACACTTTTATAAATATTTTTGGTTTATACAGAGTAATTTACTATACCGGGTAATCAAAAAGAGTCAGTATAAATTTGAAAACTTAATAAATCATGGAATAATGTAAATAGAGAGATAAAAATTGACACACATGCTAGGAATGACATGGGGTTTTATTAGAACAAAAATTTAAAAAAGTTAAAACAATGTCCGACAGATGGCGCTTCATCTGATCAGAAAAGCAATAATGAGCATAACAAATTAAGACCAAACAAAGATGATGTTCTTTACAGGAAATTCTCAATATGTTCACCATCATTCCTCAACAATTCCTCACCAACAGCTGTAGTCAAGGATTAATGTTGTGAACAGCACTGTAAAGCATGTCCGGAGTTATGGTGAGGCATTGGCATTGGATGTTGTCTTTCAGGATCCCTAGAGATGTCGGTCGATCACGATACATTTGCGACTTCAGGTAATCCCAAAGCCAATAATCGCATGGACTGAGGTCTGGGGACCTGGGAGGCCAAGCATGATGAAAGTAGCAGCTGAGCACACGATCATCACCAAACGACGCACGCAAGAGATCTTTTACTCATCTAGCAATACTTTTGGTTTTGGTTATAATAAAACCCCATGTCATTCCAAGCATCTATGTCAATTTTTACCTCTCTATCTAAGTTATTCCATGATTTCTTAAGTTTTCAAATTTATATGGACTTTTTGATCAGCCAGTACTTCTTGTTTGTGTTGGATTTATTTAAGTTTAACAGATAATGAAATTCAGTAATTATATTGAAACAAATTTGTTCTGGAACATTCGAGAATGCAACATTATGTATAAATACATACATGTGATAGACACAATTCAGTCTCGATCAAGTCACGATGTAGTCATTCATGATGTAGTGATGTTATAATAATTTCATTCTGCAGAAATAAATGAAATCAATTTATCATATAGTCACATTTTTGTCATTTCTTTGACATTCAAGAACCCGGGAAACATAATAAATATGATTAAATAATAATGGCAGGAGAGCAAACAACGTGAAAAAGATCAGCAGGTGATGTACTGTATTTTATTATTTTATAATGTAATGAATACATTACTTATGGTGCATCAATAGCCGGGAAACTCTTGTCGATTTGTGGAAACTACAAATTTGTGTCATGTTCCAGTGAAGCTTCAGAGCAGATGTTGTTTATATGTATCACATTTTCAAAGTTGAAAGTGTTCTTAGAAGACTGTCTACTGACAAGAAAAATTGGAAAAAATTGAATACGAAGATAAAGGACAATAAGTAAATACTTAGATTTTGAAGGACTGGACACTGAAGACTGTAAGTCTTGTTAAATTTTTATTTTCAATGACTTGAGTACATTTTTTATTCAATATGGATAAGGGAGAGAATTTTGTGGTTAATGGAAAAGGGAAAGAAGAACTTAAGACATCAAATGTAAAAGGGGGTTTCTGACGGCTTGTTAAGATCAGAAACTGGACAAAGATACTTTAGACATGTTTCAAATGATTTTAAATAGAATGGGAGAATCTTTAATAAACGGAGTCAATCATCAACAACAGGTTATGAAGCAGGAGCTAATTGATCAATTGAAAGAAGTTCAGTCAAATACACTCAAAACTGTGTTTGAAGTTATTGACAGTAAAATGCAAAACATAAAAGAACATTAGATAGAAATTTAATATATGAAGTAGATAGTTATATGAATAATAGATTTGAAGAAACAGATTTGGCAGTTAAATCAGTGGAAAAGAGTGTAGAGTCAGTTGAAGAACAAATAAACAAAGACAGAGAAAAAGTTGAGATAAATTTTGAACTTGTAGAATCTGAAATAGGAATGCTAAATAAAAGAATTAATAACTTAGAAAAAAATGTAACTTAGGATATTAACAATGTACATTTATCAGATAATTTAACAAGAAGTATAATTTAAAGTTTTGTTATGGAGTCCAACATCCCTATAAGAAGCTTTTCAATTGATAACCTACATCCTATAGACTTCATTCAACACTCTAAAGATAATTTTATAAATGAAACGTCAGATGATTTAAAAAATAAATTTGTGAAAACACTTTTGAATGGTGAAGTATTACCTTGAGCTAATCAAAATGTAGAACATTGGATAACATTTAATGATTTTGTAGAGAAATATTTAAATAAATTTTGGTCAGAAACAGAACATGCTAGGATCAAAAATGAATACTTGAACAGTCCTGTTTATAGAGGCAGACCAGGGAGAACAAAAGATTTTGTAAAAACCTATCAAAGAATCTAATACATTTAGGTAGGCAATTTGATGATATAATAAAAATTGATACTATAAAAAGAAGATTACCAGAGAAAATACAATGGGATTTTGTTCATGGACCTGACCATTCTTTAGAACAATTTTTAAATTTTGTTGACAAGCTAGGCAGAGTTGCTGAAAGAGAAAAGAGACAACATTCTAATTATAATACTGAATGGGGTGGGGGTGGCAAAGAAATTATATTGATAATAGAAATGATCAAATGGGATGAGGAGGTAGGAGAGATTATGAAAATTATGGCAACAAACATTATAATGGATGTGGGAGAAGAGAGTTTGATAATAGGAATAGAAATTGGAGGGTGACTGAGAAGAACCATCACAGAGAATCACTCGGAAAACTGAGGCTCGCTCCAATGATGGTGAGAAAACCTGTACTATGGACCAACTATAATTATCATTTTGGGCAAAACAATTGGGACAACAGAAAACTGGAGAAACATTCGGAAAACAGGCTCGCTCCAATGAGGGTGAGAAAATTTGGGGTGAGAAAACCTATGCAATGGACCAACTGTAATTAGCATTATGGGCAAAACAATTGGGACAACAGAAAACCTTGGGTTAATGAACACAAAATTCAAAGTAACAGACCAGTTTTTTATTCAAAATTTAGAAAGTGTAATTTTGGAAAAGTTGAGTATGAAAAACATAGTAGATATAATGATATACCACTAATTCAAACTGTGACAAGTGATTTTCATGATAGGTAGTAAAACACTAAAACACCAATGTATAATAAATAAACAGGTATACAGAAACCTTCCTGTATTAGAATGCAAGGCTTGTGTCAGAATTTCAGAGTAATCCATTAAGAACTTTTTGAGATAGATAGATAGATAGATTATTTATTTGTTCCGTAGATCCATATTGAGGGGATCCTCGTGGATGTGGAACATGTCAAGAAACAAAATTTACAAGTTGAATAACAAATAATACTAATAATATAAATACAAATACATACACTTATAATATAAATACAGATACATAATTTTTTAAGATTTTTTTTTTTTTTTTTTTTTTTTTTTTTTTTTTTTTTTTTTTTTTTTTGCTGATAATATAATAATACTAATATAGTATGAGTGCATGCATCATTTGGTACAATTTAGAAATTCACTAATGGAGTAGAAGGAGTTGGCCACTAGAAAGTCTTTTAGGTTCCTCTTAAACTGATCTTTATTTGTAGCTAAATTTTTTATACTTGATGGTAAATTATTGAAAATGTGTGTTCCTGAGTAGTGGACCCCTTTTTGAACTAAAGTAAGTGCTTTTAAATCCTTGTGTAGATCATTTTTATTTCTAGTATTGTATGTATGAACTGAGCTGTTTGTTGGGAAAAGGGATATATTATTTATGACAAATTTCATTAAGGAATAAATATACTGAGAGGCAGTAGTTAATATACCCAGTTCTTTGAAGAGGCTTCTACAAGACGTCCGTGAATTTACTCCACAAATAATACGTATTACACGTTTTTGGACTCTGAAGACTTTTGACTGACTTGAAGAGTTACCCCAAAATATTATACCATATGACATTAAGGAATGAAAGTAAGCAAAGTATGCAAGCTTTGTTATTTTTATGTCTCCTATGTCTGATAACACTCGTATTGAAAATACGGATTTGTTGAGTCGTTTCTGCAGTTCTGTGGTGTGCTCCTCCCAACTAAATTTATTATCAAGCTGTAATCCCAGGAATTTAATTCTGTCAACCTCTTCTATCTGCTCTTCTTCATATTTAATGCATATGCTGTCAGGAAATCTCTTGCATGTTCTGAACTGCATGTAGTGCGTCTTTTCAAAGTTTAATGACAATGAGTTGGCTTTAAACCATTTATTAATGTTCATGAAAATATCATTAGCAGACTTTTCTATCAATATACTTGACGTACTCTTTATTGCAATACTTGTATCATCTGCAAACAAAACGAACTCTGCTTCTGGTAGTGTAACTGATGAGAGATCATTAATGTACACAAGAAAAAGCAATGGCCCTAAGATGGATCCTTGTGGGACACCACATGTAATTTCTTCCCAACCCGATGATGACTGTTGGCCTAATTCACTAGTCACTTGCACTGACACCCTTTGTTTCCTGTTAGTGAGGTACGACTTGAACCATTTTGCAGCATTTCCCGTGACCCCATAGAATTCTAATTTACTTAAAAGGATGTTATGGTTCACACAATCAAATGCCTTTGACAAATCACAGAAAATACCTGCTGCTTGCAATTTATTATCTAATGAATTAAGTACATTCTCACTGAAAGTGTAAATAGCCTTCTCAATATCGGAACCTTTCAGAAATCCAAACTGTGTTCTAGACAATATGCCATTTGCAGTTAAGTGGTTGAGAAGCTGCTTGTACATTACCTTTTCTATAATTTTTGAGAATGCTGGCAAAAGTGAAATGGGTCTGTAGTTTGATGGTATCTCTTTATCCCCCTTCTTGAAGAGAGGTTTAAAATCTGCATATTTTAGCCAATCAGGAAATGTTCCCGTTATAACAGACTGGTTACACAAATAACTTAAGATTGTTCTAAGTTCACAAGAACACGCTTTAATTAACTTTGTTGATATTTCATCGTATCCACTGGAATTCTTTGTTTTTAAAGATTTTATTATGGAAGATATTTCTTGTGGTGAAGTGACTGACATATTCATGTGCGTGAAGTGTGTGAGATTAACAGTTTTGCACAAATTATCATTTACATTTTCATAACATTCCACATTTGTTACATATATATTGCACATATACCAATAGGTAATGAAAATATGTGTGAAGTCAATAGTAACATTGTGTCAAAATTTCAGTGCAATTTAAACAGACAACATTTATGTTCGAACTGCTTATTGTTCATATTTTACACCCCCACAAATTTCTGCAATGAAGACTTTATTAATATATTAATATCCAAAATTACAAATTTTTCTTCTTTACAAATGCTTTTCTTCCCATTGTGAATCTGCATAAGTTACCAGTATTTCATTACCTAAATGCTATTGCCTCATTTTCTAAACTAATACCCTCAGTATAACCTAGTTTAATTTGACTACTTTCACATATGCATCCATATTCAGGACTCTTACACCCAGTGTCAGTGAAGATTATACTCTGTACAAAATTCTACCAAGAAACTTCCATTTTCATTCCTTTTCACCAATCTATATTCAACCACTACTTTTCCTTCTCTTCCCTTTCCAATAGGAAAGTTCCATTCCCCCATCACTATTAAGTTTTCCTCTTCATTAACTATATGAATATTTTTTATCACCTCAAACATGTTTTCAATCTCCTTATTATCTGCAGTGCTAGTTGACATATAATTCTAAGATGGGTGTTCTAATGTCAGACTATCAATTTCACATTTCAAATTTTCTAACCCACCTACCGCAGTATGTGATATAGCATCCCATACTCCAATCTGTAGAATGTTAGTTTTGTTTTTGCTTGTGTTGGCAACCACTTAAGTAGTCCCCACTTGGAGATCCCAACGGAGGACTCATTTATCTCCATAGTAATAGGACAGTTTACAACCCACTGCAAAGATGAGACAACGAGCCATGACAGGAACCCAAAAAAAAAAAAAAAAAAATCACACACATGTAACACTATCAGCTATCAACCATGGCCTTCTTCAGAAATAGGAACATTCTTGCACTCACACAGGCACACAACAAAGTCACTCAACTGTCATCTCCGGCTGCCCCACTACTCCTGCATCATTGATTTGAAGTACGGCAGCCAGAGATGATGGTTGTGTGACTGTGTGATTGCGTGAGTGTTCCTATTTCTAAAGAAGGCCATGGCCAATAGCTGAAAGTGTTGTATGTATGTGTGTCTTTTTGTGTGCCTGTAGCAGCTCTGTAAAGAAGCATGTTGGGATTTATTCCCATCTGCTTACATTACTGAACCTCCTGATACCACTGTTGAATAATAATAGATATGAATGTAATTAATCTATTATAATTTTCTTTTCCAAAACTCTCGATATTCTTTTTTCTACCTTGATAAGTTGACGTCATTTTCTATTATTTTATGCTGGAGAAGTTTGTTCAATTAGCAAATATTAATTAATTAATGTCAGAGATGTATTGTTAAAGTTCAGATAGTGTGCTAATTAGTATTTCTGTTAAAACCAAGTAAATTTTTTCTCATAATATTAAGTAGGTATTGCTATGTTTCACAAGTAATATTAGGGAAGTTTTGTAGTCTTTAGTTTTTGTATAATTACTATTAATTATTAATTACGAACATATTGTTGATGAAACCATTTTGTTAAATACATAAATGAAATACTATAAATTGAACCAAGATTTGTATATCAATTTAATCAGTATTATTTATGCTGTCTTTTACTATAGCTAATTCCATTTAATTGTATACTTTTCCATTATAATTAATGTAATGAACTCAATTAACAATACATAATTCTCAGTGACATTGTTTGAAAGATATAAATAGGATGCACTCGTGGCATGTAATAGAGTATTATTTAGTCAGCAGTCAGAGGCAGAATCCATGCTAGTTGAGAGTATTGTTTCTTCAGATGCACAACCTATGTCAGTTCAGAGTATTGTTTCATCCATTGTCTGAGGCAAAATCCACGCTAGTTCAGAGTACTGTTTTGGCTGTAATCTGGGGCACAAGCTGCGCCAAATAGGGCTTTAATGTAGAACAATTATGTAGAAGTTCATCAATGTTATTTGAGTGGAAAGTGTTTATACCGGTATATTATGAATGAACAATTAATACTTGTGCCACATTATGATGTTCATGTTGAACTTTGTATTCCACACACAAACTGTGTTGTAAAGTCGTATTATTGATGTGTGGAATGTGCGTACCTGGTATTAAGGGATGTAATTAATGAGACTTGTAAGCTGGTCATAAATGGAGACAACAGGGCATTTATGAATAATTAAGTGTCAAAGAAGTGCAATTCTGTAGTGAATTAGTTTTTGCCCCATGAGATTTCAGCCAGCCGTTACCGAGAGCAACAATAATCAACAACATTGAGAACATCGATCCATGACCACATGTGGCACAGCTCATCGTCATGTCTTTGCAGCGAGTTGTAAACTGTCCTATTACTATAATGTTAATTACAACCTGGACTTTCCATTATTAGGCTATTTTACCTCTGTAATAGATTAATCATGTATTCAACTGTAGAGCTGCATGCTCTCATAAAAAGTGTCAATTGTAGTTTCTCTTGCTTTCATTTGTTGACAGTAACAGTATGTAGAAACACCAGGTTGCTTGATTTTATGGGAGCAGATCAATCAATTCTTGAGGCTGCTGTTGCCGCTGCAAATTCTGAAAAGACTGTTGCATCTCTTCAGGAATCACACTTTTGTTTGGTCTCTCCATAGACACCCATTTGCTGTGGTAGAACATACTGTATGGATACCTGTATCATTGAACCACCTCTTGGAATGTCTGTTGTTCATGGAAGAGGCTACTGTTGTTGTGATCTTCAGTCTGGAGACTGGTTTCATGCAGCTCTCCACCCTACTCTATCCTGTGCAAGCCTCTTCATCGCCTCATCCATTTTAATTTGCTTTCTAAATTCATCTCTTGGTCTCCCTCTGTGATTTTTATCCCACACACTTCCCTCCAATACTAAATTCTGATGTCCTTGATGTCTAAGAATGTGTCCTACCAATCAATCTCTTCTTTTAGTCAAGGCATGCCAGAAATTCCTTTTTTCCCCAATTCTGTTCAGTACCTCCTCATTAGTTATACGATCCACCCATCTAATCTTCCGCATTCTTCTGTAAGACCTCATTTCAAAAGCCTCTATCCTCTTCCGGTCTGCACTGTTCATCATACATGTTTCACTCCCATACAAGGCAATACTCCACACAAATGCCTTCAGAAAGGATTTCCTTATGCTTAAATTAATATTTGATGTTAACAAATTTCTCTTTTTCAAAAACGCTTTTCTTCCCATTGTCATTTATATCCTCTGTACTGCAACCATCATATGTTATTTTACTACCCAAGTAACAAAACTCATTTACCACCTTTAATGATTTGTTACCTAATTTAATTTCTTTAGAATCACCTGATTTTATAAGACTGCATTCCATTAACCTTGTTTTGCTCTTGTTAATGTTCATCTTATATGCTCCTTTCAACACACTGTCCACTCCATTCAACTGCTCCTCTAGGTCCTTTTCTGTTTTCTTATTCATTATTAGAACTACTCCTATAATACCCCCAACTGTTTTTTTTATTTATAATCCCGTACTCGCCTGACCAGAAATACTGTTCCTCTTTCCACCAAACTTCACTAATCCCCACTATATCTAACTTCAGCCTTTCCATTTCCCTTTTTAAATTTTCTAACTTCCCTGTCCGATTAAGGGATCTAACATTCCACTACTATAAACTCTTTAATTTTATGAATACTCCCATTTTACACCTGTCTCTTCATAATGCTTTGCTTAAGGTTCATCAGCCATAACATCAAAAGGCAATATGTCAGTATGTAGAAAGAAATTCAAACATATTTGTGTATTACACATGGCTTATTTTTCAATATGTATCAGTTTTGAACATTATCAATTCTTTGTCATCTATTTAACTTTTCTTTCTGCTTCTACCAAGTTATAAAGAAAACTAGTAATAAGCATAGTCTGTAACTTAAAAATTTGAGGAACAAAGACATATTAAACCTGAAATAGTGATTACATGTTCTTGAGTTTTTGACCGGTGGAAAACTGAGAGGTTTTCATCAGTAGTATGCAATGGGAAAGACCACATTTACACAAATTCAAATATATTTTTATACTTTCTACTTACAGGAGATAATGGAAACACGAATGTTTGGAAGATATAGCTATTGAGTTTCCTTATATAGTGATTCATCTGCTGCAAATGATTTCTTGATTGCAGTTCTAGAGCATCTTGGAAAATACACAGAAGGTAATAAAGGGTCTGTATTGCCTGAAAAGCAGAAAGTTGTAGCTCTGAGAAATACATTGTAGAATTATAGCAGGTGTAGGGTGCATCTGTTCCTTGAGCATGCTACAGATTGTTTTAAGCCATCAAAAATAAAAATATAAGGAGTATTTTTAGTTTAAAAAAATTAGATCAATGAAGGAAATATAAATAAAATGAAGAACTTTCTTTAGTGATAAAGTAAAAAAGGTGACATTTTTCATACAAATAACATAAATAAGTAATTTGTCACAAAAATACAAAAACCTTATGTTAAGTGAATGTGTCATTGTTGCATCCATAGAAACAATGGAACTACTAAAAATCATTTTGGAGATACAGAAATAGGTAGGAATTAATAGTTTTGAAATTAGGCATAATGTTTTACTTTTAACTGGATATGTTTTCAGTGTTGTGAATGTGTATAATTTTATAGTTTTCACAAATTAATTTTTATTTTGCTATAAAACAGCTAAGAAAAAGCTATCAACAATCAAATAGAAGTCATGAGAACTTACAAAATTCCATAGGGTTAAAAATTTTCCTTGGTTTCTTTTGAGTCCATGAACCCAGGGATGATTTATTTTTCTTGCACATAATACAACATCAGATAAATAATAAAATACCAGAGCATGATGGAAAATTACTCCCAAATGAAAAATTAAACGCACTGCATTTATTTTATCTTCTGCCATTTTATGAAATGGTGCCTTTGGTTGTGGTGTTTGTTACAGAAATTCAATAAGAAATCTTAACACAGTCACTTTTGTTATGTTCTTAACAGTGGTGTGTAAGAATTAAGGTTAGAGTCTTGTGTGTGTCTGCCTAAATGCATCAGCTGCCCTATTTACAGAACAGAGACACGTCCAAGCAGCATCTTAGAAACAATAGACAAGTTAATCTCTCAAAAACAATAACACTTCCTGACCTTGAAACAGCTTGCTTGAAGTACTGCTTTCAGAGCTTAGCTAGTAGAACTTATGGACTACCCTAGTGTTAGAAATACATGTAATGTCTCTTTGACTTTAATTTACCAGTCTTTTTCAATTATTATTTTGGCATGTACTATATACAGTATATATAACTATTGTTCAATGGCAAATTCTGTGGTGGTTTTGTGAACATGAAGCTAACAAAAGAAGATAAACAGCATAAATTTAACATAAGGGATAAAGTAGCAAAATTTTACTGTGTTAAATTTAGGTGGTCATTATGTCCTCAGTTGTTAATGAGTTCATAATAATGTTCAGATTTTTATGTGGCAGTGGTGTAACTAGGACTTGGCTTTGGGTGGGGGGGATAGATCTGCTGGCTGAGCAAAATTTTTGTCAGTTTCCAGACAGACTTCCATCTACCACTCCCACTGAAGAAACTAATTCACTCCCATCCAATGAAAGATTATGGTAAAGCGCCCCAAGTTTTCAATCTTTACCTTTAACAGATTGCTGTTATACAATTTCTTTTCTTATTCTCTCTCTCTCTCTCTCTCTCTCTCTCTCTCTCTCTCTTTTTCAGGTTCTGGGGGGAGGGTCTATCCCCCTCATCCCCCCCCCCCCCCCAATAGCTATGCCGCTGTACTGTGGTGTGTGTTAACAGCCGTAATATACTTTGAAAAATGCATAAAGCCAACCATCAGTTGTTTATTGTATTTATAACTTTACTGGTTTCAGTGATTAACCATAATCAGAAAAGTAAATTAAACAGACTGATTACATTGGTACATTTTCAGTCACTGTCTCTATGTCAAACAATAAAAGATATGTACAATGCACAGGACATTAGGTGTTGATGAGGAATAAAACAATGCCAGGCTGCATTGAAGTGAACCAGGGCCCACATGATTTTTCAGCCAGTATTCTGCAAAAAAGAGCTATGTAAACGTTATAATTTTTGTATAAAAATAGAGATGGTTTAACTTGCCAAAAGCACAGGCTCGTTGACAGATACACAAATAAAAACACACACACAAACACAAAAAATTCAAGCTTTCACAACTGTTTGTTGCTTCATCAGGAAAAGAGGAAGGAAGGAGGTTTTAAGGGAGTGGATGAGGAGTTATTCCAATCCCGGGAGTGGAAGAACTTACCTTGGGGGAAAAAAGGAAAGGTATAACACACGCACCCACACACACATTTCCCCTCCTTCCTTCCTCTTTTCCTGATGAAGCAACAAATGGTTGTGAAAGCTTGAATTTTTTGTGTTTGTGTATGTTTTTATTTGTGGATCTGTTAACGAGCCTGTGCTTTTGGTAAGTTAAACCATCTCTATTTTTTATACATATTTTTCCTCCAGTAATGTTTCCCTCTATAATATTGTTATAATTATTGGGTATATAAAATTAATGTGCATGAATACCACAGTATTTTCCTAAGTTATATTGTTATAACTTAAACTTGAATACTGCAGCTGCCGCAAATAGCATGAGTGCTACAGGCTCTTTGCCATTGGCCATTTAGTAGTGTCACTTCTGCTTTTTAAATTGTGTTATTAGGAAAACAATTGTTGCTGATGTATGTTGTAGCAGTTGAATAATAGTTCAATGGTAGATGTTACAATGGAATGTCCAGGTTGAATGTTAATAATATGAGGATAGGAATCAACTCACCATAAAGATGATCACTGACATGCAGATAGACACATAGGAAAGTTAATCACATTCCCACAACTTTTAAATTGCCAGCCTTAGTCTTTATCAGAAAAAGAGCATACATACATTCACATAATGACTCAGACACAAATCATACACACATGACCGCCATATCTGTCTACTACAGCTTAACCCACAATTTGACAGTGAATGAGGAGAGGCGAAAAGTGGAGGGGGAGGATACAAAGTAAAAGTAGGGCTAGAATGTTCCACACTGTACAGCATAACAGCACTGATAGGTGGGAATGTAAGGTGTAGCTTGACATGCAGTAAATGTCAGGAAGAAGGAAGATTACAGTTTAACACCCTGTTGTCATTGTTATTATTAGAGGTGTAACTCATGCTCAGACTGTTTGACTGAGGATGGAGAAGAAAATTGGCCATGATCTTTCAAAGGAACCATCCCAGCATTTGTCTGGAATGATTTAGGGAAATCACAGAAACAAAATGTTCAAATGTTTGTCAAGCTTATGGGACTTAACTGTGGGGTCATCAGTCCCTAAATCACAGAAACCTAAATCTGGATGGCCAGAGGGGATTTGCTTTATCATCCTCCCAAATGGAGTCCAGTGTGTTAGCACAGCACCACCTCACTCGGTGCAGTAAATAGAAATAGTATGGTAGTGCAAAGGGAAGGTGCAGATTGGGAATACAACACATTTTATACAAATGTATGTATGTACTCTATGTATGTTTATATATTCCACATCCCCTCCTAAACTAATGGAATGATTTCAACCAAACATAGCACACATATTCCTTACTATCAGACAAAAACTGGGGTAAGAACCATTTATGGCACATAGCTCAGGAGATATGATGACATAAACAATTAAATTCTCAAAAAAACTGCCACATCTTCCAATTCTCCTCCTAAATTAATGGACCAATTTTAACGAAATCTGGTACAAATATTCTTCACTGTCACAAATCAATTGCTACAGGGCTACAATCCATCTGTGATATATTGTTCAGGATCTATGATGGCATAACCAATGGAATTAAACAAAACTACCCCCTTGTGTAATGCATTAATAATGAGACTTCATTCATTAACTATTTGATAATGAGATCACTTAGTGATTACACCTGCCAGTGCCATAACAATCTGACTGGTTGCATAGCATGTTCTATCCACAGCTTTCCCCCCTGTCTCCCCTCTCCTCATCATTTACTGCCAGGTTGTAAGGTGGGCTATAGCAACCAGATCAGGTGGTCATTTTGCATGAGCTTTGCCTGAATGATTGTGAAAAGTTACATATTCTCTTTTTCTGTTGTAGGCCATGGTCAAAAATTTCAAAACTCTGTAAATTATATTGTCCTTTCTAAGGGCTCATCAGTGGCTCAATGATCGTCATTGTCTATGTAGTAAGCTGCTACCTATTCTCATATTATTGACATTCCAACCTGAACTTTCCATTGTTAGATTTTTTCAAACTGCCTTTCTTCCATCCCAAAAGGGGCATTTTACCTTTATCACTTTTCTCTTAACATTTCTTCCTCTAGTCCATTCCTTTTCTTGTGTTCCATATGTTTCTTATTGTCTCTCAAACAGCATTCTCTTCTATATCTGCATCACACTTTTTTAACAGTCCCATCTACTCACAATACAAGGCTGCATAAAGGTGTGGCTTGTTGATGCAAATTATATCCATCCTGTTTATTCCCATAACACAAATTTCCTCCTTCTGCCTCATATATTTTGATTCCATTACATTGATTGCCTGGAAAATCTTGTACACTACTTCTGGAGGGTATGATATCTTAGTCCAAGTATTTAATGAACTTAATTAAGCGAATATCTCGTTCAATCACATGTAACCTGTAGTTTAATTCTGACAACTTCAATTAGTGATTTACAGCTTTCTAAATGTCACCAGTTGTTAGAAATATTTTATATTGCTTCATTCAATTACAATTAACATTTTCAATTAACAAATAATCAGATCTTGATGAAACCTTGCCCATGTGTGAGTGATTACTGTAACAGGAAGCAACCTGCTAACACAATGAACTGTTATTTTCACAAAGCCAAATCCAAATGATTGAAGAAATATATGTCACATCATGTAGGATGACTCTTCCACACATAGAGGATGGAGCAACAGGGAGAAGAGGAGCTACAGCCAAGCACCAACAGTAGATCTTGCGAGGAAAAAATTGTTGTAGCTCGTGATGAACCACTTGCCTGGAGAATGAATATTATTGCCTGCCAGTGCAATAATAGAGGGGGATGTGGAGAACAGCTGAAAACTGGGCTGCCTTCCTATGTGATGTGGACTATAATAGAACTTTATTTATTATCAGTGTGCACAATGTGAATCAATAGAATTGCTCCACTAAGTTACTTAAAAATAGATGCTTAGAAAATTTATGCCATGTTACTAGATGTTCAGTTTATGAAAGGCTCTGTAAATTGAATTTATTTTTTTATGTAATTTCTCAAAAACCATGTTGTATTGTGTACTTAACATACTTTGTCACTTGTACTGTGAAAATGTTCATTTATATCCAGATTGTAAATGTCATTTGAATCAATAGATACGATACAATAATGTAATGATCACAATTAAGCACAAATTTTAACAATGGAAAATCTGACTGGAATTCATGCCTGTCAGCAGCTCAGTGAGCCATTATTAAACACAAATTTATTATTTGTTATTAACATATGTAATGTAAGCAACAATAGCTTGATTGTAGAATAAGTTATATAAAGCCAAAACATCGTCATGAAAGAGACAGTCTAGTCTGAGGAGTTTGTAGCACAGTCGACCTTAGGAAACACAAAGATGTGACAGTAAATTACAATAAAGAATTGGTATACCTGATCTACATTTTGCAATAAGCATAAAGCCATGAGTAATAATGCTCATAACACCCATTTTAACTAAAAATTTTACAGGACAATGAAGCTACAGTGGAGCATAAAGCCTTACTTGTAAGTTACACAACACAAATATAATAATAAACAGTCTAGGTTGGAATTAATAATATAGTAATAAGGACAGTTTACAGCTCACCACAAAAACGTGGTGACGAGCTGCGACAGGCACATACAAAAGACACACACATACAATACTTCCAGCTATAAGCCATGGCCTTCTTTAGATAATAGAACATTCAAGCTAGCACACAGGCACACAACACAGTCATACAACCATCAGCTGTGCCTCTGTGATTGCGTGAATGTTCTATTTTCTGAAGAAGGCCATGGCCGATAGCTGGAAGTGTTGTAGGTGTGTGTCTTTTGTATGTGCCTGACACAGCTCGTCACCACGTCTTTGTGGTGAGTTGTAAACTGTCCTTATTACTACATTATCAACTCAAATATAAGAAATAAGACACAGTCTACAGAACTTATCTTATTTTCATCTTAACATCTGAACTCAACTCTCAGATTGACTTTTATCAAAACTTTATATAAACTTAAATTAACCCCAGCAAATTAGTTCTATCCCATTATTCATACCCACAAAGTAAAATCTTATAGTGGAGGTATATTAATGTCTTTATCATATTGGTGATTTAATCTTAAATTTTGAAGGTTGAAATTATATTTATTTTTCTTAATTTATTCTAATTCTTTTAAAATAAAGTTTATTGGTTGAGGGGTCTAGTGAGAGAGGAGGCTACGTCACATAACATGAAAAATTGAGCTTTGGTCATTTTCAGTATGCCCATGACATGTTGTGTCAACCCTGTGAACTAGAACCATGTGGCATAGCTTCTGCTCTTTCTGAGGCAGTTATTGTTAAGTTCTTGAATGTGCCCCTGTGATCATTTTGAGTGTGAAAAGGTGCTATGCCACTTATCCCCTATTTCAGTTGCTGACCTACCAACACAGAAGTGTTGCAGATTGGTTGAGCAGTGATAACCAAAGAACATATTGTTCAAAACTGTAATTGTTGCTTCTACATCCCTCTTCAAGAAGATACTATGTCATCGCTCCAAAAAGAGGATATACCTTTCCGTTGATCCTTATACGATTACACTTCTTGAAGAAATACCACTGCTCTGTTTACACATAAGATGTATATCAGCCTTGAAGTTAAAAGATCTCATGATACTTATGCCATTTATTCCTCTAATTTTTCATGGTGTTTACCAAAAACTGAAGTCCACAGAAACAATGGACAGTGAGGACACTCCAGAAGAGATAAGAAGATGTTTATGATTGTTTGTAGTTACTGAACAAATAATGCCTTAATACAGTGCTTTAGAAAACTCGATTTATCTTAATTTCTCCTCAGAGTGGCTTACATAGCTCTCTGTTTCACTAGACCCCTGAGTTTATTATTTGGGTAGCTATAAGTATGAGAGCTCCAATTCCTTACTCTTCTTGACTTCCTCCAGGCATGATTATTTCTGCTCCTGGTTCTATTTTGGTTCATCCATCTACTTTTTTAGTGCTGGTGCTAAATTATTAATTTACTTTTCCATTTTTTTGTACTTACCTCTGTTGTTGGGTTTAGAATTAATTGGTTTCATGCCAATATTTATAGCTGCTCTTGGAGCACATTTGGAGAACAATATTTCTCTTTCAATTTTAAGTCAGATTCAGATGATAAGAATTTTGGCAACTTGTTATCCAAAACGGTTTTTTTTTATTTTATTTTTTATTTTTTTATTTTTATTTTTTTTATTTTTTTTTTTTTAATATTCTCAAGATTTTTTTTATGAATTCCATTGTAAATGTTATGCCTGAAATTTATAATTGTTTCAAGGTTTCTAGATTATCTCTATGTGGAATATCTTTTTAGCTAGGATTTAATTCTTGGGATAGCTTGTTTAAGATAAGTTAATTGCTTAATGTTCTATGTTTTTTTAAATATGAAATAATCAGATATCTCAGGTGTTACAGGGTACTGAAGTACATTTGATGGTGAAGTTGAAAATTTGTGCTGGAGTAGTAATTGAACCCAGATTTTCCACATGGGACCAGTGGTTCTCCAAATGCACACTACCCCTTCCCATTTCTTTCTCTTGCCTGCAGCTTTGACTATACACCCCCAATGGATTGGGCATGTTTGTGCATCCACACAGAAATTATTACTTGCCTGTTGGAGGCACATATTCAATTACTAGTATAGATATGGTGTCTGTTCCTTTAGACATGTCCATATCATCATAGCCTATGTTTACCTCCAACAGGCAGGCAAATGACAATGTCTGTGCATATGCACAATCACACCTGATCCCTTTCAGAAATAAAGCCAAAGGTGAGAACAAGAGGAAGTAATGGGCTGGAGACACTTCAGTCATAGTGTGTGATAAGCTGGGAATTTGGGCAGAATGGGAAGGGTGTCTGGATAGCTGAATTACTTAAGATGGCCAATGGCCTAAAGAGGGAAATCCGGATTCAAATCCTGATTCAAATTTTCAGTTTCACTACACAATTTATTTTAATGCCCTATAACAACCAAGATGTTTGATAATTTCAAATTTGTAAATTTACAGCTGTTAATGTCAACCAGTGGTGTCTGTTCTTTCACACATATCCAAAAGTGAAACAAAAATGTTTCCAAAAATATGTGATTATCTTCATATGATACAGGAAGATAATCTTTTTAAAATTTTGTTGTTGTAAAATTATTAATTTATATCTAAAATATTGTAGTTGGCTATCAGTTTTTGTGGCAGCATAATACATCCCTTTCTCTGGCAAGGCTACATTTAACCTTCGATAGATAGAACGGGTTTATTGTTTGTTAGTGTTTATTATATACTTATATCTTAATCAGTTTTAATGTAATATATTTCTGATTGCTTTATAAAGACAACTCACTGCAAAAACGTAACGATGAGCTGTGACAGGCACATAAAAAAGACACACATATACAACAGTTCAGCTATCAGCCGTAGCCTTCTTCAGAAAATAGAACATTCACACAATTACACAGGCACACAACACAGTTACACAACCATCAGCTGTGCTTGTGTGAATGTTCTATTTTCTGAAGAAGGCCATGGCCGATAGCTGAAGTGTTGTATGTATTTATTTATTTACTTTATTTATTTATTTATTATTTTTTTATGTGCCTGTCGCAGCTTGTCATCACATCTTTGTGGTGAATTGTAAACTGTCCTTATTACTAGATGTATTCCTATATCATTTGTAATTAGTGTATGACATTGAAAATGTTAAGGAAATATTTCCATATTTATGTAGTATTTTTAAATATAAATATATTATTCTCACAGTGAAAATTTAACATCAAATGTGGATAATTGTTCCATTCACATGGATTTGATGTGTCAGACTTAAATGTATCAACAATGACACATTCATTCAAAATAAGAAGACAAATTATTTTGGGCATTATTTCATTCCCTTTTCAAAATTATCTTCTTCATGCACTACTCCAACTTTTTCAAATGATGTGAGAAGTAGAGATTAGATTAGATTAGCTGTTCATTCCATAGATCCATATTGAGGAGATCCTTGTGGATGTGCTGAAATAATAATACTAATAGTATGAATACATATAACACATTATTTTGTTCTATTCAAACATTTGGCACTGAAGTAGAAGGAGTTGGCCACTAGTAAATCGTTCAGGTTGCTCTTAAACTGATCTTTATTTGTAGCTAATTTTTGTATGGTTGCTGGCAAATTATTTAATGTCTGTTCCTGAGCAGTGGACCCCTATTTGAAGTAAAGTAAGTGCTTGTGTAGATCATTTTTGTTCATAGTATTGTATGCATGAATTGAGCTGTTCTTTTGTTTTTTTCTGTGTTTTGGAAAAGGGATATACTATTTATGACAAATTTCATTAAGGAATAAATATACTGAGAAGCAGTAGATAGTGTACCCAGTACACTGAAGACGCTTCAGAGCTTTCTACAGGACGTATGTTAATTTACTCCACAGAGAGTATATATTACACACTTCTGGAGTCTGAAAAATTTTGTTTGTCTTGAAGAGTTACCCCAAAATATTACACCACATGCCAAAGTAAGCACAGTATGCAAGCTTTCTTATTTTTATGTCACCTACATCTGCTGACACTCGAATTGCAAATACAGATTTGTTAAGGCATACATGCAGTTCAGTGTTGTACTTCTCCCAAATGAATTTATTATCAAGTTGTAATACCAGGAATTTAATACTGTCAAGCTCTTCCATCTACTCTTCTTCATACTTTACACATATTCGGATGGAAACCTCTTACGTGTTTGAAATGCATGTAGTGAGTCTTTTCAAAGATTAATTTCAATGAGTAGACTATAAAGCATTTAACCATTTATTAATTTCCATGAAAATATAATAAGCAGAGCTTTATAGAACTATGCTCAACATGCTATTTATTGCAACACTTGTATCATCTGCAAACAAAGCAATCTCTAGAATGAAACTTTAACTCCGCAGTGGAGTGCACTGATATGAAACTTCCTAACAGATTAAAATTGTTTGCTGGAACCGGGACTCAAGCCTGGGACCTTTACCTTTCGCGGGAAAGCATCTACCACTGAGCTATCCCGATGTGACTCACGGTTCCACCCCACAACTTCAGTTCTGCCAGTACCTCGCCTCCCATTTTCCAAACTTCTCAGAAATTCTCCTGCGAAACTCATATTACCTCAGTGGTAGAGAGCTTGCTTGCGAAAGGCAAAGGTCCCAGGTTCAATTCCTGGTTCTGACACACAACTTTAATCTGTCAGGAAGTTTCAAAGCAAACTCTGCTTCTGGCAGTGTAACTGATGAGAGGTGATTAATGTACACAAGAAAAAGTAATGACCCAAAGATGGATCCTTGTGGGACGTCACATGTAATTTATTCTTATTCTGATGATGGCTGATGGCTTAATTCACTAGTCCCTTGCACTGACTCCCTTTGTTTTCTGTCAACAGTGTATGACTTGAACGATTTTGCAGCATTACCCTTGACACCATAGAATTCTAATTTACTTTAAAGGATGTTGTGGTTCACACCATCAAATGCCTTTAACAAATTGCAGAAAATACCTGTTACTTGTAATTTATTATCTAATGAATTACGTACATTCATACTGTATGTGTAAATAGCCTTCATGACGTCAGAACCCTTCATAAATCCAAACTGTATTTTGGACAATATGTTATTTGTGGTCAGGTGATTTAGAAGCTGCCTGTACATTACCTTTTGTAGAATTATCGAGAATGCTGGCAAAAGTGAAATTGTTCAGTAGTTTGATGGTATCTCTTTATTGCCTTTCTTGAATAGAGGTTTAATATCAGCATATTTTAGCCAATAAGGAAATTTCCCAGTTATAATAGACCGGTTACACAAATAACTTAAAATTGTACTAAATTCACAAGAACATGCCTTAATTAACTTTGCTGATATTTCATCACAACTCCTAGAATGCTTTGTTCTTAAAGAGTTTATTATAGAAGTTATTTCTTCTGGTGAAGTGAGTGACATTCATGTACCTGAAGTTATTTGTAAAAACTAGGCATTATTTACTGACCTTGAAAATCCCCTATTATCAGTAACAGTTATAAAGTACTTGTTAAATAGATTTGCCACCCTCCCCCCCTGGATACTAATGTATCATCTACTACACTTAATGCTATCTGCTGCTGTTACTTTCTGGTTCTAACAGTCTCCTCTTTCAGTATATCATGCATTTTTTCTTCTTTTTTTTGCATGATATTGCTATCTTCTTCTCATAGTGCATTGGTTTAGATGTATAAATTACTTTTCTTAATATTTTACAGTATTCCTTGTATTTAGCTAAATCAACAGCATTCCAGCTATGTTTGACTGACAGACACATTTTCCTTTTTCTCTTATAGGAAATATTTATTCATTGTGTTATTTGCAGTTTTATTATAGAATTCAGCTTAATTTGAGTTACTTTTAGAGGCAAATAGGTTTCTATCTTGGTACTGACATTATTAATGAATATGTTATATTTTTCATTCATGTCATGAGCATTTAAAACATCTTTCCAGTTAATACCTTTCATTTGTTTTCTCTACTTTTGGCGGAGTGACTGCTTTCCTGTATTAAGATGTAGCAGTCTTCATAATCTCCTCAGAATCTACACCTAAAACAATGAGCTGCATGCCATCATAGAATTTTGGAATGTCTGAAAGATGACAATTTTTTCAAGTTTGTGAATAAAAAAGATCGGTTGAGACCAAATGCAGTCAATATAGTGAATATTATTGGTATAAATGAAACTTCAATTTCAAATTTGGTTTTTAAAAGTACACAGTGTAAGATGGTCTTCTTTTCAAGTGTAGTTTCTATTCCTTGATTTCTTAGCTCAGACAGAGCAATAATAATGCATAATAATCTAAATTTTTATGGCTGTCTCTTTTTTAATTTATCAAAAGAGACGAATGTGTGTGCATCCCAAACAAGTCATGCCCATCATTTTGACAGCTGATTTCACTGTTATCGTTTCCAGAACTTGTTCACCTTCAACAGCCAAGTGGTTTAGTTGTTTCATAGCGTCTACTGTTTTCATGTCCACAGTCATGTGGCAAGATTTTTTTAGGAAATTTTTTTTACAGAAAAGTGCCTCAGCCTCAGCAGTTTCATTCATTCTACACTGATGTCAAACATGACACCCATCTTGACAAATTATTTCCACACCAATTGTTCATAAAAATAGGAAACAGTTTACCTTCTGATGTACCTGTGGTCACAATTATTTTGCACTCTTTGAATTGGCTATTGCTCAATCATGTACTGCATTTTGGGTGTGATCATTTCCACCAAGTGACCTGACTGCTGCTCATCTTTTGTAGATGTACAGTCATTTTTAAACTCATTTCCCAAATTTTAAACAGTTACACACACACACACACACACACACACACACACAGACACACTAGGAGATGTAGTTGAAACTATATCTCAGATTTTATTAAATGTTTAATTAATTCTCAAAATACACTTTTTCCCATGTAGCGAAATAAACACAGACTTATTACTTCAATCAACTGGACAATAAAACTATGAGATAGGTGTAGCTGTAACTTTACTTGTCTCCTCACAACAGATGGTGCTTACTACTAGAAACATTTTTGAATGCCAGGAGTGGCATTTCTTGAATTTTATAAGGATTTATCAAACAGCCATGATTGCATATCTGTATTTTGTACTTTCTCTCAATATCAACAGCACAACAGGATTAAGTATTACATCTAAATCAAGAGTTCAGGTATTAAAGACAATACTCTTTGCCGTCTTTGTCTCTTCCATCATGCTTAGAGCTGCAATGGGAAAAGATATTAACTATCCTCCTACATGGATTTTATTTCTACAATTTTCATCTTTTATCTCAACATAAACCAGTTGTGGCAACAGTTTCTGCTGGCAAACTGGAGATCTTGAGCATGGGAACAGTGTGCATGTCTCTGTCTGAATGGAACCAGATATATGCAAATGTTGAGATAAAAATAATATGTAGATAGGGTACAACTCACTATAAAGAAGAATGTTGAGCCACTAACAGATACAAATAAAAAGATACACAAACACATACACAATTCTAAATTTTTGGCAGCGGCCTTCCTCAGAAAGAGAACACTCACCCACTCAATCGCTCAGGCACACTCACCCATACACGTCAGACATCTCTGGTCACCCAACACAGTCTGTATTGGGCGGCCTATATATATATACCTCACCTTGTGTATTAGACACATACGCCATAACCACTAGTCACATGGCCAGTTCAAAAATTAGTATAAAGCTACAGTGCTTTGACCTTTACTTGCACAAATCATTTACACACTTCAGCAAGTTAAATGTTAATGATTCTGTGTTAGTAATGAGTAGTGGCACTACCCAACATCACTACAGAAACTTAGTGGTGTCACTACCACTGAATGCTTGTCACCTGTAGCATCCTGTAACAAATACTGGAAGTAACCTAATAAAAAACTGTCATAAAGTGCACTCTGATTGGCCCATTGGTTTAATTAATGTTTTAACCATCTGTATACTGTTCATTATTGGCAGAATACTTCATACTACACAAATATGCATGTAATTACAATTCATATTTAAAATACGTTGATCCAAGGATGGTTTTATAGTCCATTCGTTTTGTGTATAGATCACTTTTACGAAATAATGCAAGATGATTAATACATAATACATTAAGTGTAACTGAAAATACCATGCAGATAACTGTGAGTAAATCTGCTGAAAAAAAGGGCATAATATTTAAAACAAAAATTTATTGGATGTTTATATATCATTCTGAATTGGAAATACAATTTGTGATAGTCTTATTGTAAGATACATAACTATTTAAGCAAGGTGTTGTCAGTCTTTTTATACCTAGCACACACTTCAGTATCTCTGACAGTATAAAATCTTCACACCAGATCCACGGCAATGGTGATTTATAACTTAGAAATGACTTTATAAAATTTCAAAAACAGGTTTAGATTAAGTTCAAGCATATAGTAATATATAAGTACTCAACAAGTAGAAGCAGTACTGAACACACAAAAAATTCACATTTTTGAGCTAGTGGCTCCTTCTTCTGTAAGAAAGGAAAGAAGAGTAATGAAAGCTAGGGATGAGCAAGATTTAGAAAATGGGGAGTGTTATGGATAAGTTTCCTAGAGCCCCAGGTCTATGGAGACTTAATGAACTGGATGAGAGGGAAGACTAGTTGTTAGAGACTGCACTGGAGGATTTTAAAACTTGACAGCTTAAAGATGGAAGATATGGAAATAAGGAAGACAGAGATTATGGAAAGAACACTGTTTCATATGTACTGCCAGTAGAGGACTAGGTGGTATAGGAATGTATGTGTGTGTGGGGTGGGGGCAGGAGGGCGGATTGGGGGGGGAGGTAGTAATTAATGTAAATTAAAGACTGGTAGGTGGTGAGAAACAAGCACACATTGTTCTGTAAGTTACCACCTATGGAGTTCACAGAGGCTTGCGTCAGGAGAAAATATCCTGATGGACATGCATTTTTGCAGCACAATATTGTGTGTTGCCAATATATGCCACTGCATATCCCCACTCATCGTAATAGTTAATTATGTAAAAGCCAACCATTGTTAACAAAACAGATGGTAAATGTCATGGGATTCATGGCTCTCCCTTTCATAATATATGTTTTTCCAGTGCAGGGCTGATATAGGTAGTGGTAGATGGGTGCATAGGTCAACTCTTGTCAAGTCTTACAGTAGCAAAGTCACATGGGTAAGAGCCAAATGATTAGGAAATAGAAGCAGAAGGAGTATAACATATGTACATGATCAAGATATTGCAAAGATTTTGGAGGGCAACAAAAAAGCTATCACTGTGTGAGGGACAAAATGTTAGGCAGAATGCATCTCATTACAAAATAGGATTTTAGAAAGTCTCAGCTTTGTTATTAGTTAGGATGAATGATCATAGAAAGAGGGTGTATACTAGTAATACACAATATCCTGTTGCAGAGCAACCTCAAAAATATGACAGTTGAGCTGCAGCATATGCTATCTGGATTGCCCTCATGATAACAACTTCTTAAAACTCTGTAGGTGGGAGCTATGATTATAACTTGTGCTTGGATCTATTTTCTTGGCAGTACCAGAAATCGAACTCATGTCAGTCAGTCACGCTGACAACTCAGATATGAAAGTGGGCATTTCAAAGACTGCTGGAAATATATTGAAATAATAAATCACAATTTAGAGACTACACTCTAATCACAGTCCTCAGTTTTTGATAGTATCATTACAGCTTCAATGATTATTTATTTTATAAATAAAATAGTGTCAATAATGCAACTTATACACTGCTGGCCTTGCAAAATATATCACCAACAAAGAACAGAGATATCACAGCCAAATTTATTATGGAGATAAATCATTGTACAAAGATCACTTGACTCTAGCCCTTGTGAAGTGAAGAAGATAATGAAATCAGTACTGAGTGTTGCCAATAGTGCTGGTTATTAGTCACTGTTACATACCTTGGCACTGACTCAGACAGCTTCGTATGTTGTTGTTGGCATATAGTTGTCCATGCTGCTACCACATATTGCTAAAGTATATATATATATATATATATATATAGGTTCAAAAGGATGAAACTAATATTATAGAAGGAGACCTTCCAGGTAGGAAAATGGTATAAAATAAAGATTTTTGACTTACCTAAAGTACAGGCTGGTCGATAGGAACACTAAACACACACAAAAACACACAACCATTCGAGCTTTCGCCACCAGTGGTGGCTTCTTCGGGAAAAAGAGGGAGGAAGGAGAGGAGAAAGGGAAGGATACGGGTTTTAAGGAAGTGGAAAAGGAGCCATTCCAATCCCAGGAGTGGAAGGACTTACCTTAGGGGACAAAAAGGAAGGTAAACAAATACACACACACTCACACATATCCACATCCAAACACACTTAGGCAGACAAATGTCTGCCTAAGTGTGTTTGGATGTGGATATGTGTGAGTGTGTGTGTATTTGTTTACCTTCCTTTTTGTCCCCTAAGGTAAGTCCTTCCACTCCTGGGATTGGAATGGCTCCTTTTCCACTTCCTTAAAACCCGTATCCTTCCCTTTCTCCTCTCCTTCCTCCCTCTTTTTCCCGAAGAAGCCACCACTGGTGGCGAAAGCTCGAATGGTTGTGTGTTTTTGTGTGTGTTTAGTGTTCCTATCGACCAGCCTGTACTTTAGGTAAGTCAAAAATCTTTATTTTATACCATTTTCCTACCTGGAAGGTCTCCTTCTATAATATTAGTTTCATCCTTTTGAACCTAACAATTACTTACGTTCATTATTGCTCTGTTGCCTTTCGAAATCTTTTCTGTCCTCTTACTTTCTCCTTCTGTTTTTAATTTTACATTATATTCTCACCCTATATTCGCTCTCATTTTAGTTCATTTCGCTCTCATTCGCTCTCATTAAAGTTCATTTTTCTCCTGGCCAAATTAGCCACATACAACAATCAGTATTGACTTCTGAACCTTCACTAATAATACGACTAACGACTTTTCGTGTACGCTATTCATCATTATTATTTTATTTATTATTTTTTATTTTTTGTTATTTACCGCTTTCATCACTGCATCTCCTGTATAATATCTACCCGTTATCCACATTTACTGTGGTAATACTATTTCACAACTCCATTTTACAATAACCTATAATAACCATTTTCGGCTTTTTCTAGAAACTTCGCGATTATTTCCGATTCTCGTTTTTCCACATTTCCATTCATTCTTCCGACATTCGCGATCATTTTTCTAAACTTTCTATACGTTTTAACCCAATTATTCTTTCGTCAGCTTATAATTACTATTACTTCCGATTTCCGTTTTTCCACATTTCCGTTCATTCTTCCGACATTCCCGTTCATTTTTCAATAACTTTCTATCCGTTTTAATCCCATTATTCCTTCGTCAGATTATTATTATTATTTCCGATTCCCGTTTTTTCACATTTCCGTTCATTTTTCCGACATTCCCGTTCATTTTTCAATAACGTTTTAACCCTATTATTCCTTCGCCAGCTTATTATTATTATTGCCGAACCCCATTTTTCCACATTTCCGTTCATTCTTCCGACATTCCCGTTCATTTTTCAGTAACTTTCATACGTTTTTAACCCTATTATTCCTTCCTCAGATTATTGTCTACCTCATAGTCGTAATCTGCCACTACTAATCAGTCATTATAATACGCTTTCCTTTGATTTTCTCCTCCCTGTAACTTGTTTTGGACGCCAATACAACCACCAAACTATTGTGCATTACATTGTTAACCAACTGTAGTTGACCTCAGTTTCCACCAGGTTCAACTTCAACAACTCTCTTGAACAACTTTATAGATTTCTATTTTCTTTGCTGAATCCTTTCGCTATCTATCCACCTTCAAAAAATTTTTTCTTTCCTTTCTAAATACTTTGAAGTCATTTATTCAACGCATAGTTCTCACTTTTCCATTCCATACATTATGTTACCCTACCTGGACCCCATCAAGTTTTACATACATTCCCTCCGCAAGCATGCTTTCATCCTCGCCAGATTACGGTCCCACATTTTGTTTATTCAGGCATGTCTAACATTTGGCATAACCCCCAAGGGCCTCACAATAAAAGTTCCCATCTCCGGCTGTAACCCATCCTTTCATCAAGCCCTACACCAATTCCAAACAGAACAATCCACAGCCCTCACCCGCCTAATCCTTAACCTATACATCAACTCCGCCAATGAACACACCTGTCAACTCCTATCCCTAATCAAAATCCTCAACCTTTCCTCTTCCGCATCCACACCCGCAGTTCAGAACATCCTCCTACAGGCCAACCGGAAATTAGAACAACATGCCACCCTCCACCTCAAAAAACTATCCCAACTCCTTGTCACCCACCTCCGGAAACAGACAAATGTCTGCCTAAGTGTGTTTGGATGTGGATATGTGTGAGTGTGTGTGTATTTGTTTACCTTCCTTTTTGACCCCTAAGGTAAGTCCTTCCACTCCTGGGATTGGAATGGCTCCTTTTCCACTTCCTTAAAACCCGTATCCTTCCCTTTCTCCTCTCCTTCCTCCCTCTTTTTCCCGAAGAAGCCACCACTGGTGGCGAAAGCTCGAATGGTTGTGTGTTTTTGTGTGTGTTTACTGTTCCTATCGACCAGCCTGTACTTTAGGTAAGTCAAAAATCTTTATTTTATACTATATATATATATATATATATATATATATATATATATATATATATATATATATATATATATATATTGTTAAAGTGGATTTGGTGTAGCAGGAGGTGGTGCACCCTAGGGCACCTGTTCTGCAATCATTGTCAAGTGAGAGATTGGAACAACAAGGAGACCAAGGCACAATCCACTGGGCAATAGTGAAGTTAGGAACATTATGTGCCACATGAGGTTGCACATCATCCTGTTGTAATGAGGCCACTGGCAAGCACTGAAGGTATGGAAAGAAGGAAGGAGGAAGCTTACAGTTTAATGTCCCATTTGTACCTATCCTGCTCTTACCCTTTGTAGTCTCGTTGCCTGATGTACTCAATAGTGTCTCTTCAGTATGAACAGGCCCTAAAACTGTTGGTGCTACTATTCTCTACACTGAAGTTCACAACACAAAGTTTAACTGGAAGTTAATTATTTATTTAGCACCGTAAGTATAAACAATGTATGTGGCCAGTTTGGTTCTTACAATAGTTTTCACGGCAAGAACAGAGTAGTACAAACTGCACTAAATTAGGTGATATTGATAATATGATGCTAGTATTTTAACACTTTAACAACAATGTTTACAGTTATTTGTGTGTGAAAATATCACAGTCACAGAACAGATTATCAAATCAACACAATTAACTAAAACTTACATCTACATATATATTCCACAAACCACCATAAAGTGTGTGGCAGAGGGTTAACTGTACCACTACTAGGCATTTCCTTTCCTATCCCACTCCCAAACAGAACAAGGGAAAGAAAAAATGTCTGCATGCCTCCATACAAGCTCTAATTTATCTTGTCATTGTGATCATTATGCAAAATGTAAGTAGGTGGCAGTAAGATCATTCTACACTCAGCTTCAAATTTTGGCCTTTAAATTTTCTCAGCAGAATTTCTAAAAAAGAACATCATCATTCCTCCAGCAATTCCCATTTGAGTTCCTGGAGCATACCCATGACACTCACGCATTGATCGAACCTACGAGTAATGAACATAGGTGCTTGCATCTGAAATTTATGTCTTCCTTCAAGCTGATCTGCTGCAGGTCCCAAACACATGAGCAGTACTCAAGATGTGTTCGTACAAGCATTTTATATGTGGTCTCCTTTATAGATGAAGTACATCTTCCCAAAATTCTCCTAATAAACCGAAGTCGCCTGTCCACCTTACTCACAACTGTCCCTACATGTTTGTTCCATTTCATATTTTTCTGCAATGTTATCCCAGATATTTGAATGATGCAACTGCATCAAGAAGCTCACTACTAATGCTGTATTCGAACATTATGGTATTGCTTTTCCTACTCATGTGCATCACCTTACATTTTTCTACATTTAGAGCTAGCTGCCATTCCTCACACCAAGTAGAAATTTTGTCTAAGTCATCCTGTACGTTATTACAATCAATTAAAGATTATACCCTCCCATACACCACAGCATCACAGGCAAACAGCCTCAAATTATAAGTTACTCTGTCCATCAGATAATTTATATAGATAGAAAATAATAGCAGTCCTATCACACCACTCAGGGGCACACCTGATGATACACTTTTCTCTGATGAACACTTGCCATCAAGAACAATGTACTGCGTTCTGTTACTTAGGAAGTCTTCCAGCCAGTCACAAATCTATGAACCTATTCCCCATGCTCAAAACTTCGTTAGCAGTCTGCAGTGTGGCACCATGTCAAATGATTTTTTGAAATTGAGAAAAACACAATCTGCCTGTTGCTCTTCATGAATACCTCATGTCATATGAGAAAAGGGCAAGCTGAGTTTCACATCAACAATGTATCCTAAACCCATGCTGATTCATAGAAAGCTTTTCCGTCTCAAGGAAATTTACTATATTTGAACTGAGAATATGCTCCAAAATTCTACAGGAAACTGATGTAAACAATATTGGCTTGTAATTATGTGGGTCAGTTCTTTTACCTTTCTTATAAATGAGAGTCACCTGTAGGTTTTTTTCCAATCTTTATGGTGAATAGGTGACAAATAATTAAAGATTCATGATAAATGCAAGCTAAGTAAGGGGCCAATGCTGCAGAATACTCTTTGTAAAATTGAACTGATATTCCTTCTGTACCAGGAGACTTTTTTGTATTTAGCTCTCTCAGCTGCTTCTCTACACTGGAAATACCTATTACTATGTCCTCCATTTGGGAGTTAATGCATTGATCAAATGATGGTACATTTGTGTGGTCCTTCTGCATGAAAGATTTTTTAAAGGTTAAAAGTAGAACTTCAGCTTTCTCTTTGTTTTCTTCTATTACTGCCCCTGAATGATCAAGAGTGACTGGATAGTGGACTTTGACCCGCTTATCAATTTTACATACGACCAGAATTTTTTCGTGTTCTCTTTTGCTAAGGTATGGCGGTGGTAATTATTGTATGCTTCACGCATCAATCTTTTTATAGATACATGAATCTCTACGAACTTTTGACTTCATCATTTTTGTGTTTTTTTTTTTAACCGAGAGTGCAACAGTATTTGCTTTCTCAGTAGCTTCCTAACATTATTATTATACCACGATGGATCTTTTCCATCCTTAATTGACTTTACAGGCACATATTTGCCAAAACTTTTATTAATAATAAATTTAAATTTAGTCCACAACTCCTCTACATCCATTGTACTGAAATTAAAGGATGTCTATTCATTTTCTAAGTGCAATACTAACAATTGCTTATTGGCTCTTTATAACAAAAACACAGTCCTAGCCCTCTTGACTGGTTTATGAACTTTGCATCACCATTGATGCTATGATGATATCATGATCACTAACTCCTGTCTCTACACTGACTTTGTTAATAATGTCAGGTCTGTTTGTACCTACAAGGTTTAAAATATTTCCATTGCGCGTGGGTTGTAGGTTTAACTGCATAAGACAGTTTTCGGAAAATGTGTCCAAACGTAGCTCACAAGACTGCTTCTCTGTACCACCTGAAATGAAACTAGAGGGGTCACAATCTATAATCTTTAGGTTGATGTCTCCCTTGACTAATATTGCATGGCCCAGATACCTACGCACTACATGGTGTAGACTTTCTTTGGATGACTTTACAACTGCTGGTAGCAGCACTCTGGAGTCGTAAAACACCCAACTATTAACTTTACTTCTCTTAAATCTGTTATATGTGCCCAGATAACTTCACAATTACTCTAAACCTCAACCTCAGTAGAAACAATACCTTTGTCCACGGCATGAACACTCCCCCCTCCAGTAGTGTCCAACCTGTCTTTCAGATATAGTTCATGCCTCGCTAGATATTTCTGAACTTACCAAATGATGATTTAGCCAGCTTTCAGAGCCTAAAACTATCTTAGGACAATACTTTCCATGCAGTGTGGCAGATTCGGAAACTTTGTTTTTAATGCTTTGAAAGTCAAATTTTTGTTCTGAATGTGGCCTGAATTTGCTGTCTGAATGTTGACAGGTGAGTGCTCATCAGAGATAGCCTAAAAAAAATACCATGTGCACTCCACAATTACTCTGCTACCCGAGTAGCTGCTTCTGTAGTGTAGTACAGTCCTGATCTATCTAGGGGCGACCTACAGTACCTCACCCGATAATACAGATCCAGTAATCTGCAGCCATGACTGTCACAGAGCTGGAAAAGCCTCTGGTTCAGACTATCCACTCAGCTCCAAACCAAAGGACCCCGATCAATCCTGGGAACAATGCTACAAATTGATAGTTCTGCTCGCACCTCGCGTGTGAGGCCACCAGCCTTCACCAATTCTGCCAGCCACCTATAGGAACTGAGGATGTCCTCTGAACCCAAGTGACATGCATCATTGGTGCCCCTAACATTGGAGCTCCCAATAACTAATAATTCCCTCCCCCCCGTGCACCTGCTCGGACCCTGCTGAAGGAGTGGCCACATGTCCACTCACAGAACTAATGGGCATGGCCGGACGGCCAGCCTCCACATTGGGCTTCCACATCGTGCAATGCAGACGCCGTTCAACCCGCCACTCCCCTTGCGCAGAGGGCGGCTCGACACGTGCGGTACACCTGAAGGTGTCTCCACAGCAGAGACAGAGAGCAAAGCACAGTAGATACAGTTCACAAATTACAGCATACATTGAGGATTTGCAGTTCATTTCAGTATTAGCGGTACAATGCCAGACTTGTGTTTCACTCATTTCTCGGTATGTATCTACCCGCTAACTAACTAAATCTTGATTATACGGGCTATTTATAGACTTTAATAATTTTGTGATCTCATAACCGGCACAATTGAAAATAGGTAGATCAAAATTTGACATTTGAATTAAACTATATGTTGCTATCACAATTTGACTTCAGAAATTATTGTTTGAATTAATAAAGAAAATTAATAAAGTATCTGGGGTCAATTAATGTTATGATGATGGGTTTCCCAATCCTTTGTGACTGGCAGCCATATTAAATAAAATAATTTATTGTAGAAAATAATTCAACTTTTTAATTATGGCATCAATCAATTAATATAGTTTATCAAAAGGAAGGAAAAACAGCAGCAACAAAAGTATGCAGTCAAAGTCTGGAATCTAACAATAGTTTAGAAGTACATGACCCTGAAAGTTAGTATTGGTACAGAGCTTTAATTTCAATTATTATGTAAGTTAGACTCTTTGGATGATTCCAGATACCTTACTATAAAGTGAAGGTGTTCAGCTATAAACTGGTATGGGTCATTACATTTAAATATACCAACTTTTGCACTTGAAATACTTCTTCAATTAACAATATTTCATTATTAATACATTTCCTGACTTTACTAATTATTACAATGTGTTCCTGTTGTTACAAAGAATATGCTGAATATTAAAATTACATTGGAGAAGACTAATTTACATATTTGGTGTTTTGAGTGTATTTACTGTGCATACTGCCTATGTTTACAAATGAATGTATGAGATTTTGTAAAAAATAATGCAATCTAAAAAGAGTAAATGTTGTGACAGATAAGACAGGATGCTGATCTTGCTTTGTTATATGTTGACTGCGCGATTACTAAAAATAGGGCTCATGCTTGGATTTTTGGGTACGGGCAGAAAAGGAAATTGGATGTGCCCTTCCAAAGAACCATCCTGGCATTTGCCTGGAGTGATTTATGGAAATCAGGGAAAACTAAATTTATATATCTGGAGGATTTAAATCACCATCCTCCCAAATGCGAGTCCAGTGTGTTACCATAGTGTCACCTTACTCGGTTGGAAGGTGTGGAAAGACCACAGGCTTAAACACTTCAGAGATGAAATGCTGGATGGTAAGAGTACTGAAATGTGTAAAGGGCATGGGGGACAGTGGAATCCAAAACCATAATACTGGAGTAGGACCAGTATAATCATGAAGCCCAGTATGTTCTCACCATGATGTCTCCAGACTGACCCAACCATCGAGGTGGGATTAATCAATAACATCGTCATTTGCCAGACGAAAATTTAATGCCAGATATCACTAGAGAGGAAGTGTCTGAAGCATTAGGGACAATGAAAAATGGAAAGGCAGTAGGACCAGACAATGTGCCTGTAGAGGCTTGGAAGGCACTGGGAGACCTCAGAGTAGACTATTATGGGACCTGATGAAGAAGGTATATGAAGAGGAAAAAGTACCAGTGATATGGCAGGAAAGTACAGTGGTACCAATATACAAAAGAAAAGGAGATATTCAATACAGCGTTGAAGATCTGGAAGAAAATTATGGATAAATAAATTAGGAAAGAAACAAAAATCTCAGATAAGCAGTTTGTATTCATGCCAGGCAGAGGAACAATGGATGCAACCTTCATCCTGAGACAGCTGATGGAAAAGTATAGGGAGTGACATAGAGACCTTCACCTAGCATTTATAGATCTGGAGAAGGCGTATGATACAGTACCGAGAGATGTACTGTGAAGAAGTCTAAGAGCGAGGGGTGTGCCAGAAAAGTATGTTCAACTGATGAAAGACATGTATGATGGTGTCTGCACTAAAGTAAGATCTAGTATCGGAGTGCCTGACAAATTCCCTATTATGGTTGGACTGCATAAAGCATTAGCACTAAGTCTATACCTTTTCAATATAGTGATGGATCTGTTGACAGAAGGAGTGCAGAACCTGACTTTATGGTCTGGTAGTTTTGAAAATGATGCGATGATTGTGGAGGAGAGAAAAGGGAAGGTAGAAACAGAGATGGAGAGAGGAAATGGAAAATGGAGGACTCTGAGTTAGCAGGGAGTAGATGGAATACCTGTGGTTTGGTGTGGAATGGAAAAATTATGTTGGCAAATTATCAGTTAGAGTTGGAGAATTCAAGTACCTGGATTCCTATGTAACCAGTACATGAGATTTAGATAAGGAGGTGAGCCACAGGATCCAGGCAGGATGGGCAACCTGGAAACGGGTGTAAGATGTGATATGTGACAAAAGAATAAAGCCAAAGACAAAAGGGAAAAATTTTAAATCAGTGGTAAGACCAGCTATGTTGTATGGTAGTGAGCTCTGGTCATTAAAGAAAGTGCAGGACAAGAAATTAAACATGGCTGAGAGGCATATGCTGAGGTGGATGATGGGGAAAACGAGGATGGACAGAACAAGAAATGATCTTATTCGAGAGCAGACAATTGTAGTGGAGGCATCAAAGAAAGCCCAGGAATGAAGATTAAAATGGTATGGGCATGTGATGAGGAGAGATGGGGCACACCTGTTGCAGAGAAAAATGGAGTTACAAGTGGAGGGTAGGAGAAGAATAGGCAGACAAAAGAGAAGATGGATGGACTGCATCACTGAAGACCTTAGAGAGAAGGGATTGAGCTGGGAGGACACATGGTACCCACAGAAACAGAAGGCAAGAATCAGGAACAGTGATCCTTGAACTGGGACAAGCTGAAGATAAAGAAGAAAAAGAAGAAGATTATTGTCATTACAATCCTGATTCTGCCTTCACAATCAAAATGATCAGATTAGTCAGGAGGTGTCACTGTGACAGACTGTTTAAATGTTACTTTATGCATCACCATGCTGGTCCTGCACTCGGTATTATGGTTTGTGGTGGTACACGATTCCACTTCTGCCCCTTCTTGTATTTAGAACCACTAACGATGGCAGTTGAGTTTAGGCTCAATCTGCACATCTATGTCACGCATTTGTCAACAGCCGATGAGCACTCAGTAATGTTCTGAATGCTCTGCTGCAATTGTAGGCATTGTCAAATCAAACTTGAATGTAGCACATTATTTAGTGGATTTTAGTCAATTTGTTGCAAGTTGTCATTGCTGAAGGTGCTGCCATGTAAAATATTCTATCTAAGCAAATGAGAGACATTATTTGTGGGCTATAAGGTTACTTGAAGTGCAAAGCACATAGTATGTTTACTTCAACTGTTGCTTGAAACTGGCAAAGATGGTGTTGACTAAACATGCAAAACCCTTCATCATTTGTGGGTCAAACTGTAGTACAGATTTCTGGAACACTAACCAGTGTTGGACTCTGCTACCCTCCCAAACTTTTGAGAACTTGATGATGACCTCTTTGCAACAGTATTATGTGCAATCGCACATGGCACACAGTGTTCAAGACTTATTTGTCACCCAATGGATTGCATTGCTGCCTTGTCCTCCCTGTTCTCCTGGACTCTGACCAATTGAAAACATCTGGCTGAAGAAAGGCTCGTCTTGCATACACCAGAGAAGCTTTGGCAATATTTGGAAGTAACATGGAGTGTGGAGTGCTATAACCCAACAACTCATCCAAAGAATTTTTGATTCAATGCAAAGGTGTGTAGCATTGGTTAAACCCAGCAGTATTGGAAAACCTCAATACTGATTTCATCACCTTCCTCTTTACATGGAGCTGTATTTTCAATCATGTGATATCTATACAAAATAAATTCAGCTATGATACTTTCAGTCCATCTTGAGGTTTTATTTTGGAACATGGGTTCTACAGACATTTTTCAAGAGGGGGCAAAAGTCTAAGATTGCCACTTTTAATATACTGATTTGATTAGTTTGAAAGCATGTTGCAACTCAAGAATTAAATTTGTGAAGTATGTTAAATTTATTGTATCTCACATGAATTACCGTTATCACCTTCGTTTTTTTGTGCTACTAACATTTGTGACAGTGTATCACTCTTTTGCACTGGTTCTGTAAACTTCTCCAAACATTTTGACTTCAAAAGAGCCCTGAAACCACTATTGTAATATAGGTCAAGCAAAATGTTTCTTGTTTAACACCACAAAAACTCAAGATTGTGGTGATTGCTGTATATTTTAGTAGAGCACCAGATGATCATTCTATAATGGAAAAAAGAAAAAAATTCCACTGGTGTGTTATATGACCCACTTTAGATTTGCCTGTAGTTTTATAATCTTTTGCAAATATTTTGGACATAAATAATAAAAATATAAATAATAAGAATTGATGGATGATACACTTATGACTCTACTTTTGTGGTAATATCTATACACCCAACACATTAATATTCTTTATGACAATATTTTAACAAACAACTAAAATTATTTGATGTTTAAGTTTAGCTTTGACAAATATACTCTTTTTTAAACTTTTACCTCTTTAACTATTATTTTAATATCTCTCCCACATTTTCATCATCACTTAATTTACTCATTTTAGTGAACACTCTTATTGTATAAATAAGATAGATGCCAATTCCCAATTTTTATTTTATTTATTCAAGAACACCACTTTCGACACTCTATGGTGTCAGCATCTGGTACCATTGACATTAAACTGCTTATTATAGTGTTCCACATAAAATCTGGTAGGCGTACCGGATGATAGTTATATATAAAATCATATGCTGGTAGATAATCAGATATAAAGTGGATGGCTGGTCAAAATGAAAACAATAAAATGTACGTAAAATAATAACCACCATAGTGCACTTCTGGTTGGTTTTATGGAGGTGCTCAATATTTGGCATTCGTAAATAAGTCATGTGACATCCCCGCCTGAAACTCTGTTTTGTATTGCTTTCTGTATTTGATGATTTTCTTATTATAACTCAAAGGTTGTCATTTCAAAGCAATGGCTCACTGAAAGTTATCATAAACACATTGTTCTTAGGACAATGTAGTATAATCTGATGTCTAAAAATGTTATGTTAACAGATAACACTGCCATCGATGGTACGAGAATTATGGATTACTCTCACAGCTGTTCATCATAGCGTAATGGGTAACAAATTAGTTTGTGATGCACGAACATCTTGGATATTGGTTCAAAACTTGACGGGCGTAGTGGCTCAGAGTGCTCGGTCAGAGAGTTGCTGGTGTGGTAGCTCAGTGTGCTCAGTCAGAGTGCTCAAAGCCCTCTGTAACAAAAAAAAAACTGAATCAACGATGGAACAATCAAAATTAAACAAAATGAACCAACATCCACAAAGGACCGATAAAACTGTAGAACCAATGGAAAGAGAGAAAAAGAAAGATGGTGCAACGCTATCTGTAATAAAAAATAAAATAAAAACTGAGCAAAATTCTCAACGAACAAGCCAGAACTAACATGAACAAACGACTGCAAAGCATCGATCTATCTGAAGAATAAAAAATATAAATAAATAAAAATATTAAAAAACAAAAATTCGCCATTCATATTTATCATCATCTTGTTTCCTAAAAAGGTTATCGCACAATCTTGCTAAATGAACACAACTATATCCTGCGAGATACTGAGTTGTTAAAAGGTAACACTGCTTTCTCTGAAAAGTGCATTTGTTCTATTTTGTGAACATACCATGAAATACATGCCAAAAAAATTGCAAACATAGGCTTCTTTATCATATGTGCACAAACTGGGAAGATACTTTTACAATTACTGTTGTAAATGACATAATGATAATAGTAACTTTGTATATAGATTAAGTACTAGAGCTTATTCTGTTTGTTATGTTAGTGGTTTGAAACAGAATATTTGTTCTTTATTTTAGTACAGAACATGAACAAAGTCATATCTGAACTACAGAAAAGGTAATACAATCTGCGTTAAAAGCGTCTATAGCAACTATGCCAAAGACAAACATTTTAGTAGATGCATTGATTATAATTAGTGACTTTCAACATATTCCATTATTAGTGAATGATTTCTTAGGGGAAAAACAGGTAATTTGTTGCAATGTATACACTTCCCTTCCATTTCATTAAGGAATGACAGTTGCCACAGAAATCTAGGACTCCATTTTTATATGAGACTACCAGTATCTTCACATTGTTATTATTACAGTATCCTTCCAGTTGATGTGCAAATGCTTTAGAAGGCCATTTTTCAATTCATTGTTACATATTTCACAGCATGTTCATGAATAGAACACATGCACATTTTAGAGGGAGCATTCTTACATCTGCACAACTCACCATTGCAGAACATAGCTATATTTAATTAATAAGAGTGGGGGAAACCCTTTTACAAGCCAAGGCGAAAAAAAAAAAAAAAAAAATTGTATCAGCGGGTTTTGAACTACTGACCAGATGGATCATAACGTAACATGCTACTCACTACACCACGGTGAACAACTAAGACATTGCTCATTGATTCTCGTACTATTGCTGGCAGTTGCTAATAGCTAAAAATGACATTTTAGATACTAGATTATAATTTATCGAACTACGAACAATGTGGTTTTGTTAATTCTTTAGTGTGCCACTGCTTGGAAATGACATCAAATAAGTTATAATAAGAAAATCATAAAATACATGAAGCAAATTGGCATATGACAGATAGAGTTCTGGGTGAGGAATGTCATGTGACATTTCCTAATGCCTGGCTTATGTAAATTCAAGGGACAGTGTCAAATTCCCATTATTTTTGCAAATATTTCTGTAACAGTGCGAGTTACGAAAGAAACATAAGAGTGGAAAGTTGTAGGGAATTTTCTCTTCTAGATATTCGGTTATTCAATTTTTGTGTCAGATGAACGATTTGTTGGCAATTACAGTTACATTAAAAACGAGTTTTTTTGGTGTTACTAGTGTATTTTTTGTCCAAAAACTTTGAAAAAGTTGGGTTCTGATTTCTAGCGGCCAACAATTATGTCTATAAAATTTGGTGTCGATCGGTTGAACGGTTTGACCTAAAAAGTGGGAACACGCTACGGACAGACAGACATCTTAAAATCACTATTATTTTTGCAAGTGAAAAAAACATAATGGAGCAGAGTTGTAGAGAATTTTCTCCTCTACAAATTTGTTTATTCAGTTTTCATGTCAGATGAATGGTAAAGACATTATTTTCATTTCAGTTTCGAGCTGTCAAAAGACGATTGGAAAGACTCACTTTTAGCGTTACTACTGTAACCTAAAGTGGGCCAAAAGAAAGAAACATCTGAGTGTAGATACCATGAAATAGCAAATGCCTCCACTTGTACCCCCCCCCCTCCAAAACAAAACAAAAAAAATTGTGTATGCTTATATATATGTTACACCTACACATCTCTATAAATGTATGCATCAACATAACAACATTCACTGCTAACTGATAAGACATTGTATTAGTATATAATACACTCATTCTCCTTTCTGCATGGATCGAGTACAATTGTACGTGGCATTAGACTCAGGTGATAAGATTCCAGTTAAATAGGCTTCAGTAGAGACTCATGAGTCAAGTCTATGTATATTCGGATTCAGCAATGGAAACTCCAATAATAGAGGATAGGTAACAACTCACCGTAAAGATGCTCGCTGAGCTGCTCCAGGGCTAGCAGTAGTGCTGAAGCAGATGGAGATAGTGGTTGCGTGTGCATGTGCAAATGAATGTCTTTATTTTCCTGATGTACACCATGGCCAAATATTTAAGTTGTGTGTTTTACATGTTTATCAGTGGCTTAGTAAGTGTCTTAAGAGTGAGTTGTTATCCCTCCTCTACATATTCATTGAGTTCAGATATGAAAGTTACAGAGCTTGCTATGAAGTTTAAAACAAGTACATGGAGCTCATCCCTGATCTCTAATTAGTAGTGCATGCAAAAATATTTATAGGAATATCATTTTGTGTAAATTACAATTTTGCAGTATTAAATAGGATTAATCATGTTGTATCTTAAATGAGATGTATCACAAACAGCATTTCTTCTAATAATGTATTGTTTTCAACAAATTAATGCTCAAACACCATCAATAAAAATTATTATCTGCAATGGTTTAAATCTCCAGATATGAAAGAAATTAAAGAGGTACTTTTGTTTATAGTTTTTTATAATTTAAAATTAATTGTGAAGTTTGATGGGTGGCAATCAGTCTGTCTTTGTTTGCTGTTTGTTGTTTCTTAAACAATGCAATGATTGTTAAGTTGAAACTGTTGAATATTTGCTAAAAATATTCAGTTTCTCATCCTCATAATTTGGATGCTTTGTTGAAAGATTCTCTCACAACTGCCTTCACTTCATTGGCTCACTGAGTAAAGTTTTATAACACTAAGAACATAGATTTTGTTTATTTACCTACAACAGATTCTATGAACTGTATCCACATATACTGCCACATACAAATAGAAACTGTTGACTCACAATGATTAAAAATATTTTGTTTTAAACATGCTCACTCTCACTTGTTTAATTGTACAACCAAAAGAGACTATGACATGTATTTATGTCTGTGCATGCTTCTAGTATATTGTGGATTGGGATTGGGGTGGAGGATGTGGCATTCACTACAAGTTTTGCCTGTCTGTTACAGCTGCTGGGTCATCTGGAGAGATATGCAAGAGATATTTTGCGATGAGGCTATTTCTTTTTTGGTCATATTATGCTTCAATTTAGTTTGACTTATGCAATGTAAAGTTCATAAATGTGAGGGCACTACAAACAGTATACTATGTTAAATTCAAACTGTCATAACATATTGTGACAATATAATGAATTATGTTTTTAAAACCCCATCTGTCCACACCCACCATGAAAACTGGAATGCAATGCACAATACTAGGTTGTAGGGCCAGGTTGGGTACCACTGGACAGAATATAAACATTACAGAAAAAAGTTAGTGAAATTGTTCAATCTCTTCCATCCACCACTCTTAGTCTACACATTATGAATATAAATATCATGCAGTACACAACAGTAAATGTCAGAATAATTTACAAATTAATGAACAATTGACAGAATACATTTGAAATAACAATATTACTACTTTCAACTCATGAAAAAAAGCATAATTTCATATACACTTTCAAAGCTGTTCATAATAATTAATTTACAGTTTAGAAATATACCTGTGTATCTTCTGTTTTTCATAAATCCTTTGACATCTTGTGAATTTCATGGCCTGCAAACAACATGCACATTATTCATCGAAGAAAAGGTAACTTGTAGGAATAAAAAATGTAGAGATCATTAGCATATATATGATATTCACCCCATATTTGTGAATTTAGATATTCACCAAATAAAGCCATCAGTGCAACTGCTATAAATGTTGCAGCTGATAAGGAAATACGCTGTGTCCAGTTGAAAACTCCATATATTGGATAGAGCCATGTTCCATCATAGTAATATGTTGAGTAAAAGCTGAAATTTTTAATGAAATTAATTATTTACCATTGATATTTTTCTGTGTTTATTGCATAGCCATATGTGATAAACACATGCATGATCTCATACTGATATAAATATATATGTCATACTGCATTTTAATGTTTGCAGTAAATTATTTGTGAAATGTGTTGCAAAGTTACACTGTACTGGTGAGTTGCAATCTATCTTTATTATACCAGTATTATCTAACATCTTATTTTGAATATTATTCTATTCATGTTCATGAAAAAGCTTTAATTCTCAAATACTTTATAATTTTAATCTTCAATTCACACTTGATGTGAAAATTCAGAAAGTTAAGTACCACACACTGAATAACTCATTTTATGGAGTGTTCACCTAAAATTGCTTAAAAACCTCGACTACACTATATATATATATATTGATCTAACCAAATGATAAAACACTTTGATAGCTAACAGTTACTGCATCTCAAAGCATATTTTAAAGATTTAACCAAGGTGATTATCTTGAAATGTATGCACACATATCCTAATATATCAGTCACATTAAATAGAATAAATCCCATTAAGATCCAAGAAATATTGCAGTTAAATCATTGCTGGAAACACCATTCATCAGCAATCTATGTTAATGTCAAGTGTTTCAAGTAACCTAACTTGTCATCTAGCCCTATTTATTTTCCTGCATCCAAGCACATGCAGAATGGAATTACACACGGTAGAAATGCTAATGTGTTAATTCAGAACAAATTTAAACTGGAAAAAAAAAAAAAAAAAAAAAAAAAAAAAAAAAAAAAAAAAAAAAAAAAAAAAAAAATTGGTTCCAATCATCAGTTGTGGACACCAGGTATAAATCTAGTGATGGAACATTATTTATAAGTAAAGCTCCGTATAAAGTCAATGTATGGACAGTTTCTCCAACCTGGTGGAAGGAACGGGAGGTATTTTTCTCCTTGGTTTACACTGCCAGAAATGGTTCCAAAATCATCCAGGCCACACTATTTAACAGCAAGGTGATAGGGTCAGTTTGCAAGTTAAGTGGATAAGATTTTGAAACCATTTGTAGCCAAGGAGAAAAAGCTATGTAGTTACTTCCACCAGGTTGGAGCAACTGACCATACAACTGGCTGAACCTTGCAGTACAAATTCACAATGGACATATTTTTTTAACTGTTGTCATTCTGCTCCTGACCCTAGCTGGCCAACCAGGTCACCTAATCTGTCAGTGTATGTTTACTTTGTGTGGTGAACCAAAAGCCTAAGGAGTATCATAATGACCCTTATAGCAGAAATTTTCGGATGAAATGGCAGCAGTTCCAACTGTCCAGTTTCTATCCGTCTTCAATAAGTTGCTGACCAAGTGTGCCTGTAAGGACTGTTGGTCACTTTCAACATTTGCTATAGTCAGGTTATTACTATATTTCCTTTCCCCTGCTGTGTTTCTTTGTACCCTGCAACTTTTATTTGCCCCACCCCACACAAAGTCCATTACAGCATTCTTGCCTCTCTCTCATCTGTTTCTAAGAGAATTATTTGGTAAAAAAGACTGATTTTGGGCATCTTTTTGTTGTGTAGATACTGTGCTGCATCAAAATAAGTAAATGTTGGCACAAAGATTTAAAGATTTAGCAGAGGAGAGTGAAATGCAGGGAGCATATCAAAATTTTATTTAAAATAGGTAGCAGAGCTACATTTAATTTCACCTTAAGATACTCTGTTTTATATCCGTACAAAGTGTGCCATCCTAGAAGCAGTGGAGGTATCACAGGAAATGTATTAGGAGATAACAATCTGTGCAAAGTTAACACAACTGAAAATACAAAGTCTAGAAGATGATAAAATCAGTATTCAATATTTGCTGACTTTAGCCACTAATGCCAAATCATTGAATCAAAGAGGTTCTGTATGTGTTGTTTGTAAACAGCAGTTCATGCTGCCTTCACATATTCCAGAGCTGATCCAGTGTATAAGTGAGTGGTGTAAAGTGGGCCAGTTATTGCAAATCTTTGGCCACATGTTTTAGTTAGGTGAGAGATCAGGAAAACCGAGAATGCAATCCAAGATGTGATGAGGGAGATTTGATCTTAGTGCAGTATCTCTGTGGAGGAGATTGAAAACAAAACAGACATTGTCTGATCTACACAACTTTGATTTATTGACAGATGAGAAAGACAAGTTGAAAAACTTCTTAAAATAAGACACCATCTTCTAAAAAAAAAAAAAAAAAAAAAAAAAAAAAGGCTTCTTCTTCTTCTATGTGCAGGCAGAAGCCTTGAACACAATGAAAGCCTCATGAGAGCAGGCTGTGTAGACAGAGACAAATGACGTTATCCATTGAGGAGTGTCCTGGAGGCACAGTGTCACTGGCAAAAACTCTTCCCGGGAGTTGTCGGTTGCGATCCCTTGGCAGTGGTTCCCAATGACAGTCAGTGGAGAACAACCATCGGGTTGCACCACACCACCCTAAATAGTCATTTCACAGTGATACATGGCAGTCTCAGGCTGGCTGCACGTGACTGAGCGGAAGAAAATTGTTTGTGTGTTGGGTGACTCTGATAGAGCTCGTCGCATACTCTGGTGACTAAGGAACTGCCATTGCCAGATGCCCTGCTGGTATGTACCTGTGCACTACTTCCCTACTTTGCTGGTTGTCTGCTCACCAGGTGAACCGCTGGTACATGACATCCCTCCCCCGCAAAGAGATGAGCCAGACAATGGCCAGTTTGAGAATCTGGATTGAGGTCCATCATGTTGGGTGAGCCCTCTGTTGTGGGGCTAGCCAGAGGGGTGTGGTCAACTTCCATCCATATCAAACAAGGTACAGGTGTTTGCTGCCTCCCATCCTCATGGATGCTGGATGGCTTGGTTTGGCAAGGAATCCCACTCTGCCTGGCCAATGGCCCTGCAACAACAAGAGGTACTGAGTCAACGGCAGTTGTCAACGTAGGGCTCCTAGGGTGCATCTGGTTCATATGTTTCTGGCAAGAGGAGCTATCTGAAAGTTGAGACTCTACCATCACCCATCCCAGTAGTTTTGTAACCACCGTCAGATTCCAATGGCGGCCACGGCAGGAGAACATCAGGACCCAGACGTCATCATGGACAAAACTGGTGTAGCCAACCATGCACAGTGTGCACTACAGGCCATTTAGGATGAAGAACGGAGAGGAGTGATCACTGCAGCCACTCATGGAGCTGTTCAACCGGACTAGTGCTCTCCTGTGGATTTCTCCTGTACGAACCCAAAAAGATGGACATAGCATTGTCCATTGAGTGGTGTGTTCAGAGCTTCGATATTTGATTCTTGAATGTCCATATAAAATTCTCTGCCAGTCTATTGGATGCTGGGTAGAAACGAGCCTTGTGCACAAGTGCAATGTCATTGGATGCACAGAATGAAGTGAATTCCGCGGACATAAATTGAGGTCCATTGTCGGTCACAATTGTCTCCGGTAGGCCTTCAATGGCAAAGATCTGAGTGAGCACCTGAATGACACGAGTCAATGATGTGGAAGACATATGGAAACCAAGAGCCAGCGTCGACTGCAATAAGCCATGAGAAGCCAAGGAATGGGCCCGCAAAGTCCAAATAGAAGCCAGGACCAAGGTGTTGACGCCTCCTGCCATGGGAAATAGTGACATGCAGGGGCAGCTTGATTGCTTTGGCAGGAGGGGCAGGCTGCTATCATGGAGGTGATATCTGCATCGCTCCCTTTCTGGTACACATTTTAACAAGTGAGACGTTTCGTTAACACGATGCCCTAATGACCAAGATTACACAGGTGGAAGACCTTGTGTTGGAAGGAGGCAGGAATGACAACCCGAGGTCAGCCATTTCCACCCTGTAGTAGAGAAACACCATTACAGACAGAGAATTCGTGGTGATGATGCCAATAATTTTGTATATCCAGGGTAAGCATATGCCATCGATCAGATGGACAAACCCGCTGGACCAGTCAGATGATCTCGCACAGGACTGGGTCCTGTGTAGACTGCTTGGCTACTATGTTTGCGTCAATGGGAAGGGAAGTCTAAGTCTAAGTGTCATCACACTTCTGGGTACAGTGTAAAATGAAGGATCCTGATCTACTGGCAGTTGGGAAAGAACATGATGGGTTGTTGAGCAATACTGAATATCATATTAGCCAGAAATAAGGCCCACTGTTGGAGGCGTTGAGCAGTTTTGGTAAGAATGTTTGCATCTCACCGAAAGAGAGGCAGCAGGGGTTTGTGGTTGGTCAAGATGGTAAAACGACAACCATAGTCTGTAATTGTGTTGCGCTATGCTGCCCTAAACAGTCAGAGTGCAGTGATATGTGGCAGTCTCAGGCTGGCTGCACATGACTGAGTGGCGGAAAATAGTTGGTGTGTTGGGTGACCTCTGGCGGCGCTTGTCGCATCCTCTGGTGACTAAGGAACCACCATTCCTGGATGTCCCACTGGTACACATCCGTGTACTACTTTCCTGCTTTGCGGGTTGTCCACTGGCTAATGTGTCACACATTATCCTGTCACAATATTGGCATCACAAGCCTCAAATGTATAGGAGGACAACAGGGTCCAAATGTCAGAGATATAACACTAGCTGGTTAGTGTGCTGGCTACACGTACTTGGGGGAAGGGGGGAAGTGGAATCCAATTTCACACCAAACCATAATAGCAGGAGTAGTGTGTTGGTGCATAAGGCAATAATTCAGCAGTCTTTCACTATGGTGTCACCATATACTAATCCAACCATCAAGATGGTGCAGGTAGAATTGGAATATCTGATGAAGAACAATGTTGTTCTATCTGGGTGTCCATGTTCATCAATCATTTCAGCATTGGCAGTGAAAATGCCTGTGGCTTTGACAACATCCACTCAACTTGAAACCAAATCAAATGATATGCATGGTCTCTGCTTTTTGTGCAACAGACTGAATTTATTGTGATATGGTTTATTATGTCATATAGTAGTCCATCACTAGCGTGCACAAAATATGTCTGCCATCACGTGTGGGGATGCAATGAGGTGAGTATATTTGGGTCCCGTGGCTTGTCATTCTTTCCTACTTCCAGCGATTACAGATCTGTTTCACAGTTGCTTGGTTACACCTGACATGATCAGCGATTTCTCTGAAGGATAAATGCAATCCCTATAGGCAGTTATTCCTCCTCAGCCAACATTGAAAACATGCTGGGAAGATGTTCGCTGCCTTATATGAGATAAACTAAAACTGCTTTAGCAAAACAATCACATGAAACAACAATACTAATATGTCTAATATTGATTTGTTGTCCCTTTTCTGTATACAGCCCTTACAGGTGGCACTGATGCCAATGACTCTCTCAGGAGTTTAAATACTACAACAACGTTTCTGACCTCACAAATACAATATTTATATAAGGAAATTATGTTTCAGCTCATCTGATGAAGCTATAAGTGTGTAAACTAATGAGGAAATTATGTTCAAAAAAATGTTCAAATGTTTGTAAATCTATCGGACCAAACTGTGTGGTCATCAGTCCATAGCTTACAAACTACTTAAACCTAGGTAAACTAACCTAAGTACAACACACACACACACACACACACAGACACACACACACACACCCATGCCCCAGGGAGGACTTGAACCTCCACGGCAAGCAACCGCACGCTCCGCAGCGAGACGCCTTAGACCGCTCGGCTACTCCACCGCGGCGTGGAAATTATATTTCTTGCAAGTTCTTTAATCTTAGTTTTGATCACCTCTCACATGTGATCAATACTGTAACTCTCAATTACATAATCAATTGAATTCCTAAATTCTTAAATTGTAAAAGAAATTTATAAAATATTTTGAACAAAGATTTATTAGTTAGGATTAGGTATATATTACCTGTTTTGAAAGAATGTAATTAGTGTGTTTAAAATGTTATTTGAACAAAAGCACACTCAAAAGATCTGTTGTTACTCTCAGCTTTCGAACCACAGAGCCTTAGTTGGAAACAGAAACACACGCTCTTTCTCTTTGAGCCTTAGTCGGAAACAGAAACACACACTCTTTCTCTCTCTCTCTCTCTCATGCTCACACACACAGACACACACACACACACACACACACACACACACACACACACACACACGACCTTCAACTCCAGCCACTGTGCTGAGTCTTGTAAATCTCCCTGGACTTTCCATTGTTTCTTTTATTTAAAGAAAACTAACAAAAATTATGAAGTAATTGAATTTTGGATTATCTAAAATTCCTATACAAACAAATTTCAGTTATGATAATTATTGTGTACCTTAATGGAAATCTTCTGTTATCTAATAATTAATGAATAGCAGGTTTTGTTTAAAATCATTTTATTTCAAAATTATTAAAAGAAAGTAAGGTACAAAATCTAAAATATTTTATTGCAAATTTTAAACTTATTTAAAGCAAAATAATAGAGTGAAATGGTGTTGTAAATAGACAATTAATGTAAATAAGAAATTTATTATTCAAGAAAATTATGCAAGCACACTGAAATTATAAATGGTTGACAAATACATTTAATGTATATTCAGTACTTCAGTTGTTTCAGATAGGTCATATGATGATACGTTCAGATGGTATTGATGATGAGTCACTCTCTTAATGCTATTAGTCTCATAAAATATGTCTTTCTGTTGCGTAATTTCACCATGGATTTTTTTCCTTAAGTAGAATTTGGAAAGAAACTAAATGTCAAGAATTAAATGGTAAAAATCCCCTCGCCCCCCTACATGGATGATATTGTAGTGAGAGGATCCACAGCTGCTGACCATATTGCCAACCTCCATTCCTTGTTTTCCGTTCTGAAGGGGGCTGGCCTCTGCTGTAATTTCCAGAAATCTTCTTTCTTCCAACCAGTTATTGAGTACTTGGGATACGAGGTATCCAGTTCAGGGGTGCGTCTCGTGGCAGAGCACGTGCGTGCGGTCGCAGATCTCCCCATCCATTTTCCATTCATGAACTTCAAGTACTCCTGGGCAAGATCGCCTATTATCATCGCTTCCTCCCACAGGCAGCCACAGTGGCTCACCCCTGCACCAGTTGCTGCATAAGGGCGTCCCGTTGCACTGGTCTTCAGCTTGTGAGTTGGCCTTTCAATCACTTAAAGTGGCCCTCCTTGAGTCCGCGAACATGACATTGGTAGAAGGGACCGTAGATGTGGGAGGAGGATGGCGGACCCGGAGCTGATCGTGGTGGCGGGTGAGGATCCCAGTAGGAGAACGGACCTCACAGAGAAGACGGTCAAGCCCCCGAACGACCACGGCCAGGACCCAACGAGGATGGCAGCCGTAGCCTCGAGCCCAGACAGCCGAGCCAGGGGCAAAATGTGATAGAGGACGAGGACGGGGTGCGGAATGGCCCAGATGCAAAAGGGACAACAGCGTCCTATGAGGGCGGCCGTGAAGGAGCTCAGAGGGGCTCTGCTGACCTGCTGGGGTGGACCGATAGGATGACAGGAATCGGAGAAGGGCTTCCTCCACCGAAAGATGTGCCACATACTTGCGCATTTGCGCCTTGAAAGTGCGGAAAAACCTTTCTGCTGCCCCATTTGACTGTGGGTGGAAAGGTGGGACTAGGACACGGTGGATCCCATGGGTAGAGCAAAAATCGTGAAAGTGTTGTGAAGTAAACTGTGGCCCATTATCTGGCACCAATGCAGCCGGGAGACACTCAATAGAAAATATCTTTAACAGGGAACGTGTGGTAACTTCCGTGGATGTGGAGGCCAGCCGAATGAGAAACAGGAAGTTGGAGTATGCGTCAATGACGCAAAGCCAATAGCTATCTAAGAAGGGCCCCGCAAAATCGACATGGAGCCGTTCCCAAGGTGCCGACGGAGTGGGCCATGGAGAGAGAGATGAGCGAGGAGCTGCTTGTTGGGATGCACAAGAAGAGCATCCTGCAATGAGGCGAGTTATGTCCCCATCTATGCCTGGCCAATGTACATGTCGGCAGGCAAGCATCTTTGTGCGAAAGATGCCCCAGTGGTCCCGATGTAGAAGATCGAGAATCTGGAGGCGCAATGACGCTGGAACCACAACTCTATGGGAGCCGTCTTCCGTGAACAGAAGTACAATGCCCTCGTAGGTGCTAAGGCGGTGACAAATGGCATAATAATTGCGGAGAGGGTCTGATGCCCGACCCGGAGGACGCTCCGACCAGCCTTGTTTCTCCCGTTTAAGAACGACCCGGAGGACAGGGTCAGCCGCGGTAGCCTCCGCGATCCGTGAGCTATTGATAGGGAAACCAGAGACTACATCTACTGCCGACTTGTCAACTGCAAAACACAAAAACTCTTCGGCACCAAAGACCAGGTCGGGGCCTACCGGGAGGCGCGATAGGGTGTCGGCATTGGCGTGATGAGCCGTGGAGCGGTACTGTATCTCATAATGAAAACGAGAGAGGTACAAGGCCCAGCGTTGAAGATGATGGGCTGCCTTGTCCGAAAGAGCCGCCAACGGGTGGAACAAAGACACTAATGGGCGGTGGTCCATGTATAGGGTGAACTTTGATTCATAGAGATAAACGTAATTTTTTTTTAGAGCAAAAACGATGGCTAGGGCCTCCTTGCCCACCTGGGAATACCGACGCTGCGCCTCCGTAAGAGTTTCAGATGTAAACGCCAACGGGCGCTCTGACCCATCGAGGAACTGATGTGCCAGCACCGCCCCCACACCGTGCTGGGAGGCATCTGCAGCCACCATAAGCGGAACCCCCGGAGTGTACGCCGCGAGGCAGGGAGCCTCAAGGAGGGCCACTTTAAGTGATTGAAAGGCCAACTCACAAGCTGAAGACCAGTGCAATGGGATGCCCTTATGCAGCAATTGGTGCAGGGGTGAGCCACTGTGGATGCCTGTGGGAGGAAGCGATGATAATAGGCGATCTTGCCCAGGAGTACTTGAAGTTCATGAATGGAAGATGGATGGGGAGATCTGCGACCGCACGCACGTGCTCTGCCACGAGACGCACCCCTGAACTGGATACCTCGTATCCCAAGTACTCAATAACCGGTTGGAAGAAAGAAGATTTCTGGAAATTACAGCAGAGGCAAGCACCCTTCAGAACGGAAAACAAGGAATGGAGGTTGGCAATATGGTCAGCAGCTGTGGATCCTCTCACTACAATATCATCCATGTAGTTCATGGAACAGGGGACCGGTGCTAGCAACTGCTCCAAAAAATGCTGAAAGATTACGGGGGCACTGGCCACCCCAAATGGCAATCTCTGATCTTGATATAGGCCAAAAGGCGTAGAAATCATCAGCGCCTGCTTGGAGGCATCATCTAAAGGGAACTGGAGATAAGCCTCTGCCAGATCTATCTTCGAAAAATACTGGACCCCCGTACAACCGATCTATCAGTTCCGCTGGGTGAGGCATGGGAAAAGAATCAATGATGGATTGAGAATTTACAGTTTTCTTAAAGTTGCCACATAAACGCAGGGCCCCTGAGGGCTTGCGTATGACAACTAGAGGGGAGGCCCACTCGCTTGCTGTGATAGGACTCAAAATACCTTCCGCTGTCAGGCGATCTAATTCAGATTTAACAGCACCGCAGAGGGCGATCGGGAGAGGCCGAGCCCGACAGAAGACGGAGCGAGCCATATTTTTAAGTGTAATAGTGGCCCTAAACTTCTTAGCACACCCAAGACCCAGCGCAAACAAGGACAAGAATTCAGCGTGGAGCTGCGTGAGACTCTCGTACGGAATTTGATTGGAAACCAAGCAGACAGAATCGGTAATACAAAAGCCAAAAGCGTGGATAGCGTCAAGGCCGAAGATATTCGTAGCCGTTGCACTGTTTATGACCACAAACGGTACCGAGCGGCTAACGTTCTGATATGTAACTTCGGCGACAAATGACCCCAATAGTGGAATAGGGTGGCCGCCATAGCTAACCAACGCCCGAGGCGGCGAACTTAAAGTGGGGGAGCCTAATGCTTGATGAGTAGCAGAACATAGAAGCGATGTCGGTGCGCCAGTGTCCACTTGAAGCGTGACAGTTTTCCGCAGAATGCAGAGGTCTATAAACAATTTCAGCGGCTGTACGCCGACGCGCCGAAATCGCGAGGGTGAGAGGTCCTTTTGCGGCCCTTAGCAGAGGAGTGGCACACTCGGGCGATGTGTCCGAATTTCCCACAACGATTACACGTGGCCTGTCTGTGCGGGCACGATTCCCGAGAATGGGACGCCCCACACGAAAGACATGAAATCGGCTCGCTCTCTGAAGCGGACGACGCGTGCCGCCTTTCCCCCCACCTATACGACACAGGCGAATGCTGCGGCATCAGAAGGAAGGGAGGGGAGGGCGACGCAACAACCGCCACCAAAGAAACCGGCGCCGTGGATAACTGGGCCGAATCGGCAACTGACGATACCTCCCCCAAAGCGGAAAGTTGACTCCACACAGCCTTAAAAACTTCAAATGCGCACACAATATGCAAAACCACCGCTAATGAGGGATCGTCCGATTGAAGAGCTGCTTGCGAATGTCCCATGCGGCTCGGACCGAAACATACAACGACGGGCCAGCCCCTGCAGTTCCGTGGCCCACGCGCGGTACGACTGACCTGGCTGTTTCCGCGAACGGTACAAAGATATGCGGGTGGACACCACGTGAGAGTGGCGGCAAAAATATGTCGCAAAGAGAGAACAGATATCCGGAAAGGACAGGGATGCCTGCGTCTGAAGCAGCACCAAATCGCCCAGCAAACGAAAAAGACAAGGCGAGAGCCACAAAAGGAAATAAGCTTTTTGCTTACCTTCATCACACACCTGGAAGGCTACGAAGTGTTGGCGTAAATGCTCTTGATAGTCGGACTAATCCTCGGCATTGTCGTCAAAGGGAGGAAATGGACTTGTTGTGTCACAGCCCTAGTCAAGGTGTAAATAGACACCGCGAGGGAATCATTCTGTTGAGCCAAAACTTATGGTAACGACTGAGGATTCGTTACCAACGCGCTAAGGTGTTCTGCCATGACTGCGGCAGGAAGACCACGCTACCATAAACCTCATTGAATGGCCCGGCAGGCAGTCCCGGCCGTTTGACAGCGCACCGCCAGCAGATGGTGCGCAGCTCGCGTCAGCTGTTTCAATGACCGAACTATCTCGGCTGGGCCCGCGCCAGCCACGGAACACGATACTGGCGTGCGCGATCTGAATGGCCTGCTAGGCCATAACAGACTTAGTTACCACAAACCCTTTTTTTAAGCATAAGGAAATTCACCAGTGTACTTTGGAAGGCAGGGGAACCAGATCTGTCATTGACTATAAAATAACAGATCAGAAATTCAGGAAGGCAGTCAAGGACACAAGTGTTTTCAGAGGATTCTTTGATGATGCAGATCATTATTTAATCTGCAGTGAAATTGGTACCATGAGTCCAAAAGTGCAGTAAGTCAGGTCCATATGTAGAAGGTTAAGAGTGACGAAGCTTCAAGACAAGGAAATTAGGCACAAATACATAACAATGATCTCAGAACGGTATCAGTTAGTTGAATGTAGTCATTTACAGTCAGGTTTGTAGATAGGAATATCCAGATTGCACCTATGATATAACATGTTATGTCATCGGATATTGGCTGTCCCCCAGGCGAACAGTTCTTCTGTGACCATTCATGTTGTAACATACCAGGTCATAGATCATTGTCATTGGTTCTTGATGTACTCATACATTGGTGCTCTTGGTAACGGCTGACTGAAATTTCATGGGAATAAACTAATCTGCTACAAATAATATAGGCGACATATAGGATTACAGTTCATTGACATTTTAATTCATTATTAGTGGCCAATTGTCCCCATTTATGGCTGGAATACAAGTCTCATTAACAACATTCACCACAACCCAGTACTTACATTCCACAAGTCAATAACACAAACTTCCACAGTTCGTGTGTGGAATACTAAACTCTGAGGTATACAGTATGGCACAAATATGAAGGATTAATCACTGTAGATACACTTTCTACATACCTAACATTGAAGAACTTTTACATAACTGTTTTAAATTAAAGTTCAAAGTGACGTGGATTGTGTCTCAGACTCAAAACAATACTCATAACTGGCATGGACTGTGCATCAGATTGAGGCTGAAACAATACTCCAAATAATACTTGGAACTGGTATGGATTGTTCCCCTTAACAAAAATGTAACAAGACTCCTATTTATATCATCCAAACAATGTCACTGAAAATTATGTATTGTTAATTCAGTTCATTACATTAATTATAATGGAAAAGTAAACAATTACATACAACTGGCTATAGTAAAAGTTAGCATAAATTATACTAAGTAAATTGATATACATATCTCTTTTAAATTAATATTGTCTCACTTTCAAATATATCTAATTAGGTTTTTAAACAATTACTTCATAATAAATGGTAATTACACATAAACTAATGAGGACACAACTTTCCTAAGATTACTTGTGAAACATAATGATACCGACTTTAATGTTATCAGAAAAGAATTTACTTAGTTTTATCATAAATACTAATTAGCATACTATCTGAACTCTAACAATATGCCTCTGGCATTAACTAATTAATATTTTCCAATTAAACAAACTTCTGTGACACCAAGTAATAGAAAATGATTTCAGCTAGTTATGTTATAAAAAAAAGAATAACAAAAGTTTTGGAAAAGAAAATGATAATAGACTAATTACAGTCATATCTATTATTATGAAACAGTGGTATCAGGAGGTTCCATAATGCAAGCAGATGGGAATAAATCCCAACATGCTTTGTTACAATGCATTCGACCAGTTGTTGCTGGTCATACTAATGTAAAAAGCTATGCAAGGAAACATTTTAGTTCATAAATGATATGTGTAGGTTTGCAAGAGGCCCAGCCTTGAGTGAGGTAGATCCTACCTGTAGTGGAGCTGGAGTAGGTGGTTGTGGGAGAAGCTTGTAAGAAGTTTTGCAATGAGGTCAGATGCATCGATAGGAACCTTTAGGTAGGGAGATTGGTTTGGGAATTTTGTAATGTTTGGCGAACATGTTGTGGAGGTTGGGAGGACAGCAAAAGGATACTGTGGGTGGTGTGGGGAGGATACTTTGGAGGGATTATCTCATTTCTGGACTTGACTTGAGAAATTCATAGCCCTGAAAGAGCTATTTGTTCAGGAATTTCATACCAGGTTGTTACTAGGAGATCAGGGAGATAGTTCTAGGTGTTAGTAATCTTGTTACTTGGAGGGGAAATGGACTACTCCGTTTATAGACGAGGTATGTAGGGCAGTTGTGGGAGAGAAAAGAACAGGACACATTGTTGTATGTGACAAAGGATTCATCAATGGAGCAGATACATTTGCTATGGATACGTAGGATGTAAGAAAGGGAGCATTTGATGTGCAAGAGATGGTCGCTATCAAATTGGAGGTACTGTTGTTTGTTTGTAGGTTTAATACGGACTGAGGTGTGTATGTGGGACTCTTTTGGTGGAGGACAACATCTAGGAAGGTAACATTTTTGTGGAAAAAGACCAAGTGAACTTCAGGTTAGAGAAGGAAGCTCACTAGTTTCTCTTTGCCCTGAGTCCAGATCACAAAGGTGTCATCTGTGAAGTTATACCAAGCCAGGGGGTGCAGCTGCTGATCTTAAGGAATGCTTCTTCTGTGTGGTCCATGAAGAGGTTCGTATAGGATGAGGCCATCCTGGTTCCCATTGCTGTCCCCATGACTTGTTTGTAGGTCCAACCCTCAAAGGTGAAGTCATTGTGGGTGAGGTTTACATTGGCAAGTGTGACAAGGAACGAAGTATTTGGAAGGCTTTCAGAAGGGCACTGGGAAAGGTAGAGTTTTAGGATGGAAAGACCATTGGTGTGGGGGATGGGGCATATATGACGATGAGGAATCTTTCAGGTGGGAGGGGCATAGGGGTGGATTTGAAGCATTCCAGAAGTGGTTTGTACCCTTGAAGTAGGATGAAAGCTTATGGGTTATAGGTTGTTGGTCTTTCAGAGCTGAAATGCATTCTGCTGAGGCTTTGAAGCCTGCTACAATGGACTGGATAGAATGGTTCTCTTTATGGGTTTTAACAAGTAGGTAGAAAGTAGGGGTAGGTGGTACAGGTGGATTGAGAAGTTCTATAAAGGCAGTGGTGAAACCTTGGCAGGGATCTAGGATTTTTAGGATTTTCTGTAGCTCAGCCTGCATTGAGGGAATTGAGTCATGAAGAACAGGTTTCTAGGTAGAGTTTTCGGAGAACTGACACACTCCCTCTGCCACATATTCCTCTCGGTCAACTGTGACAGCTCTCAGATGGCAGGGATTTGGCTGGCCTGATGTTGAAAGTTGTTGAAATGTTATTCAGGAAGGACTTTATGAGGCAATATGGGATGTGAGTAATTACTGGAATGCCTGTAATGGACAGTTTTGGGGAACAGCAAGAGGATTGATCCCTTTGGAAAGATAGTCAGTATTGGTTAAGGCAGAGCTCAACACTAGCTCTATTGCTTGGGGGTTGTGACTGTGTGGTAAAATGGTATTTCTGGTTGAGGTTTCGGGCGAATCAGATCTATGACTAGGGCAAAATGTTTTAAATTAGGTATGGGACTGAAGGTTAGGTTTTTTGACAGGACCAATATCTTAGCACAGTGAGAGACTTGGAAGATAGGATGAGAACTGATTAGAAATTGGTGCTGATGTGTGATGTTTGTATGTAGTGATGGTTCTGGGTGGAACATGTGTTGACATTAGAGAATTCAGTAAGGAGGCCAGGCCTGGTATTTTGGCTATAAGGATAAATCAGGAAGATCATGGTTTGACAACAACATGGGCATTAAAGATGGGGCTATGAGGAGAAGAGGGAGGGTTTGTAGAAGGTATTGTGGTAGGTAATTATGGATGATAGGAAGAGTGACACCATTTTTGAGTTGTTGGACTAGTATGGTGTACAGTTTTCTAAGGTACTGTGTGGCATAAATTTGGAGTTTGCAGTGTTGCTTCTCTTATTATCTTCATGAGAATGTTGATTCAGCCAAGTGCTGAGAAGAGGGAGATTTTAAATGGAGAGAAAAATTGTTGTGATTGCTGGTTACAAGAAGCAACATGTAGTTAAAGGATAAGTTGGGTGAGGACTTTGGAAACGTGATTTTGGAAATCAAAAGGAGACTGATGAAAAGAAGGATTTCACCCAGAGATAAGAACTTTTAAAGTGAGTGCTTTAGGGGAAGTTTAAAATATCAAACAGGACTGATGGAAAAAGTATGTGGCATTGAAGTTTGACTATAGTAAAGGCATGTTCTCAGAATGACTGCAAGAACTGTAGTATGATATTGAGATACAAGATGATTAATGAGACATAGATATGAGAGGAGGGGGAATGTTCTGTTTCATGTGGAAGGTGTGGAAAGGAGAGAAAATATGATGGTAAGTTAGTTATTGAGCGCCAACAAGTGGAGCTAGATTCAGAAAAAGATCACGTAGAGCCAAAAACAGGTCTTTGGTGGCACTAAATAACTCTCATCAGTGCCACACAAGACACTGCCAGTAGCAAATAAAAGATCATCAATGACAAAAAACTGATGGTGAAGCACTTGGTAATGGGATTAATTTATGTTCAAGAGTAAGGTTGCAAACAATATAGTTCAATTTATCTGAAATGTTCGGTAAACAATGCCAGGAAGTCCATTGTGTGATTGAGCACAATTGATCAATAAAAGGAGGAATGTGTTAAATAAATGAGAAATCTGTTAAATAATGGAAACTCCAGGTTGGAATTCAACAGTATAAGAAGGACAGTTTACAACTCACTGCACAATGTGCTGCGATAAGCACATAAAAAAGACACACAAATACAACACTTAGCTATTGGCCATGGCCTTCTTCAGAAAAAAGAGCATTCATGCAAACACCCAGGCACACTTCAAGTCACAAAACCATCATCTTCAGCTGCCGCATTCAAAATCACACTCTGCGGTGAGGGAATAGGAGAGTTAAAGGAGGGAGACAGAAAAGTTGTCATTTGGTGGGGATGGATACAGCCTTGCCTTATGGACCATGAATGTATTACATAGATGGAACAAGAAGGGGGAAGGTGGGGCCTTCCACAGCAAAACAAAACAAACCCACATGCACAGACAAAATGGGAGAGGTGGAGGATAGAGGAGGAAGGAACTGTTGGGTGTGGACAAAAAGGGGGTTATCATAGATTGAGGTCTGTATAATTCCAGAAATAGAGAATATAGTGTAAGGATATGTAGTTCAGAAAAACTGGGTGGTGGGTGGTAGGATACAGATGGCGCAGATTACGATGTTGTGCCACAGGGTGGTCTACCTTGTGTTTGGTCACAGTATGGTGTTGGCCATTCATCCTAATGGACAGCTGGTTATTGGTCATGCCAATAGAGAAACCTGTGCAGTGATTGCAGCACAGTTGGTAAATTACATGGCTGCTTTAGAGGTGGCCCAACCTCTGATTGGGTAGGATAAGTAACATCAAATAAACGATGCCCAGAGATAGGTAGGACAAGCTGCAATGGGACTGGAATACAAAGTGCTGGATGGATGAATTTGACAGGTATTGCAGCAGGTTCTTCCACAGATCCCTGTGGCAGTGGGTTGGAGTTCAGGATGGCATAGGGATGGACGAGGATGTTATAGAGATTGGGAGGGTGACAGAGTAGCACTTTAGGAGAGGTAGGAAGGATCTTAGGCAGGATGTCTCTCATTTCTGGGTATAAGGACAGAAAATCAAAACCTTAAAAAGGATGCAGTTTAGTTGTTCAAGTCCAGGATAGTACTAGGTGACATGGGGAGCACTCTTTTGTGAATGGTTACTGGTGGTAGAGAGAGGATTTGGGGTGTGTGTCATGGGAGATCTTGTTGCAGACTATGTCTGTAGGGTTCTTTCTGTCTGTGAGAAACTTTGTGAGACCCTCAGAAAATTGAGGAAGAGAGTTCTTGTCACTGCAGATATGCAGTCCATGGGTGGTTAGGCTGTAAGGGAGGATTTTTTTTTTATGTGGATGGGATGGCAAATGTCAAAGTGAAGATACTGTTGGTGGTTGGTAGGTTTAATATGAACACATTGCTGTTCTCAGGAAGAGAATAGTATCAGCATGCTATGCACCAGAATAATAAATGCAGCTCATGTACTAGGACAGAATATTTTGTATATGTTCATTACTTAATTAGTTATGGTATAACCTTCTGGGAAACAAATGGACAAAATAAACTAACATTCAAGCTACAAAAAAGGGCTGTAAGATCACGACAAACAGCAGCTTGAGGACCCATTTTACACAATTATTTAAATCCATGGAAATACAGAGTGTTCCATATCAATACTTTTGCAAATAGTTTTCTATATCAAGGAAGACACTGATTAATATCCATGAAATAACTCCATAAGTGAACATGAATCCAGGTTCAACTGTACCTACCTGTACATCTCAATAGGAGAATAAATGAGTAAGTATATGATGGAATCAAACTATATAACAAACTTCCTCAAGGGATCAAAGATAAAAATGAAATGCAGGACTTCAGAAACTCCCTAAAATATCTATTAGAGAAATGCTTCTATACTGTCCAGGACTACATGAATTAACATGTAAACATATGTGTGTAAAATATCAACAGGTATTAATTGGCAAAAGATTATGTAACTAGAAACATGTATCTTAACTGAATATATTTATTTGTGTAACTGTATCTGGTGTATTTAAGAATTTATTTCTGTATTGTACAGAAATATGATGATAAAATCCATACAAGTTTTATTGTATACAGATGGATGAACAAATAAGTAAATAAAATTAATAAATACAGAGGGTATTGTAAATCTTGTTTATCAATATGACAAATGCCCTAATCTTCATGGTGACTTCGCGGAGAAGTAACTGTGCTTGACTTCTTGTAACAAAATATTTTGTGATTCATAGTTGCCTTTCTGTTATGCTCCATTGAATATTGAAAGAAAAAAAAAATGCCCTCGAGTACATCATCTCCATATCCTTTACAATGATCACTGAGCATTTGACACTGTTCATGTCTGTAATATAATCTACCTGGCCTGATAACAACACTGAATATGAAGAACACTAAAACATTCAAGTGATCATTCTGCCTGTCTCTGAGAACTACTAATACACCTGCCACAAATTTGTACAACTGGATAGTTACAGTCGTAAATGGCCATTCCTTCTGGGTACTTTCACTTCTTTAGTCAGACACTGTATGTCCAGAGAAACCAAAATAACCAAACATTTTTGAAAGCAGTTATTGCAAGTAACAGTCACACCAAGTATGATTTATTTACTTTGGGAAACATATATTAAAATGCAGTTACATACCATACCGCATAAGCCACTGCAATTGCTGCAATACCAAACAGTGTATTTCGCCTTGAAGCAGGATACCAGTGAAATGCTATAAACATCTCAATAAGTGCAGCAATTGTTATATTTGTATGCAGTGCATGATTTATCCAAGAAGGGAAAAAGGTGTCCAGAGCTCTAGGAAATATTAGTTCACGATCTATTGTGTATATAGTCCAGAAAGCCAATGTTACAATCTGTATGGAAAGAAATTTTTATTTCAAACATTTTCACTATTTTGCTACAGCATTTAAGAGGTATTATTTTTTATAAAATTGAAAAACTGATATTGCACTCAATTATCATAGGAACATGAAATATTATGTAAATCAAAAATTGTTTCAAAGTTACAAAAAACTATAATAGTCCAGCAGCAAGTAATACTTTTAATTAATTTTAATTAAAACTTAATTAAGAATAACCCATCTGCAAGAGTTTAACATCACTTCATAAAATCTTGTACTGTGGAACTTCATATTTCTATAACTTCTTACACTTATGAATTTTAACTCTTTTTTAATTGATGTAGTTTAATTCAACTTAATTCCACCATCCTGCCATAAAACTATCAAAGTAAAGCTTAATAATGATATAATTGAAAATGTAAGTAAAACAAAATTTTTGGGTATATGGGTTCAACAGAATTTAAAATGGGATACACATATAAACAACTTATCAAAGAAACTCTTTTCGTTGTCCTATGGATTAAGAATATTGAAATCTACTACAAGTAAATCCACACTAATGCAAATGTACCATGCACAGTTTCTCTCCTGGCTCCGCTATGGAAACATCTTCTGGGGAATCTCAACTTACAGTACAAATATACTCAAACAACAACAACAACAAAAAACCACTGTGGATAATTTGTGATCTCAAAAAGATGGAATCCTGTAAATGTCACTTTATAAAACTGAATCTTCTATGTGTCCTATGCCTATTTATCCTAGAATGCCTCAAGAGAACAGGAAAATTATCCAAAACAAGGATATTCACACTCACTTTACCAGAGGACAATCAAATCTCCACCAAAACTTTCCAAGCGCATCATCATACAAGAAAACGATAATTCACCTTGGTGTTAAATTACATAATGAAATTCCAGATCAAATAAAACTAGCTCCACATCCAGTATTTAAAAAGAAACTGAAGACATTTCTGACAAAGCACTGCTTCTATTCAGTGCCAGAATTCCTGGAAATGAATAACTAAATGACTCTGCTTTTTATGAAAAATTCTATGGTTAAGAGTAGAACATTTTATAGACATTCCTGTAACCTATACACTTAACATCCTTTATGTATAGTTACACTTTGTTCAGTAGTAATTTTCACTGTCTGTGCTTTCCAAATTATTTTTGTACTTGTTTAATGTAAATTTTTTAATTAGTTCTCTTTGTTTTATACTTGCAGTAGTAATTTTCAGTATTTTGTACCTCTGATTATTTGTGTAAATTTTTGAGTGAAAAATCCATTGTCTATGTAATTCTTAGTTAATCATGTTCATTGTTTGTATGATTAGTGTGCTACTACATTCATCAATAAGCAGTTTCTCTACTCCCAGTCTCATTGTATAATTCTTAGAGAGTATAATGTTCTAAAACTACTTTTCTTCATGATAAATGACTTGTCCTATACCATGTGTACTTTTGTACAATATGCACAGGATAAATAATAAGCACAATACAATACAATTTTCCTAGAGATAGTTTTACCCCGTGCCTTACAAAATGTTAGACAGTAGTTGACCAATAAGCATGAGCAGTTGAGTGGATTATCTATGGTCAGAACAAACATTTCTATACATGACATGATGTGAAGTAGATGCTTGTTGTAATACAATTCTTGTATAAAGTGTTTATTGAGATGAACTGCATTGGTCAGTGAGGTAGACACATTCCCCTCATACTACTTGAGACGATCTATCTACATTAGAAACCCTGATTCATCTTACCGTCCAGCAACAACACTGCCATGGAACACAAACCCAGCTTTGTCATTTGGTGCTTGCACTTCTATGACACATAATGTAATGGCATCTATGATTCAAGAAACAAAGTACTGTAAAAGTACCATGGAAACCCAGATAGTATATTCAGCATGACATATTCCACAAAACAACATAAAGCCTTAAAAGACAGTATCAGTATGTAAAGAGTTTTTGTTAAATATTGACTTGCAATAATAGACCTGTACTAGATTTAAAAGTTACCGATAAAATTTTATGTTTTTCTTTCACATTAATATACAGTCAATAAGAAATAAATTTACAGAACTAGAACTACTTCAGAAGTTCTATAATGTGGTGTGTTGTGCCTGAATGAACACTGGCTTAAGGAAGATGAATGTAAGCTATACATCCTAGCTGGCTACAAATTTCTGACTGGATATTTTAGATCCAAAATGGAAAATGGGGGTGCATCAATACTAATATAAAGAGATTTAAATCACAAAGGCAGGTCAACTTAAGCTTGAGATAAAAGAGGGTGAAATTGAGGTAGCAGTAATCCTCTTTCTTGAATGCAGGGTTATTGTTGTGTCAGTTTACTGTGCACCAAAAATCTTAGTGGACCATAATCTGCTAAAATCTTAGTTGACCATGCAAAGAACTTTTTAATTTATTTATTTACATATAAGATATATAACATTTTAATTTGGAGTGATATAAATATTGATATGATTGTACAAAATTCTAAAACTAGACTCCTGTTGGATATCTACCAGATTCATTGCTTGCCTAGATAATGTGATTTCAAATATAAGTAATGAGTATTTAGTTTTAAATGTTATCAGACCTATACTGTCTAACCATAATGGCATATTTGTGAAACTATCTGAGCTTAGAAAAGAGCAAAAAAAAATCAATTGAATCTACACCTATATCACTGACACAGTTAAAAGCTTCAAATGTATCAGATTTTACACATAGGCTAATCAATATTGACTGGGACTCCAGTGCCATGAAGAATGAATCACTGGACAGAGCCTTTGATTATTTTCTGAATATAATCACAACTGCCTTTCATCAAAGTGCCCACTCACTACAAAGCCAAATGGCTTGTTTGCCAAGATGAAACATAAAAGAAGTGTTTCCAAGTGGTATTCCCCTTACTTACATAACATGAGGATCCTAAATATGTACTATGATAAATCATGCACAAATGACATATTTAGACCAAAATATATCAATTTCAAAAAGATCTACAGGAAAGAAATTAGTGCTGCTAAGAAAAGGGCAATGGAAATTACATTTCCAAGTCTACCAACAAATCCAAAGCAGCATGGGAAATAGTAAAAGCTGAATATGGTGCTGTATCCTTAAATGCAAAAGATCTCAATAACTTTTTTCTACATTCTGAAAAAGTTGCCACATCAAATGAAAGTAAATCTGAAAATAACAGTCCCAAGGGGGTAAAACCTCTTATGTCAGATGAAGTAGTGATGCAAGCTGACTGGCCAAATTTTAAGTGGAAGCCTATCCACCCTCAAAATATAATATGTGTGACAGCATCACTCAGTAACTCCAGAACAGAGGATATATATATATATATGGTCTTTCCAATTATATTATAATGAAAATAATAGGACCCATAGTTAATCTTCTGACATACCTCATGAACAGGATTTTAAGAGTGGGTACTTTTTCTGATAGCTTGAAACTAACAATTGTCCTACCCATGTATAAAAAAAAGAGACAGAAACTCCCCTGAAAATTATAGGCCTATTGCTATAATTCCAATAATAACAAAAACCATTGAAGAATTAATGAAAAAGAAAATGAATGATTACTTTGAAATCAATAACCTACTAAACAATACTCAATGTGGTTTTCATAATGGACAATCAATAATCAAGGCAGTCCAAGAACTTATGCTGTCAATTATACATGGCTTTGAAAATAAATAGCACACACAAGCTACTTTAGTGGATCTAACTAAAGCCATTGATACTGTCTCCCACAGCATCTTGATTGAGAAATTTGAAAATTATGGAATTAATGGCATACAATTTGTGGTGTCGCACAAGTCTAAAGTGCGCGCCACCTACTTTCTCCGCACGCCGCCATGCACGCATGGCGCGGCGTTCTTACGACGTCAGCCACGAGCGCCCTCTGCTACAACTCCGCTCGTGGCCACCACTGAACGACATCGTTCACTTGGAACTGAGATAGGAACCAGTTAACGCTTTGGAATCAGATAGGCATCAGTGAAGACTTGGCTATCGGATAGGCACTAGGCAGGCCTCTAGCTCAACTATGTATCAGTATTCTGCAGTACTGAGCTATGTAAAAGTTAAGTATTACTAAGTCTCTAAGAAATATATATATCTCGTTCTAATTTACTCTAGTGTTTCTAGTTTCTGCTGTCCCACTGGCTGGTCACCTCCTACCTGCACAAGCGTGCATCCTTTATTCCTGTGTCAGTCTTTCTACTCGGCCACCGACACCTACGACGGAAACGAGACACAAAAGCGGCGACACAAAGTCTGGGACACAAAACAATTAGCTCTGCTAACAACATATTCAACAAACAGAAAACAAAAGTTGTACCATATAAAGGAAACAAATTTCCTGTTCGAGTCCACGACCTTAATTTTTTCAATAAGACTAACATACGTCTAAGATCGCTAAAATTATATTGATTTATAACACCGTTTCGGCATCTGCCATCATCAGATGTAAAAAACCTCTGCACTTATAAAGTTCAGCATCGGTGATGAAATATCTACCTAGTAGGTATTTTATGTACCTGCTAGGTACATATTTTACCATTGACACTGAATTTTACTGTGCAAGTTCATAGGTTTTTAGATCTGATGATGGCAGATGCCAAAACGTCATAATAAATAAATATAATTTTAGCAATCTAGACGGCTGTTATTCTTATTGAGAAAGCAAAAGGTAGTTGCCAATTCAAATAATAAATCTGATTTTCTCACTGTAAAATATGGAGTCCCATAAGTCTCTGTATTATGATCTTTCGTGTGTAGGCCTATAGTGCATGTAAATGACTTACCAAATTACATGCCATTTAAAACTGTCATGTTTTCTGATGAGACAACCTTCATCATATCAAACCATGAAATAAATCATGTGAAAAAAATGAATGACTTCATGATCTAAAAATGCATCTCAATGGTTCCAGAGGAATAAGTTGACATTAAACAACTGCAAAAACTGAACACATTCTTTTCTCCCCAACAAATCTTGATGACGAACAAGAACTCAGAAAGCCAATAAAATTACCAGGTATTTACCTTGATAATAAACTGTGTTGGAATACCCACAGAGAAAAATTATGCAATGAACTAGCAAGAGTGTTATATCTATTGAGAAAACTAGATAGTTGTGTAAGTGAGGATATTGTAATAATGACATACTATGCATTTATTCACACTCACTTGTACTATGGCATCCTGCTTTGTGGAAATTCTGCAGGAGCAACAGATGTATTTCTATGCAAAAGAAGGCAATCAGATGTATTTTTGGCTTAAACAGCTTAGTATTGTGCAGCCCTTACTTTATTAAACATAAATTCAAAATTTTCCTAGTCTTGACGTATTTACAACACTGGTACATGCAAAAGAGAACGCCCATAGTTAACCAAATCAGAGCAGATGTTCATAACTTTGGCACAAGGAACTCATATTCATTGAACATACCTTGGGCTAGGTTAACTAAAGCAAAAAGCATTTTTTTTTCATATAGGTAAAGTGTACTACAATAAGTTACCCCAAGTGATAAGAAAACTGGGTGTCATTATATTTCAAAAGATTACTGAATATTGGCTGAAACAAAACGCCTTCTACACCATAGATGAGTTTCTGCACAGCCAAATACAGGACCTTACAATATAAGTTTAAAGGATGTGTTTCTTTCTTTTTTAACCAACATATGTATGTTGATGTATGTATGTTAAATTGATGACGTCTTTGCAACTTACTGTTGTCTGCAGACAGATTAATGAATGGCATTGGATATGGTCTCCATCTACGTCAAGAAGGTTTCTGATAACACGGTGTTTATTCTGCTCCACCTATGCCATGTGTACCTATCATACTGCACACACTGATATTTTATGTAAATAACACACTCACCTTATCTGTATACAGATACCTTTCTGGGTGCTGAAAATGCACTGCAGTCATGCTATGGTATCTTATCTTCCAGGAGCTCCATAAATTTTGTGACAGACAGTTACTTTGCAACTGCATTCTGCATTCAACCAAAATCCCACTGTTTCAACTGGAACAAGCACTTTTATGGTGTTTGCCTTGTTCAGTATGGTGGACAGTAGCTCCAAGTTTGTTATGCTAATTTGTCACTTTGCTAAGTAGAGAGAGTTGATTAGTCTCATCGTCCTCTCCCCACCACCCTAAAACTAGAATAATGTTTTGGAGTCATCCATATTATGGTGTGTTGCAAGCACTACTGACAAGTAGTGGATGAGAAACAGTTGCTTCATAGTTATGGTGTTGGTGGATACATGCCACCTCCGCCACCCTTTTGAATATGCAGCCCCTGTTGTGGGACCCTGCCAGCCTGCATGGAGGAGCTGCGCTCTTGACGACAGACAACACCCCCCACCTCCAACTAATCTTCCGGTGCCACTGACGTACCAACTGTCAAACGGTAGTACAGAGCTATAGGTGTCATCTTCAGTCATTCAGCAGGTGTCACTTGATTATCCTACTGACCACTGATGACCAGAGTTGTACCAATGTGCCTTAAAAAACAGTAACAAGCCACACACAATTATTAACCCAAGTTCACCTATCCTACACAAGATTTGGCACTTAGTCCCAGCTCTCTATCGAGTATTAAGGAAAGGCTGATGACATGTTACATGTGGGAATGGTTCACTCTTAGGACATGCCTATACTATTACTGTAAAATTGGTTCTGAAAAAAGGGGTTTTTTCTGCTTATGCAGAAACTACATGCCCCTTAATTCACAGACAATCCTTGATAGTTATCCAGTCCCTAACATTCAAAATTTTATGCATTCCCTGGCAAGGATGACTGTCTTTAGTGTGACTGACTGGTGCAAGATGTATTATTGCTTGGCCACGATACCTAGATGATTCACGTGGTATCTGCTGGGAGCTGCAGGAGGCATATCTTGCACCCACATTACAATTGCAGTGGGGAGAGGAGCAGTAAGGGCAAGACAGCATCAGATGCATGCTGGAACCATTACCCTAACTATGTGTATAGTAATACTTCATGTCAACGAGCATTGTAATATTGGCAGCACCTGTAAATAAATGAATATCTTTCAACTAGTGCAGATTTTCTCCATTTGTAGCAGCACCAATAAGATCATTAAGTTATTGTGGGCAAATTGTACCAGATCCCATGCACCTGACTGTTCAAACTCCTCATTATGCCACACAGACCAAGGTCAAATGTAGCAACACTTCATTGATGGCATGGTTTTGAAACTTTATTGCTGTTACACATACTTCGATGACATTATGATCTCTTACACTGACCCCAAAGCCATTAATTGCCTCTCAAAATGGTTCTACATAAAGCATGTGTGTTTCAATAAAGACAAGCTACACTGATTGCTACCTAGTCAAAAGTATCATGAACTTCCCCACTTTCTATGTATTTTGTACTTCTGTGACCATCATTTATCTCACACAGTGGAAATTCAAGTGCATTCACAACCTCACTCATAGTTCTGTATTCACATGAAAACAGAAACTAAGATGAACTACAACTATACAAAAGGCATTTCACCTCTTTAAGGACTGGGTTTGCCATTTCCTTATGACACCATGCTCAATGTACAGCTTATCCTCACAAGGTGTGAAAGTGATTCAGCTAATTCCTTAGAAACTGGTAGCAAGATATACACAAACTTTCCATTTTAGTCTCACTGACAGTCTGCCTTGTCACCAAGTTTTTTGTAGTGTGAAATTCCAAGTGTGAGAGCCATAAATGGGCAAAGGTATGTTTCATGTGCCAGCACAGTAAAGTGGGCCACCACATGTGGGCACCATTTAGTAGCTTTGAATTCCATGTTGATGTTTTCATCTTGAACTTACTGTACCCCTCCCAGTGTTCTTGGAGTGATTGAACATGTCTCACTTATCACACATAATCAAAGTTAAAGTGATACTCATACCCTACTTTAGGGGTCCATATACACACAGGATAGAGAAACTAAACTATAAAAGAGACATTTGACTGCACCAATGACTGTTTACAATAGCAATTTATTTGGCACATCTCATATCTAATGCACAGCTTGCCCTTACAACAGATGCAAGTGTTTCAGCTATGAGGACAATTCTTCAGCAAGTGGTAAATTGTCAGTGGAAACACACGCCTCTAAACTGAATAGGTTTGCATTCAACAGCATCATTGTTCATGGCTATGAAGCCATATCACACTTCAGGGGGACTATAGAAAATTAACATGTGGTCATCTAAATTGATCAGAAACAGATGTCATTTGCTATCTGCTAAGAAACTTCTTCCCACAAGTTCTGGTACCTTGACCTAATCTCACAATATACCACCAAGGTTACTTAATGATGCGGGGGCTGATAATATAATGTTATATAACCTCTTGTGGGTTTACATAATTGCATTCATCTTGATTATAGCAGGCTGTCAAGAGAACTAGAACACAGGCAGTCTGTCTGAGCTTTCCTTTGATGACACTGATGTCTTGTTTTGACTGTACAGATACCACCACAGGACAAGTCTGTTAATTTGAAAGATCCCTCTTTGAAGCATTCTGCAGACTCTGCAGTACTACCTAACATATATGACAGGATACCAACTGCAGTTTGTTTGGTTGGTGGAAGTATGGCATCTCAGCATGAAAATGGTACTCAATGTTGGTTGTTCAATAGAGACTCTTTGTGGGACTCCTGAGAGTTCACATGGCCTTCAAATACAATTTCAACCATCCCTAACAGATGTACTATATGGAAAATCACTGACACTTCCAGCAGAATTCTTCCTGCTAACTTCTTAGATGTAAAAGATGAAAAATGCATACCAACTTACCCAAAGTATTTACAACATGAAAAGTATCTCACAGCACACAAAGCTAAGACATTACAATACAGTAATTAAACTAGAATGCCTCATTAGATCAGAAACACTAATTTTGAAGAGGAAAATTAACATTCAAATTACTGAGAAAAAGGAACACAAAATTGTAAGAAAATTATGGGCCAAACTTTTAGATCAACAACACGGCCTCAGAAGCACTTCGGAAACCAAACAATACACTAATATCCATAGTGATGTTAGGAAGTGCAGATTAATATTCTTGTTGTGTTGTTATGGTCTTCAATCTGGAGACTGGTTTGATGCAGCTCTCCACCCTACTCTATCCTGAGCAAGCCTTTTCATCTACTCATAAGAACGGCAACCCACATCTACTTGAGTCTGCTTACTATACGCGTCTCTTGGTCTCCCTCTGCGATTTTTTACCCCACACACTTCCCTCCAATGTTAAATTTACGATTCCTCGATGTCTAAGTATGTGTCCTAGCAAGCGATCCCTTCTTTTAGTCAGGGTATGACAAAAATTCCTTTTCTCCCCAATTCTGCTCAGTACCTCTTCATTAGTTATGCGATCTACCCACCTAATCTTCAGCATTCTTCTGTAGCACCACATTTCAAAAGCCTCTATTCTGTTCCTGTCTGCACTGCTTATTGTCCATGTTTCACTCCCGTACAAGGCAACACTCCACACAAATGTCTTCAGAAAAGACTTCCTTACACTTAAATTAATATTCGATGTTAGCAAATTTCTCTTTTTCAAAAATGCTTTCCTTCCGATTGCCATTCTGCATTTTATATCCTCTGTACTGCGACCATCGCATGTTACTTTACTACCCAAGTAACAAAACTCATCCACCACCTTCATTGTTTTGTTACCTAATCTAATTCCTTCAGCATCGCCTGATTTTCCATTATTCCATTATTTTTGTTTTGCTTTTGTTAATGTTCATTTTATACGCTCTCTTCAACACACTGTCCATTCCATTCAATTGCTCTTCCAGGTCCTTTGCTGTCTCTGACAGAATTACAATGTCATCAGCAAAACATAATGTTTTTATTTCTTCCCCTTGAACTTTAATCCCTATTCCAAATTTTTCCTTGCTCTCCTTCACCGCCTGCTCGATGTACAAATTGAATAACATCGGAGAAATGCTACAACCCTGTCTTACTCCCTTCCCAACTGATGCTTCCCTGTCATGCCCTTTGAGTGTAATAACTGCGGTCTGGCTTTTGTACAAGTTGTAAATAACTTTCCTTTCCCTGTATTGTACCCCTGCTGATTTCAGAATTTGAAAGAGTGTTTTCCAGTCAACATTGCCAAACGCTTTCTCCAAATCTACAAAGGCTAAAAATGTAGATTTGCCTTTCCTTAATCTATCTTCTAAGATAAGACGTAAAGTGAGTATTGCCTCCCGGGTTCCTACGTTCCTCCTGAATCCAAACTGATCTTCCCCGAGGTCAGCTTCTACCAGATTTTCCATTCTCCTGTAGATAATTCGTGTTAAAATTTTGCAACCATGACTTATCAAACTGATGCTTCTGTAATTTTCACACCTGTCTGCACCTGATTTCTTTGGAATGGGGATTATTACATTTTTCTTAAAGTCTCAGGGTATTTCGCCTGTCTCATACATCCTACACACCAGTTCAAATAGTTTTGTCATGGCTGGCTCTCCGAGAGACTTTAGTAGCTCTGAGGGTATGTCATCTACTCTTGGGGCCTTGATCCAACCTAAGTCTTTCAGGGCTCTGTCAAATTCATCTCTCAGAATAGTATCTCCTATTTCATCTTGATCTACTTCCTCTTCCCTTCTTACAACATCATCTCTAAGTTCATTTCCTTTGTAGAGCTGCTCTATGTACTCTTTCCACATTTCAGCTTTCCCTTCTTTGCTGAGAACTGGTTTTCTATTTGAGTTCTTGATATTCATAGAGTTGCTTTTCTTGTCCCCAAATGTCTCTCTTATTTTCCTGTAGGCGGTATCTACTTTTCCCCTTCTTATACATTCTTCTACAGATTTGCATTTGGCTTCTAGCCATTCCTGCTTAGCCATTTTGCACTTCCTGTCAATCTCATTCCGTAGTCATCTATACTATATTTTGCCTGTTTCATTTACTACATTTTTATATTTTCTCCTTTCGTCAATTAAATTTAGTATTTCCTGTGATATCCAAGGATTTTTTGTAGGTCTTGCCTTAATATTCTATGAACACTTTAAAATAATGAACCCAGGCAGATTCCAAACAAACACAGAAATAAAAAGAAAAGTGTTGCATCACAGAATCTGTGTTGGGTGGCCAGATATAGCTGTTGTGTGTGTGGATGAGTGTTCCTGAGTGACTGTGTGGATGAGTGTTCTCATTCTGAGGAAGGCCACAGCTGAAAATTTAGAATTGTGTGTGTGTTTGTGTGTCTTTTATTTGTGTCCGTCGGTGGCTCAATGTTCATCTTTACGATGAGTTGTTCCCTATTTACATATTATTAACACTCCTTACTGGACCTTCCATTGTTGATATTTATAAAACCAACATTTCAGTTCCCTCTCTTCGTCATGAAATCTGAAATTTACAAGTTGTATAACAATAAACTATACATTTGTGTTCTAACAGCGGCATATATAAGGAGGGGGTAGGAGGACTACACCCCCTCCCCGGAAATAAAGATTATAAAGAAGAAAATAATTATACTTTTAAGATTTAACGACAAAAATAATTTTTTAAAACACATGATCTTAGTATAGTAAAAGGAGCATCATCACAAACGTGAGTAGAAAAACTTATACAAAAATCATGGAGTTCTTATTTAAAATTACTTAATTTACCTTTACATTAATCTTGCCCCCACCCCCCTCGACCCCCAAGAAATAAATAAATATGCTAGGTCACAGCATACACCAGTATTGAATTGAGTTGAATTTTTGTACTCCTAACACCCAGTAAAAAATCCTCTTGCACTGATACATGCCTGCATTCATTGTGACAAACTTTCCACTAGATTGTCACAGGACAGTTGGTTCCGATGGTCCCACTCCTCAAGGGAAATTTGGCATAGATCTCTTAAATTGGTTGATAGGGTGGCTCATCCAAAAACAGCCATTTTCAGTGCATCCCAGGCATGTTCGACAGTTCCTGTCTGAAGAACGTGCTGGTCATTCTAATCTTGTCATTATTATAGAGGAATGCATCCACAAAATGTGCATGACGAGCACAAGAATTTTTGTCCGTTAAGTTTAACAAGGCCCCTGGAGTAGATGATATTCCCTCAGAGCTACTGAAGTCTCTGGGAGAACCAGTCATGACAAAATTGTTTCACCTGGTGTGTAAGATGTATGAGACAGGTGAAATACCCTCAGACTTTAAGAAAAATGTTATAATCCCCATCCCTAAGAAAGCAGGCGCAGACAGGTGTGAAAACTACAGAACCATCAGTTTAATATGTCATGGTTGCAAAATATTAACACGAACTATATACAGAAGGATGGAAAAGCTGGTAGAAGCCAACCTCGTGGAAGATCAGTTTGGGTTCAGGAGAAATATAGGAACAATGGAGGCAATACTCACTTTACGGCTTATACTCTAAGATAGATTAAGAAAAGGCAAACCTACATTTCTAGCTTTTCTAGATTTGGAGAAGGCTTTTGACAATGTTGATTGGAATAAACTCTTTCAAGTTCTGAAGCAAGCAGGAGTAAAATATATGGAACGTAAGGTTATTTATAACTTGTACAAAAACCAGACAGCGGTTGTCAGAGTTGAAGGGCATGAAAGGGATGCAGTGGTTGGAAAGGAGTAAGACAGGGTTGTAGTCTTTCTTCATTGTTGTTCAATTTGTACATTGAGCAAGCTATAAAGGAAAGCAAGGAGAAATTTGGTGAAGGAATTAAAGTTCAGGGGGAAGAATTAAAAACATTGCATTTCGCCGACGACATAGTAATTCTGTCAGATGTAGCAAAGGACATGGAAGAGCAATTGAACGGAATGGACAGTGTGTTGAAAGGTGCATATAAGATGAACATTAACAAGAGCAAAACTAGGGTAATGGAGTGCAGTGTAAGAAAATCAGGTGATGCTGAAGGAATTAGATTGGGAAACGAAACAATAAAGGAGGTAGAAGAGTTTTGTTACTTGGGCAGTAAAATAACAAATGATGGTCGCAGTACAGAGGATATAAAATGCAGAATGGCAATGGGTAGAAAAGCATTCTTGAAAAAGAGAAATTTGTTAACATCGAATATTGATTTAAACCTAAGGAAGTCCTTTCTGAAGGCATTTGTATGGAGTGTTGCCTTGTATGGGAGTGAGACATGGACGATAAACAGTGCAGACAGGAAGAGGATTGAGGCATTTGAAATATGGTGCTACAGAAGAATGCTGAAGATTAGGTGGGTGGATCGCATAACTAATGAGGAGATACTAAACAGAATTGGGGAGAAAAGGAGTTTCTGGCATACCTTGACTAAAAGAAGGGATAGATTGGTAGGACACATTCTTAGACATCAAGGAATTGTGAATTTAGCATTGGAGGGAAGTGTATGGGGAAAAAATCGCAGGGGAAGACCAAGAGATGGATACAGTAAGCAGATTCAGACAGATGTAGGTTGTCGCTCTTATGTGGAGATGAAGAGGCTTGCTCAGGATAGGGTATTGTGGAGAGCTGCATCAAACCAGTCTCCGGACTGAAGACCACAACAACAACAAGTTTAATCCCTTATCAAAATGCTGCTTATATGGTTACACTACATGTCAGAGGATGTAGTTCCTGTGCTGAATAGCTGTTTGAGTGCCTTCTACAACACCAGTGGTGTACGGTGCCCTGCATAATGACACCCCAAAACATCAGGGAACTACCACCTTGCTGCACTTTCTGGACACAGGCTGACCAGGCTGCCTTCAAAAACATCTCTAATGATTATCTGGTTGAAGGAATGAAGATTAGGGTTTAATGGCCCTTTGACAGTGTGGTCATTACAGATGGAGGTTATGCTCCAACTGCCAGTTAAGAATATCGACTGTGGCCTTTCAAAGTAACCATTCCATCATTTACCTGAATTTTAGGAAAATCATGGAAAACGTAAATTTGGATGGCCAGAGGTGGATTTGACCAAGCATCCTCTTGAATGTGAAGCCAGTGTGTTACCAATGAGCCACCTCGCATGGTTTATCTGGTTGAGGGCAAGTGAGAGTCTCATCTGTGAATAACACTTGATACCAGTTGTGAATAGTCCATTCAGCATGCTGCTGGCACCATGTGTACCTCATTGTGGTCTCTAGGTGTCCAAGCTGGACCTCAGCATGGACACTGGAAGAGAAGATGTATGCCTTGCAACCTATTATGTACAGTTTGAGTCAAAAAATGACATTCTGTGGCTGCTTAAGAATCATTATTCAGCATGGGGCAGTCCTCTAAGTGTTACTCTGAGTTGAAATCCATAAGCAGTAGTCACCATTTGTGTGGTAGCCTTTGGATGGCCAGAGCAACGAAGCCATCAACAATTTCTTTATGTCCTTACCTCCTCCACATATGAACGGCATCGGTTTGTTTCACTATGAGATGTCTGCAAACTTTCCCTGATGAGAGTACCTCCTGACACAAAGTAACAATGTGGATATTATCGCTTTACAGAATTAACCTTCTAGGCATGGCTGAACTACAGTCAACATGAGCAGTGTACTTCATTCCTGGTGTTATGACTGGAACTGATAAGCTGTCTTACCCACTCTGTACTGCTCATGCATGACTGTTTACATCATGGGCTGAGTGACATATATGGGCAATCTAAGGAACTGTGTTCCCGATGCAACATACACTTTCAGTGCCAGTGTTCAGGAGACCTTGCAACCAGGGTGATATTATATGTCAAGTTAACAATCTGTCTGGAAGGAATACATATAATAGCACTATTTAATAAAAAATAGTTTATGAATATTCATATATTTAGACACATTGCACAGGTAATATATCTATAAAACAAATAAGAAAACATACCTTTTGCTGAGCTTGTAGCAACAACATAAAAGTTACTTTGGACAAAGAATACAAATGTATTCTTCTCTACTACAGAGAAATAATTTAGCTAAATATGATATTATTTCTAAATTAAACTAGAATTAATCTGGAGATATTTGTACTTACAACTGACAATGGAAATACAAATGTCCTGAAAGTGTAATTGTTTATTTTCCTCACATATTGTTTGACATGTTGCAAATGGCTACTTGACTGCTGTTCTAGTATATCTTGGACAGCACACAGAGCAAAATGAAACAATTGTATTTCCTGTAAGCAAAGCAGATAAAATTTATGAGCTGTAGTTAGTTTTGCTTATGAAGCAGTGTCATTACTTTTATGTAGCTCATGTTTATATTACATGAAATTGTGCAAAATAAAATATGAGACTGATTATGGTAGTTAACTACATAAATGTGGGACATAATTACTATTTAAATTGATAAATATATGACCATGTTGGTTTGGAAACATTTTTCCACACAAGCAAGACATCATTTGACACAAACTCTTCACTTTTCCTTAGTACAGTTTCAATCATGTCAATTTTGGGTACTGATCGTGATATGCAATTCATAGAAATCCTTATCTCGAGCCACTCTTAGTTTTTCATTCCATGTGGCCACTACAAATTGTGATTTGTTCTGCATAACAATTTTTCAGTTTTGGCAAAATTCGAACTTTGTAATGTAATTATTTTATTTTTTATATTTTCTTGCACTTGCAAACTTTAATTATAAGTGTGTGTGTGTTTTTTTTTTTTTTTTTTTTTTTTTTTTTTTTTTTTTTTTTTTTTTTTTTTTTTTTTTTACAACAACTTTGTACAAACATTGATTTGCAACATATAGGCCTATGCACACATTTCAATGACAAGTGTAACTAACATAATCATTGCTATCTAAAACCTCACCACAGCCTCTGAACTTCCTTATTCTGCTTGTAATCATATCAATTCTCCTAACACTTTGTTTCTGTTTTGTTGAAAACTTTTCTAATTAAAATATAGCTGCCTTGTACTCGCACTCAGTGATGAATATAACTCCATCAATGTTTAATATATTTACTGATTAGGTCATTTTCCTATTCATTTGTTCACTAGTTATGTTTCACTAAGTACATTTAACTAAATATTATTCCTGCCGACATCTGACAAAGAGATTGCAACATCTTTACAACTGTTTATAAGGTTGTGTCAATAAAAGTATTAAAATAAGGTGTAATTATCTTCCCTGAGATGCATGACCATAATGAGATAACCTTCTAGCATGTTTGTTTAAACAATATATTAGACATTTTTCGACATACTAGTTCAAACAAATAAGAGATTAGAAAATCAATAAACCAGTTTTGCACATATAATAACTATGATGTAAAAATACATAAATAAATGCAAAATTGGAAGTTTATGTTATAAACATCAGAGCCAAAATACTTTAGTTTTGGACCACCCAGGCAACCTGTATGACACGGAAGAAATTTATTGGATCTGGAGATATAGCAGAAACTAACTACCTTGACAGTGATCTTCACCACACTGTAAACCACACCTACCCTGAGTCTATGTTCAGCCAACTAATAAGTACACTTTGGCTGCTTCTCTAGAGCAGTGTTTTTCATCCTGTGGGTCAACTGTCAGTAGTGTCCAGCAGAACACACTTGGGTTCAAATTAATTCACCAAAATGTTCAAAGTCTTAGTAATAAGGAAAATGAGATGGACACAGTTGCAGGGATTGATAACCCACATGTCTTAGTTATAACTGAACACTGGTATACAGAAGAGATAATTAGTGTTTGCCAGCCTCTTTCCATGATATTCTGTACTGCCTTCAGCAGGAAAATGAAAAAATGTGGAGGGGTAGCTATCTTTGCATCTAGAAGCAGTAACTTTAATGTAATTGATGTAAGTGCTTTCAGCATACAGGGGATTATAGAACTTGCAGCAATTAACTACAAATGGGGGAAAGAGAACTTAATTATCATAGGTGTATACAGACCCCCAAGTGGAAGCCTTGACATTTTCTTTGAAGTTTTGAATGATCTGCTTGTAGACATTGACTGCAAACACTGTGATAAAAATGGCTGGGCTAACTTAATTCTAGTAGGAGATATAAATATTGACTTGCTGTCTCCTGACTCCAGCATTAAAAGAAAATTGATGCTGGTACTAGATCAGTTTAAACTAAATCCCTTGATAAATGAGCCCACCAGGGAGGTCAATGGCAGCAAATCATGCATTGACAACATTATTACTAACATGTCCCACTTTAAATACACTGCATCAGTTCTGAAGCTTGCAATTTCTGACCACCATGCGGTTCAGGTACTGATAGAAGCTGAAAACCTTCATATTGCAAGCAAAAAGAAACACTATGTAACAAAAAGAGCCACCCATGACAACAATATCGAAAACCTTAAGAGTATGCTCAAACGCTTACAATGGAATGAAAATAACTGTATCACTTTCAATGAATTTGCATCTGACTTCTATTATTGCTTCAATGTCTCATGCCCAGAAACAACCCTGCCAGTAAATGACTGTAAAAAAATAAAAAAAGAATAACTGGATAAACACTGAAGTAAAAACAGCAAGAGAAAAACTAAGACTTTTCCAATGCGCAATGACAAAGAATAGTGATAATCATAGACTGAAGGAAGAGTTTAACAACTATCATGATCACTACAAAAATCTCCTCCTAGAAACCAGAAGTAAACATGTAGCTAACATGTTAAGAGGCTCCAACAACTCTGGTAAAGCTGTCTGGCAAGTTATAAATAGCTTCAGGGACTGTAAGGACAAATCAGCTAGTGACCTTAGTATCAATTTCAAAGGTGGTAACATCAAATGCCCCTACCAGATAGCAAATATTTTTAACGAGTACTTTTCTTCTATGGGAAAATCCATCAATGACCAGTTCAACAACCTCCAGTATACATATAAGGGCAATCCAGTAAGACATAGCATATACTTGACACCTACGAACAGCAGGGAAATAAAACACATAGTGATGTCACTAAAAAACTCAAACTCTGCAGGTTATGAAGGATTGTCTATCAGCACACTTAAAAGGTGCATAGACAACATATCAGATGCCTTGGCGACAGCAGTAAATGACATAATCACAACGGGCATTTTTCCAGACAGACTAAAGATAGCACAAGTAACTCCGATTTACAAGAAAGGTGATAAAAATAAAATTGAAAACTACCGACCGATCTCAATCTTACCTGCATTTTCCAAGGTAATCGAGAAAGTTATTTATAATAGACTAATGGCATTTCTGAGCCTACACAACCTAATATTCGAGAATCAAAATGGTTTTATGAAGAACAAGTCAACTTCAGTAGCTGCAGCACAGCTCGTAGATGAAATAATAACTGCCATAGAGAACAACGAACAAGTTGCTGGAGTGTTCCTTGATCTCGAAAAAGCTTTTGACTGCGTTAATATCACCATACTACTTGACAAGATATGGAACATGGGTATTAGAGGAACATGCTTTGACCTAATAGAGTCATATATGAGCAACAGGAAACAATTTGTCTTGATTAAAACAAACAGTGGGTATTTCAAATCCAAAGTAGCAGATGTCAAATACGGAGTGCCCCAAGGTTCCGTCTTGGGACCCCTCCTGTTCCTGATTTATGTGAATGATATAAAGTACTGTTCCCCAGATAATGAAATAATATTGTATGCAGACGATACAACAATTGTGTGCAAACACAAAGACCACGGCAGTCTGGAAGTGCTGTGCAACACTGTTACTAATGAAATAGTCAAGTATTTCAATGAAAACCATCTAAATGTAAGTGCCTCCAAGACTGCAATTGTAGAATTTAACCCTAGAAAGCAAACAGACTTTGACATGAAATTATCAATAGCAAATCAAACTATTAATAAGGAAAAATATACAAAATTTTTGGGTATCACAATTCAAGACAACCTTAAGTGGGACTTGCACATAGATTCCCTAGCCAAAAAGCTGTCTAAAAATATCTTTGCCATAAACCAGATCAGCAAATATTGTAAAGATATGCATATCCTTAAGACTGCATACCATGCATTATTTGCATCCAACACAAACTATGGAATAGAAATTTGGGGTGGAACATCACAAGCTAACATTAACACTTTGTTGATACTACAGAAGAAAGCGGTCAGAATTATCTGTGGGGCCAAACCAAGAGAATCATGTCGGAATCTCTTTCCAAAATTGGGCATACTTACCATTACTGGTGTATACATATTAAAAATAATAATGTATGTGAAAACAATCAATCCAGATCTAAAGTGTTGGTAACACTGCGCCCGCGCGAACGTTTCGAGTATTTGCTCCAGTAAATAATTACAAAAATCGTTGTTTTTAAGCTATATTTAATCGTTTGCAGTTGTTATAAATATAATATAAGTGTTGTTACATTAGTGGAAGTGTTAGTGTAGTGTTAAATAAGGAAAAACGGTGTAAAAAGTTTATTTTACCTGTCGCGCCTATAGCACGTATTTGTAGGCCTAATTTAACTCGCGCGAATCGTTGTAAACAGTGACTAAAACTTATTTCTAATTACCGATTGTTCTATTTTTCACTCGCGGCGTACAGTAGTTAGGATTTATAAAGTCTGTCAGACGTTAATTTCGTGATTTATCAAAAGTGAATATAGTAATCCGTGTTTATAGGCCTAAATTTTGTTTTCGTGAGCGTGTTTTTTTTAGGCCTAATTTTTGTTTTCGTGACCGAGTTTCTTTATATCCAGTGCCCTTTCGGTTAATTATATTTGCGTGAACAGATTTTAGTGTCTCTTGGTGTAACTTTTACGTTTTAGTCAGTACTTAATCAAGTTTTTACGATTTCTATTTTTACCATGGGTGAGAAGTGCGTGACATGCCGTAGGATCGTTAGTTCCGGGGTGTGGTGTGATGGTTGTAGTGGTTTTTTTCATTGGGGCGAATGTAGTGGCGTGGGAAATGGGGATGTAAATGAGGCTCACCAGTGGTTTTGTAGAATCTGCAAGAGAGATAGGAAAATAATGGAACAGGAGGGGAAAATTGCAGCTCTTCAAGCTGAATTAGATAAGGCAAGGGAGACTCTGAGCAGGTTAAGGGGGGAGAAGGGTGAACAGCGGTGGGAAGTGGCAACAGGTAAGAGGGGGAACAGACTTAGGACAGTTTCAGACAGCTTTGTCCTTAATGTGAAAAACAGGTTTGACCTGTTGCCTCAGTCAGGATCGGATGAGCCTCATGTAGCTGTAACTGTAGAAAGGACACAACAGACTTTCAAAAAGGACTTGAAAAAGGTAGGGAAAACTGAGAAAAGAAAGAAAGTCTTGTTGTTAGGTAGTTCACATGGTAGAGGTGTTGGCCAACTATTGCAGGAAGAGCTAGGACCAGGGTACCAGGTCACAAACCTTTTCAAACCAAATGCGGGCCTGGGTCAGGTAACAGAGGATATAGGTTCTTTATGTAAGGATTTCACAATGGAGGATACCATGGTTATAGTGGGTGGTCCGGGAAACAGCATTGACAGAAACTGTGAATATTCTATAGAGTGTGACCTGGTGAAGATATCAGCGGCAACGAAGCATACTAGTGTGGGATTTGTATCTGTCTTGAGTCGCCATGATCGGCCTCATTTGAACTCTTCTGTCAGGAGAGTAAACTTGGAGTTGGAACGGCTACTCATGTCAGATATGGGGTCCCATATTGGTTTGATTCCTGTGGATGATATCTGTAGGTGGGACTACACTAGGCATGGCCTTCACCTCAACAGGAAAGGGAAGGGAAAATTGTCTGGGCTGATTGCAAGTAACTTACGGGGGGGCACTGTCACAAATGGTAAAATACCAGTGGTTACAGGTGTCAGAGGGATGCCTTTTTTAGGATAGGGAGGGGGGAAGAAAACCAGTTTTGAGAGAGCTTGTAAGACACCCTCAGTTTGGAAAAGCAGATAAACAGGAGATAAATTTTAGCAAACAATGTTTAACAGAAAGTAGTCAGAAACTTCCAGTAAATCTTACTCAAGCCATTAGTATGCAATATCAGTTATCTTTATTACATCAAAATATTCCAGGACTCAGAAATAAACTTGATGAACTACTCATTTGTATTGATGAAATAGATTCCTCTAGCCCAATTGACATAATTTGCCTCTCTGAACATCATGTGGCCACTGGTATAGATATGTTAAACATTCCAGGATTTAATTTAGCTTCACACTTCTGTAGAGTAGATATGGAGGGAGGAGGAGTTGCCACATTCATTAAAAACTGCTATAAATTCAAGAATATTGATATAAATAAATTCTGTCTAGAGCAGCATTTAGAAGCTTGTGCAACAGAAGTAGAATTCCATAACAGATGCTATATAATAGTAACTATTTACCGAGCACCTTCAGGAAATTATAATCTATTCCTAAATCATCTAGAAGCTCTATTGGGTTATTTAACAGGAAGAAATAAAGAAATCCTGGTTGCTGGTGACTTTAATACAGATTTTCTTATGCAGTCCTCCAGTAAAAATTTATTGCAGTCAGTAACTTTGTCTTTCAATCTAACACACACCGTAAACTTTCCAACTAGGGTAACTAAAACCTCTAGGACAGCAATTGATAATATTTTTATAGACAAATCAAAGGAACAAAATCATATCATAAAACCAATAATAAATGGCCTGTCAGATCATGATATGCAGCTCCTTGTTTTAGGTATAGATTCTAAACAGATTATGAAGACTGCAAAATGTACATACAGGAGAGTAGTCAACCCACCAAAAATTGAAAATTTTAGAAAACTCCTCAAAGACATGAACTGGAAAGATGTATATAGTGCTAATGGCATGAATGAAAAATATAATGTATTCATTAATAATGTTAGTATCATGTTTGAAAACTGTTTTCCTCTAAAAGTAATGCGAATTAAACAGAAGTCTATAATAAAACCTTGGATTACACAAGGAATAAAGATTTCATGTAAGACAAAGAGGAAAATGTATCTATCAGCCAAGAGTAGTTGCAATGATGATGATTTAACTAAATATAAGGAATACTGTAAAATATTAAAAAAAGTTATTCAGGTATCTAAACAAATGCACTATGAAAAGAAGATAGCAACATCAGGAAACCAAATAAAAACAATATGGGATATAGTGAAAGAAGAGACTGGTAGAACCAGAAAGGAACAAGAGCAGGTACGATTAAGAGTAGCTGAGACATTAGTAACTGATGGGCATAGTGTGGCAAATCTATTTAACAAGTACTTTATATCCGTTACTGATAGTATGGGATTGTCTGGGTCAGTAAATAATGCGCTTGAATATTTGAAACTAGAATTTACAAATAACTTCACACACATGAATATGTCAGTCACTTCACCACAAGAAATATCTTCCATAATAAAATCTTTAAAAACAAAGAATTCCAGTGGTTACGATGAAATATCAACAAAGTTAATTAAAGCTTGTTCTTGTAAACTTAGCACAATCTTAAGTTATTTGTGTAACCAGTCTGTTATAACGGGAACATTTCCTGATTGGCTAAAATATGCAGATATTAAACCTCTCTTCAAGAAGGGGGATAAAGAGATACCATCAAACTACAGACCCATTTCACTTTTGCCAGCATTCTCAAAAATTATAGAAAAGGTAATGTACAAGCAGCTTCTCAACCACTTAACCGCAAATGGCATATTGTTTAGAACACAGTTTGGATTTCTGAAAGGTTCCGATATTGAGAAGGCTATTTACACTTTCAGTGAGAATGTACTTAATTCATTAGATAATAAATTGCAAGCAGCAGGTATTTTCTGTGATTTGTCAAAGGCATTTGATTGTGTGAACCATAACATCCTTTTAAGTAAATTAGAATTCTATGGGGTCATGGGAAATGCTGCAAAATGGTTCAAGTCGTACCTCACTAACAGGAAACAAAGGGTGTCAGTGCAAGTGACTAGTGAATTAGGCCAACAGTCATCATCGGATTGGGAAGAAATTACATGTGGTGTCCCACAAGGATCCATCTTAGGGCCATTGCTTTTTCTTGTGTACATTAATGATCTCTCATCAGTTACACTACCAGAAGCAGAGTTCGTTTTGTTTGCAGATGATACAAGTATTGCAATAAAGAGTATGTCAAGTATAGTGATAGAAAAGTCTGCTAATGATATTTTCATGAACATTAATAAATGGTTTAAAGCCAACTCATTGTCATTAAACTTTGAAAAGTCGCACTACTTGCAGTTCAAAACATGTAAGAGATTTCCTGACAGCATATGCATTAAGTATGAAGAAGAGCAGATAGAAGAGGTTGACAGTATTAAATTCCTGGGATTACAGCTTGATAATAAATTTAGTTGGGAGGAGCACACCACAGAACTGCAGAAACAACTCAACAAATCTGTATTTTCAATACGAGTGTTATCAGACATAGGAGACATAAAAATAACAAAGCTTGCATACTTTGCTTACTTTCATTCCTTAATGTCATATGGTATAATATTTTGGGGTAACTCTTCAAGTCAGTCAAAAGTCTTCAGAGTCCAAAAACGTATAATACGTATTATTTGTGGAGTAAATTCACAGACGTCTTGTAGAAGCCTCTTCAAAGAACTGGGTATATTAACTACTGCCTCTCAGTATATTTATTCCTTAATGAAATTTGTCATAAATAATACATCCCTTTTCCCAACAAACAGCTCAGTTCATGCATACAATACTAGAAATAAAAATGATCTACACAAGGATTTAAAAGCACTTACTTTAGTTCAAAAAGGGGTCCACTACTCAGGAACACATATTTTCAATAATTTACCATCAAGTATAAAAAATTTAGCTACAAATAAAGATCAGTTTAAGAGGAACCTAAAAAACTTTCTAGTGGCCAACTCCTTCTACTCCATTAGTGAATTTATAAATTGTACCAAATGATGCATGCACTCATACTATATTAGTATTATTATATTATCAAAAAAAAAAAAAAAAAAAAAAAAAAAAAAAAAAAAAAAAAAAAAAAAAAAAACCTTAAAAATTATGTATCTGTATTTATAAGTGTATGTATTTGTATTTATATTATCAGTATTATCTGTTATTCAACTTGTAAATTTTGTTTCTTGACATGTTCCACATCCACGGGGATCCCCTCAATATGGATCTACGGAACAAATAAATAATCTAATCTAATCTAATCTAATCTACATCAACACAATACACGACAAAAACTAAGATACCATTTAAACAGCCACAGAACAGCATTATATGAAAAAAATGGACTTCATGTTGGCCTGAAGCTTAGCAATGCACTACCAAAAAGCCTTGCAGCCCTTCCTAAAAATAAATTAAAAGACCAACTAAAAAGGATCCTAATTGAAAATGCATTCTATTCTCTAGATGAATTCTATGACTATATGAAAAATGTTTCTTAACCAAGACAAGTATGTACTGTAGTTAACTGTTTAGTTGTCAAGTAGACTTAAAACATGTAATGCTGTAGTTAAGTGTTTAATTGTCAGATAAAGACTTAAAAACATGTAATATGTTTAATTGTATAAAAGAAATAATGTCTATATGAAACAGTAATCATTAGTTTATAATTTATGAAACTGACATATTCAGAAGAATAATCTGTACAATGTCAATGTCAATGTATATGTATTATTCGATGTTGAATAAATATTATTATTATTATTATTATTTTTATTATTATTATTATTATTATATGACCTCTGGGGGAAGGGGGGCTGTGAGGGGGTCACAAAGTATTGCTTAGGAATATATACATGTGGCGTCTGTTCGGAAAGAACAGACGTCACATTCTGATCCTGCAGCTGTTATTATTTAATATTCATAGAATATATGACTTCAGCTGCTATTGGGCAAAGCTGAAAATGTGTACCCAGCCGGGATTCGAACCCGGGTCTCCTGCTTTCTAGGCAGTTGCGCTGACCCCTACACCACTGGGGACACAGTGATCACCGCACCTGCAAGGACTACCCATGCACGCCTCCCGTCAGATACAAATTCCCAGCTTCGCCCTGCCCATAGTACTCAAACTCGTAGTTTAACTAATTCCCGTAAGAGTAAGGGCTTCAAACTTGCCCACCCCTCCCCACTAACGATAGGATCATTGCCCGTCACCGGCATATTATATATATATACATGTGGCGTCTGTTCGGAAAGAACAGACGTCACATTCTGATCCTGCAGCTGTTATTATTTAATATTCATAGAATATATGACTTCAGCTGCTATTGGGCAAAGCTGAAAATGTGTACCCAGCCGGGATTCGAACCCGGGTCTCCTGCTTTCTAGGCAGTTGCGCTGACCCCTACACCACTGGGGACACAGTGATCACCGCACCTGCAAGGACTACCCATGCACGCCTCCCGTCAGATACAAATTCCCAGCTTCGCCCTGCCCATAGTACTCAAACTCGTAGTTTAACTAATTCCCGTAAGAGTAAGGGCTTCAAACTTGCCCACCCCTCCCCACTAACGATAGGATCATTGCCCGTCACCGGCATATTATATATATATATACATGTGGCGTCTGTTCGGAAAGAACAGACGTCACATTCTGATCCTGCAGCTGTTATTATTTAATATTCATAGAATATATGACTTCAGCTGCTATTGGGCAAAGCTGAAAATGTGTACCCAGCCGGGATTCGAACCCGGGTCTCCTGCTTTCTAGGCAGTTGCGCTGACCCCTACACCACTGGGGACACAGTGATCACCGCACCTGCAAGGACTACCCATGCACGCCTCCCGTCAGATACAAATTCCCAGCTTCGCCCTGCCCATAGTACTCAAACTCGTAGTTTAACTAATTCCCGTAAGAGTAAGGGCTTCAAACTTGCCCACCCCTCCCCACTAACGATAGGATCATTGCCCGTCACCGGCATATTATATATATATACATGTGGCGTCTGTTCGGAAAGAACAGACGTCACATTCTGATCCTGCAGCTGTTATTATTTAATATTCATAGAATATATGACTTCAGCTGCTATTGGGGCAAAGCTGAAAATGTGTACCCAGCCGGGATTCGAACCCGGGTCTCCTGCTTTCTAGGCAGTTGCGCTGACCCCTACACCACTGGGGACACAGTGATCACCGCACCTGCAAGGACTACCCATGCACGCCTCCCGTCAGATACAAATTCCCAGCTTCGCCCTGCCCATAGTACTCAAACTCGTAGTTTAACTAATTCCCGTAAGAGTAAGGGCTTCAAACTTGCCCACCCCTCCCCACTAACGATAGGATCATTGCCCGTCACCGGCATATTATATATATATACATGTGGCGTCTGTTCGGAAAGAACAGACGTCACATTCTGATCCTGCAGCTGTTATTATTTAATATTCATAGAATATATGACTTCAGCTGCTATTGGGCAAAGCTGAAAATGTGTACCCAGCCGGGATTCGAACCCGGGTCTCCAGCTTTCTAGGCAGTTGCGCTGACCCCTACACCACTGGGGACACAGTGATCACCGCACCTGCAAGGACTACCCATGCACGCCTCCCGTCAGATACAAATTCCCAGCTTCGCCCTGCCCATAGTACTCAAACTCGTAGTTTAACTAATTCCCGTAAGAGTAAGGGCTTCAAACTTGCCCACCCCTCCCTACTAACGATAGGATCATTGCCCGTCACCGGCATATTATATATATATATACATGTGGCGTCTGTTCGGAAAGAACAGACGTCACATTCTGATCCTGCAGCTGTTATTATTTATTATTCATAGAATATATGACTTCAGCTGCTATTGGGCAAAACTGAAAATGTGTACCCAGCCGGGATTCGAACCCGGATCTCCTGCTTTCTAGGCAGTTGCGCTGACCCCTACACCACTGGGGACACAGTGATCACCGCACCTGCAAGGACTACCCATGCACGCCTCCCGTCAGATACAAATTCCCAGCTTCGCGTGAGGCGTGCATGGGTAGTCCTTGCAGGTGCGGTGATCACTGTGTCCCCAGTGGTGTAGGGGTCAGCGCAACTGCCTAGAAAGCAGGAGACCCGGGTTCGAATCCCGGCTGGGTACACATTTTCAGCTTTGCCCAATAGCAGCTGAAGTCATATATTCTATGAATATTAAATAATAACAGCTGCAGGATCAGAATGTGACGTCTGTTCTTTCCGAACAGACGCCACATGTATATATATATAATATGCCGGTGACGGGCAATGATCCTATCGTTAGTGGGGAGGGGTGGGCAAGTTTGAAGCCCTTACTCTTACGGGAATTAGTTAAACTACGAGTTTGAGTACTATGGGCAGGGCGAAGCTGGGAATTTGTATCTGACGGGAGGCGTGCATGGGTAGTCCTTGCAGGTGCGGTGATCACTGTGTCCCCAGTGGTGTAGGGGTCAGCGCAACTGCCTAGAAAGCTGGAGACCCGGGTTCGAATCCCAGCTGGGTACACATTTTCAGCTTTGCCCAATAGCAGCTGAAGTCATATATTCTATGAATATTAAATAATAACAGCTGCAGGATCAGAATGTGACGTCTGTTCTTTCCGAACAGACGCCACATGTATATATATATAATATGCCGGTGACGGGCAATGATCCTATCGTTAGTGGGGAGGGGTGGGCAAGTTTGAAGCCCTTACTCTTACGGGAATTAGTTAAACTACGAGTTTGAGTACTATGGGCAGGGCGAAGCTGGGAATTTGTATCTGACGGGAGGCGTGCATGGGTAGTCCTTGCAGGTGCGGTGATCACTGTGTCCTCAGTGGTGTAGGGGTCAGCGCAACTGCCTAGAAAGCAGGAGACCCGGGTTCGAATCCCGGCTGGGTACACATTTTCAGCTTTGCCCAATAGCAGCTGAAGTCATATATTCTATGAATATTAAATAATAACAGCTGCAGGATCAGAATGTGACGTCTGTTCTTTCCGAACAGACGCCACATGTATATATATATAATATGCCGGTGACGGGCAATGATCCTATCGTTAGTGGGGAGGGGTGGGCAAGTTTGAAGCCCTTACTCTTACGGGAATTAGTTAAACTACGAGTTTGAGTACTATGGGCAGGGCGAAGCTGGGAATTTGTATCTGACGGGAGGCGTGCATGGGTAGTCCTTGCAGGTGCGGTGATCACTGTGTCCCCAGTGGTGTAGGGGTCAGCGCAACTGCCTAGAAAGCAGGAGACCCGGGTTCGAATCCCGGCTGGGTACACATTTTCAGCTTTGCCCAATAGCAGCTGAAGTCATATATTCTATGAATATTAAATAATAACAGCTGCAGGATCAGAATGTGACGTCTGTTCTTTCCGAACAGACGCCACATGTATATATATATAATATGCCGGTGACGGGCAATGATCCTATCGTTAGTGGGGAGGGGTGGGCAAGTTTGAAGCCCTTACTCTTACGGGAATTAGTTAAACTACGAGTTTGAGTACTATGGGCAGGGCGAAGCTGGGAATTTGTATCTGACGGGAGGCGTGCATGGGTAGTCCTTGCAGGTGCGGTGATCACTGTGTCCCCAGTGGTGTAGGGGTCAGCGCAACTGCCTAGAAAGCAGGAGACCTGGGTTCGAATCCCGGCTGGGTACACATTTTCAGCTTTGCCCAATAGCAGCTGAAGTCATATATTCTATGAATATTAATAATAACAGCTGCAGGATCGGAATGTGACGTCTGTTCTTTCCGAACAGACGCCACATATATATATATATAATATGCCGGTGACGGGCAATGATCCTATCGTTAGTGGGGAGGGGTGGGCAAGTTTGAAGCCCTTACTCTTACGGGAATTAGTTAAACTACGAGTTTGAGTACTATGGGCAGGGCGAAGCTGGGAATTTGTATCTGACGGGAGGCGTGCATGGGTAGTCCTTGCAGGTGCGGTGATCACAGTGTCCCCAGTGGTGTAGGGGTCAGCGCAACTGCCTAGAAAGCAGGAGACCCGGGTTCGAATCCCGGCTGGGTACACATTTTCAGCTTTGCCCAATAGCAGCTGAAGTCATATATTCTATGAATATTAAATAATAACAGCTGCAGGATCAGAATGTGACGTCTGTTCTTTCCGATCAGACGCCACATGTATATATATATAATATGCCGGTGACGGGCAATGATCCTATCGTTAATGGGGAGGGGTGGGCAAGTTTGAAGCCCTTACTCTTACGGGAATTAGTTAAACTACGAGTTTGAGTACTATGGGCAGGGCGAAGCTGGGAATTTGTATCTGACGGGAGGCGTGCATGGGTAGTCCTTGCAGGTGCGGTGATCACAGTGTCCCCAGTGGTGTAGGGGTCAGCGCAACTGCCTAGAAAGCAGGAGACCCGGGTTCGAATCCCGGCTGGGTACACATTTTCAGCTTTGCCCAATAGCAGCTGAAGTCATATATTCTATGAATATTAAATAATAACAGCTGCAGGATCAGAATGTGACGTCTGTTCTTTCCGAACAGACGCCACATGTATATATATATAATATGCCGGTGACGGGCAATGATCCTATCGTTAGTGGGGAGGGGTGGGCAAGTTTGAAGCCCTTACTCTTACGGGAATTAGTTAAACTACGAGTTTGAGTACTATGGGCAGGGCGAAGCTGGGAATTTGTATCTGACGGGAGGCGTGCATGGGTAGTCCTTGCAGGTGCGGTGATCACTGTGTCCCCAGTGGTGTAGGGGTCAGCGCAACTGCCTAGAAAGCTGGAGACCCGGGTTCGAATCCCGGCTGGGTACACATTTTCAGCTTTGCCCAATAGCAGCTGAAGTCATATATTCTATGAATATTATTGCTTAGGAGTCTGCCATCACAAGAGGAAGCCCTTGCACCATAAAAACGTATGTCTAATTGAAATGTATTTAATGTCAAGATTACAAAGTTCTTTGCGGAACATTAATTATGAACTGAATAGATCATAGATTGCTTTATAATACAATGTGTTAATGATGAATAAGAGCAAAGCCTGAAAACTTTTTTCAGGAGCCAATCAATAGTTAATACAAAGCATGGTACAGTATATAATTCTGAAAATTTTGAAAAAAAGATTACTTATTTGCAAATTTTTGGAAACATTTTTGTTTCTTTAGGGCTAACAGCGCCCTTACTATAATTTTACATATAAAAACAGTCTAGAGCACAAAACTGATTATTTGTTTCCAGCTAGTTTTGACCCAATGTTGGGTCATCTTCAGGATGTTGCTCCGCTTCACACCATCTCGGAGCAATATCATTAATATGGCACAACATTGGGTCACTCTAGATTGATATTATATATAAAACTTCATTAAAAATTGTTGATACACTGGGGCCTTTCTAAATGAGCATAATTCGCTTCTGACTCTTGTTTGAAATGGTGAACACTTGCTAAGCAAAATATATTTATGTCAGAAATCACGTAAAAATAGAATAATGTGTTTCATTCTGAAAAATACACAAAAAACTTTGTCCAAGAATTTAAGAGAAAACTGTAGCAAATGAAAGATTAAATTTGTTTCATTTGAGATGACACAGTTTGTTATGGTTCGTGATGAGGCAGGAAGGGTGGAGCATAGGCAATGGTGGCCAACGTACCTTTTCCACCTCAAATGCCTATAAAATTAATCTCTACTAGATTTTCTTCTCCTCTAACTGTCCCATAGGTCTTAAATATCCCTCACAGTCTCACTATCTTGCCCTCTAACTAATATAGGTCTCACCTCACAAAATCTCAGAATGACTATCCACCTTTCCCCCTTACCATACAGTATCTGATGGCTCAATACATTTGGTCTCAAGTCAAGCCATGAAATAAAATCCTTTCTCTCTTATATTCCCCCAAACCACCCACTATTCCATTTTGTCATCCTCCCAACTCCCACACTATGTACCACTGGTAAATTTTTACACTATAATCAAGGATGTCAAGAGATGTTTTGGCAGCTTAGTGTGGGAAATGAATTAAATTCAATGAGGCACTTGAAAAATTGTACCTATTTTTGAATTAATTAAACTCTGGTGTGGATGCATACTAGGCTTTACCTCTAATGGGGAAGGGACACTACAATAGTGGAGTAGGCTATAAGCTGAGAATTTGTGTCCAAGTGTGAATGTGCTAGGGTAGTTCCTGAAGATGTGAAATCCACTGTGTCCCAGGTAGCTTAGTGGATGGAGCATCTGACTAGTAAGCAGAAGACCTGAGTTTGATCATCAGTCTGGCCATACATTTTCAACTGAATCATTGAATTTAATTCAATGCCCTCAGTAAGCAACTAAAAAGTTTCTAACAGCCTTGGTTGTATATTGTGTATTTCATATTAACTACAAATGAGCATGGTGTCATGTTCAAAAGCACAGACACCATACATAAAACATGCAAGATGTTTATCAACCAATTTATAGTGTTTTGTATCAGAATGGCTCTCACTAATGCTGAGCATCTGAATGATAATAAAAGATTTGTCAATTTTGAGGACACCCAGTACTCAGTTGCTGAAGGTGCTAAACAAATGGCTCAACAAACCACAATGTCTGATACTATACACACACATACACTATCTTGATTCTCTCATTCAGTTTTAGTTTTATTGAATTACGGATATTCAACACAATCTAACATCTCAATACTTCCGTGACTTCACCTTCATTAAAACATAGGTCCTTCTATTTCATTTTTACCTTTTTATTATTAATTTTATTTATTGACTGTTAATATTTTCTCTGTTGCTTTCATTTTCTCATTATCACTCTAATCCTTTGCTTCTTCTAATTTTTCCACTTCTTATTTTTCTTCTACTTCCTAATTGCACTGTTCATTCCTCTTCCTCCTTAGCTATCATAACTGCCCACCAATGGCACAGCCAGCAGACCTCCTCCCCCCCCCCCAATCCAGCACCTCAAAAATTTTTATTATTTTTTTTAAACAGGACTGCACCGGAAATTTGAAATAGTACACATGTAATCAATCCCAACATAACTATAATTTTCGAAGCACAAGATAATGTGACAATTGGTCGCCCGCGTTGCCGCCACTGACAATGTGTGCTTCTGTTACTGTGAGCGGTTTTAATGCTGTCGCAACCAGCTTTGACGCTGCCACTATTGTAACTGTGCTGAAGTTACTAGCCGATTGTTCATATGTGGCAACCCGCTGCTTAACAGGTCAGCGGTGCCACCAAGTGGAATTTATGAACAATAATAGTGTTGTTTTAATTCGGTTTTTACACACAGAGTATCATGTTAATTGAACTGTAAAGACCTTTCTGTTTGGCTAGTAATACAGAAGCTTCTTAATTATTTTACTATCTGAATATATACACTCCATTTCCACCACATTGCTCCTCTTCCACTTTCAAGTTAATGCACACTACTAATTTTATTTCTTGTGCAACTGTTGCATAGTTTAATTGCACTGGAGTCCAGTGCCAGCTGTCACCAGTGCCACATCGTAAACAGCACTAAGCTTATATTCCTGCACGTTTGATAATGGTGTATTCCACAGATATTCTGTGTTATTTTGAAAACTGCCGGACTCTGTTTTGTTGATTTGACGGTGTAGTTACCACTGACCACAGTTCAGTCAGCAGCCAGCCGCCTTTATTAGAGTACTAGGCTACTTAAAAGTTGTTTACATAGTTTTCTGCAGTTAATTGTATCGACAGGATGTATAGGATGTGTACCTGCTGTGTGCGGACGCAGGAGGAGTTGGCCGCAGTTCGCGAACAGCTGAGCGTGCTGTTGGCTATGGTCAGCTGTCTTCAGGCTGTTGTCTTGGGGTGCAGCGATGGTGGGGAGTCTGATGCGTCAAGTGGGACACCTCGGGTATCTCACGCTTCACTCTCTGTCCCTGCTACCAAGGCACCTTCAGGTGTACCGGACGTCATCGAGCCGCCTTCTCCGCAAGGGGAGTGGCGAGTTGTACGGCATTCGCGTCGCTTGAGGCGGAAGGTCAATGTGGAGGCTGGACGTTCGTCCACGCCCATTCGTCCTGTGAGTGAATGTGTGGCCACTCCTTCAGCAGGGTCCGAGCAGGTGCACGGGGGGATGGGATTATTAGTTATTGGGAGCTCCAATGTTAGGTGCGTGATGAAGCTTCTTAGGCAGATAGCATCGAGATCCGGAAGGAATTCCAACGTGCACTCGGTGTGTCTGCGGGGGGGCCTCATCCGAAATGTGGAGGCGGACTTGCCGGTGGCTATTGAGGGTGTGGAGTGCAGTCGACTGCAAGTCGTGGCTCACGTTGGCACCAATGACGCTTGTCGCTTGGGTTCTGAGGACATCCTCAGGTCCTACGAGCGGCTGGCAGAATTGGTGAAGGCTGCTGCCTTCGCATGTGGGGTGCAAGCAGAGCTGTCGATTTGTAGCATTGTTCCCAAAGTTGTTTGGTTTGGAGCCGAGTGGAGGGTCTGAACCAGAGGCTTCGCCGACTCTGTGACAGTCATGGCTGCAGATTTCTGAATCTGCATTATCGGGTGGGAATTGTAGGGTGCCCCTAGATAGATCAGGGGTGCACTACACTAAGGAAGAGGCTACTCGGGTAGTAGAGTACTTGTGGAGTGCACATGGGTTTTTTTTAAGCTAGGCGCTAACTCTGATGAGCACTCGCCTGTCAGCATTCAAACAGCGAATTCAGGCCAAGTTCGGAACAAAAATTCGAACATAAAAATATTAGCCGCGAACTTACAGAGTATTAGAAACAAAGTTCCTAAATTTGCCGCACTGCATGGAAGTTATTGCGCTCAGATAATTTTAGGCACCGAAAGCTGGCTAAATCATGATGTGGCAAGTTCAGAAATATTTAGTGAACCATGGAATGTATATCGGAAAGATAGATCAGATACAACTGGAGGAGGAGTGTTCATTGCTGTGGATAAAGATTTTTCTACTGAGATCGATGTCGAAAGTAACTGTGAAGTTATCTGGGCATGTATAACAGGTCTAAAAGAAGTAAAGTTAATAGTTGGCTGTTTTTACTGCCCCCCCCCCCCCCAGTGCTGCTGCAGCAGTTTTAGAATCATTCAAAGAAAGTCTACACCAGGTAGTGCATAGATATCCGGGCCATGTAATATTAGTCGGACGAGACTTCAACCTTAAGAGTATAGATTGGGACCTTGCTAGTTACATTTCAGGCGGTACAGACAAGCAGTCTTGCAAGCTACTTTTGGACACGTTCTCCAAAAACTGTCTTGAGCAGTTAAACCGGCAACCCACGTGCAATGGAAATATTCTAGACCTTATAGCCACAAACAGGCCTGACCTTATTAACGATGACTGTGTAGAGACAGAAATTAGTGATCACGATATCGTCATAGCGTTGATGGTGACCAAAGTTCATAAACCACTCAAGAAGGCTAGGAGCGTGTTTTTGTTGGGAAGAGCCGATAAGCAAATGTTACGGTTGCTTTTAGAAAATGAATGGGCAACGTTTAATTCCGGGACTATGGAACTGTGGACTAAATTTAAGTGCATTGTTACCAACGGGTTAGAGAAATATGTGCCAGTAAAGACGATTAAGGATGGAAAAGATTCACCGTGGTATAATAATAATAATGTTAGAAAGCTGCTGAGAAAGCAAAGACTGTTGCACTCTAGATTCAAAAAAGAACACGCAAATGATGACAGGCAAAAGTTAGTAGAGATTCGTGCGTCTATAAAAAGATTAATGCGCGAAGCATTCAATAATTATCACAGCCATACCTTACCAAAAGATATTTCCGAGAACCCGAAAAAATTCTGGTCCTATGTAAAATCGAGTCACTCGTTGATCATTCCGGGGCAGTAATAGAAAAAAGCAAACGGGAAGCTGAAGTTCTAAATTTAACCTTTAAGAAATCTTTCACGCAGGAGGACCGCACAAATGTACCATCAGTTGATCAACGTACTAATTCCGAAATGGGGGACATAGCAATAGGTATTTCCGGTGTAGAGAAGCAGCTGAGAGAGCTAAATACGAAAAACTCTGCTGCTCCAGATGGAATACCAGTTCCGTTTTACAAAGACTATTCTGCAGCATTTATCGTGAATCTTTAATTCAGTGCAAAGTTCCTAGTGATTGGAAAAAAGCGCGGGTGACTCCCGTTTATAAGAAAGGAAAGAGAACTGACACACACAATTACAGGCCAATATCGTTTACATCAGTTTCATGTAGAATTTTGGAGCATATTCTCAGTTCGAATATAGTAAATTTCCTTGAAACGGAAAAGCTTCTTTCGATGAATCAGCACGGGTTTAGGAAACATCATTCATGTGAAACTCAGCTTGCCCTTTTCTCACATGACATCTTGTGAGCTATGGATGAAATGCAACAGGCGGATTGTGTTTTTCTCGACTTTCAAAAAGGTGTTCGACGCGGTGCCACACTGCAGACTGCTAATGAAGATACGAGCTTATGGAATAGGTTCACAGAATTGTGACTGGCTGGAAGACTTCCTAAGTAATAGAATGCAGTACGTTGTTCTCGACGGCGAGTGTTCATCAGAGACGAGTGTATCATCAGGCGTGCCCCAGGGGAGTGTGATAGGACCACTATTATTTTCTATCTATATAAATGATCTGATGGACAGAGTAAGTTGTAATTTGCGGCTGTTTGCTGATGATGCTGTGGTGTATGGGAGGGAGTCGTCTGTAACTGACTGTAATAGCTTACAGGATGACTTAGACAAAATTTCTAGTTGGTGCGAAGAATGGCAGCTAGCTCTCAATGTAGAAAAATGTAAGATGATGCGCATGAGTAGAAAAAACAATCCCATAATGTTCGAATACAGCATTAGTAGTGAGCTTCTTGAAGCTGTCGAGTCATTCAAATATCTAGGCGTAATATTGCAGAGCAATACGAAATGGAACGAGCATGTAAGGACAGTTGTGAGTAAGGCGGACAGCCGACCTCGGTTTATTGGGAGAAATTTGGGAAGATGTACTTCACCTGTAAAGGAGACCGCATATAAAATGCTTGTACGACCATGTCTTGAGTATTACTCAAGTGTTTGGGACCCGCAGCAGATCAGTTTAAAGGAAGACATAGAGGCGGTTCAGAGACGAGTAGCTAGATTTGTTACCGGTAGATTCGACCAATGCGCGAGTGTCACAGAAATGCTCCGGCAGCTCAATTGGGGATCACTGGAAGAAAGACAACGTTCTTATCGTAAAATTCTGTTGCAGAAATTTATAGGGTCGGAATTTGAAGCTGAGTGTAGTACGATCTTGCTGCCGCCTACTAACATTTCGTGTAAAGATCACAGAGACAAGATAAGAAAAATTAGGGCTCGTATGGAGGCATATAGGCATTCTCTTTTTCCTCGTTCAATTTGGGAGTTGAATAGGAAAGGAAATGCCTAGTAGTGGTACAGTGTACCCTCCGCCACGCACCTTATGGTGAATTGCAGAGTATGTATGTAGATGTAGATGTAGAAGTGTAAAAGTAAGTCATAGATTAATAAATTTAATAGGCTTTATTTTTTAAAACTTACCCCCCTCCCCAACCAAATTCTGGCTGTGCCACTGCTGCTCACACTGTCTTGATCAACTATGGGACTTATCAGTTTACTGTATTTCACCTCCCACTGCAATTTAAACTAGATTTACACAACCATGAATTACTTACACATAATTCTTCAACACTACACTTACATGCCAGTTAGCATTTCCTTGTGCCAAAACTAGAAATGATACTTAAGTGACTTTCAAAATTGTGACAACTTATGTTACTTATAAAAAAAGTTAATATAGATGTGTTGCTTTTAGCTAAAGAGTGTATAACTGATACTGATGGAGGAAAAAAACAACTCCACAAACAATGCTTTAACCACAAATATGATTGGTGAGTCACACAAAGAAATGTAGACAAAAGAATCACATTCACACAACTTGAATTTTCGGCCACAGCCTTCATCAGAAAAATAGCACACATACATCCACACAACACTCAGACATGACTCAAGCACACATGACTGCCATCTCCGTTCACTACAACATAACCTACATATTAACAAAGAATGACGAAGGGAAAAGGGGATGAAAAATATTAAAAAATAATACAAAAGTACAAGAATAGGTGACGCAGATTAGGAAGAGGGAGGAGATATAGGATAGGGAATGGAGGGACTGTTTGGCATTAGATATGGATTGATAGGTTACTTTATATTGAGGCCAGAATGGTTGCAGGAGTGCAGAAAGTGTTATAAGGACAACTACCATCTGCACATTTCAGAAGAACTTTGAGGAGGGGGCGGGGGGGGGGGAGGATCCAGACTGTCCAGGATGTAAATCAATAATCAAAGCCCTACCAAAGGATATGGTTCAGTTTGTAACTAATGCACTTTGAAGTTAATGTCCACTAATAATTTATACAATATGCTCTATAGACAATAGTCCATGTTTTGCATATATTAATGTTTCAAAGGTTGAGACTATTACAATTTCTACTTCTCTTAAATTCCTCAGAGTTGATGACCTCATTGTCACAAGTGATATGACAAATCATGCCAAGGTTTTTTAATGTGAAGATCAGCTTAAAATGATCTGATATGATAGAGACACATGAGCTACATGTTATCTAGGTCAACTACAACTAAACTGCTGCTAGCTTTTAGCATCTTGCATTTACTTTTATACAGCACACAAAATTACTAATACAAAATTCTGATTTTATGTCAAAGTAATTACATCCAAAACAATATTTTCACTAACAGACATTGTTGTAGAAAAATAAAGTATGTGGTGGACTTTTACAAAACCAATTTGCATATTGCAAACAAAAGGATTTATTAATCTGGTAAACAGACATTATGTATGAGTTGTGATTCTGAATCTTGTAGTGTTTGTTTACATACTACATTTAGTGGAATTTACAAAATAATCTTGATTTACATCAAAATTATATGTATTTTGTGAATCATTGTCTAGAAAATTACCTACAGAATAATAAAGTTTAATCTGCTTTTGTCAAATGTGTATTTTTGTGACATGTAAATAGTGATGTACTTTACATTTTGAATTATTAGTTGTTTGTAAATAATATCAGTACTGACAGTTTGTAAATATGTGCTAAACTTCATAAACACTTAGTGTCTGTAAGTTTGTGAACTTTAAAAACTATGCTGATGTAAAATACGATGTTGATAATAATTTTTCGATAGACAGTGCAATAATATTCATATTTGTAAACATTTATCCATAGGCAGATACTGACAGTTTGTAAATATGTGGTAAACTTCATAAACATTTAGTGTCCATAAGTTTGTGAACTTTAAAAACTATGCTGATGTGAAATACAATGTTGATAATAATGTTTCGATAGATAGTGCAATTGTATTCATTTTTGTAAACATTTATCCATAGACAGATTTTCTTGTCTATGACAGCTTTTAAACATAGTATCACATATTTCTGTAATTGTTTCCCTTCATATGTGTTGTTATTTAACCCCCCTCCCTCCCTCCAATTAAATATTACACATGGTACAGGCTAGATATTTAATGAATATGAAAAGTAAGTATCTTAGAAGCAGTCTGTTGGACTTTAATGTATTATTTTAAATACTGACATGTTATCACTAAACAGCATTTTTACAAGACTTTTGAACTACATTTTGCACATTTGTGATAAACAAATTGAAAATTAAAATTATTTTTATTTCATCTTACTCTACTATGGTCATGAACTTAATAACAAAAATGAAATAAGCATTCTGTACATTTTCGTTGAGAATTGTAAGTAAAAGTAGAGTTGTTAGTAAAACAATACAGTTTTATTATCTTCTACTACTCATCAACCTGTGCTATGGGTATTTTAGAGGACAGTCTTATTTGCTGTTAATATCTGTTTTTTTTTCCAGTATTCAATTTTATGGAAGTGTTCCTAGCAGGAAAAATGTATATAAAAAATAGATTAAGTTTACTTACCAGGTGAAGGAGCACCGGTAGTGACAGCAAACATAAATAAAGCAAACAAACAAACACAAAAGCATGCTTTCACAACCTAGTTGCTTATTCAGGCCGAATAGGGAAGGAGAGGGAAAAGGAAAGGATGAGGGTTTTAAGAGAGTGGGTAAGAAGTCATTCCAATCCCGGGATAGGAAAGACTTACCTTGAGGGAAAAAAAAGGAAGGTAAACAAACACACACACACACATATACACACGCAAACACACCTAGGCTGACATATTTTAAAAAACAAAGAAGTTGGACAGAGATACCACTTGAGGCAGAGGCTCTGTCCAGAGAACCGAGGCAAAGATGTTAAAGATGGTGAGCGGGAATTTGAATTTAGCGGAGGTTGAGACCAGGTGGGCAACGGAAAGAGAGAATATGTTGAAGGGCAAGTTTCCATCTCCGGAGTTACTTCCTCGATCGCCTGAAATCCTTACCCAGCCTGTTACCTACCGACACCATCCTTGTAACCATTGATACCACTACCTTATACACAAATATCCCACATACCCAGGGCCTCGCTGCGATGGAGTATTTCCTTTCACACCGACCACCCAATTCTCTACCTAAAACTTCTTTCCTTAATACCCTAGCCAGCTGCATCCTAACCCACAACTTCTTCACTTTTGAAGGCCAGACATACCAACAACTAAAGGGAACAGCCACGGGAACCAGGATGGCCCCCTCATACACAAACTTATTTATGGGATGCTTAGAAGAAGCCTTCTTGGATACCCAAGCCTGTCAACCCAAAGTTTGGTATAGATTCATTGATGACATCTGCATGATCTGGATTCACAGTGAAGAAGAACTCCAGAATTTCCTCTTCAACCTCAGCTCCTTTGCTCCCATCAAATTCACCTGGTCCTATTCCAAATCCCATGCCACTTTCCTCAATGTCGACCTCCATCTGTCCAATGGCCAACTTCACACATCCATCCACATCAAACCTACCAATAAACAACAGTACCTCCATTATGACAGCTGCCATTCATTCCACATCAGATGTTCCCTTCCCTACAGCTTAGGTCTTCATGGCAAACGAGTCTGCTCCAGTCCCAAATCTCTAAACCAGTACACCAATCCTGCAGCTATCCTCCTGATCTGGTACAGAAGCAAACTGCCAGAGACACTTCCTCATCCCCCCAAATTCAAAACCTTCAACAGAAGAACCCCAGAATTTCCCCTATCATCACCAGATACTTTCTGGGACTGGATCAGGCTCTAAATGTGGCGCTCCTGCAGGGATACAACTTCCTTCAATCCTGCCCCAAAATGAGATCCATCCTTCATGACATTCTTCTCACTCCACTGAGAGTGCCTTTCTGCCGCCTACCTAACCTCCGTAACCTCCTAGTCCATCACTTTGAAATGCCAAAACCACCGTCCTTACCTTCTGGCTCCTGTACTAAGTTTATATGTAATACCAATGTGCGGCAAATGAAAATTTGTGCCTGGCCGGGCACAAATTTTCATTCGCCGCACATTGGTTTTACATCTAAACCTAGTACAGTGAAGCCATAAGTCATTGCAAATTTTGATTTATTTAATTAAAAATGAATGCTGTAACGTTGTCTAAAATATATAATTGTACACAGGCCGAGGCTGGGTGCCTGATGACAATTAATTGTGTCTCGATACCTCATGGTCCCACTCCCATGAACCACAGACATTGTCGAGGTGGGGTGGCTTGCGTGCCTCAACGACACAGATAGCCGTACCGTAGGTGCAACCACAGCGGAGGGGTATCTGTGGAGAGGCCAGACAAATGTGTGGTTCCTGAAGAGGGGCAGCAGCCTTTTCAGTAGTTACAGGGGCAACAACCTGGATGATTGACTGAGCTGGCCTTGTAACATCAGCTAATGTGGCTTTGCCACACAGCTACTGTGAATGGCTGAAAGCAAGGGGAAACTACAGCCGTTACCTTTCCCGAGGACATGCAGCTCTACTGTATGAACATATGATGATGGCATCCTCTCGGGTAAAATATTCCGGAGGTAAAATAGTCCCCCATTAGGATCTCCGGGTGGGGACTACTCAGGAGGATGTGATCATCAGGAAAGACAATACTGGCATTCTACAGGTCGGAGCGTGGAATGTTAGATCCCTTAATAGAGTAGGAAAATTAGAAAATTTAAAAAGGGAAATGGATAGGTTGAAGTTAGATATTGTGGGGATTAGTGAAGTTCGGTGGCAGGATGAACAGGATTGCTGGTCAGGTGAGTACAGGATTATAAATACAAAATCAATGGGGGTATCACAGGAGTAGGATTGATAATGAATAAGAAAATAGGAATGCCGGTAAACTACTATGATCGCATTATCATTGTCAAGATAGATATGAAGCCAACACCGACAGTAGTACAGGTTTACATGCCAACTAGCTCTGCTGATGATGATGAAATTGAAGAAATATATGAGGAGCTAATGGAAATTATTCAGACAATTAAGGGAGAGGAAAACTTAATTGTTATGGGAGACTGGAATTCGGTAGTAGGACAAGGAAGGGAAGGGAAGATAGTAGGTTAATATGGCCTGGGCAAAAGGAATGAAAGAGGAAGCCTCCTGATAGAATTTTGCACGGAACATAATTTAGTTATAACAAACACCTGGTTCAAGAATCACAAAAGAAGGTTGTATACATGGAAGAGACCAGGAGACACCGGGAGATACCAGATAGATTTTATAATGGTAAGACATAGATTTCGGAACCAGGTTTTACAGTGTAAGACATACCCAGGGGCAGATATAGACTCTGACCATAACTTGTTGGTTATGAACTGTAGGCTGAAACTGAAGAAACTACAAAAAGGTAGGAAAATAATGAGATGGGACCTGGATAAATTGAAGGAACTTGAGGTTCTTAAGAATTTCAGAGGGAGCTTTAGGCAACAATTGACAGAAACAAGGGAAAATAAAACAGTAGAGGACGAATGGGTAAAATTGAGAGATAAAATAGTGAAAGTAGCAGAGGACAAAATAGGTAGGAAGACAAGACCTACAAAAAATCCTTGGATATCACAGGAGATACTAAATTTAATTGATGAAAGGAGAAAATATAAAAATGCAGTAAATGGAACAGGCAAAATGGAGTACAGACGACTAAGAAATGAGATTGACAGGAAGTGCAAAATGGCTAAGCAGGAGTGGCTAGAAGCCAAATGCAAGGATGTAGAAGAATGTATAAATAGGGGAAAAATAGATACAGCCTACAGGAAAATAAAAGAAACATTTGGAGCTAAGAAAAACAGCTCTATGAATATCAAGGACACGGATGGAAAACCAGTTCTCAGCAAAGAAGGGAAAGCTGAAAGGTGGAAAGAGTATATAGAGGGTCTCTACAAAGGAAATGAACTTTGAGACAATATTGTAGGAAGGGAAGAGGATGTAGATGAAGATGAAATAGGAGATACTGTACTGAGAGAAGAATTTGACAGAGCCCTGAAAGACCTAAGTCGAAACAAGGGCCCTGGAGTAGATGATATTCCCTCAGAGTTACTGAAGTCTCTGGGAGAACCAGCCATGACAAACCTGTTTCACCTGGTGTGTAAGATGTATGAGACAGGCAAAGTACCCTCAGACTTTAAGAAAAATGTTATAATCCCCATTCCAAAGAAAGCAGGTACAGACAGGTGTGAAAACTACAGAACCATCAGTTTAATAAGTCATGGTTGCAAACTATTAACACAAATTATATACAGGAGGATGGAAAAGATGGTAGAAGGTGACCTCGGGGAAGATCAGTTTGGGTTCAGGAGAAATGTAGGAACACGGGAGGCAATACTCACTTTACGGCTTATCCTAGAAGATAGATTAAGAAAAGGCAAACCTACATTTCTAGCTTTTGTAGATTTGGAGAAGGCTTTTGACAATGTTGATTGGAATAAACTCTTTCAAGTTCTGAAGCAAGCAGGAGTAAAATATAGGGAGTGTAAGGTTATTTACAACTTGTACAAATCCAGACAGTGGTTATCAGAGTTGAAGGGCATGAAAGGGATGCAGTGGTTGGGTAGGGAGTGAGACAGGGTTGTAACCTTTCTCCAATGTTATTCAATTTGTACATTGTACAAGCTATAAAGGAAAGCAAGGAGAAATTTGGTGAAGGAATAAAAGTTCAGGGGGAAGAATTAAAAACATTGCGTTTTGGCGATGACATAGTAATTCTGTCAGATACAGCAATGGACATGGAAGAGCAATTGAACGGAATGGACAGTGTGATGAACGGATCATATAAGATGAACATTAACAAGAGCAAAACTAGGGTAATGGAGTGCAGTGTAAGAAAATCAGGTGATGCTGAATTAGATTGGTAAACGAAGCAATAAAGGAGGTAGATGAGTTTTGTTACTTGGCAGCAAAATAACAAATGATGGTCGCAGTACAGAGGATATAAAATGCAGAATGGCAATGGGTAGAAAAGCGTTTTTGAAAAAGAGAAATTTGTTAACATCGAATATTGATTTAAGCCTAAGGAAGTCCTTTCTGAGGGCATTTGTATGGAGTGTTGCCTTGTATGGGAGTGAGACATGGACGATAAACAGTGCGGAGGATTGAGGCTTTTGAAATATGGTGCTACAGAAGAATGCTGAGGATTAGGTGGGTGGATCGTGTAACTAATGAGGAAGTACTGAACAGAATTGGGGAGAAAAGAAATTTCTGGCATACCTTGACTAAAAGAAGGGATAGATTGGTGGGACACATTCTTAGACATAAAGGAATCGGTAATTTAGCATTAGAGGGAAGTGTGTGGGGTAAAAATCGCAGCGGAAGACCAAGAGATGGATACAGTAAGCAGATTCAGAGAGATGTAGGTTGTCGCTCTTATGTAGAGATGAAGAGGCTTGCTCAGGATAGGGTATTGTGGAGAGCTGCATCAAATCAGTCTCCGGACTGAAGACCACAACAACAACACCTCACGGTCTGTTCTCCCCGATGCGGGAATACAGTATTGTGCCTGCGAGCATTACAGAACAAATAAGCTGTGGTAATAGGAAAGAAACAGTGTGGTGAATGGAGATTTGGGTGTGGCGGGAAACGTGCAGGGAAGAGTCCTCGGCATTCGGGTTGGTCTCTGTGTCCTCGGTGGCGGAGTGGTCTACGCGTCTGCCTAGTAAGCAGGAGATCCCGGGTTCGAATCCCAGCCGGGCACAAATTTTCATTCGCCGCACATTGGTATTACATCTATACCTAGTACAGTGAAGCCATAATTGATCACAAATTGTTATTTATTTCATTATCCATAAATTTATGATACGAATATTATAGACGAAAAATTCCTAGCAGGAAAAATATATATAAAAAATAGATGAAGATTACTCACCAGGCGAAAGAGCACAGGTAGTGATAGTAGTACAAATAAAACACACACACAAAGCAACAAACAAATAAACACCCAGACACACACACACACACACACACACACACACACACACACACACACACACAAACGCAAGCTTTCGCAACCCAGTTGCTTCTTCAAGCAGAAGGGAGAGAGAGGCGAAAAGAAAATGATGAGGGTTTTAAGGGAGGGGGTAAGGAGCCATTCCAGTATGTCTGCCTAGGTGTGTTAGCGGCTGTGTAACTGTGTGGGTGTGTGTGTATTTGTTTAGCTTCCGTTTCTTTCCCCAAGGTAAGTCTTTCCTCTCCTGAGATTGAAATGGCTCCTTACCCCCTCCCTTAAAACTGTCATAATTTCCTTTTTCCCTCTCCCTCCCTCCTGCCTGAAGAAGCAACTGGGTTGCGAAAGCTTGCGTTTGTGTGTGTGTGTGTGTGTGTGTGTGTGTGTGTGTGTGTGTGTGTTATTTATTTGTACTACTATCACTACCTGTGCTCCTTCGCCTGGTGAGTAATCTTCATCTATTTTTTATATATATTATCCATAAATTGTTATTGTAACTTCGATATGTAACAGTTTCAAGCATTAATGTCATTGTTGTGTAATATAAATAGATGGCAACTGCACCCGTCAATATTTCTAGTTTCTGATTATGTTTTTGTCCAAGATCTGTGCCACTTGGATGTTAAAAAGAAATATATTTTGGAATTTTCCTGATGTCTGTGTATGCTGTTTACTGAATATGAAATCCACACATACTGATTATTCCAGGCACCAAGAAGATTTCACCCTGGAATCATAAGATTTTGTCAACTAAAAACAGATGAGTTTGTTCTGCTGTACTATTTAACAATATGTGATGCGTACCGGCAAAGTAGGACTTTGTCACTGATATTATTATTTAATTCTGAGATTGAAAATTAAAATACACAACTTTTGTTTGTTCTATGGGTTTGTTTATTTAGTTAATGGATTTTTGTCTTATTAGGCCATCATTAGACATTTACTGAAGTTCAGTCCAAAAAAGAAGAAGAAAGAAATTTTGAGATTATTAATTAAGAAGGAAGAAATTTTGAGATTATTAAATTGGTTTTGTTTCTAGTGGGTCATTATGGTATGAATTACCAAACATTACACATCACTGATGTCAATATTATCATCACAGTACAAAATTTTCATTCTTCTGTGGATTTCAGTTTGAGGTAAATTTTCTGCAGGCAGAAACACAAGTACAGCCCACTGTTTATCATGTACTGACATCATTACATTACATACCATCATGTTCCATACTCAAATGTTTAGCACTACAGTGACTGTATGCTGCAACTTGTGTGCGCAAATTGGAAAGTTAACCAAGTAATAGGCATAAAACTAGTTGACCCGTGCGAATATTTTCCACTCTATCCTGATCAGTCACAGATAGGTAAGATAGTAATGGAGAAGAGGCAGATGCAAGTACATATGTATAAAAATAATAAACTTTGAACAAATATTAGTCTCAAAGTAAGAAAATTTATATAATTATATACAGTATTATTAACTGTTCAACATATTGATAAATCACATATTGATGTTTTTTATGTTTATTTTATTTTTGGAAAACTAGTTTATTTTAAAAATTCAGTTCATTCGCCCAGTACACAACACTTGCTTGAACAAAGTGAACAATTCCAATAGCTGTTGTGCATCGACGTGTGAAACAGAAATCTGGTGATAAACTACACTTGCGTAAAGACTCTAAACAACTGCAAGAGCTATTGTGCCTGTTAGTTACATTAAATTATTTCAATATCTTTTGTCATTACAATGACATGTATAATTGAAATTGTGTGATAAACTACCGGTATGCTTTACATTAACCAGTATATGCAAAATCGTGTGATAAACTAGGTCTTTGGCTTGCATAAAGAATCTAAACAACCGCAAGAGCTGTCATTCATGTTGCTTAAACAGATTTTCAATACTACATTTCTTTTATTTCGGCCACACAAACTAATCTGATACTCGACTCAGTGGCTGATGGGAGGAACCATAAATACATGTCCCGTTTACAATCGTTCTCTGGGTATCAACTTAGATTAACAGCAGAATTTTTTTCAAAATAAATTTTTGTTGTTGTTGTTTTTGTTGTGAAAACAATAACTTTAAACTATCTGTCTATTTTTCGTCATTAGTGGATAATGAAATCTTGAAAATGATACCTCATTCATTAATTTTGGATAAGTAATATGGAAGATATGGCGTACCCACAAAAAAACACAGATGAAAAATAATACACAACACCTCAAATGATATTGCGAATAGAATATAAAATTTCGAGGTATTTATTTTCAGCATATCCTCATGTTTTTGGTGCTAAATGATTAGCACATCTGTTTAACTCAGATGTAGATAGATCTTTGCTTTTTAAATAGGTGATCGTAATATTCTAAATATAGGAGACAAAATGTAGTGGATAGGCATACAGAAACAATTAATTCCTTAGCTTCCAGATAAAACCTTGTCCTTAAATAACACATACACATATCCCAGCACACAGCCATAAACATGTAATCATTGTCACCTCCCAACACTACCCTTTGTTTCTTCTAAATGTTGTACTTATGAAAGCAAAATAATAAAATGTTTAAAATAAATTTTGATGTGAGTCAATAAAAGTTGTTTCTAAAAGACTCAGCATCCATACATTCATTTTTAAGCAACACAAATTAATGAGCTGACTGAATACATAGAATAGGTAACTGAGTTTGGTTTGCAATTTTGAATCAGTAATGATGTGGCCAAACCACATTTATAGCACAAAACTGATTTTATTGTAGATTAATTACTTCACTCACATGCTTATTGGTTTCACAATAACAGGTTAACGGCTGTAAAATGCATAAATTTAGAGAAGTAGTTTTCTATGTTACTGCCTCACTGTAAATTAAGGCAGTAATCTCCAATTCTCTTTTGTGTCTTTTGAACACCTTTATGAAACAACATTAGCTGTTTATTTTATATTACAGTTCTAAGTTATTAAATCTTCTGAAGTTGATGATTATAGTGTCATCTCTTTGGTAATTAACTTTCGTTTTGTTCATGCTTTGTGAATTCTGTCCAATGATTTGATTACAAAACACAGTCTTTGAATCAGCAGGTCAATCAATATATGTCCAACTTCACAACAAAAGAAATTGGAACCCAATAAGATGCATAATACACAAATCTTAAAAACTGGAAAAATATGCCATAAAACTGAATGATCTTGCAGTGAGTCTGCAAATCATCAGAAATAGAAAATAGAAAGAAAGGATTGACATGATCAAGAATGTGGAAATGCCTAATTTCTGTTACGTTCATAAGAGAACATGCATTCTAATTATGTGCTTACAAAGTTATACAGCATAAAGAAAAAGTAGATATATTGGTAGTTATGAATGTTGTTAGCAATGGTTTGTAAACTTACATTACTAGCTAGGTAATATATTTTAAAATTATTTGTTAACATAAACACACGAATTTGTACTGTGTTGTTTTGCCTTAGTCACTAATGACTTTTTCCCCGGCAAGAACAATTAAAAGAGAATAAATAACAAATAATAATTAAACAATACTCCTAGTCTCTCAAATTCAAGAGTACCACAAATATTTAAGCAGAATGAAATGATTTTTCTTACTGAGAGACAAAGGAGAAGTAATTTAGAATAGAAATGTAAATAACTGTTTAATAACTTACAAAGTTCCAGAGAGTTAAAAATCTGCCTGAGTACTTCTCAAGATCATGAGCCCATTTGTCCGGTACCTTTTCAGAATTTATGTTATTAGCTAAATAATAAAGCACAAAAGCATGATGCAAAACAATACCTAAATGGAAAATGAAGTGTCTTGTATTCACTTTACTTTCAGGCATTTTGCTCTGCATGCTGCTAAGTCTGACAGTACAGTCATGTTGTAAGCCTATCTTCCTTATAAACACTCAAGCAGAAAAGTGAAGGTCAAAGTCTTGTGTGTGTGTGTGCTTGCATGATTCAGTTGTAATACTTACATAACTGTATCAGACTGAAATATTTTCTTTTAAAAATAATAAAAATCCAGGCACACTTTTTCCTAGAGGAAACCTAATAAAAGCAAATTACTTGATCACTTTGAAATGCCAGTCCATTTCACAACTGAGTCTGGTAAGAAGAGGACAAACCTCAAATGATACTATGTATTTAGTAATACATTTTGTGATCCTTGTAATTTTTCCTCTTCATTTTTTACTGTAAAAATTCTTTTAAAAAAAGCAAGCAGCCTTTGTGTGAAATGTGCATTACCCTTAACCAGGATCTGTACATGAATTACTCTGTCGCCATTAGTTTGAATCTAATAAAATAAATCAGAATTGATATATTGTAGTAATATGATTCACCAAATTGATGTTTCCTTCTGTCTACATAAAAATAAATCGTAATTTGTTACTGGCCTACTGAATTGTTTGGCAAACTTTCATAATTTAGACTAAGATATGGAAGCACATACACATGTAACATTGATTAAGTATAGGGACTGATGAATTCAGAACTTCACCTTTAAAACTATAAGAGTAAAGATTTTTTAATAAAATTTTGTGGCTAACAGAGTCGAAAGCAATGCTGAGGTTAACAAGTGTGACATTTAAAGAGAGTTTTTGATTCAAATACAAAGTGAGGGAAACAATATTTTTCACTGTTTTCACAACTGATGAGCCATATTTGAAACCATACTGAGAATCAGTAAGATTGTTGTTGGCGATAAGTACTTATGGATTTGGAGTTGCATACAGTATTCCACTACTTTTGCTAGGAAAGGTATTAGAAACAATTGTTGATAATTACTTGGGCATTAGTTATCTCTTTTTTTTATTAGTATTGTGACCACTGTCATTTTTAGACAAGAAGGGAAACAGTCACTAGTAAGTATCCAGTAGACAAGTAGACAGAGCAGGTGTGTTATTATGTCTCCAATTTTTAATACGAAATCATATAAGCCATAAAAGTGTTCTGCTTTATAGATGCTTAATTTTGCAATTGACTTTACACTGTAAGTGGACCTCTTTCCATTCACATGTCGAAGAAATGAGTTGATAATGTTGTAGTAAAAAGATGGTTTATTAAGAATTTCTTAAGACCTTCTTCAGACTGTGACAAAACTATTTCCTATACTTCTAAAAACTTGAATTTGCATGTTTTCCTTATTGTATCGTATTATATATTTATTGGTCCACACCATTATGCATAACATAAGGTAAAATGTTATTAGATAGGCCTAAATAAAATATATTGACTTCGGAGACTTTTTATTTCATCTGGTATCTTAGTGGTTCAGTAGTCATCAATATACATGCATTATAGCAAATATTTTATGAATGAAAATGAAAGAACAAATCAAATAAATGTTATTAATGTGCCATAAGATTTATTATATTTTCATAATCATTACATGAAAATCTTTTAAATTTTTGAAACCATTAATATAATGTCGTAATTGTTCTAGCTTATATAATAAAAAATCTCATTTTTAGCATGTAAATCTTTTCTAAACAGTGACAAAGGAAACTCCAGATTGGAATGTCAGTAATAGAGGATACATAACAACTCACTGTAAAGATAATCAATGAGATGAAACTTCCTGGCAGATTAAAATTGTGTGCCGGAACCGAGACTCAAATCTGGGACCTTTGCCTTTCGCGGGCAAGCGCACTACCGACTGTGCTATCCCGACACAACTCATGATGCCACCTCACAAGTTTACTTCCACCAGTACCTCGCCTCCTACTTTCCAAACTTAAAGTAAACTTGTGAGGCGGCATCGTGAGTCGTGTCGGGATAGCACAGTTGGTAGTGCACTTGCCCGTGAAAGGCGATGGTCCCAGGTTCGAGTCCCGGTTCCGGCACACAATGTTAATCTGCCAGGAAGTTTCATATCAGCGCACACTCTACTGCAGAGTGAAAGTTTCATTCTGGAGAGATGCTCACAGTGAGCCATGCTGGCTCTATTTTTCGTTGCCATCTGTCCTGTGTACTGGAGCCTCTCTATCAATATCACTTCCGTGCTTCACAGTGGATGGCACAGTTACTTTATCAATCATCATTTGGTCTTGTAGTCAGTGCTAGTTGGCATGATCGACAAGTTTATCTGGTGGCGCATGTGCAAGGCATGACAATTCGGCATCAACGGAGCAAGCAGCAGTGCAGCTCCAAAGAAGGAAACAGGAAGAAATAAAGAAATCCTGGTTGCTGGTGACTTTAATACAGATTTTCTTATGCAGTCCTCCAGTAAAAATTTATTGCAGTCAGTAACTTTGTCTTTCAATCTAACACACACCGTAAACTTTCCAACTAGGGTAACTAAAACCTCTAGGACAGCAATTGATAATATTTTTATAGACAAATCAAAGGAACAAAATCATATCATAAAACCAATAATAAATGGCCTGTCAGATCATGATATGCAGTTCCTCGTTTTAGGTATAGATTCTAAACAGATTATGAAGACTGCAAAATGTACATACAGGAGAGTAGTCAACCCACCAAAAATTGAAAATTTTAGAAAACTCCTCAAAGACATGAACTGGAAAGATGTATATAGTGCTAATGGCATGAATGAAAAATATAATGTATTCATTAATAATGTTAGTATCATGTTTGAAAACTGTTTTCCTCTAAAAGTAACGCGAATTAAACAGAAGTCTATAATAAAACCTTGGATTACACAAGGAATAAAGATTTCATGTAAGACAAAAAGGAGTATGTATCTATCAGCCAAGAGTAGTTGCAATGATGATGATTTAACTAAATATAAGGAATACTGTAAAATATTAAAAAAAGTTATTCAGGTATCTAAACAAATGCACTATGAAAAGAAGATAGCAACATCAGGAAACCAAATAAAAACAATATGGGATATAGTGAAAGAAGAGACTGGTAGAACCAGAAAGGAACAAGAGCAGGTACGATTAAGAGTAGCTGAGACATTAGTAACTGATGGGCATAGTGTGGCAAATCTATTTAACAAGTACTTTATATCCGTTACTGATAGTATGGGATTGTCTGGGTCAGTAAATAATGCGCTTGAATATTTGAAACTAGAATTTACAAATAACTTCACACACATGAATATGTCAGTCACTTCACCACAAGAAATATCTTCCATAATAAAATCTTTAAAAACAAAGAATTCCAGTGGTTACGATGAAATATCAACAAAGTTAATTAAAGCTTGTTCTTGTGAACTTAGCACAATCTTAAGTTATTTGTGTAACCAGTCTGTTATAACGGGAACATTTCCTGATTGGCTAAAATATGCAGATATTAAACCTCTCTTCAAGAAGGGGGATAAAGAGATACCATCAAACTACAGACCCATTTCACTTTTGCCAGCATTCTCAAAAATTATAGAAAAGGTAATGTACAAGCAGCTTCTCAACCACTTAACCGCAAATGGCATATTGTTTAGAACACAGTTTGGATTTCTGAAAGGTTCCGATATTGAGAAGGCTATTTACACTTTCAGTGAGAATGTACTTAATTCATTAGATAATAAATTGCAAGCAGCAGGTATTTTCTGTGATTTGTCAAAGGCATTTGATTGTCACCCCGTTTACATGGGCTCCCAAAACCGGATTTCGTAAACCGATTTTCCAATTCCGCTTTTGGTTGGTCATGTAAACACTCCAAAATCGATTCTGGAAATCCGCGTCTCTAAAGCGGTTTTCCAGTTCCACAATCGATTTTCGTGCCCATGTAAACGCAACCGTTTTTGAAGGGTTCTTGGCTTGTCAGATTGTGTTTTCTTCTTAAGAATTTTCGGCACATATGGAAAGAGTGATATTTTCTAATGTGAAATAAAAGTATAAATATTAGAGAGAACATAAATCTGTGCATTTAAATAAAGAAAAATAAGCGATTGTGCAAACTAAATAAGGAACTGAATCAGCTGTTATCCAGCCGCCATGTTAAGTAAGCTAGGAAATCCGATTCAGGCTGTGCCATGTAAACACGACAGCGAAAAACGATTTACGAAAATCGGTTTTCGTCTTCCGGAAGATGTGTTGCATGTAAACGTAGTGTGTGTGAACCATAACATCCTTTTAAGTAAATTAGAATTCTATGGGGTCACGGGAAATGCTGCAAAATGGTTCAAGTCGTACCTCACTAACAGGAAACAAAGGGTGTCAGTGCAAGTGACTAGTGAATTAGGCCAACAGTCATCATTGGGTTGGGAAGAAATTACATGTGGTGTCCTACAAGGATCCATCTTAGGGCCATTGCTTTTTCTTGTGTACATTAATGATCTCTCATCAGTTACACTACCAGAAGCAGAGTTCGTTTTGTTTGCAGATGATACAAGTATTGCAATAAAGAGTACGTCAAGTATATTGATAGAAAAGTCTGCTAATGATATTTTCATGAACATTAATAAATGGTTTAAAGCCAACTCATTGTCATTAAACTTTGAAAAGACGAGAACATGTAAGAGATTTCCTGACAGCATATGCATTAAATATGAAGAAGAGCAGATAGAAGAGGTTGACAGAATTAAATTCCTGGGATTACAGCTTGATAATAAATTTAGTTGGGAGGAGCACACCACAGAACTGCAGAAACGACTCAACAAATCTGTATTTTCAATACGAGTGTTATCAGACATAGGAGACATAAAAATAACAAAGCTTGCATACTTTGCTTACTTTCATTCCTTAATGTCATATGGTATAATATTTTGGGGTAACTCTTCAGTTCAGTCAAAAGTCTTCAGAGTCCAAAAACGTGTAATACGTATTATTTGTGGAGTAAATTCGCGGACGTCTTGTAGAAGCCTCTTCAAAGAACTGGGTATATTAACTACTGCCTCTCAGTATATTTATTCCTTAATGAAATTTGTCATAAATAATATATCCCTTTTCCCAACAAACAGCTCAGTTCATACATACAATACTAGAAATAAAAATGATCTACACAAGGATTTAAAAGCACTTACTTTAGTTCAAAAAGGGGTCCACTACTCAGGAACACACATTTTCAATAATTTACCATCAAGTATAAAAAATTTAGCTACAAATAAAGATCAGTTTAAGAGGAACCTAAAAGACTTTCTAGTGGCCAACTCCTTCTACTCCATTAGTGAATTTCTTTGTACCAAATGATGCATGCACTCATACTATATTAGTATTATTATATTATCAGCAAAAAAAAAAAAAAAAAAAAAAAAAAAAAAAAAAAAAAAAAAAAAAAAAACCTTAAAAATTATGTATCTGTATTTATATTATTAGTATTATTTGTTATTCAACTTGTAAATTTTGTTTCTTGACATGTTCCACATCCACGAGGATCCCCTCAATATGGATCTACGGAACAAATAAATAATCTAATCTAATCTAGCAAGTTCAATTTGGGTGTGAGAAGGCTTGTGATAGCTTGGTAGGCACCGCAGTGCGATTCAGCGATTGGTAGGATGCAATTGAAGTATATTCCAACATCATCATTCCAAGGAATTACTCTACTAACAACCTACATTGAGTAACCGCATCACATCAGCTGTTCTTAAGATGAGTATCAATTATTGGTAACTTGTTATTGTCAGTTTCTTGAGTGCACAGCATTGTTGCATGCACTGATATCAGGAGTCTCGCCTCGTTCTGAAATTTGTGTCAAGTTTGTCTCTCTGAGTAGGCTAGGGAGTTGAACCCTGGTGGCTTGCATTGCCTAATGTCTATGTTGCATCTGTTGTGTTGATGGTTTATGAATTGGCAATTGATAGTCATGGTAAGAGGTTGTATAGCCTTGCTTCTTTCGATTTATTACTTTTTAAGCATCACTGAGGAATTATCTGATGTGTGCCCACTTGTTGCTTCATTGCCTGACCAGGGGACAAGTGTTATTCCAGGTAGTGTGTTTTTCCCTCTGTGCATTGTTTCCTGCCCATCCGTAGTAGTAATTTTGGCAGCCTCTTTGTTCATTTGATTTTCATTTGTCCTGCTCTGTCTATTCTTCCTCCTGTAATCCTTTGTTCCTACTGTCATTAGCAATCCGTTAGCATTTACATCGGTTTATGAGCCATTCCTGTTTCAAGTGACGAGATTCTGATTTGATTTATGTTAAGATACTGGTACTGTTGTTAACTTAGAATGTGTACCACCTAATCAAATGTAACCACTGAACTATTTTCAAACTGTAATGCAGGTTGTTCATACACTTTCCAAGTTTGTTCTAGTGATATTTTAATTAATTTAATTTATTAGTTCCAAGTTGTGTATACTGAAACCTAGCCCAGAAGGACACCTAATGTAACTGAGTAAAATTGTTCATTGTTTTAAGAAAGAAAATAAATTTTATCACTTTTTGTTGTCTTTCTTATGGGAGTGTTGACATATAATTAATTTTTTCTAGTGGGTTACACCTCTTGTTTGCTTAATATGTAGCTAGCCTTGCTGTCTTGGAATGTAACTAATAATTTTTGTGCCTAATATGGACTTTTGTTTGCTTTTGTGACAGCAGTCCGGCATCATAGTGTCTTTTTCTCTTTATGTTTTGCCCGTTTATGAGTTGGTTTGTGGGTTAATTTCGTGGTTGAAGGAAAGTATGGTTAATGGTTTGATGTGATTATTATGTGTGATTCCACTCATGTGAACTTTGTAAGTTGTAATTTGCTAAGCCCACAGTTATTGATCTACCTCTCTCACCTTGCCTATGTATTTGTAATTTTATTACGCCCTGAATTCTTTTCCTTTTGTTGACTTCAGGTGTAGCATCAAAATTTTAAATGGAAAAAACAAATTAAATTAGCTTCCTGTTTATTGGAACTTGGAAGTGCAGCCTGTTCAGATTTATCCTTTTTTGGTGTAAGGCTGAAGCCGCTCTTGTGTTGTAATTTATAGTTGGTCAAAACCACGTCCAGCTCTTGGTTGTTTAAAATTAGTTGTCAGTTAAATGTGTTGATTGTATTTTTTTCATTTTAAGGAATTTAAAGAACTTCCTTTTTAAGCATTTTAATTGCAATAAATCTGTGTAATTTATTTATCATTTTAAGCTCTTTAAAAGGCTTTATATGTCTCTTAAGGATTTTAATTGTAATAAAAATTGTTACCCAGCAAGTGATGACTATCTTCGATGAACCTGCCTAGTCCCCAACATTCATTATTCTTAATATCCACCTCCCACTCCTATCAGACAGGCATGTAAAACAGATAATCACATTCACACAAATTTTGGCCATGGCCTTCATCAGAGAAAGAAACACATAAATTCACACAATCACTCAGACATCACTATGCACACATAACCATCATCTCCAACTGCTCCATCACAACAAGCATCTTGACAGTGAGTAAGAAAGGGAATGGAGGAGGAAAGATACTGTGTTTGGGTGGGGATAGAACGCATTGCAAGGGAAGGGGTGGAAGAGCAAATAAGGGGAGGTGTAGCAGTGTGTGTGTGGAACTGTAAAAAAGATAAAAATAATTAAAAATAAAGAAAATGAAAATAATTAATTAAAGGCATACTTAAATAAATAAAATACAAAAAGAAGGCTACACACAGACAGAAGATAGACATGAATTGGAGAGAGATGCAGAATAGTGAGTGGGGGAGGAGGGGGGACTGTTAAACATGGGTTGCAGATGTTACTTGCTGTCTGGAGCAAGATCAATCACTGAGGTGCATACAACCCTCTTGGAAGAAAGCACACTGAATACATTGCTACAGGTCATACAGTCATCCAACGTGAGCCACTCATGTCCCTGTGAATATTACCCAATTTCTTTCCTTTGGCCCACAAATACCAAACCATATTTCAAGTTAATGACATTATTATCTTCTTAATTCAGGCATCTCTCACTAGAGCTGCACATGAAAAATAAAATACACTCTGTAGTGCAACCTTCAAACTATATCATCATGAAATTTTAACACTCCAGGTGCATTACCAGGGAAGGAAAAAATTGTTGTGTGTAACTTTCTGCTCTTCCCTTGTACACTGCACTTCAGTTTTCAAAATGCCTACATTCTCAACTGCACTCTTTGACATCAAAAACTTAAACAACCAAACTATTGAGTAGAATATATTCATCTCCAATGAAAATTCTAATTTGTTTTTAACAGCCTTTTTCAGGTTCTCATATGACATGAATATAATGAATGTTGTGGAAATGACAATGATTTATGGAAAGGACCACATAACTCACTTAGTATGTATGTATGTTTGGAGGCTTCATCAACAACCTATGAGGCTCTTGCAACGATATGCAATCAATTGCAAATTATTATGACATCTGGAGTCAAGGTCACGCTTGGAATATTAAAACAAATAGTAGATAAAGTTATAAATACAAACCACACTCACAGAATTTCAACAGACTGCACAATCTGCAACATTGTTTCCAGAACTAATTATGACTGGCCTCATTCTGAATTGAGCAGAAGGCTTGAAATTAGTCTTCAAAGATAAACCAATATGCTAGATTGTGACTTCCTAGACTTACAAAAAGGGTAGGATTTGTAGGGTCCCCCCCCCCACCTCCTTTTGGGCTGCTGCTCAGGAGAGGTTGATGTCAAGGTAACTACAGTGTGAATGATGGAAGGCGGAAGGGGAGTTAGGGGAGTCTATTGGGTCCCAAAGTATTTGTGTAAGGACCAAATGGAAGTTTCCTACAGACGACACTATTAAAATCATAATGATCAATTGTTGACGTATTTGCAATGAAGTCCATACTTTGAGACAACTACAAAAAAAAAAACAGAATCAGTAAGCCACAAGCTAGCAGGTCTCCTCTCAACAAGTTTTGTGAACACCTCAAGGTAGCTTTCATTTATAAGTTTGTGGAAGTAATTTCAGATAATGATAAAGAGTACATGGAATGAAACTTCTTGGCAGATTAAAATTGTGTGCCGGAACCGAGACTCAAACCTGGGACCTTTGCCTTTCACGGGCAAGCACACTACCGACTGTGCTATCCCGACACAACTCACGATGCCGCCTCACAACTTTACTTCCGCCAGTACCTCCCTCCTACTGAGTACATTCTGGAGTACATGGAATGTTTTTGTAACTCTGCAATGTGTTATCTGTACCACAATGGTCCATATGAGCAGTGGCAGACTAAGGCTGTCAGAGGCCCAGGGCAGCAGCGAAACAAAATAAGGCCCCCTCCACTTGGATACATGTACTAGTGTAAAACAGTAACTTTTGCGTTTTGGAGCCCCACCCAGGACGAGAGGTACAGGCCAGAAATAGCTTTCGAGATTCGGAGACCCCAGAATGAGAGGCAAAGGTAGCTCCAACTTTTAAATAAAAAAATAAAAATAAAAATAAAATAAAAAAAAAACACATTCTTTCAGGGTATTTGGAGGGCCCCCATGACGAGAGGCCCGGGGCGGACACCCATCCCCCCCCCCCCCCGCCCTTTAGTCCGCCACTGCATATGAGGATCTAGTGATCAACTGCTGAAGTTTTTGCAACAAAGTCCGAAGTTCGAGACAACTTCAAGAAAATAAAATTAGTACATCACAAGCTAGCAGGTCTCCTCTCAACAAGTGTTGTGAATACCTCCAGGTAGCTTCCATTTATAAGTGTGTGGAAGTAAGTACAAGGAATGTTTGTGTAACTCTGCAGGGTGTTATTGTACACAGTGGTCCAATTGATGACTTAGGTTTTAGATCTAAGACTTTATATTAAAGTTATAATGTCTTAAATTGCTATTCGACACCAGGGGTGGAGGTTGTTGATGCAGATAAACATATATTATTTTGCCACTTGCAAAGTAAGGCACGTTGAAGAAAACGAAAATAATTCATGATTATAGGATGCAGACGAAGTTGATAAATGTTCTATATTAGTCATTGGTGTACTCTGAATTTAAGTACCAAGTTATGAGGCCATACAGGAAGGCTAGTGGAAGAGACAATTTCCAGTAGAAATTATTAAAGCTGGTAGAAAAACAATACAAAAGAAATTGGGAAAACACTTTCAGAATGGCTACGGCTACTTCTAATTCCTCACTGCTGGAACAATCCAGTAATTCTATGGTTTAACAAAAAAGGAGACAAAACGTACCAGCCTCCTGTTCATAATTGCGGGTAGGTATAAATATAAGTTAAAATTACCCGCAATACAAATCATGTACACTAGCTGGATTTTCATCAATTACAGGAACAACATAACATTAGCCTATAAGTGGACAGCTGAAGGTAGTAATGCATGCGGCAATTAAATCTATGGGCAGTGCTTTCCAATGGCCGAGAGCATTGATCAAACAGTTAGTCAAACAGTGGTCTGCGGATTTTATGTTTGTGGCAGCGGCAACTTATGAAAACAAGCTTTAAACTGGTCACCTTCAGTAGGTACCGGTATTTATATTGACTTCAGCCTTTTTTTTTTTTTTTTTTTCCATCTCTCATTAGCTACAACTATTATTGCAGGCCAGTATCGGATGTTGCGGTGGACGCTCAATCGCTCATATTTCTGGACACTTAGGAAAACAGAAATATACGGTTTAGACAGGTGATTTTCTAAAAAAAAAATTATAAGTCATGATTTTGAAAACAGGGCGAAGTTTTCCGCATGATTGGAACTATTTTACGACTAATTTGAAGTTGGTTTTCGCCCTCCAAATTATTGAAATACCCCATACTCCTCCTCCTCCATATAATGTCATACGGACGTCCTTGCTTGCTGCCTTGCCAGTCGGCTAATAGTGTATTTCGTGCACTGCTAACACGCTCAGCTGAACGTGGTGGGAACCGGTCCCTGTAGCCATTAATCACTGGTTTTGCGGACCTTGAATCACAGAGTTGCCAAGGTCAGAGAGCTGCAACACAACACGTGACTTCCACGCCTTACGTCCAGTTCCAGCGTTGCCAACCCTTCAGCGTTACTGGGTCGCACAGACACATCGGAATTGTCGTACAGTTCGTCACACCTAAGGGCATAGCAGTGGCGAACATAGCAAAAAAAAAAAAAAAAAAAAAAAAAATAAAATAAAATAAAATAAAAAAAGTTCAAATGTTTGTAAAGCTTATGGGACTTAACTACGGGGTTATCAGTCCCTAAACTACAAACTACTGATGAACTACTTACGAACTAGGACGGCACAAATATCCATGCCCGAGGGGGGATTCGAACCCCCCCCCCCCGAACATAGCATATGATATCGGGAGGGGAGGAGGGGAGGGGGGCGAGAGTAAAAATTTTGTGGCATCGTATCTCAAACTGATACGAAAAACTTGTTGAATGTTCCGATCCATACCTGGTTAAGGCGTTTTCAGAAGAAGCATACAATCATTGACCTGATTTCTAATGAAACAGATACCGTGTTTCTTTTTTTTTCTCTCTCTTTACATTCATTATTTAGGGGGGTGGGGTGCCTCCCCGCCATAAATCACTAAATACGTCCGCACCTGCACTACATCAGAGTAGGCGTTGCCAATTACTTCCCATTAACATCTCTACATTCTAATGATATTCATTTTTTTTAAAAAGGCTTGGAGATTGTTAACAAACGTAGAATATGATTCATAAAATAATATAAATAAGTTACTTCGTCATTTGATTACCTAGGAAGAAAACTAAAAAGTTGAATACATTTTTTTACACGATTTCCAATTTTAGAATGCTTTTTAACACATTCCAATACAGACACAAAAGTTACGTTACACGCTCTACATCATCTAGCCTGTCGGCCGCGGTGGCCGAGGGGACTGAGGCGCTTCAGTCACGGTCTGCACGGCCACTACGGTCGGGGGTTCGAATCCCCCCTCGGGCATGGATATTTGTGCCGTCCTTAGGATAAGCTAGTTGATAAGTAGTTTGTAAGTTTAGGGACTGATAACCCTGTAGTTAAGTCTCATAAGCTTAACAAACATTTGAACATTTTCATCTAGCCTTTTCAGTGTTCGATTGATCAGTGCATAACCGACCATTATGTTTAGGATCAGTTTCCCAGAATTTTATTCATTTTGTTTTCGCCTCTTACATTTCAACACGTTTGCTATATATTTCAGAGGAGTACCAGCAGCACTACCATTACCTTCTGTTCCCACTTTGCACGACTGAACATCTAGCATACCACTCATTGCCCTCATCGAAGTCAACACAACGTGTAACAGCTCTACAGACTGGCAAGTAAGTTGCCCAAAATCGTATTTGTGTAAGTGATTAAAAAAATTAAAAAGAAGAAAAAAAATAATCAAAAAATTAAAACTATAAAATCATGAAATATTAACAATAGTTAGCATTTCATAATATCGTACAACAGATGTACATTACAAAAGGTGGATCGTATGATTGTACACCATCTTACAGTATATGTCCTCCCCATATCGTAAGTTGGCAACCCTGCTTACGTCACACACTCCATTCTCCTGCGTGCTGTACTCGAGACAGTCACACTCATTAACAGCACACTTGAAAAGAGTGCTGTGTGCAGCAATAAGGATTTTACGCGCGTTCTAGTTGTTACACGTAATTTCGTAAGCATGACGTTACTAAAAACTAATCCTATTTCAGTGACGGACTAAAGCTGGGCGGAACTAAATGAGCTGACCCCCCCCCCCCCGACCACTATGTATTACTATAAAAAATAATTGGAGCCCTCCCCCCGTCCCCCCCCCCCCCCCAGGACGAGAGGCACGGGACAGTCTGAGGAAATAGCTTTCGAGTTTTGGAGGCCCCAGCAGAACGAGATACCAAGCGCGCTCACACAAAACAAAACAAAAATTTTGAGGCCCCCCGCCCCACCAAGACCGGACGCCCGGGGCGGTCCGCCCCCCCCCCCCCTTTAGTCCGCCGCTGCCTATTCCATTTTTTAACAATCAAATTATTAACATACAAAAACATACATCTTTTATTTTCAACAGAGAAATTATTGACAAACTGAAAACAAACACACTTCATATTTGAGAACTTCCTTAACAATAAAATCATTGAAATGCTAAAAACAATCGTCTCTAATTTTGAATTTTTTGCCAATTTAATAATTGACAAGTTAAAAACAAATGTCGTTGAATTTGAAAACTATTCCAAACAATAAAATTTTTGACATAGAATGAAGAGACACCTCTTTCACTTTGAAACTTTTTCCCTTTACTAAAAGGAAACATTCATTTTGAAACGGTCTTTAACAATAAAATTACTGACGTATTTAAAACATGCTTCATTTTTAAACCTTTGTAAATGGTGAAATTATTGCCATACTATTTTGAAACAAAATTTAACAACAAAATCATTGAAATATTAAAAGTAAACAACCTTCATTTTGAAACTCCTTTTAAAAGTAAAGCTATTAATTTTATTCGTCGTGAAAACGGACAGTGGCGGCGTGTCCTACATGTTCACTGGTTCAGTGAACCCCCAAAAACAAGCTCGCCGAAAAAAAAGTAAATAAATAAATAAAAGTTTTTTTAAACTATCATTCTTCGTTTCGTTCTTCTAGCAGACCATTTTATATGCGCAGTCAAAGTATTTTTATCGCATGAGAAAAGTTTTACGTAGCAGAGACAACACGTATACGAATCGTAGCGCGGCCGCTTAATACAGGCGGCATTGGTCGAAGAGTTGCAATGTGCATGCGCGGCTAAAGTTAAAATTCTCTTCTTAACCCCCCCCCCCCCCCCCCCGGAGGCAGCATATGGGCGCTCCCATGGCAGGGAGGGGCGAGGGGAAACGCCGCTTTTAACACTGGCGTTGGAGCTGGTAGAGACACCAGCTCTGGCGGTTACACACGAATGGTCCCGAAGCAAGAAAAAGGAGCTACTGCGCAGCTCGCCTTGCGCACGCGCAAATCCTCCATGAAGGCAACATCCGCCCTTCATATTTATTTTTGAGCAATGAAGATAAATAAAAAACACTTCATACTGTTTAATATATCTTATAACTATAAAGACGCATTAACTGTCAATGCCTTCAGAAGGTCCGATCATGTATAATAATGAAGTAACTATTCTCCACCTAGCAAGAAAAGTCGTGTGGTTAGCGGCATCAAGCTGCGCTGTCGAAGGTCAGCTTGTCTTGCACGAACGGAAGGCAGCATCAGCTGCTTGCTGCAGTGCTCGAATCGTTACCCTAACAATGTGTATAGTAATTCTTCACGTCAAGGACAATTGTAAGGTTGGCAGCTCATGTAAATAAAAGAATAACTTTCAACTGGTGTCGATTTTCTCCGCTTGTAGCAGCACCAACAAAATCGTCACGTTATCGTGGCCAAATAGTACAAGCAATTTTTTTAAACCTAATCTTCTTTTTAACAGATACGGGAACAACAATGGCTTTATTATTGTTACTGACCACATATCTTTGGACGTTTTTGCAAATGTGTGGCGATTTTGAGGGTAAATGACATTTATACTCTATTTAATTGTTTGAAAAGGTGTGGGAAGATCAGCCTTTGCGCGTGCATAAGGTTAGGAAGGGGTGCTGCTTACATTGTCATGTCACATGAAGGAAGCTTGTCTCTTCATTGTAACAGATTTATTTTGTTACAGCTACTTGACAGTGTAATCAGTTACTGTGTTTCAGTGTTCATATGTTCTCGATGTTTATTATCTAAGAAAAACGAACAGCGTTCAGTATTTTTTTAGAAACAAATTACTCAGCTTTAAGCTTGGAAGCAGTGGCGTAACTAGGACTTGGCTTTGGGGAGGGGGGTATAGATCTGCTTGATAAGCAAAATTTTAGTCAGTTTCCAGACAGACAATCTCCCGTTGAAGATTAAATCACTGCCATCCAATGAAAGCTTATGGTAAAACACCCCGAGTTTCCAATATTTACATTTAGCAGATTGCTGTTATATTTTTTTTTTTAAGGGTTCTGGGGGGGTCTATCCCCCTCATCCCCCCTCCCCCCATAGTTACGCCACTGCTTGGAAGAAAAGTGTGAAATAAAGAAGCTTGGTAGGATGACGCATCAGCTCAAGTTAAAGCATGGTAAGACATTGTGCAGTTCTTTTAACGAAGAAAATAGTGCGGCTCGGTAGCACAGTGGTAGAGTGCCAGACTATAAATCCAGAGGACGCATGTTCGGTCCCCGCTAGGTCGTGAGATTTTATCTGTCACTCCCCACTACTTTCACCTCTCGCAGTGTTGCTGATGTGAAAAATATCGATTAGCACCGTGATAACGGAACACGGTCGGAGGAAGGCAACGGCATACCACCTCCAAACAGGACCATGCCTAGTAAAGCACTGTAGAGTTGGCTACTGAGTTGATGTTTCGACTCAGTGAATCGAGTCAGCGAACAGTTCGACTGGGTCGGAACTTGAATCGGCACTGTTTTGAAACAACGAATCATGTGATTCATGTATCGGACGCTTTGCTGCCCGTCTGCCTGGGTGAGTTCGACACAGCGGCCAGGCGTGCAACGGGTTTGAAGTTGTTTCCCTAACGCGCCACGAGAGATTTTGAACGATGTTACCGGTACCCTTCAACTGAGGTTTTAAAACTGGTATACCACCGAAAAAAGTTGTGAAGTCCTTCGGTGTTTTGATGTAGTTTCGCGTGAACTAAGCGTTGTTATGCATTGTTGCTACATCTGTGCCACGTGAACGTCTTTTCGAAGCAAGGGCAAATAATTTCAGTGAGATGAAACCGCATTCTCAGTAAGATGTCAAAAATAAGGTTTTTTTAATTTCAATTTAAAGAAACTGTAACTGATTCTCTTTTATTTGACTGACTGAAAATGAATCTGATTATTAGAATACGTATGTAGACATTGAAAAAATTTAGTTCAGTTTTGTGGTTTCGTAAATTGTGAAATGTGTTTCCTTGTGTTAATACTTGTAGTAATATCTGTTGATTGCATTAAATATGTCTTAAGAACAAATCTATATATTTTGTTTATATTGAATGGTTAGAAAAGTTATTCATTTCTGGATGCATGTAGACATTTGAACCATGATCTTTCTAGTTTTATTTAGACTTAATTATGGAATTTTGAAGGTTGGAAAATTTCATCACTTTGGAATTTGAACATTACTATTTTGTGCTTCCTTTGTTACAATATTTGTTTGTATGAAAATACGAGTAACTTAGGAAACGTTTACGCTTTAACACGATTGTAAAATCGTAGTAGCAAACAAATCCCGTGCCGTTCAATTAAGTCTAGTGAATAACGTATTAAAACCATGTTTATATTCCATAGATGTTTCGTATTTGCTGTATCCGTATGTTTCGAAACAATGAAATGATCCGAACTGCCCATCACTAAAGCACTGTGGTGTTCAAACCAGTATTAGGATTGTTGACTGCTTTATCTTTTTATATCTAAAGGGGGGGGGGGGGGGGTTGGCGGGGACACAAACCGGAGTGCTTTTCCCTGTCGCCACTCCCAGAGGTGCACCAAATTGTCTCTTTGGACGCCTAATTGGGGCGGTTCGCCACTGTCAAGACCAGGCGCTGAAAGAAGTGAACCCCATCATCTGAAGCACCAGCCGCCACTGAAAACGGCACATGATTTCTATGGTTTTTAAGGAAAGTGCCACTAAGCACAGTCGCATATTATTAGTTCCTGTGAACCTATACAACAAAATCTCCTGCTTACTGACAGTCAACTGGGAGAATTTAGAAAGTTGGCTGTATTGTGATGCTGCCCACTATTAGGTAATGAAACATCTTAAAACTTGTGAAAGCAAACACAATGACAGAAAAAGGAGATTAAATGATAATTAATATTAATTTCCAGTCATTCAGCTCTAATCTGCTTCTCTGTAACAAGTGACTTTAAAACCTCACGACAAATCACATTTTAGTTTCGGACTACCAGCAGTGGCGGCTGGTGCTTCAGATGACTGTGGGTTCACTTCTTTCAGTGCCGGATCTACAATATTTCCGAACCGGAGCCGAAAATCGATAGTGGCGCCCCAACCTAACCGCAAAGACTGCTCTCCCCCACCTCTTCTCAAACAGTTAAATAGTTGTTACAACGAAGAGTATAAAAGTCATTTACCCTAAAAATCGCGACACATCTGATGAAGTGTTCAGTGTTCAAATGTTTAAGAGCTTATGGGACTTAACTATGGGGTCATCAGTCCCTAAACTTACAAACTACTTATGAACTAACTAATACTAAGGACGGCACAAATATCTATACCCGAGGGTGGATTCAAACCCCCGACTGTAGTGGCCATGCAGACCGTGACTGGAGCGCCTCAGTCCCCTCGGCCACCGCGGCCGGCCATTCGATGAAACGTCCAAAGATTTGTGGCTAGTAATAATCCAAAAGTCATTGTTGTTACCGCATCTATAAAAGGAAGGTTAGATTTTTGAAAAATGCTTGCAGTCAGAGTCAAACCCATTACCTTTGACACTTCAGCAAGATGCCGCTAACCACACGACTATTCTTGCTAGGTAGAGAGTAATGCTTTATTATTTTTCATAATCGAATCTTCTGAAAGCTTTTAGAGTTGATGCGTTTTTAATTGGTACTTACAAGTATTTCACCAAAAATGACGTGTCTCTGATAAATCGTAAATGCGTCAAAAACAAATATGAAGGGCAGATGTTGCCTTCTTGGAGGATTTGCGCATGCATAAGTCGAGGTGTGCAGTAGCTCCATTGTCTTGCTTCGGGACCATTCGTACGTAACCGCCAAAGCTCGAGTCGCCAGGAACTGGCGTCTCTAACAGCTCCAACTGCAATGTTAAAAGCGGCATTTCCCCTCGCTGACGCGGGAGCGCCCGTATGCTGCCTCCAGGGGGTTCAGAAGAGAATTTGAACCTCAACCGCGCATACGCATTACACCGCCGTGGCCACTGCCGCGGTGCCGCCTGATTAAGTGGCTGTGCTACGACTCCTGTACGTGCACCCTCCGCGACGTAAAAGTTTCTCAAGCGTTAAAAATACTTTGAATGTGCGTATAAAATATTCTGTTAGAGGAATGAAACGAAGAGTGATAGTTGAAAAACACTTTTTATTTTCTTTATTTACTTACTTTTCTTCACGACGAGATTTCTTCTGGGGGTTCACTGAACCAATGAACACATAGGACACGCCGCCACTGACTATCAGACAAATTTACTCTCGAACAGGCTACATAGTTGTTCATGGGAGATGCAATCTTTTCTTAGTTCTACTCCAAAAATTTTTAAGGAAAAGAGAAAGCTAGTGTTTTTGTTGAATGCGCCTTCCGAGAAGCAACAGAAATGGGGAGACTAAAATTACTAGAAGAATTTTTGACAGGATCCAATAGCAAGCGTCTAAATGTTATTCAAGGCGCTGCATCATTTTTCGTCTGAATCAATATTTAATTAAACTTTCTCCACACAGAAAAACAGCGGGGGTCATTAAAGATGTTTCCAACGGAACTGTTAAGTTGGAATATGCAGTTCGTATATGCAGCTTAAGTGCATCTTCTTTCTAGTTCAGTTTAATCCAGGTATATCAGTGGCGCTATAATGAAACTGCTGTTATGACTTGGCACCATCCACGGATGGTGATAACGAAAAAAAAAATGTTTTGATCGCAAATTGCATAAAATGCCAAAACTGGACTCACTAGTTGCTGGCATGGTGTAGTAACCGTTAGATCACGACAAGGTAGAAGTTGTAACTGCTGTCCTATAATCTCAATGTACATACAATGTAACTATACAAGATTTTCTATAGTCCATGGTGTGGCTCATACAGCAACCAGTCATATTTAAAGTAAAAACAGTCTTGGTTGCATAGTGGTTTTATTAATTATCAATGACACGTTTCGCCCTGACAGCAGGGTATCATCACATTATCTGCATGACAAACGTTACGGAAATTACTACAACGGCCCCTGTTTCACTACTTTAAATGTTGTCGTAATTCTTGTGTAATGTTTATCATGCAGATAAGATGATGGCCTGCTGTGAGGGCAGAACGTGTCATTGGTAATTAATAACACCACTTTGTAACCAAGACTGTTTTTACTTGAAATTACACTGTAACTGACAGTGTACCGTCTGTCACAGTGTATGTATTTTGAGATTATAGTAGGACATCAGTTACAATTATTACACTGTCAAGGTCCCTAATCACATACCGACATTTTATACTGTCCACGAACAAAAAAATATGTGGTAAGGTAAATTGACATGGAATGGCAGCAAAGTAATTATGAATAAACTAGACTTGTGTTAATGGCTCACAAAAAAGCCAATTTCACGTGCAAACTTTAGCAAAGAAGTAACGATTTCATATTCTGAGCTAAATAACATATCTACACGTAAATTATCTGGAATGTGTAGTAGTATGCTATATTAAAGTACTGGTATTCTTGCACCAATATGAACAATAAAATGCAATTAAATTATTGCAAAACCGGTTGTGCGAGTCTACAAAAGTTCAATAAAATTCAGCTACAGTGAATTAACGGCCTTTCATTCAACACTTTTGAGATAAACGCGTCTTTATCAGCTCCCACTAAACACGATGCGCAGCGCACAGCGTTGAAACCTCGGAACCTGAGAGCTGAGAGCGGCACAAGAAACATAAATTCTTTCTTGCACGCGCGAGTGAAAGCGATGTGAGCGAGCTGAGGCGGGGCGCGGGTGCACTGTGGCCACCCCAATGGGATCACACACTGGGTTTTCCAGCCGCGTCCCTGCCGGCGAGAAGCAGGAAGCGTGGAGCGGCTCACTATGGCCGTACCCTAAAGCCCCGTTACACCGACGCGAACACAAGCGAACGAACAGTAGCGAACGAGCATTCGCTCTGGTGTAAACGCTGTGCGCGCGCTGTTCGGTCATGTTTGGCTCGCATTCGCAAGTGTTTGCTTGTGTTCCGCTGGGTGTCGGTTTCAGGGTGAACCATCAAAGGAAGTTCGCGTCCTCTCTGCTTCAGCGCTAGCGTATGCGACAAACTGTGTATGCTCTCCTTGCGGCAGTGTGCTGTTTTCTGTTCCGTTCCGTCCAGTGTAAACGCTTATTCGCAAGTACAAGCCAATGCATGCGCGCACAGGCGAATTCCTGGCGAATGCACATTCGCCTGTGTTCGATCGTGTTCGCTTCGGTGTAAACGGGGCTTAAGGCGCCTCGTTGCGGAGCGCGCGGTTGCTCGCGGTCGGAGGTTCGAGTTCTCCCTGGGGTATGGGTGTGTGTGTGTTGTCCTTGGGTTAGTTTACCTTTGTTTAAGTAGTTTGTAAGCTACGGCCTGATGACCACACAGTTTGGCCCGATAGATTTATAAACATTTAAACATTTTACTTGAAACCCCTGCAGTGGACACGTGCGTGAGTGGGAGAGAGGCTGGCCTGCAGTATAGATAAAGTGGATCCACCAAAACAATGTTTCTGTCCAGGGAAAAATACCCTGATAAATGGCATACCAGACAGGCCTAACAGCTGCCCCAAAGAACTGTTTTTTCAAACCAAGAATGCAGAAGACAACACGCTTGAAACATGGGAAAGAGGCGAGTTCGCGAGTCTCATCTCGGGCCACAGAAAATTTCCACCGGCGACTGAGAGGCGTGGTCGTGAAAACGGCGCTCAGCTATTGGACGGCATTGCAAAACCTACGCACCAGTCACAGAGCCAAGGGGCGCAAAATTGGAGGAGAAGCTGTAACTGGGGAGAGTGAGGACTTGGTGAGAAACTACGGAAGTGAAGACTTTGTCCGACGCCGGAGAAGCGAGGAGACATGCAGGCAGCTCCCGCCTGGGCAGACGAGGGACTTGGACGCCTTCGCTCGGGGGCCGCGCCGCTCGACCGCAGAACAGGGCAGCGCAGAACAGCCGTTGAGCTATGCCGTGCGACCACTGCCGACTCCAACGCGCCGACACACCGCACCGTGCCTGACACCCACGTCGAGTTAATGTTGTGAGATAGGAAATTACCTTCCCCTTCACTATTCATATCTGAGTCGTGTCCATGCACAGTCAAATCGGCCCAGAGAACTTTTTGCTTTGAAAGTCGTGTTATAAATTAAATTTCTTTCGTTAATCCTCTGTGTAAACTGTTTAGTTATCAAATCAATCCCTTGAATCAAATGCCCGTACCAGCCTAATTCCATAATTAATAATTATATTTTTATTTAATTTTCACTGCAGTGTGGGAGTTATTCAGGGAGAGGTTTGATTTATCACACTATATTTATGATACGTAAAGTTCAGAACTTAAATAACACTCAGCCAAAGCCATTCGACGCAACTCTCAAAAATTTTCAAGAAAATCGACTTTGAAGTTTTGCAAATACAGTAAATATCAATAACTGAAACAGTTACAGTATCTGTTGGTGTAGCTCAGGAGCTGGGCGCCGTGGCTCAGCGCACCCGGTCAGAGCGTTAAACGCCCCCTGTAATAAAAATAAATAAATAAATAAATAAATACAAAGAAAAAATTAAAAATAAATAAATAAATAAAAGCTGAGCCAAGAACACAAGGAACAAACAGGTTCAACGACCGTAATAAACAGAACTAACCATCGGAAAAAGAAATACTTATACAATTTTAATATCTAATGTAATTTTTACAAAATAAGCACTTCTTAGGTTTATTCGTAATTTTCTGTACTTTATACAAGGTCATTAATAATAATTTTGAAAAAAGGTTACATTTTCTTAAGGTATTGGCTCCACTGTTAGTTGACGAAAGTAGTCTTTGATTGTACAGTTTGTGAAGAGCTACGAATGAATTTTTTCGAATGCCATCTCCTTAGCTTTCCAAGCAGCTAACCTACTCAGCCGTCGTTTTAGGTGACGGCGAGGTGTTCAGCTCGTCTCCTTAAACAAAAACTGATATAACACATGGAATTAGAGATCCGAAAATGTTTTATATCTGTCACAGCGGGATTCGAACTACGAACTGTACGGTTGAGGAAAGGACTCTACCACCTGAGCTACACCGACAGATGGCGCAATTGATTTAGTTACAGCTACTTACATGTACTTGCAAAACTTCAAAGACAATTTTCTCGAGAATTTTGTAGGCTTGCGTCGAATGGCTTCCGCTGATTGTTATTTGAGTTCTGTACTTCACGTACCATGACCATGAAAAAATTCTCAGCCGCGCGGGAGTAGCCGAGCGGTCTGGAGCGCCATGTAGCGGATCGCGCGGCCTCCCGCGTTTGAGGTTCGAATCCTCCCTCCGGCATGGGTGTTTGTGTCGTCTTTAGTATAAATTAGTTCATAAGTAGTTTGTAAGTTTAGGGACTGATGACCCCGTAGTTAAGTCCTATAAGCTTTACAAACATTTGAACATTTTTGAAAAAATTCTCAAATACGATACCCGTGTGGTCTTCTTATAAGAAAAGCAGGTGTTGCCGAAGGACTGAGAGTAGGTAATGAAACAAAATAGGTGGTAGATGAGTATTGTTACTTCGTCAGTAAAATAGCCTACGATGGTCGTAGTACAGATTACATAAAATGCAGAATGGCAATGGGAAGAAAAGCGATTCTGAAAAAGAGAAAGTTGTTAACGTCGAATATTAATTTAAGTGTAAGGAAGTCTTTTCTGAAGGCATTTGTGTAGAGTGTTGCCTTATACGTAAGTGAAACATGGAGGATAAATAGTACAGAGAGAATGATAACAGAAGCTTTTGAAAGTTGGTGCTACAGACAAAGAATGAAAACTGATTGGGTAGATCGTGTAACTAATGAGGAGGTATTGAACAGAATTGGGAGAAAAGGAATTTCTGTCATACTTTGACTAAATTACGGGATCGATTGGTAGGACACATTCTGAAATATCAAGGAATCGTTAATTTAGCAATGGAGGGAAGTGTGTGGCGTAAAAATGGCAGTGGGAGACCAAGAGACGAATATAGTAAACAGGGTTTCAGGTAGATATGGGTTGCCGTTCCTATGAGGAGAAGCAGAGAAGGGTGGAGAGCCTCCGGCTGAAGACCAAACCAACAACTCTACTAAGTTTTAGTTGCTAAGTATGAATAGAAATCTCTATACTTATAAGACGCATTTGTTGTCTGCCTGTCAGCTTTCTTATAACTCAAGATTCAGACAACCAAATAACGTGAAATTTGGTACTCGTACACAAAATTACATGGGAGAGGTTCTTAAACAGGTTTCGCTCCATTTTTTGGAAATCCAACCGGAAAATTTGAGAAAAAATGAAAGTGCGTTTTCAATGTGTCCGTGTAAATCTATATCTTCGCTCTGATTTTGATGAAATTTTGCACAATTGACCTTCAAAACAAGAGGAAGGGCACTGTCTACATAAAATTTCGTTCAGTTCATGGTGGAGGGTACTTATGGATTTCGCCAAAATCCTCAGTTTTTCTCCGATCTTGATGAAATTTTGTACACTTGACCTTGAAAACAAGATAAAGGTTACTGTCTACATAGACTTTCGTTCGGTGCATTGGGGAGAGTACTTTACTTACAGACTTCGATTGCATTCTCTATACATATAAGACGCATTTGTTGTCTGTTTGGCCAAAAATGTTGTTTATCACATTGCTAATGTTCTAATGTTTGTTAAGCTTGAGGAACTTAACTGCGCGGTCATCAGTCCCTAAACTTAAAAACTACTTATGAACTACCTTATACTAAAGACGACACCAACACCCATGCCTGAGGAGGATTCGAACCCCCGACGACGGATGACCGCGCGCACCGCAACACGGCGCTCCAGTACGCGCGGCTTATCACATTGCTTTAACATTAATGTAACTTTTTATTACATGCAAATAAACGGTTTTGTACCCTTCTACAGAAAACCTCATTTTAAACCCGGGCAAAGCCGGGTACTTGCAGCTAGTTGTATATAAATCCTATTCTCCTTCCCTTAATGTCTCAATCCATCTCCACCTCCCTCGTCTCTCTTTCTCCTTCTACCTTCCTCCTGCCCCTCCCTCGCTACATCAACCCATCCATCTCCCTGCCTCTTTTACTGTCCCCCCATCCCCACCCCCCTCTCTCTGTCAATCTCCTCCTGTCTTCTCTCTCTGTTCATCTTTATACAGACAGTGATGATCCCCTTGTTTTAAAAGCCAGGTGTGCAAACTTTTATAGCAACTGGACGGTCGGAATGGTTGAGCATAACGTACAAAACTAATCTGAAGTGACGTTGCCTACACAAAATTACCAATTTCGATTCTTTTTTCGATTTTTCAGTTGTTACTTTGGGCTCTCCATGTTATTATAAACGGCTCCTGCATTGAAACGAACAAAACAAAAGAAATCGAAAACGTAGAGCTTACTGAAAGATGGAATATACCATAATAATTGTAAAGAGGGTCTAAAAATAATATCTTTTAATGTTTAAGAGCTTTCGTGGTCCCTTTCCCAATATTTTAAAAGTCGTCTGAGTTTGTGTTTTTACGGAATGTATATGCTTTCTACCAACCTTATCTATGTAACAGTATTGTGCACCATAGCCATCATCAATGTATTGTTGATTCGTGCATAGCATTAATTGTTGTCTTCTACTTTGTCATTTGTGAAATTAGCTCCACATACACCGACATCTCCTTTTAGAAAAAGGATGGCTGTCATTGAAGGTGGTGTGGGGAATGTAATTCTGATTGTTATTCAGTGCTGCGACAGTAAAAAGAGGCAGAAAGTGTTGCTACACCCACTTAAAAGTCCCTTAAAATATTAATATTTCGTAGATATAAGTTCCACTTTTCGATTACTCAAACATTAAAGTGATTCTTAATTTCGTGTTTCTTCTGTGACGCTTTAATCCATTACATTTTGTTTCTTTTAAACCCTGTAAGCTATAGCCAAGCCATAAGTTGGCTGCACTGTGAGAAAGATGCGGGGCTTGTTCTGACAGCCAATGCGCTACGAGCTGAATGCAAGCTTCTACCACCAGCTACTGCAAATGTTCAAATGTTTGTTAAGCTTATGGGACTCAACTACGGGGTTATCAGTCCCTAAACTTACAAACTACTTATCAACTACCTTATACTAAAGACGGCACAAATATCCATGCCCGAGGGGGATTCGAACCCCCGACCGTAGTGGCCGTGCAGACCGTGACTGGAGCGCCTCAGTCCTCTCGGTCACCGCGGCCAGCAGTTACTACACTCCCACTGATTTTTGTTATACACTGCGACAGCAGCGCTCCAAGCGGCCGGCAAGCTATGTTTCTGAATGCGAGTGGTATCCTTCATATTGATTTCAACGTACTTTTTACATTAGGGAAAGTAAGTAGTGCCATAAAAATAGGTAACAACTTAATAATAACTCCACATTTATCTTTCTTAGGTTTCGTAAGATCCCTGACAAGGTATAAAACCGGTACATTACATGACAGTTCATTTACAATTATATTGTAATCTACAGGTTTTTACTGAAGTATTTCATTTTTCATTATTAATAAAAATGGCAAGGAAACACCAGAAGACCTGCCCGTTGGCAGGAAGACGTCGCTTTTTTTACTCAGGAACGTTAAGGTTTCTTCACCTCAGTTCCAGTAAAATCGATGAGAGTGGAACGTAGCAAACGTATACAGAATGGAATTTATACAGTATTAAGAACCAAATCAGCGACCACAGCAGAAGGATAAACATCATAGACGAGGCAAAAGCGATCTAACTGTTTGCCAACAAAGAAGAAACCAATTTCACAATTGTTGCTGCAATTGAACTACAACCGGCAATCATCTTCAAAACATTGGCTTTATAGCTGAAGTAATCACGCTCAAAAGTCTATTTCTTATAAGTTATGCCCCACCCACCCACAGAAAAAATTTCTGTATTCGCCACTGGTGCTATGCAATGATATTAATAAGGCTCAAGGTCAACGTTAAAAAATTTCCGTCAGTGACAGCTAGCAATGCAATATTTGTAACTATAATATATAGAACAGATTTACTGTCCTTTTTTTAACCGAACTTGTATGGCATCAATATTTTAAAACTAGTTAAAGAACTGGCAATTGTCCTAGATAAACTTTGCAATTTTTAAAGTCATTTTCTGTCGGCTCGTGCATGTGCTTTAGTACCAAGGTTGACTGACTGGGCTGCAGGCTAGAGGCCCAGTAGTCGTGTGCATGACGCGCCGAAGGAGAGCGCGCGGCGCTAGCGCCCTCAAATTTCAACACCCTGTTCGCTTTACTGGAGCGATGTATCGCTTTCTTTTCAGTTTTAAAAACAATTTCACAATGTTGGCTACATTTCGTACGCAGTAATGTATAACCCAAAGTTAACCTAACGAAAAGTAGTCAGCGACTATATTTTTCACTGCAAAAGCTTCAGATGTTATGCGATAGGTTAACTGGAAATTAAGTATTGTAATATCTATGGCGAATATAGAAAAAACAGACACTCCGTTATGAAGCTGTTATGTTAGCCTGCAAGATGTGCAAAACTCAGTGATGTACGACAATTAGTTTCCACAGAATCGAGTGAATCAAGGAAAACGCACAAAACCGGAAGATGAGGTTTTTATTTTTTTACAGGAGAAGGAGAAAAAACTAATACTAGAGTGCGATGTAGCTTCATTTCATACACATACAGTATTTTTTCCAGCAAGAAAATGAAAAGTAATTTTGGTCATGTATTGGCATCAGGCGGCGCGCGGTTGTCTGCGCACTGTGGCCGCCACCAGCTGCCATCGCGCCGTTGCAGCGCGCGCGTAGCGACCGCTGCGGGTTAAGCGGCCGAGCAGCTTGCGGGGAACCGTACACTATGGCCGTACCCTTAGACCGCTCGGCTACTCTACTGCGGCTGCAGGGGTTTGCTTGTCTTCTTCCCATCGGCAGTGGTCCACAGTTTATCTGCGATACCGTTGCTGTTTTTTTGGAAACTACTCCTCTGGTATCTGCAGATACGGGTTTTCTCTGCCCTGCGTCTGTTGTCGCCATTTGTCTGTACGCTCCTAAAGCCTTGCTGGTCTCGCCGTGTACATCCTTACGAGGAAGCCGCGGCAATTCGCCCCCTACAGCGGGAGAATGCGGGGCGGCGGCCGGTGGCAAAGGAAGGTGAAAGCTGGGCAGCTTCCTGCTGGCTTCATCAGGCCGGTCCCTCTCCACCCCCTGGGCCGGCTGGCCGCGAGACGCTGGCGTGGCGTGCGCCACAGAGTAACATATACAGAGAAGCAGCCACACCTAAACCACTGTCCTACGCTCCCCTAGTAGTTCCGTAAGATGCTAGCAGGTGTCAGGCGGATCGCTGGCTTAGGGTGCCTCTCGCACGTCAGAGGGTAGCGTGGAGGGGTGGCTGAGGGGAGAGCTCGTGCCGCCTGCCACGAGGCCACGGCTGTGTCCAGCTTGCTGGCGTTTGAGGGTAGGTGGTGGTGGGGAGAGCTGCTACCTGTCGCCTGCTCTAGCCAGTTTAAAGAGCTGCTTCTGACCGCAGCGCCTTCATAGGACATCTTACGGAACTGCTGGAAACCCTCCCTCCCCGCACCCCTGAGCGTAGGACGGGGCCCTTACGGAGGTTTCCCGTCTGTATATATTTGTCTGTGCGTGCGCGAATGCTTCCATTGGCAAAGTCACCGAACAAAAGCGTCACTGGCCGAAATATTACAACAGAGAAATTCTAAAATCCAATGCCCATGTCCGGTCTGGAAAACCGACGCAAAACGGCCTGGAGTGCGGGGCGCTGTCCACGTCCCCTTCCATACCGCATCCGGTGACGCCTGCGGGCAAGGGATGACACGGCGGCCGGTCGGTACCCCTTGGGCCCTCGCGGCCTCTATGGGGCGGAGTTTAGTTTTAGTTTAATACCCATGTTGGCCTTCTTGTTACTCCGCGTCCACACATTGGTACCAACGCTGGCGCCAACATTGGCCAATATTTTTGCAGCAGCGTCCACACATTGGAGCCAACATTCAATTGAATTCGTCGAGAGCCAAAGTAAACATATCTGAGGCACATATCGCGGTCGTTGCATTAACATTTTTGAGTGTGAATAATTACATTTTGTCATTGCAAACCAAAAAAGGAAACATATGTAAAGATGATGGGGTGTGTTCTATAACTTCCTAGAAGGTAAAGCAGTCAACAATCCGAAGATTGGTTTGAACACCGCAGCGCTTTACTAGGCATGGTCCTGTTTGGAGGTGGTATGCCGTTGCCTTCCTCCGACCTTCGAACTGACTTACCCAGCCAGTTATAGGGGGACCTACAGTTTAACGTGGGTTCCGAACCATGGTGCTACTCGGTATTTTTCACATGAGCAATAATGCCAGAGGTAAAAGAAGTGGAAAGTGACAGATAAAAATCCTAAGACCTCGCGGGGATCGAACCCGCGAACTTTGAATTTGTAGTCCGGCACTCTACCACTGTGCAACCGAGACGCCTATCATTTCCTACAGAACATTAATTACAAAATCAGTAAGTTTTAACCTTGTAACATTCTTGGTTTTAAAATATGTTACAAGTAAGCGATCCACTTGATTAAAACTTAGACCTGCTACTTTAAATTATTGAACTTAAAATAAAAAAAGATACGTTTTAGAGGGATGCTATACCTGGTAAAGTTCTTTTGGTATTGATGCTTCGATATCTTGCTACAGAGGAGTTTTTGAAGTCTACACTTCCTATTTAAAATAAAGATGTAATTGAAATCATTGGTAGTGCTTGAAGCTTGCAAAACATTATGTAAAACTTGGCAGGAAATAGAAAGCAATATTAATTTTAAAAATTGCATTCTGTAATTGAGTGTGTCAAAGGTCTAAAAAGTTTTTAACTTCACTAATCGCGTCTGAGTTTTGACGTGGCATTTCGGTTTTTGTGGTTGCTTTCACAAATGAATCACTTTCTGATACATTTCTAATATTTACAAAGAGATTTTAAAACTTTAAAAATAAACGGCGACAAAGAACGAACGAAGAAACGCAGTTTTGAGACAAGCAGACAACAAAGACAGAATGAAAAGTTGGCGCCAATGTGTGGACGACGTACCCATATTGGCCCAACGTTCTTTCATGTTTGGTGACAATACCGACAAGTAACGGAGCCGTACCAACGTTGGCGCTAACGTTGGCTCCAATGGTTTTTCACCGATCCATACATTGGACGAACACTGTTGGCGCCAACGTTGGTTCCAATGTGTGGACCCGGCCTTAGACTACATTCCACTACCCTAGTTTTGCTGTTGTTAATGTTTTCATCTTATATCTTCCTTTCCAGACACTGTCAATTTCGTTCATGTGCTCTTCCATATCCTTTGCTGTCAATGACAGGTTAACAGTATCATTGGTAAACCGCAAAGTTTTTATTTCTTCGTCCTGAACTTCAATCCCTTCTCCAAGCTGCTTCCTTGCTTTCCTTCACAGTTTGCGCGAGTACAGATTGAATAACAATGGAGACGGCTTACAACCCTGCGTTACTCCTTTCCCAACTACTGCGCCCCCTTCATACTCTTCGACACTTATAACTGCAGTCTGGTATCTGTACAAGTTGTAAATAAGCTTCCGTTCCCTATATTGTACCCTTGCAGACTTCAGAATTTGAAAGAGTACATTGCAATCAGCATTTTTAAAAGCTTTCCCCATGTCTACAAAATATAGAAATGTAGGTTTGCCTTTCCTTAATCTGCCTGGAAGTTTCAAATGTTTGTAAATCTATCGGACCAAACTGCGTGTTCATCAGTCCGTAGCTTACAAACTACTTAAACTAAGGTAAACTAACCTAAGGACAACACACACACACACACACACCCATGCCCCAGGGAGGACTCGAACCTCCGACGGCGAGCAACCGCGCGCTCCGCAGCAAGGCGCCTTGGACCGCTTGGCTACTCCACCGCAGCAGGAAGTTTCATTTCAGCGCACACTCCGCTGCAGAGTGAAAATTTTATTCTGGAAACATCCCTTAGGCTGTGGCTAAGCCATGTCTCCACCATATCCTTTCTTCCAGGAGTGCTAGTCTTGCAAGTTTCGCAGGAGAGCTTCTCTGAAGTTTGGAAAGTAGGAGGCGAGGTACTGGCGGAAGTAAGGTTGTGAGGCGGCATCGTGAGTCTCGTCGGGATAGCTCAGTCGGAAGAGCTCTTGCCTGCGAAAGGCAAAGGTTTCAGGTTCGGGTTCCGGCATACAATTTTAATCTGCCAGGAAGTTTCATATCAGCGCACACTCCGCTGCAGAGTGAAAGTTTCATTCTTAAAGTCTTAATGTACTGCCACATATGTTCCTACATTTCACATAAATCCAAAACTGATCTTTCCCGAGGTCAGCTTTTCCATTCTTCTGTAAATAATTCTTGTTAGAATTTCGTAAGTATGACTTATTAAGGATTTTTTGTAGGTCTTTCCACCTATTTACTCTTGTGCTGCCTTCACTATTTCATCTCTCAAAGCTACCCATTTATCTTTTATTGTGTTACTTACTTTCCCGCATTTCTGGTAATTGTTAACTAAAGCTCCCTCTGAAACTCACAAGAACTTCAGATTCTTTCAAAAATGTTCAAATGTTTGTATAGCTTATGGGACTTAACTATGTGGTCATCAGTCCCTAAACTTACAAACTACTTAGGAACTACTTACGAACTAGGACGGCACAAATATCCATGCCCGAGGGGGGATTCGAACCCCCGACCGTAGTGGCCGTGCAGACCGTGACTGGAGCGCCTCAGTCCCCTCGGCTAGCGCGGCCGGCTCAGATTCTTTCAATTTATCCAGGTCCTACAGATTCTTCAATTTCAGTGTACAATTCTTAACCAATAAGATATGGTTAGGGTCTTATGTGCCCCTGGATATGTCTCACAGCTTCGAAATCTATGTCTTACCATTATAAAATCTATCTGGTACCTTCCGGTGCCTCCTGGTCTCTTTCATGCAAACAGCCTTCTTTCATGATTCTTAAACCAGTAGTTTGTTATGATTAAATTATTTTCTGTGCAAAATTATACTAATCCGCTTCCTCTTCTCCAGTCAATACTCACTTACTCCTTTTCCTTCCCTTCCTTTCCCTGCTACCAAATTCAAGTCCAATCAAGTTTTCTTCTCCCTTAACGGTCTGAATAATTTCCTTAAGCTTCTCATACATTTATTCAATATCCTCATGATCGTCAGAGCTAGTTGGCATATAAACGTTTACTTCTGTAGTGTGTGTTGGATTCGTTTCTATCTTGCCACGGCAGAGCGGACGAGTGCATTGAGGCGCTATGCTGCGATGCGCGAGGCCGTTCCCCGTAGGGGTTTCGAATCCCCCCTCGGGCATGGATGTTTGTGCCGTCTTTAGTATAAGGTAGTTTGTAAATTTAGTGACTGACGACCCCGCAGTTAAGTCCCATTAGCTCGTATTTATCTTGGCTACGATAATGCGATCAATGCGCTGTTCATAGTAGTTTACCCGCATTCCTATTTTATTGTTCATTATTAGAAAAATGTTCAAATGCTCAAATGTTTGTAGAACTTATGGGACTTAACTACGGGGTCATCAGTCCCTAAGCTTACAAACTACTTATGAACTAGCTAAGACTAAGGACGGCACAAATATCCATGCCCGAGGGTGGATTCGAACCCCCGACCGTAGTGGCCGTGCAGATCGTGACGGAGCGCCTCAGTCCCCTCGGCCACCGCGGCCGGCTCATTATTAGACCCACTGCTGTAATACCCCCAACTGATTTAGTACTTATATCCCTGTGTTGTCCTGACCAGAAATCCATTCATCTTACCACCGTACTTTACAAATCCCCACTATATCTGACCACAATCTATCCACTTCTATTTGAAAATTTTCTGTCCTCCTTACCCGAGTGAGGGATTTAACATTCCACGCTCCGATCCGTAGACTGCCAGTATTGTATTTCCTGATGACAACATCCTCCTGAGTGGTCTCCAGCTGGACATCGGAATGGGGGTCTATTTTACCCCCGGAATATTTTACCCGAAAGCATGCCATCATCATATATTCATACAGAAGAAGTGGAAGTACTTGAGAAAAGTAGCGACTATTGTTTCTCCTTGCTTTCAGCCGTTCGCAGTAACTGTATGGCAAAGACACGTTAGCTGATGTCACAAGGCCAGCTCAGTCAATCATCCAGACTGTTGCCCCTGCAACTACTGAAAGCCGTGGGGGTAGGCCGGTAACCACGCAGTTTGGTCCGATAGATTTACAGACATTTTACTGCAGTGGTGAACATTAGCGGATCGCATGTATCTGCATAAGTTGCAAAATATCTACGGTGCATGTTGCATACAGTTTAATCTGTACGATTTCATAATCTTTCGGGTAATCTGAGACGATAGCATTTAAGATATCACATAATTATACTGAATGACCTCACACACAGTTGTCAACCGACAGTGATTGATAATATCAAGTAAAGCTTCGTTTGATAAACGAGACGATTACAATGTTATTAATTCAATTCATTACAAGAATTCGTGTAATTCGGATTGTGTGATTTGGATTTAATGCTGTTAAAGTTATACCACAATAGTGCAAGATTATGTGCAACTACTTCTTTCCGATGATGAGAAGATCAAAGAAATGTATGAGGAGGTGAGGGAAGTTATTCAGACAGTTAAGGGAGAAGAAAATTATGATGGGGGAATGGATTTCGGGAGTAGGAAAAGGAAGGGAAGGGAAAACAGTAGGTGAATATGGACTGGGAAAAAGAAGAGGAAGCCGCCTAGTAAAAGTTTGTACGGAACATAATTTAATCATAACGAACACTTCGTTCAAGAATCATGACCTACAAAAAAATCACACTAACGTGTTTTACGGCCCACTTTAGATTTGTAGTTTTATTTTTGCAAACATTTTGGACCAAAATAATAATCTAAGTAATAAAAAATTAATTAACAACAGTGTCTGAAACCCTTTCAAGGAAGAAAATATTACATAGTGGCAGGCTCTGAACCACTGATCTTCAGCGTCACAGCCCAACGCATTGCCCACTAAGCTACTATTGATGGCCGTTGTTAACTGATGCTAATATGGCATTTGTAGACACTAGATTATTATTTATCGTACGAAGAACGACGTGTTTTTGTTAATTCTTCAAAAAAATGTTCAAATGTTTGTTAAGCTTAAGGGACTTAACTACGGGGTCATCAGTCCCTAAACTTACAAACTACTTATGAACTACCTACACCTAAGGACGGCACAAATATCCATGCCCGAGGGGGGATTCGAACCCCCGACCGTAGTGGCCGTGCAGACCGTGACTGAAGCGCCTCAGTCCCCTCGGCCACCGCGGTCGGCGTTAATTCTTCGGTGCGCCATTGCTTTGAATTGACAACGTGTAAGTTACAATAAGAAAATCATCAAATACGCAACGCAAGATGGCGTATGCCAGAGAGAGTTCTGGGCGAGGAAAGTCACGTGACATCTGCGAACGGCTGGTTTTCGTTAATTCAATGGAGGGTGTCAAAAATCCGTTATTTTTGCAAATATCTCTCGAACGATACGAGATATGAAAAACAAATAAGGGAACAAAGTTATAGAGAATTTTCTCCTCTACAAATTCGTTTATTTAATTTTCGCGTCAGATAACGGTTTATTTGCAATTAAAATTACATTACAAACGGCTTTTTTTTGGTATTACTAACGTATTTCTTGTCCGAAATATTTAAAAAAAGCGAGGTTCTGGTCTCTGGTAGCCAATAATTATGTCTGTAAAATTTGGTGCCGATCGGTTGAACGGTTCAACCTAAAAAAAAATGGGAACACGCTACAGCCAGACAGACATCGTCAAATCGCCGTTATTTTTGCAAATATCTCTGCAACGATGCAAGATATGAAAAAAACATAATAGAGCGAAGTTGTAGAGAATTTTCCCCTCTACCAATGAGGTTATTTAATTTTCGTGTCAGATGAACGGTTCGTTTACAATTACAATTATATTAAAAACGGCTTTTTTGTCATTACTAACGTATTTTTTGTCCGAAAAATTTGAAAAGGGACTCTCTGCTCTCTGATGGCCTACAATTATGTCTGTAAAATTTGGTGCTGATCGGCTGAACGGTTCGTCTTAAAAACAGGGAACACATTACGGACAGACAGGCAGACATCCCAAAATCGCCATTATTTTTGCAAATATATTTCTGAAACGATACGAGGTATGAAAAAAACATAAGAAAGCAAAGTTGTAGAGAATTTTCTCCTCTACAAATTCGGTTATTTAATTTTCGTGTCAGATGAATGTTTAAGCCGTTATGTTCATTTAAATTTCGAGCTGTCAAATGACGATCGCAAAGGACCACTTTTAGTGTTACTACCGTAACCTAAATGGGCAAAAATCCTTAGATATCACAGGAAACACTGAATTTAATTGGTGAAGGTAGAAATGTAAAAATGCAGTAAATGAAGCAGGCAAAATGGAGTACAAACGACTAATAAATAGGATTGACAGGAAATGTGAAATGGGTCTGTAGAAGAATGTGTAGTAACTAGGGGAAGTAGATACGCCTACTGGAAACTAAAAGAGATATTTGTAGATAAGAAAAGCGACTATATGAATATCAAGTACTAAGCTGGAAAACCAGTTCTGAGAAAAGAAGTAAAAGCTGAATGGTGGAAAGAATATAAAAAAGGACTCCACAATGGAAATGTACTTCCAGACAATATTGTAGGAAGGGAAGAGGAAGTAGATGAAGATGAAATAGCAGCTACTATAATGTGAGAAGAATTTGACAGAACACAAAGACCTAAGGCGAAACAAGGCCCCTGGAGTAGACGACACGAAAAAACTATTTCACCTGGTGTGTAAGTGATATGAAACACGCGAAATACCCTCAGACTTTAAAAACAATGTAATAACAGCCATTCTAAAGTAAGCATGTGGAGACAGGTGTGAAAATTACAGAACTATCAGTTTAATAAGTCATGGTTGCAAAATTTTAACACGAATTTGTTATACATGATAGGAAAATCTGCTAGAAGCTGACCTCGAGGAAGATCAGTTTGGTTTTAGGAAAAATATATGAACACAGGTGCCAATTCACAGCTTACGACTTATTTTAGAAGATAGATTAAGGAAAGGAACACTTACATTTCTTACTTTCGTAGATTTGGAGAAAACTTTTGACAGTGTTGATTGGAATACTCTCTTTCTAATTCTGAAGGCAGCAGGGGTATTATATGGTGAACGGAAGGTTATTTACTACACCTTTTACAAAAACGACAGTTATTAGAATCGAAGGGCATGAAAAGGAAGCATTGGTTGGGAAGTGAGTAAGACATGGTTGTAGCCTTTCCTCTTTGTTATTCAGTTTGTACATTGAGCTATCTCAAAGGAACACAAAGAGAAATTTAGAAAAGGAATTAAAGTTCAGGGGGAAAACGTTGCGTTTTGCTGATGACATTTTAATTTTGTTGGAGACAGCAGATTCAGATTGTGACATTACAGATACAAGGGGAAGCTGATTGTTCCATGTGAAAGGCGGGTTTTACCAGGCTGTTGGGTTCCCCAGCCGGCCGGCCAACAGTTTGGACCTAGTGAATGGAATACAGGTAGTCAGGGTTTCCCTAATGTGCTCGGAAACAGGAAGAGACTGTCTCGGATGAGCGAGATCGGCTAACTCAGATTGCAACTGAAATACAATATAGCCATACACATTATTCTAAAAATCCATATAAAACCAGGGAATGATCAAGCGGCAATGGATTCAGGAGACTTGGGAGAATCAAACGCTGTAATTACAATATCAATATCCCTTACAGATAAAAAGCCAACAAATTTCAGTACTATAATAATATTATTATAAGACGTATATTTAAAATTATTGATATGTAGTGTTTATCAGTAACAATTTACGAAGCAAATGGACAGCATTGCACCACGCTACGTATCTAAAAAGACGTACCACGTTATTTCCGTATTCTTTCAATAAACTTTATTTTACTTTCTTGTTCTGCTTTTCGTTGAGGAAGTAATATTCGTGTGTCAGAACATAGATTCCACCACAGAAACACAAAACATTAACCCAGCAAAGCGCATTACATTTATATATGTATTTTATTATATTTAATATTCTTATTAATGTTAATTTTTATGTTGTAGACTAAAATAATAGATATGCAGCAGATAATTGATACATAAACAATTATAGTCTTGCGGCTCACCCTGAAGATGGCCGGACGTTACTCGGCCGAAATATTGGAGGAAATTGAATTCGCGCAGCTGCTTGCCCGAAACTTATTGGATTATACGATACGCTGCGAAAAGTTGAAAATGCAATTATATATATTTGTGGACAAGAACTGAATATATTAGCATAAAAGCTATGATAAATTAAAAATTAATTGTGTAACTATATTTCGGCGGTGACAGTATATTTGAACAGTGAGACGCCACGTTTAATAGCAAAGAACTTCAGCCTCAATCATTCTTTAGTATTCTTAAATATATATTTGTTTGTTAAATGTAAATAATATTTGTAGGGGGTGGTAAAAGCATTTAATTCTGTGATATTCAAATGTATAATATTTTGGAAGGAAATTTGTATTTTAAAAATGAGGCGTTAGGATGCGAGGAAGGATACAATTTTGGGAGCAGGGAGCGTATGCTTTCGAACGCTTGGGAAGGGACTCTTAACTGGGACGCGGTGGTGAAAGGTTGTGACGCTGGGCGGTCTGAAGCCACATTACGAACTTGTGATTTGAAGAGATAAGCATGTGTGAACTTAGAAAATTTACGGAAAAGTGGTAAACTATGCACGGTAGTAGGGCTGTGAAACTGTGATAAATCATCAATCGTGTAAATGTGTGATGACAAACTGTGTTTTGTAACAAATACTGTAATCGCGGATTAATTAGGAACTGCAATGTTCGATGGACTTCACTAATTTACGAGTGATAATTTGGAACTTTTACTCTCGAGTGTGTGTGATACTTACAGTGCCTCTCATGAACAGTAATTGGGGAAATATTCAGTTATTTGCCGATGTATAAAGTAGGACAACCTCCGCATTTTCATGTCCAGAAAGAGAAATAAACTCTATTTATAAAGAATTACTTCGTGAGAGAATCACTTCTTTATCTTAGAATCCATTTTGTTGATTATTCAGAAGTTTAATTTATGTTTGTTTAAATATATTTTCACGTCATCAATGCAGATTGATAGAATGGCTAAACTACAAATAAATTATTCATTTTGTTTAAGCAGATTGGGTAGCTGTTTAGGGCACAGAAGCTGACATACATAAGTCACCCCTATGAACAGAGACAACGAGCCATAAAGTTTTTACTACCCTGAGTTATGTATTGCCCAATTTTTTATTGGTGAGTGCCGATAGGAAGGTAACAAGGTGTTTGTAAAGCTTATGGGCGTTAACTGTGGGGTCACCAGTCCCTAAACTTAGAAACTACTTATGAACTAACGTATATTAAAGACAAGTCAAACATCCATGTCCGAGGGAGGATTCGGACCTCCGACGCGGGAGGTCGTGTGATTCGCAACATGGCGCTCCCGACCGCTTGGCTACTCCCACGCGACTCAGAGACAGCAAAGGAAGGACCTGGAAGAACAATTGAATGCAGAGAGTGTTGAAAGAAGCGTGTAAGATGAACATTAACTGGAGCAAGTCAAAGACAATGGAATGTAGTCTGAGAAAGTCAGGCGATCCTGAAGGAATTAGAGACAATAAAGATGGTAGTAAAATAACATACGATAGTCTTAGTACAGGAAGGAAGCTTAGGGTTAACGTCCCGTCGACAGCTTGGTCGTTAGATTCGGAACTAACGCTCAGATTTTTGGTTAAGGATGGGGAAGGAAATCGGCCGTGCCCTTTGAAAGGGACCATCCTGGCATTTGCCTGGAGTGATTTGGGGAAATCACGTAAAACCTAAATCTGGTTGGCCGGAGGTGGATTTGAACCACCATCCTCCCGAATGCGAGTCCAGGGCGTTACCACGGCGCCACCTCGCTCGGTCGTCGTAGTAAAGAGGTTATAAAATACAGAATGGCAATGGGAAGAAAATCGTTTTTGAAAAAGAGATATTTGATATAAATGGAATATTAAATTACGTGTAAGGAAGTCTTTTCAGAAGGCATTTGTGTGGATTGTTGCCTTCTACGGGAGTGAAACGTGGACGATCAATAGTTCAGACAGGAAGAGGATAAAAGCTTTTGAAATGTGGTGTTACAGAAGAATGATGATAGTAGGTAGGTAGATCGCGTAGCTAATGAGAAGGTATTGAACAGAACTGGGGATAAATGAAATTTTTGGTATACCTTATCTAAAAGAAGCGATCGATTGGTAGGACACATTCTTAGACATCAAGGAATCAGGAATTTAGCTTCAGAGGTAAGTGTGTAAGGTAAAAACCGCAGAGGGCGATCGAGAGACGAATACAGTAAGCCGCTGTGGAGTAGCCGAGTGGTCTAAAGCGTCTCGCTGCGGAGCGCGCGGTTGCTCACCGTGGAGGTTCGAGTCCTCCCTGGGGCATGGGTGTGTGTGTTGTCCTTAGGTTAGTTTACCTAGGTTTAAGTAGTTTGTAAGCTACGGACTGATGACCACGTAGTTTGGTCCGATAGAATTACAAACATTTGAATTTAGAGTAGTTGCTTCAGACGAAACTACATACATATAAATGACAATTGGCCAGATTATTTTCAGATGCCTTTAGATGCAAGATGTATAACGATTAAATTAAAGAAGAAGCAAGTCTACAAACACATGTCGCGACATGTTTCGATGTGGGCACTACCAAATGCCCACTTCAAACAGTGATAGAACAGCCATCAACTGATCAAAAACAGGTACTTTGAATTTGTAAAATATGTTTCATCAAAGAAATATGAGACGGTCTGTATTTCATAATGGCAACATATCGCTGCCGAAACTGGCCATAATTTATGAAATGAAGACTCCATGTGGAGCGGTGTGGACCACGACTATAAAATGATAACTATTAAAAGAAATTTCAGTATTTGTCGTAAATTAATATTTATTTGTTATTGCAAATCGATTTCAACTATGGAATAGTCATCCTCAGTGGAACATGTACAAACGAATTGATACATTTCAATTGTTATATGTCAAACCGCAAGGCATAGATACAAGATGTTCTGAACACCTAAAACGTATCATTTTATTATTATTATTATTATTTTAATACAGTAAGCAGATTCAAATGGATGTGGCATGGCGTTCTTAAGAAAAGATCGAGAGGCTTGCTCCGGATAGAATAGGGTGGAGAGCTGCATCAAACCGGTCTCCGGACTGAACACCAAAACAATGGTATAAGGTTACCGAATAATGAGAGCTAACACTGGCTGTGCAGCACAAAAGAAGAAAAGGGAATCTATATCTAACATAGACATACACAGTCTTCTTTACAGATATGGGGGTGAGCTTGTGCGAGAAGAGGGAATCAATTATTAGACTCTGTAAAGTGGTTTAATGAGGGTATTTTAAGAAACACCGAAAAATTTCACACTTAAAGCTAACAAAACAACTAGCGTATGAATTCCTTCTACATAAGCAAGTTTAATTCCCGTCAAAAGAGCCTATCATACTGTTCACACAAACTATAATTTCACGTGGTTTGGATTCCACGTTAAGCTGTAGGTCCCCTTTCCCCGGTTGGATAACTGGGGTAGGCTAGGGACACACAAGTCGCTCAAGTGGCGTCCAGTTGAAAGACTTGTGCCAGGCCACTGAGTCACACAAAATTATTATTATTATTACAATAACAGTGACTTTGTAAATGATACAAGATCTTCATCTCTGTCATCGTTAGCATCGTTGATAACATCGTGTTCTAGCATGACGTGTACGAAATATAGTGTTTATGAGTTTAAGTTCTTTGTTTAGCGAATATATCATCAGCTATTTATGTAGGCTATATTATAATATATATGCGATATTGTAGCGAAGTTTGAGAGGCCAGTAGCGGAAATAACCTCCAAGTGGTCTCTGAAAAGTTCGGTGAATAATCTCAAGAAATATAGGAAACAAGAGTAACAAACAAAATACCTTTACTGGCCATCAAAGTAATAGCCATTGGCTGCAATACACTTCTGACATCAGTTGTACAGCTGTTGGAAATTGTCAACAAACGCTTCTTGAGGAATCACTTGAAGCAGTTACGTTGTTAGATCTACGCAACTGGTGCGAAGTGTAAGCCTTTTAGGGCTGATGCAAGGCGGAGAGACAGAAAGAAGTCTACCGGCGCCGAATTTGGAGAATAAGGAGAGTGCGGAAGCATAGTGACCTTGTGTCTAGCGAAAAAGTTTTGCACGCAAATTGCAGTGTGTGGACAGGCATTTACGTTCAGGTAAATCCACTGTCCACTCCGGTACAGTTCTGGCCGAACCCGTCGGATGAGTCGCAGCAGCCGTTTCGAAAATCCCTCGTAAACTTCCGTGTTGACAGTACGACCCATTTGACAGTAAGCTCCATTTTGCGTTCCATGTCGCAATGCCACGAGCTGTCACACTGACACTGTTAGCTGGGTCGCTGCACGTAGCCATCACTGCAGTGTTTGTACGACAGGAGACCCTTGTTGAGATGTCCCTCAAAGTGTATGCGCAGGCACCTCATCGTCAGCAGAGCGGTTTGTAAAAAATGAGACCATTCACCGAACTTCGCAAACGCACCTTGTATTTTGGTGCCGCATCACTGAGTAACGCATTACGTGGCGTAAAGTCGCCACTTCTGCCGTATAAAATGAAAGGTCATAGAACACCCAGTGGCTTGCATTAATGCTGTATTTGATGGTAAAGCGACTGAAACTCCAGGGTGTGTTTAGTGTGTCCGTATATTTAAAGAAAAAACGGCTGCGCTCGGATTTCGAGAAGGTGTGCTTTCCGGCATGCCAAGACCAGGATTTAAGGCTGACAATAAGCACGTTAGAAATCTCTGTCATTTATTGTAGCGAAAAGTAACAGTTAAATCTCAAGCAGTTTCTGGTGAACCAGCAGTCTGAAATACTACTGAAGCAGCTGCCTCACTACGAAACTGGATAAAAAGTTTGTGCAGCGCATGTAAGTTACTTCATCTCTAAAATAAGGTCCAACAGATTTTTTTCCCATAATTATGATCTTATTGTTATTATGATGATTAGTTCTTAAGCACCAAGATCCAAAAGGGAAAACTTCAAAAACTTTACAGACAACGTAGAAAATAATATTTTTTAGGAGCTTGGCATGAGAAAGAAGAATGGAATGTGAAACATGTTCAAATGTTTGTAAATCTGTGGTTCTTAACTACTACGGTTTACAGTCCCTAGGCTTACATACTACTTAAACTAAAAACATAGACTAACCTAAGTACAACAAACACACACACGCACACACAGACAAACATGCCCCAGAGAGGACTCGAACCTCTGATGGGGAGCAACTGCGTGCTCCGGAGCTAGGCACCTTAGAGTGCTGGGACAGAGAGGAAGGGATGGACTAGAGCAGTGTTTTTCAACGTTTTAGAATATATGACCCCCTACCAAGTAAAAATATTCTGGCGACGCCCTTCCAAATAAAAATATTCTGGGGATTCCCCCCCCCCCTCTCTGCTCACGAAGCATAAAAAATCTATGTTATCTGAAAGGAAACAAATTTAAGCTTTCTTTTAAATTGTTGGACGAAGTTGTTCGTGTATCTTCGGAATGGAACACATTAGTCTATTTTTATATGATTTCCAACAGAAAAATATATTTTGCTTAACGAGTGTTCCACATTTCACGCAAGACTCGGCCGAGGCGGAATAGCCGTGCGCACTAAGGCGCTTTGCTACGATTCGCGCGGCCTTTCCACGTCGGAGGTTCGAGTTCTCCTTCGGGCAGGGGTGTGTGTGTTGTTCTTAAAAATAAGTAGTTCGTAAGTGTAGGGATCGATGACCACTGCAGTTAGGTCCCATAACTTCACAAACATTTGAACATTTGCAAGACTCAGGAGCGAATTGTGCTCATTAAGAACGGTCTCACACACTCCTTATTCTCCATTTTTGGCGCCGGCAGACTTCTTTCTGTCTCTCCGCCTTGCATCAGCTCCAAAACGCTTACACTTCGCACCAGTTGCGGAGATCCAACAACGAGTGCTTCGAGTGATTCCACTAGAAGCGTTTGTTGACAATTTCTAACAGCTGTACAACCGATGTCAGAAGTGTATTGTAGCCAATGGCTATTACTTTGAAGGCCAGTAAAGGTACTTAGTTTATAACTCTTGTTTCCTATATTTCTTGAGAGACTATTAACCGAATTTTTCAGAAACACCTTGTAGGTTATTTCCGCTACTGGCCTCTCAAACTTCGCTACAATATCGAGTATAATTTATAATATAGCCTACATAAATAGCTGATGATATATTCGCTAAACAAAGAACTTAAACTATAAACAAGTATATTGCGTACACTTCAAGCTAGAGCATGTTGTAATCAACGATGCTAATGATGACAGAGATGAAGATCTTCGAGCATTTACAAGGTCACTGTAATTAGTAAAGAGGTAGATATTTTTTCTCGAATTTTTAAGAATTACGTATTGTATCATGTTGTTTTACCAACCGATTTGTTCCTGAAAACAGTTCTTTTGTGCACTTATTCCATTTGGGTTAAGCTAGGGACGCGCAAGTCGCCTAAGTGGCGTCCCATTTAAAGACTTGCACCAGGCCAATGAGCCACACGAATTTATTATTAACACACTGTTGGTATCTCTCCACCTTTCGATATCACTGAGGGTGTTCATCAAGGTTCTGCCGTTTCACCTTTACTATTCATCCTCTACATGGATACGGTAACAGCTGACATAACAGACTTCACATTCGTGGACCCTTCTTTATGCCGATGATGCGGGACTTGCCGAACAAACCCCCCTAGAACTCCAACACCAGGTTCAAACGTGGAAGGACAGACTGGCTGAAAATGGACTGCACCGCAATGCCCAGAAGACAGAATACTTAGAATGCGGCTCCCAAACCAGAGGCACCATAAGTATCAGGGAAAAAGACCTGCAGAAGACCATGCATTTTAAGTACCTGTGGTCCGTTGTCACCTCAGACAATGACACAACTCATTCTCACGAGAGTGAATGCAGCTTGGTTCAAGTGGAGACAGGTCATTGGAGTCCTCTGCGATAAAAAGATGCATCAGCGTCTACAGGCAAACGTTTACAAAACCATGGTACGCCCGGAAGCAATCTGTGGAACTGACTGTCGTCCTTCACGTGAAGAGGAAGATGCTTCGTTGGTCCATGCGGCTGACCCGATGTGATCATGTAAAAAATACAGAAGTCCGGCAAAGGTTTGGTGTGGCGCCCATCACAGACAAACTGAGGGAAGCCTGTCTCCTCTGGTACGGCCATGTCATCAGAAAGCAGGACGACTCGGTTGCAAAAACAGCACTCCACATCAACCCAGGAGGAATACCGGCAAAGAGATGGACTGATAACATCATGGTAGACAGGCATGCTGTTGGCTTAAGACAAGATGTCAACGACGGAAAGAAATGGAGGAGACGCAGCAAAGCAGCAGACCCTGCAAGTCGGCATTAATGGTTGAAAAGAGAGAGGGAGATTATAAAAACATCTATGATCAATTCATAATGAATATTGCATAATGAACTCCATAATTTTAACATTAAATAAATTTCACTTAGGCGTGCGTTTGGTACCAATCTCCTAGATATTGTATGGTATTTCCACCTGTGACGTCGGCTACTCGAGCAAGACTCGACCCACAGGTTGAAAACACTGGATTAGATGATGGGGCGGGTTTAACTTGCGGTGAAGGTAACTGAGACGGAAGTGTTCAATGAAGAGGATGAGACGGGGACGTTCGGCCATTCGTTCGGCCATTCCACCACAGCCAATAGAGAGGAGAGGGAGAAGGAGTAGTGGGGGAAGTATGCCGTACATCTCTTCATGTGTAAACCCCGCTTAATAAGATAAAAAAAATACCAGGATTCAAAAACCATTCCATGTGAGGTACAGTGCATATTCTGCTTACTTTTTACTAAATTCAAAGTGTTGTTCTCAGCCGTATTGCTGTAGATGTTTAAGGCAGGCGGCAGCTTTGTAGGAACTGCTTATATTTCAGTTATTTAATTCAAGGTGTTCTCCTCAGCCACACTGCTATAGATTTAAGAAGGGCCGGATTTAGGGGGGGGGGGGGGGCAAGGGGGCAGTTGCCCCGGGCGGCAGAATTTAGAGGCCGGCAAATTTTGACCTACTCTCTCTCTCTCTCTCTCTTTTTTTTTTTTTTGCGGAATGTATCTTTATGGTATAATTTAAAGAAATTAACTGACACAGAATTATTAAAAGTAAAATGACTGCAAGAAATACCGAAATCATTTAATAAAACTAAAATTCCTGGTTGCTGACTTCAGTGTTGCACTGTCACAGGTACTTCAGCTAATCAAACTTTAAAAATCTACTAGATATTAGCCAGAATGAGGGAGATGTTTGCGTTATTGGATAAGTAAATGCACAATGTTTATTAATTTGCATAGATTTCCTTTTTCAGATAAACAAATATTCATATTTTATATCAAGGTAATATTTGTAGACCAGGTGAATTTGAATATATTTCCAGTCCTTATAATAAAAAAAAAGTAGTTCAGGTGCGCACACTTCTTATTGAAAGTCAAGAGCATTACGGATCTAAAGTCCTCTCTCGGTAGCGGTGGAACTGATAGACATCTACACAGGATACTCTGTAAATCACATTTAACTGCCTGACAGAGGGTTCATCGGACCACTTTTATTCTATTTATTCAAATGTTCAAATGTTTGTAGAACTTATGGGACTTAACTACGGGGTCATCAGTCCCTAAGCTTACAAACTACTTACGAACTAGCTAAGACTAAGGACGGCACAAATATCCATGCCCGAGGGGGGATTCGAACCCCCGACCGTAGGAGCCGTGCAGACCGTGACTGGAGCGTCTCAGTCCCTTCGGCCACCGCGTTATTCTATTTATCTCCCATTCCATTCTCGAATAGCGCGCGGGAAGAAAGAACATCTGAATCTCTCTGTTCGAGCTCGGTTTTTGCGTATTTATTCAGATTATCTTTCCTACTAATGTAAGTGGGAGGCAACAATATATTTTCGCATTCGGAGGAGAATGTTGACGATTGTAGTTTTGTTAGTAGCCCACGTCGCAGCGATAAATGCCGTTGTTCTAATGATTCCCATCCCCTGTATCACGACAATACAAAACAAGCTGCCCTTCTTTCGACTTTTTCGATGTCCTCCGACAAACCCACCTGATAAGTATCGCACACTGGGCAGCAAGACCAGATAAAACAGGAGGAATCTCACTGCATTATTGATGCTGTCCTTTTTATAGCTAAGCAAGGAAGTCCTTTTAACAAAAGAAGATGGTGATTTTGGTGATCCACATAGCGGCAAATTTCTAAATACAATTGATCTCATATCATACTATAGTGTACCCCTTCGTCTGTGTATTGAACGCCACAAGAAAGGCCAGATTAGCTATTTTTACAAAAATATACAAGATGAGTTCCGTGACTTGATTACTGACAAAATAAAACAATATATAATTAAAGATATTTTAGCTGCTAAATACTTTTCACTGATGTTTGACTGCACTCCAGATATCAGCCACAATGCGCAGATGACACAAGTAATTCGATATGTCAAGTCGAATGACTCAGAGGTTGTGGAAAGTTTTACTGACTTTTTTACAGTTACAGACAAAACAGGATAAGATCTTAGTCAAGAGATACTGCAAAAATTGGAACAAGATGGGTTGAACATTAAGTACTGCAGGGGGCAGTCTCATGACAGTGGGGCAAACAGGGCTGAAAAGTACAAAGGGGTCCAGTCAAGAATACTTCGGAAGAATGAACTGGCCTATTTCGTGCCATGTGCTGCTCACTCTTTAAATTTAGTAGGAGCAAATTCAGCATACATTCAGCAAGGATAGGTGATCTGCAAGAGTAGATACGGTTGAAGCTGTTTACAAGCATTTTCATAAAGTTTTGAAGGCCCCGGAAGAAACTGAAACTTATAAATTATCAACACCAAAAACAAAATCAGAGACAACATCTATTTTAAAAAATATGAGAAAACTCAAATTCATTACTTTAACTTGTTTCTGGTATGCAATATTAAAATAAATTGCTAATGTTAATCAGTTTCTGCGAAGTTAATACTTTACAATTGATAAAACTGTTCGAAACATTCAAGGACTTTTGGACTTGCTCAAAACTTCCCGGGATTCTTGTACCTCTGAAGCTATTTCTGATGCCAAAGTGCTAGCAGAAGATGATGAGGTATCAACGGTATTCTCCGAAAAAAAGGATTCGAAGAAAGAAGAAAATGGCCGATGAGCTCTGTGAGGATGAAATATCCAACATTCACAGAAAAAATAAGGAATAATTGACAGAGCTTAGTACCAGGTTTACCGCACTTGAGAAAATTGGTGCAATAATTAGTTTTCTGTGTGGTGTGTAAATTCGAGAAATGGAAGTGGAGGACTTGAAGGTCAAAGCAGCGGAACTGGCAGAAGATCTTATCGAGGAAGAACTTGAAGTTGAAAGTTTCAGACAACTTGCGCTGGCAGTAGACAGAGCCTTGCAAGATTCCACTGCATCACTAACATTAAGTTTAATTTATAAAAATAAATTGGTAGAGGGGTATCCCAATCTTATTAAAGCGTTAACATATATCTTACCATTCTAGTTTCTGTTTCGTCTGGAGAAAGAAGTTTCAGCAAGCTGATACTAATTAAATACACTTGAGGAGCACGACTACTTAACAAATCTGAGTATAATATCCATAGAGCACAAACGAGCTGCTTCTCTAAACTATGATGATATCAAAAACAGTTTTGCAGCAAAAAAAGCTCGAAAAGCGAAATTTTGAATTGATTTTTGTACGATGAGTAATCTTGTAATATTTTTGTATAAATTAAAATTGTTCTGTTTTCCTTTGATCTTAATTCAGTCAATAAAATAAGTTCATGTTGTAAGATTGTGACATTTATTTAGAAATGTGTAACCCAATTAGCGTCAAAAAGTCGATTCTTACAGGGGGGGGGGGTGAAAGAAGGGGCGGCAAATTTAAGCTTGCCCCCCCTTGGCAAATGTCCTAGATCCGGCCTTGGATTTAAGGCAGGCGGAAGCTTTGTAGGAACTGTTAGAATTATAGTTTTTCGCAGTTTCGCTATTGTAGGAGTTTTCAAGTTGACGTAAGTACATTTCAAGTGTTGTGTATGCGCATGTTAGACATTTAGTTGTCAACGCTGCTACTAGTGAGTACGCAAGATGATCGTATCTAGTGCTTTTTTTGCTACCTGCAACACAATACCGTAGATAACTTCCAATATGACAGTAATTTTATGAATGATATCAATTTCCAACTTATCTTCACAATTCTGCAAAAATTTCATGGTCTTGTTTAATTCGTCAATTAGGAGTCATTTCAAAATCTAAGATTTTGTCTCCATTAAGAGCAGCAGCACGTTCCGTTCCGCTCCACCACTACCGACTCTGTATTTATCATATGACCTTCGGCAGGTCACTACTTTCGCATGGAGAAACGAAAACTAAAATTCTGAAAAACAAAAAACCACGTTCAGAACCGTTATTGATGTACGTTGTCGCAGAGGTGCTGCTCTCTGTAGCCCTGGCGGTAAATAAGTTCGCCGTGCTGTTAATAGATCGCGCTTCCAGCAACTGAGAGTTAAGATACAGGACGTTACTGATACTGCAATTCAACAACTCTCGTTTGTATTCGATAATTCTTTAGAACAGTGGTTCCTAACCGTCCGTGTACTGAGTTAAATAAAATTTCCTCCACGAAATACGAGTATATAAAATTTCACACTTTTCGAATAATCTGACGGAAATTCTCCAGTGAGATGAGAAAATATTATTCAGAAAAGATAAGAGTGGCTGGCCAGTACTTACAAGAATAGCATGCCTACTCATCATCGCGTAATAAGTCCAAATTTATGGTACATGTAGGGCGCGGTGAGACATGAAAGTTCCCAGATGGCCAAGGAAAGAAAAGCAATTTTGATGCGGAACTATCATCGCATGCACGTTATCAATTGTCCCTGTGACAATGTGTTCAGAAAGTGGTGCCGTAAGAGATCGAATTCGCCTGCCAAGGGTCGCGGCTTCGACTCCGCAATGCGACAAATATTTCTGTGCTCCTTCGCAATGCGTACACAAGTGACGTCCCAATTAACAGCAACATCATACAGGTTATTTTCTATTTGTATGTGCACAACATCAATAGATGTTCGAAATGTTTGTAGAGCTTATGGGACTTAACTACGAGGTCATCAGTCCCTAAAATTACAAACTACTTATGAACTAGCTGATACTAGGCATGCCCGAGGCGGGATTCGAACCTCCGACGGGGAACGGCCTCGCGCATCGAAGCATAGCGCCTCAATGCGCTCGGCCGCTCCGCCGCGGCAGTAGATGAGTACCTACGCGACAAAATATACAATATCACTTATACACAATACGCTAAACTTACAGCAGACTTTACAAAAATATTTAACTACCGGGTGATTCTCAAAATCAAGAAAGCAGCTTTTTATTTACAAAATAGCATAATTAAATTTGGTTGGTTGCTGTTTTCTTGATTGTAAGAATCAACCTGTATTTTATACACAGCCGATGGCTCAAAATTTCAGTTTCGACAAAATAGCAAATATTTAACAGACGTGATGAAGCCGTGTCTGCAAAAGAACAAATGTCTTCTGTTTGACTCGTGGGGAGGACAAACAAATCCACAAATATACGAACTGTTCCAAGATGACGTCGGATTGCTTACGTGCAGTATCAGAGTAATTGCTCCCACGTGTACGCCACTAATGCAATCCTGCGATGAATCTTTCTATGGTCAGTAAAACAGGCAATAACGAATTTCAAAACTGCACATACCTCATCGAGAAAGAAGAAGAAATAACTTCCCGAGAAGCTTGCATAAAATTACATTCCAATTTACATCACCAGCTATCCTGACAAGTATTCAGTGACATGTTTCGTTTTGCGTGGTTCGCTGCAGGAATGTTCAATATGTTTTCAGAACGTCAATCGAGTTTGTTTTTCTATGGAGACATTAAAAAAAACATGTCTCTACAAAAAGGCGGCATTTATAACGTGCGCAAGATGCAGTCAGAATTATTTCATTCCCTGTTTCTTCGATGAATGTCACTCCGGTACATGTAATTTAGCAGTTGCAAAAGAATGGAAATATCGATTTATATACACGACGTTTCCGTGTACGAGTTAACTACGTTTGCAGTCCCGAAATTCATCATATGCCTATACTTTCTGTGCTTATATAAATTAATAAAATTACCTGTATGTTGTTAGCGTACGCATTGCCGAGGAGCACAAAAATATATGCCGCCAGGCGGAGTCGAACCCGCGATCCTTTCAGTACGAATCGGATCTCTTACAGCTTTTTTTAAACTACACTCTTATTACATAAAATATCACTGTTGTGACCTCGTCGCCTTTTGTTGTTCCATACTCGTCCCGGTCTATTTGTCAGGAAAGGTTTTGGTGAAGGAATTGATGTCAACTGTAACAATTCAGATTATACCTTTCCCGGCAAATAGACCGGGACGAGTATGGATCGTCAAAAGGCGACGACGTCACAACAATCATATCTACAATTTCTGCCTACAACTTATTTTACTATCTACATAGATGTAATTAAAAGTCCTTAGTCTAATGACCTCTTCATTAGTTATGCGATCTACCCACCTAATCTTCAGCATTCTTCTGTAGCACCACATTTCAAAAGCCTCTATTCTCTTCCTGTCCACACTGCTTATCGTCCATGTTTCACTCCCGTACAAGGCAACACTCCACACAAATGCCTTCAGAAAAGACTTCCTTACACTTAAATTAATATTCGATGTTAGCAAATTTCTCTTTTTCAAAAATGCTTTCCTTCCCATTGCCATTCTGCATTTTATATCCTCTGTACTGCGACCATCGCATGTTATTTTACTACCCAAGTAACAAAACTCATCTACCACCTTCACTGTCTCATTACCTAATCTAATTCCTTCGGCATCGCCTGATTTTCTAAGACTACATTCCATTATTTTTGTTTTGCTCTTGTTAATGTTCATTTTATACGCTCTCTTCAACACACTGTCCATTCCATTCAACTGCTCTTCCAGGTCGTTCGCTGTCTCTGATAGAATTACAATGTCATCAGCAAAACGCAATTTTTTATTTCTGCCCCCTGAACTTTAATCCCTATTCCAAATTTTTCCTTGCTTTCCTTCACCGCCTGCTCGATGTACAAATTGAATAACATCGGAGAAAGGCTACAACCCTGTCTTACTCCCTTCCCAACTGATGCTTCCCTTTCATGCCCTTCAAGTCTAATAACTGCGGTCTGGCCTTTGTACAAGTTGTAAATAACTCTCCTTTCCCTGTATTTTACCCCTGCTGACTTCAGAATTTGAAAGAGTGTATTCCAGTCAACATTGACAAAAGCTTTCTCCAAATCTTCAAAAGCTAAAAATGTAGGTTTGCCTTTCCTTAATCTATCTTCTAAGATAAGACGTAAAGTGAGTATTGCCTCCCGGGTTCCTACGTTCCTCCTGAATCCAAACTGATCTTCCCCGAGATCAGCTCCCACCAGCTTTTCCATTCTCCTGTAGATAATTCGTGTTAAAATTTTGCAACCATGACTTATCAAACTGATGGTTCTGTAATTTTCACACCTGCCTGCGCCTGATTTCTTTGGAATGGGGATTATTACATTTTTCTTAAAGTCTGAGGGTATTTCGCCTGTCTCATACATCCTATACACCAGTTCAAATAGTTTTGTCATGGCTGGCTCTCCCAGAGACTTTAATAGCTCTGCGGGTATGTCATCTACTCCTGGGGCCTTGTTCCGACCTAGGTCTTTCAAGGCTCTGTCAAATTCATCTCTCAGTATAGTATCTCCTATTTCATCTTGATCTACTTCCTCTTCCCTTCCTACAACATCGTCTCTAAGTTCATTTCCTTTGTAGAGCTGCTCTATGTACTCTTTCCACCTTTCAGCTTTCCCTTCTTTGCTGAGAACTGGTTTCCCATCCGAGTTCTTGATATTCATAGAGTTGCTTTTCTTGTTCCCAAATGTCTCTTTTATTTTCCTGTAGGCGGTATCTACTTTTCCCCTTCTTATACATTCTTCTACAGATTTGCATTTGGCTTCTAGCCACTCCTGCTTAGCCATTTTGCACTTCCTGTCAATCTCATTTTTTAGTCGTCTGTACTCCATTTTGCCTGTTTCATTTACTGCATTTTTATATTTTCTCCTTTCATCAATTAAATTTAGTATTTCCTGTGATATCCATGGATTTTTTGTTGGTCTTGCCTTTCTACCTATTTTGTCCTCTGCTGCCTTCACTATTTCATTTCTCAATGCTACCCATTCCTCTTCTACTGTTTTATTTCCCCCTGTTTCTGTCAATTGTTGCCTAAATCTCCCTCTGAAATTCACCAGAACTTCACTTTCCTTCAATTTATCTAAGTCCCATCTCCTTATTTTCCTACCTTTCTGCAATTTTTTCAGTTTCAGCCTACAGTTCATGACTAACAAGTTATGGTCAGAGTCTATATCTGCCCCTGGGTATGTCTTGCAGTTTATAACCTGGTTCCGGAATCTATGTCTTACCATTATAAAATCTATCTGATACCGTCCGGTGTCTCCTGGTCTCTTCCACGTGTACAACCTTCTTTTGTGATTCTTAAACCACGTGTTTGTTACGATTAAATCATGTTCCGTGCAAAATTCTACCAGGCGACTCCCTCTTTCATTCCTCCTGCCCAGTCCATATTCACCTACTATTTTTCCTTCTCTTCCTTTTCCTACCACCGAATTCCAGTCTCCCATTACAATTAAGTTTTCCTCTCCCTTAACTTTCTTAATAATTTCCTCTAGCTCCTCATATATTTCTTCGATCTCCTCATCATCGGCAGAGCTAGTTGGCATATAAACCTGTACTACTGTTGTCGGTGTTGGCTTCGTATCTATCTTAACAGAATTGGTGAGAAAAGGAATTTTTGGCATACCCTGACTAAAAGGAGGGATCGCTTGGTAGGACACATTCTCAGACATCGGGGAATCGTAAATTTAGCATTGGAGGGAAGTGTGTGGGGTAAAAATCGCAGAGGGAGACCAAGAGACGCGTATAGTAAGCAGATTCAAGTGGATGTGGGTTGTCGTTCTTATGAGGAGATGAAAAGGCTTGCTCAGGATAGAGTAGGGTGGAGAGCTGCATCAAACCAGTCTCCGGACTGAAGACCATAACAACAACAACAGTCTAATGACCATCTTTTCAGTCTCCTCCAGTAAACGTAAATATTGGGTTCCATTTCCTCTAACGCTGGTGGCTTGCCTCAATATGCAGAGTTCTCATTTGGTAAATTCACCTCTGTGTATAGCTTACTATCACAAACATAGGACATCAGCTTTACTGAAACTGTTTCTACGGGAAGAATCTTCTTCCACATTACAGGATCTAATTAACCAAATTTCTTCTGTTTTCTAAGTCCAGATATGGGAGTTTCCTGCTGTCTCAATAGGAACTAAATAACCCATTTATTTAAACTTAGATGCTTTTGTATGTTACACACCTCTCCTATTATGATACACATCGAGGGGGAATAAAGTAAAAATAACAATTTCTGCTTCAATCTACGTTATTATTCTGATTAAAAATTTTGCGAAATTTTCTTTGTGTTTTTAGTTCGCATGAGCATGTGGTGCTCCGTTGTGAGATACACACAAAATCTTTCTTTATTGCTTGAGTCCTTAGTTAGAATGCAAATTGACAGTTTGGCTTTTCAGTCAGTTGACGGCAATTCGTTTTGTTTTGGAAACGGTATACCATCTGGGTTTACAAAGTTAGCACGTGTAAAGGCATTGGTCGTGATTCTGCCGATGTTCGCTAGTTTTTGTCGGATGTACGAGCATATGTCTTTCACCTTGTTATACAGCAGTCTATGATCTTCGTTATCTAGTGTATTATATATTGTACATCTCGGGGATTCTGCCAATCGAATAAAGTTTTCAGTTGGTCGCGAATTTCCTGTTTATAGCAAAATCGCTTTGGCATATGACGGCAGGTTCGGCTGTGAATATTTTCCCAGGTTGCTTTCATTATAGAGTGGATATGTTTGCTATGTATTATTTCTCGTCTAGCTGCTCATCAGATTATGATTGAGATTAAAATTTTCACTCTGCAGCGAAGTGTGCACTGATATGAAACTTCCTGGCACATTAAAATGGTGTGCTGGAGCCAGGATTCAGAGCAGGAACCTTTGTGTTTCGCGGGCAAGCGCTCTACTGTTTGAGCTATTCCGGCACGCTGACAGGAAGTTTCATATCTGCGCACACTCCGCTGCAGAGTGAAAATTGCCGCGACGGATTAGACGTGCGTACTGGAGCGCCGTGCTGCGTTACGCACGGCTGTTCGCCGTCGGGGGTTCGATTCCTTCCTCGGGCATGGATGTTTGTGTTGTCCTTAGGCTAGTTTATCTTAGTTTAAGTAGTTTGTAAGCTACGGACTAATGACCAAGCAGATGAGTCCGATAGATTTATAAACTTTTGAATTTAGAGTGAAAATTTCATGCTAGAAACATCCATGAGGTGTGGCTAAGCCATGTCTCCTTCCAGAATTGCTAGACCTGCAAAGTTCGTAGGAGAACTTCTGTGAAGTTTGGAAAGTAGGAGCCGAGATACTGGCAGAAGTTCAGTGTACGCACTGTGAAGCGTGCCGGGATAGCTCAGACGTTAGAGCGCTTTCCCGCGAAAGACAAAGGTCTCAGTTTCGAATCTCGGTTGCAGCACACAATTTTAATCTGCCACGAAGTTTCATGATAGAGATCCTTCACTTTTATGCTATCCTGGGATCCATGCCTGTAAGTAACTCCACCGTATTAAAAAGTATTTTGGTTGGTGCGATCCATTGTGAATGTTTTTGACATTATAGGTGGTTTAAGGTCGAGGTATTTCATTTACCAGATGTGCAGTTAACGGCCACCATTCGGTTTTTCCATTGTTTGTATGTGCTAGAAAGGTACAAGGCTTGTGCTTATTTGCTTGTATCTTTGAGGTTTAATCCGCCACTTTCGTAGGGAGGATCTGAGTGTCATACTTCACTACGACTCGCGAAGTATTCTATTGCAGCTTTGATGCAGTGACTATGATTGCAGGTAGTGGCAATATTTGTGCAACGTAGTTAATCTTGGATGTAATGTAGACATTTGCCGCAGTTCATTTCTGTAATTCATCTAGTTTGCTAATACTACGTCCTTGCACACAGGCACGTGTGTTTTTGAGCAGTTTCCTATAATCCGCAGCAACAGTGTGCTGTATATTGTTTTTAAAATCAGTGCCTAAACATTCCATTGTTGCTAGATCACGTAATCGTCCTTGTGATTGCGCATTGATTCCACGGAAAATGTTAAATATCCCAGACTTTGTTCTATTAAGATTTGCTGTAGGTGCCCGTTCATTTTTTGTTACTACCTGAAGTGTAGTTTCTACTTCATTGGTATTCATGGGCAAAACACCAACATCATCAATGTATGCATTTCATGCTATCTTTTCCCAACCCCATGAAGCACAAACATTACCGAGGTGGAGTGGCTTGCGTGCCTCAACGATGCAGACAGCCGTAGGTGCAACCACATCGGAGGGGTATCTGTGGAGAGGCCAGACAAACGTGTGGTCCCTGAAGAGGGGCAGCAGCCTTTTCAGTAGTTACAGGGGCAACAGTCTGGATGATTGAGCTGGCCTCGTAACATCAGCTAATGTGGCTTTGCCACACAGTTACTGCGAACGGCTGAAAGCAGTGGGAAACTACAGCCATTACTTTTCCTGAGGATATGCAGCTCTACTGTACGAAAATATGATGATGGCATCCTCTCGGGTAAAATATGCCGGAGTTAAAATAGTCCCTCATTCGGATCTCCGGGCGGGGACTACTCAGGAGGATGTTGTCATCAGGAAAGACCATACTACGGATCGGAGCATGGAATGTTAGATCCCCTGAATCGGGTAGGAAAATTAGAAAATTTAAAAAGGGGAATGGATAGGTTGAAGTTAGATGTAGTGGGGATTAGTGAAGTTCGGTGGTAGGATGAACAGGATTTTTGGTCAGGTGAGTACATGATTATAAATACAAAATCAGTTGGGGGTATCACAAGAGTAGAACTGATAATGAATAAGAAATTATGAATGCGGATAAACTACTATGAACAGCACAGTGATCCCATTATCTCTGTGAAGGTAGATATGAAGCCAACACCGACAACAGTAGTACAGTTTATATTCCAACTAGCTCTGTTGATGATGAGGAGATTGAAGAAATTTCTGAGGAGTTTAAGGAAATTATTCTGACAATTAAGGGAGAGGAAAACTTAATTGTGATGGGAGAATGGAATTCGGTAGTAGGAAATGGAAGAGAAGGTAAAATAGTAGATGAATATGGACTGGGCAAAAGGAATGAAAGAGGAAGTCGCCTGGTAGAATTTTGCACTGAACATGATTTAATCATAACAAACACCTGGTTTAAGAATCACAAGAGAAGGTTGTATACTTGGAAAAGACCAGGACACACCGGAAGGTATCAGATAGATTTTATAATGGTGAAACAGAGATTCCAGAATCAGGTTTTAAACTGTAAGACATACCCAGGGGCAGATATAGACTCTGACCATAATTTATTGGTCATGAACTGCAGGCTGAAACTGAAAATACTGCAAAAAGGTGGAAAATAAGGAGATGGGATTTGGGTAAATTGAGGGAACCTGAAGTTTTTAAGAATTTCAGAGGGAACTTTAGGCAACAATTGACAGAAACGGGGAGAACTAAAACAGTAGAAGAGGAATGAGTAGCATTGAGAGATGAAATGGTGAAAGCAGCAGAGGACAAAATAGGTAGAAAGGTAAGACCTACAAAAAATCCTTGGATATCACAGGAAATACTAAATTTAATTGATGAAAGGAGAAAATATAAAAATGCAGTAAATGAAACAGGCAAAATGGAGTTCAGAAGACTAAGAAATGAGATTGACAGGAAGTGCAAAATGGCTAAGCAGGAGTGGGTAGAAGCCAAATGCAAAACTGTAGAAGAATGTATAAGAAGGGGAAAAGTAGATACTAAAACTGTAGAAGAATGTATAAGAAGGGGAAAAGTAGATACTGCCTACAGGAAAATAACAGAGACCTTTGGGGACAAGAAAAACAGCTCTACAAATATCAAGAACTCAGATGGAAAACCAGTTCTCAGCAAAGAAGGGAAAGCTGAAAGGTGGAAAGAGTACATAGAGGAGCTCTACAAAGAAATTGAACTTAGAGACAATGCTGTAGGAAGGGAAGAGGAAGTAGATCAAGATGAAATAGGAATACTATACTGACAGAAGTAGATCAAGATGAAATAGGAATATTATACTGACAGATGAATTTGACAGAGCCCTGAAAGACCTAGGTCACTGGAGTAGATGATATTCCTTCAGAGCTACTGAAGTCTCTGGGAGAGCCAGCCATGACAAAACTATTTCACCTGGTGTATAAGACGTATGTGACAGACGAAATATCCTCAGACTTTAAGAAAAATGTAATAATCCCCATTCCAAATAAATCAGGCGCAGACAGGTGTGAAAATTACAGAACCATCAGTCTGATAAGTCAGCGTTGCAAAATTTTAACGCGAATTATTTACAGGCGAATGGAAAAGCTGGTAGAAGCTGACCTCGGGGAAGATCAGTTTGGATCCAGGAGGAACGTAGGAACCCGGGAGGCAACACTCACTTTACGTCTTATCTTAGAAGATAGATTAAGGAAAGGCAAACCTACATTTTTAGCTTTTGTAGATTTGGAGAAAGCGTTTGACAATGTTGACTTGAATACACTCTTTCAAATTCTGAAGTAATTGGGGGTAAATACAGGGAAAGTAGAGCCAATTACAACTTGTACAAAAGCCAGAGCGCAGTTATTAGACTCGAAGGGCACGTCCACCGACAGCTGGCTTTAAAAAACAATTTAAAAAAAATCCACGAAATAGCCTTTCTTCATTGTATGGAGTATTGTCAGGTTGTTTTCGATACTGCCAAACTTGTGACTGTTGCGTATAAGGTGAGCAGCGAAGGTGGATCTGCTTTCAGCGTTACTTGTAACGCGGTTTGAAGTTGCGTCCTGTTTGCCCGATGTAGTATGCATTACAGTCGGAGCAGTGAATTTTGTATATGCCCCCGTTTTGATATATATGCTGCGTTGTATTCATGTCATGTATTAAGAGACGCAGAAGTGAGGGTTGTGATTTGTACACAATTTGCACGTTACAATTTTTAACCAAATTACTTAGTTGATACGAGATCTGGCCACTGAAGGGAAATGATACAAAGTGTTTCTTACTCGGTTCCATATTTTGGCTCACTTGGTTTTAGTTGGATTAGACACGTTAAAAATCTCGTCTATATTATTGTGCATCTTATTTGCCGTTGAGCATCAACAGGATAACAATATTAAATTTTTAGATCTTTCCATCAGCATGGTTTAAAACAAACATGCCTTTGGTATTTACCACAAACCAACATCTTCTGACGTTATTATCCCGGCTGCATCTTGTCACCCTGCTCAATATAAAAAGGCTTATTTTCGTTTAGCAGTACATAGACTCCCCAAATTGCCACTACAAGATAATGAAGTAAAAAAAGAAATTAGCTGGCTGCGAAATATAGCACGGAATAACGGCTAACATAGCATGATCGTAGACGAGATTTTTAACGTGGCCAAATCCAACAAAAACCAAGTGAGCCAAAATATGGAACCGGGTAAGAAACACTTTGTATCATTTCCCTTTAGTGACCAGGTCTCGTATAAACTAAGTAATTTGTTTAAAAACTGTAACGTGCAAATTGCGTACAAATCACAACCCTCACAATGCAGCACATATATCAAAACGGGGGCATATACAAAATTCACTGCCCTGACTGTAATGCATACTACATCGGGCAAACAGGACGCAACTTCAAAACGTGTTACAAGGAACACACAGAACTCGGTAGAAAAAACGCTGAAAGCAAATCCACCTTCGCTGCTCACCTTATACGCAACAGTCACAAGTTTGGCAGTATCCAAAACAACCTGACAATACTCCATACAATGAAGAAAGGCTATTTCATGGATTTTTATGAAGAGGTTGCTATATACACTCACCTAAAAAAGTCCAAGGAAGACACGCTTAACGAACAATGCACTTTAAAGAATACTAATTTCTTAGATATCTGCCGCCCAGTAACTGACAAAATATTTTTAGAAATGCTCCGCAAGTTCGTGGCTGTTTTTGAAATATCTACTACTATTTGTAAACAGTACAATGTAAGCAATCAACGACGCGTCCAAACTGCTTTGGAGCCCGCACCAGCGTTCCCGGTTCAAATTTCGCTCGCTAGAGGCCGCCCCTCATTATCGGCTTGGACGCCTCGTTCATTGCAATCATTTTACACTCTAAAATTTTTTTATCTTGTTTAAACCATACAACCAACTTTAATGTAAACTAAATCGAATACAATTGGCCTTAAGCTAAATTATTATACTTCTTGTATCAACATTTTAAATTGACGACTCGCCCACTTTTCACATAGCCTCATTGGCCGCTACATGTTCCGTTTTTATCCTAACTGACATTTATCATATTTTACTATTGACCGTTTCATTTTATCAACTAATGTTTAGAATTTTATGCTTGCAATGATGTAATGTTTATATCAGAACACATCATAACAAGCCGATTATAATGATTTGGAATGTTAAATAGGACACGCCCATTTTTCTCGTGTTGCCATTGGGCGCCAAAAGTTCTATTGTTTTAATTACTTGACGTTGCTTTCTGTACGGCATAACGTAAGTTTCCTTCTGCTTCTGTACAGTACCTTTTTATATATGTAACATTCTATCTTGTACCATGTAATTTTTGTAAACTTATTGTTACACATTATATGCAGGTTTGTCACACTTGAAAATGGCCTAACATAACATAGAGGCCGAAACCGGTAGTGTGGACTTAAATAAAGCACCAATAAATGCAACTGCAGCTGGGCTTTCATTAAAAACACTGAAGTGCAGTTCTTTGACAATTGTCCCCATTTACGACTAGTGTATAAGTCTCATTAATTAGAATCAGTAAGTACATTGCACACATCAATAATACGAATTTATACAGTTCATGTGTGGAATACACAAGCCTAAGGCGTATATATTAATGTGGCAGGAATATTAATAGTCCATTCATAATACTGGTAGCAACACTTTCCACATGACTAACATTGAAGAACATTTAACATACTGTTTAAATTAGACTCCCTACTGGCGTGGTTGGGTGCCTCCTAACAAATATGTAACAAGACTCCGAACTGGTGTGGATTGTGTCTCGGATCACGGACGAAACAATACTCATTTACAAGGCGCGAACACATCCTATTTATGCCATCCAAACAATGTCACTGAAAATTACGTATTGTTAATTGAGTTCATTACATTTGTTATAATGGAAAAGTAAAGAATTACATGTAGCTGGCTACAGTAAAAGATAGCGTAAATAATACTGAGTAAATTGATGTATAAATATCAGTTAAATTAATAGTGTTTCATTTACGTATTAAATTAAATAGGTTTTTTTAACAATACTTTCATAGTTAACGGTAATTATACAGAAACTAATGAGGACAAACTTTCCTAACATTAATTGTGAAACACAATAATACCTACTTTAATATTATGAGAAAAGAATTTACTTAGTTTTGTCTGAATCACTTATTACGATACTATCTAAAATATAACAATACGTTCTGGCATAAAATAATTAATATTTGCTAATTAATCAAACTTCTGTGACACCAAATCAGCTAGTCACGTTAAAAAAAAAAAGAATAAGAAAAGTTTTTGAAAGAAAATGATAATAGACTGCCGGCCGCGGTGGCCGAGGGGACTGCGGCGCGCCAGTCACGTTTTGCACGGCCACTACGGTCGGGGCTTCGGACCCCCCCTCGGGCATGGATATTTGTGCCGTCCTTAGTGTTAGCTAGTTCATAAGTAGTTTGTAACTTTAGTGACTGATCACCCCGTAGTTAAGTCCCATAAGCTATACAAACATATTTTGAATTTTTGATAATAGACTAATTACATTCATATCTATTATTATGCAAAAGTGGTATCGAGAGGTTCCGTAATGCAAGCAGATGGGAATAACCCCAACAGGCTTCGTTACATGAGGGAGGACTCGAATCTCCGACGGCGAGCAGTGGCGCGCTCGGCAGCTAGGCACCTTGGGACGCTCGGCTACTCCATCGCGACTGCCACTAGTAATCGTGAAATTTAGACTGTGCGTAAGGATACGTCCAAAGACGTTCAACAGCGTAATTGGTTTCAGATTGCCTACAGTTTTAGTTCCGATATTTATGGGCATTAACACCATTATTCTCTCCTGAAATTCTCTCAGGCATTCATTTTCCGGGTTTTGGAGTTCATTATAGTTTCGTGTCAACTTGGATTTTAATAGTGCATCAAATTTTGAAAAATTCTGCCGAAAATCCGTCTGCTCCCGGAGCCTTATTTTACGAGGTACCATATATGGTCTCTTCGACGTCTTCTTCCGCCACTTCCGAAATAAGTGCTTGCGCTTTCGCGTGGCTTATACTACCTTGAAAATTACTAATTCTTCCTGCAGCTGTTCCGTAACACATGACACAGCGACAATTAATAAGGTGCATATGGTGATAGATACGAAACAATATTTCTTTTATTTCCTAAACGCTCCGCCATATGTAGTTCCCACTAGGTGCACTTTCATGTCTCACTACGCCCTAAATTTGGATGAATTTGGCGATGAGTTGGCGTCCTCTTCTTGTTAGCTCAGTGCCGCTAATCTTGCAAAGATTGCAGGAGAACGTCTGTAAAGTGTGGAAAGTAGGAGTCGAGTTACTGGCAGAAGTAATGCAGTGAGGACAGTCGGTGAACCGTGTCGGGATAGTTCAGGCGGTACAGCGTTTGCCCGCGAAAGGCAAAGGTCCAAGCTTCGAATCCTGGGTTTTAATCTGACAGAAAGTTTCAATTTTAAAATCTGCTGCTGAAGGTGGCATCATAACTGAAAAAAGATGCTTAGCCGCTTACCCAAATGTTCAAATGTTTGCAAAACTATCGGACCAAACTGAGTGGTCATCAGTCCGTAGCTTACAAACTACTTAAACCTAGGTAAACTAACCTAAGGACAAACACACACACCCATACCCCAGGGAGGACTCGAACCTCCACGGCGAGCAACCGTGCGCTCCGCAGCAAGACGCTTTAGACCGCTCGGCTACTCCACCGCGGCCGCCCGCTTACCCATTTTGATAAAAAAAAAAAAAAAAAAAACGGACCATTTGTAGGGTTCAAAAAAAGAAAACATGTCTGGATAAACGAGGAGGTCTTGCAACCACAAATTTATTACGCGTTTACTACTAACTGCGTTGTAACACGTTTTACAGTTTCCTAATAATCCACTAAACGTACTTAGAAAAGTATATTATTTTATGACTCTGGACTCAAGCCTAGGACACACTATTGTCATTCCTTCACAACCTCCTCCTTCTCCCCCATCAATTTCACTTGGTCCTTCTCAACCCAGCAAGTCACCTTCCTGGATGTTAAGCTCCACCACACTACAGGCTCCATCTACACCTCTGTCCACATTAAATTTACTAGATACCAACAGTGCCTGCACTTTGCATTCCACATCAAAAATCCCTCCCATACAGCCTTACCGTCCGTGCACAACGAAGGCCTCACAAAGGACTCCACAGACAGACATTACACTCCCGAGGTAATCTGCCAACAGATTTTCCGTGCCATGTCCCTATACACCTTCAATCCTTCCTCCAAACCCAATAACCAGTTACAAAGGAGTGTCCTTTTCACCCAATACCACCCCAGACGGGAACAATTAAATCACATCTTTCGTCAGCGCTTTAATTATCTGTCATCATGTCCTGAAATGAGAGAGCTCCTACCTAAGAACTTTCCGATCCCTCCCGCCATAAAGTGGAGTTCTGTCGGCCACCCAACATCCACAACATCCTAGTCCATCTCTAAGCCACTCCAAATCCCATCCCCTTACCACTGGGATCATATCCCTGTGGAAGGCCCTGATGCAAAACCTGCCCAATCCACCCACCCAGCACTTCCTGTTCCAGTCCTGTCACAGGCTTATCCTACCCCATTAGAGGCCAGGCCACCTATGAAAGCAGCCAAGTGATTTACCTACTCTGGTGCAATCGTTGCACAGCGTTTTATATTGGTATGACGACAAACCAGTTGTCCATCAGGAAGAATGGCCACCGTCAACCTGTGGCGCAGCGTGCGGGTGAACACAGGACTCTGGATTTCAATGGCTGCCTTACTACTCGAGCCATCTAGATTCTCCCCTCCAACACCAGCTCTTCTGAACTGCGCAGATGGGAGCTGTCCCCTCAGCACATTCTATGGCCCTGCAACCATCCTGGCCTCAACTTAAGATAACTTGCCAACTCTACATACTATGCCTAACATTTCCTCCCCCCCCTCCTTCTTAAGTCATTATCCTGTATCCCTTCAGTTAATGTCTACCTTGCAACTGTGTGTCGCCCCTTAAAATATCCCCTTAATTAATTACTTTTTCTTTTTTCTTTATCGTTTCAATTCCCTCCACTCCCTCCTCACACTCATCTACACCTCCCTTTTATCCTCCCCTGCACCCTCACTTCACTGTATTCAATGCCACATCTCACATTCCCGCCTATCAGAGCCTTTACAATCCATCATGCAACGCGAAACTTTCTATCCCCACCCTCATTCGGCATCCTCCCCCCTGCACACCCCACCTTACGTACAGTCAAGTTGCTTGTGACGGATATGGTAGTTGTGTTTGTGTGTAGTTGTCTGAGTGAGTGTGTGAATGAATGTGATGCATTGTCTGATGAAGGCCATGGTCTAAAATTTAAAGTGGTGTGAATGTGACTGTCTATTTCTCGTGTCTAAAAGCAGCTCAGAAGGTCTCTTTTCTGTGAGTTGTTATCTATCTTTCATTATTGACATTCCAATCGGATTTTCCATCGTTAAAAGTATAAGATATCTTACTTACATATATAATTTTTTACACAGATTATTTTATGGACCAGTCACACTTGATCGTTATGTTTACTTGTATAATTATAAAACACTGCACAGCTCATTCGAAAGTTAAAAGTACACTTTATGGTGCTTAGGGTTTCCAAATGTTTGGGATTCGTCTCAATCTCCCGACATTTCATACAAAGTCCAGATTCCAGATAAAATGCTGATTGTCGGACGAAACAAACATCATCCTAAACATACGGACATGTCAAGAACAAAATTTGTGCATAATCTTCTTCAGTGGGATCAAAACGGACACAGATTTAAGTATTCGGCAGAGTAGTTGCTTCAGACGCAGCTACATACCTGTAAATGATAATTGGTCAGATTATTTTCAAATGCCTTTAGATGCAAGATGTATAAAGATTAAATTAAAGAAGAAGCAAGTCCACGAACTCATGCCACCACATGTTTCGATGTGGGCACTACCGAATTCCCACTTCAAACAGTCATTGAACAGCCATCAACTGATCAAAAACAGGTACTTTGAATTTGTAAAATATGTTTCATCAAAGACGTATGAGATTGTATTTAATAATGGCAACATAGCATTGCCGAAACTGGCCATAATTATGAAATGAAGACTCCATGTGGAGCGGTGTGGACCACGACAATAAAATGATAACTATTCAAAGAAATTTCAGCATTTGTCGTAAATTAATATTTATTTGTTATTGCAAATTGATTTCGACTATGGAATAGTCATTCTCAGTGCAACATGTACAAACGATACTCTGTACATCTTGTAACTATGCATTGTGGTTTGACGTATAACACCTGAAATGTATCAATTCGTTTGTACATGTTGCACTGAGGATGACTATTCCATAGTCGAAATCGATTTGCAATAACAAATAAATATTAATTTACGACAAAAGCTGAAATCTCTTTCGATAGTGGCCATAAATTTGTAACCTCTATGCTTCTAAAACTAGGCATAAAATAAATTTGTATGTGGGACCTTTTATCAGACAGAATTACCGGACATCGAAAAAGCCCAAAGAATGACAGGTTGTTCCGTATTATAGTGATGTAGGGGAGAGAGTGCTACGGATATGGTATATGAGTTGGCGTGGAAGTCGTTATTACAGATATGTTTTTTGTTGCGGGAAGACAGTTTCACGGAAGTGCAATAACCAGTTTTCTAGTCAGAATGCGAAAATTTCTTCTTCGATACCCCTACATACGGAGAAATAATCATGATAAAAAGAGAGAGAGAGAGAGAGAGAAATCGTAGTGGATCGCGGGTGAAACAATCGCTTAAATCTTACTGTGCCAGCTCTGGTTGCTCTTATACACTGGATAGCCAAAGAAACCGGTATGAGCATGCATATGCAAACACGGAGATTTAAACACTCACAGGACGGCACTGCCTAATTAATACATGTGTCTGGAGCACACATTAGATCGAAGGAAGCTTGGAGTTTAACGTCCCGTCGACAGCGTGGTCATTGGAGACGCAGCTTACGCTCGGAAGGTTTGGGTAAGGATGTGGAAGGAAATCGGCCGTGCCCTTTCAAAGTAACCATCCTGGCATTTGCCTGGAGTGATTTAGGGAAATCACGGAAAACCTAAATCTGGATGGCCGGAGTTGGATTTGAACCACCATCCTTCCGAATGCGAGTCCAGTGTGTTACCACTGCGCCACCTCGCTCGGTAGACATTAGATCGGTTACTGCTACTATAATGGCAGTTTATCACGATTTAAGTAAGTTTGAACGTGATCTTGTAAGTCAGCGTACAAGAGACGAGACACAGCACCTACCTCGGGGGTGGGGATTTTCCGGTACGACCATTTCAAGAGTGCACCGTGAAAATCGGGAATCCGGCGAAACATCAAATCTCTGACATCACTACGGTTGGAAAAAAGATTTTTCAAGAACGGGACCAACGACGACTGATGAGAATCATTCAGCGTGCCAGAAAAGCAACTCGTACACAAATTGCTGCGGATTTCAATGCTGGGTCATCAACAAGTATCAGCGTACGAACCACTCAACGAAACATCATCGATATGGCCTTTCGGAGTCGAAGGCCCACTCGTGTAAGGCTTTGGTGACTGCACGACACAAAGCTTTACGCCTCACCTGAACCCATCAACACCGGCATTGGACTGTTGACGACTGGGAACATATTGCCTGGTCTGACGACTCTCGTTTCCAAATTATTGTATCGAGCGGATTGAATATACTAGAGCTGTATCAAACCGTATGTATTCGGTATTGAGAAACGAATACTATGGCTGATACTATATACTGAATCGTTACTCATGAATACATTTCGTTATTCGCGTCTACCGTATTGATACAATCTCTGTAACGAAAACCAATAGGGAGAATGCATATATTCTGTGATACTATGTTTTATGAGATGAGTAATTTGTAGGGACATCCAAACGAAGTTTGAGTGCACATTGCGTAGCTCTACGATTTTAGATGGTTATTTTTGTTTTTAAACCATTTTTGATTATACTTCTTGGTCCGTGATTGTAGGTTAATCCTCGATGATGTGACTTTCGCTTTTAACGCAAACATAAGTTTTATTGTAATTTTTTTTTTTTTTTTTTTTTTTTTTTTTTTTTTTTTTTTTTTTTTTTGCCTGTAAAGGTTTCAGTTTAATGGTTAAATATTTGTTTTTGATATTGTCTACTACAAAAAAGTATTCTAAAAATTACTCAAAAGTTATCATCTACACATTTTGATTCATGACGGTATTATCTCAATTGTTAATGTCACATAATACAGTACAACAGTCCCGTTGCTTGCAATAGTAGTGCTTCTACTGTAATCGGTCACACTGGCATTCGTCACGATTCGGATAGATTGTAACATTCCAAGCCTCCAAGTAAAGTTGCGAGAACATTACTTAAAATAGTGGTCGTGGGTGGGTCTCGCTAATTTTGATCAATCTGTATGACAATCGTATTTTAATCACGAGGTAAATGGAGCTTACTGATCCTTTCCTCAGCAGTATAATTGCCTCAAAAAGCAGGCCTATAGTATCGACGTGGCAAATGTAAAATTTAAAGTAATATCAACAGTAATAGTTAAAAAATTTTCACGGTTTCAAAGACAGTGTAGCGGCTGTATTTATGGGTGGCACTGGTAACAAGAGTAACGAGTAACGATACGTTTGTAACGAGTACTGTTTCTTTTTATAATGGATATATACGGATACGCGTATTTACGTTTCTCTCACAGCTCTAGACCAGGGGTCTCCAATTTACTAGGTCACGAGGCCCGCATTTCAAGTTCCGAATCGCAGTGCGGGCCAGATGGCATATTTGGCGATTACTGAAGAATGCGATACTAACGACTACTTTGACCTAAAGCACTAGATATACCGAGCAGAACAATCCGCCATTTTGAATCCTAATCCGACAGCAGTGTTGTATGCTTTGTTGAGTGGCGAAGTGAATCGGCGAATATTTTCTGATTTTATTGTTTCGCAGTGTGAAATGGTTGGTTGTGCTACTCCAAACTGCTCAAATAATAGCAGACATGGTCGCTATAATATTTATCTTGGGTATGCAGCCGGATCCCGTCGTCAACCAGACACGATATTTCAGCAGACCAACTGGCTGCCATCTTCAGGTGAGAGCGCAGAACACTAACGCGCCGGAAACTAATAAGGAACAAGAAACAGCAGCCCCTTTATACACTGCTGACGACCCACCGCGCGTGCGCGAAACCAAAGTAGAAGCCACCTAGGCGCAATAGAACCAGTAGCGCGCCGGTGGAGAAAAACGGCAAAAACGTTGCGTCGAAAACAAGGCTAGTTTAAAGAAAAAACTTACATTGGCCAAAGATCCGCACAGTTCAGGATCGGTGTGTGGAACACCACCGTCATACTCGTTTGCTCCAACCTGAAAAGTCGGCTGTTGCTGAACATTGTTTGAATGAGGGACACAAGATGTTATACGATGAAACTAAACTGATTGCTCCTGCTTCCCGCTACTGGGAATGTGTTCTCAAAGAATCAATGGAAATTCGTATGGCCGATAATATTATTAATAGGGACAAGGGTTTCCCACTAAGTAAAACTTGGAGCCCGAATTTATCTGACATCAAGCAACAACGGTCTTCATTTCGACCTGCTGTTTCTTTAAACTAGTCTTGTTTTCGACCCATCGTTTTTGCCGTTTTTCTCCACCGGCGCGCTACTGGTTCTATTGCGCCTAGGTGGCTTCTACTTTGGTTTCGCGCACGCGCGGTGGGTCGTCAGCAGTGTATAAAGGGGCTGCTGTTTCTTGTTCTTTATCAGTTTCCGGCGAGTTAGTGTTCTGCGCTCTTACCTGAAGATGGCAGCCAGTTGGTCTGCTGAAATATCGTGTCTGGTTGACGACGGGATCCGGCTGCATACCCGAGATAAATATTATCAGTTACTACGCCGGGAAAGTCTACGCAACCACATGGTCGCTATGAGTTTTATCGCTTTCCTTCAGACATAGATCGGCGAAAAAGGTGGCTGCTTGTAAATTCCAGACGTAAAGTATGGACCCCAAAATCGAGCAACTATGTACGTGACGTTACGAACAAAACCTTTGTTTTATTTGTATTAGAAATAGTTACGCTCACAGAGAGATAGTAATGAAAATACAGGCCTATACATCTAAGCAATGGTTTATTTTAATTTTGCATCAGATTGTTAACGTAAGACCACATACAGTGTGTAAAAAAATAATCTAGTTTTCTTGATTTTATTTATACCAACTAATGAGTTATCCTAAGGCCGTTAATTGTATTTTAAGTGATGCATGAGTGCAGTTGGCTTTACCCAGCTAGTATTTTTATATTATTTGGCATTAGTTCAGTGTTTAAATGTGACTCTCAACACGGGAATACGTGGGCCTAACTCAGACTGTGAACATGATATCTGAAAAAAACAAATAATAGTAATAAATTGAACTTCGTAAAGAATGCGAACAGGAAAGAAGTCCTACAGTACATGAAAGGCATTAAATTCAAAACTTAGCATGCAACATTCACTTTATTTCGATGAGTATTTAGTCGTTATCTAATGAAACCAGACGTTCGTTGTTATTAAATACATTTTTGACTTAAAATCTACTCTGAAATATGGCGTGTGTAAGATATGCAGGACATTAGAGGGAGGCGGGGATACGGAAAGTACAGTATCGCAATTTAACAAAATTCCGTAATTGTTTTCGAAAGCAACTCTTAGTTAGCGTAAACGTATATGGACATACCAGAAAATGTGATATTTGTAACGTATTTTAACTGTATATGGTAAATATTTAGAACGGCAAAATATGCCTTAATTTGCAATGTAAGGGAATGTATGATCTCTCTAAATATCCATGTAACCACTAAATTTAAGTTGCTGACCTCTTACAGTCAGATGTACGCATACAAATTTACTATGCTGTATTATTTCTGCGTTAGGAAAGTATATTCAATCGCCTTAAAAGCATATTAAACAGAGTATGTGTTCCATAGTCTTCAAATGCGCGCCTTCAACGTGGGATTGTTTTGCTTGTATTATACAGTGCTCTACTTTGACCTGGGACGTCACTGGTAAGACGGAAATCCCAATTTAACCCGTATACATACACATTACAGTTTTCCGATAGAAACTATTACTTTTTTTAAAAGTAATATCGAACAGAAAAATGTTTCGCATTTCGCCAATTGTCAGTAGTAAACGTGGTTCAAGTTTTCCGCGCTCTTTTGCATGGGAATTTCTTGGTCATGTGAAGAAAGAATTGTCTTGCAGGTTAAATGAACACGCAAAGGAAATACAAATTTTACACAACCCTTCTCTTGTGAAGTGGAAGATGTTCCTGCAGTCTTGGAAATAGAAATAATCGATCTACAAGCAGATGAGTCAACGAAGGTCAAATTTAAGAATGGCATATAATATGAGAAACTGTTTAAAATTCTTAGTAAATTTTTTTCGTGTTGAATTACAAAACACGTTACTGGCAGCCTCGAAGACTTTCTACAAACTGTAGACCTATTCAGACCTATTATAACAACACTATTCTACAGTATCCACATTAGTACGGGTGTGCCTCGGCAAAGTCCTCGTGTCTGCGATACCAGTTTAGGTAGCCATTTCATTTATTATTATTTTCTATTTGTTAACATATGCTTCTGTTGATTTTTTTGTACTTTTCTTATCTGCATTTTTGACAGTTGCGTTTTAGATATTTGATTTGCAATCTTAGTAACTATAGTCCATAAAGTTTGGTTTCTTACAACTGTTTCCAGAACTCACACTCCGTGTTCTCTATCTGAAAACGTGGGCAACTAAAAACGATGTGATCAGCAGTTTCTTCCTCTCCACATTCGCAGATTGGTGTGTTCCTCCATCCCCCTCAGTGAAGATGTTTGGGATATGGAACATGACTGTTAATAGGTACGTCATTTAAGATGTTTTCAAGTCTATTATGCTGCTACCTTCTCTATCGCACTGGACTCGCATTCGCGGGGATGGTGGTTCAAATCCACCTCAGGCAATCCAGATTTAGGTTTTCCGTGGTTTCCCTAAATCAATCCAGCCAAATGCCGGGATGGAACGAAGGAAGCTTAGGGTTTTATGTCCTGTCGACAGCGTGGTCATTAGAGACGGGGCTAACGCTCGGATTTTCGGGGAAGGATGGGAGAGGAAATCGGCCGTGCCCTTTGAAAGGAACCATCCCGGTATTTGCCTTGGAGTGATTTAGGGAAATCACGTAAAACCTAAATCTGAATGGCCGGAAGTGGATTTGAACCACCATCCTTTCGAATGCGAGTGCAGTGTGTTACCACTGCGCCACCTCGCTCGGTGCAGGGACGGTTCCTTTCAAAGAGCACGGCCGATTTCCTTCGCCATACTTGCCCAAAACTCCGAGCGTTAGCTCCGTGTCTAATGACCAAGCTGTCGACGGGACGTTAAACTCTTAAGTTTCCTTCCTTCCTTTTCTGTCATGCATTAGAATCGCCAATAATAATGCGTGAACTTCTGACAAGCGTACTCATCTTTTGCTATGGTTGAAATCACAAACGAAATTAACAATGTCTCGTGAAATCTCAATGTATGGACGTTTATGTTTAAAGGGATCGTTTGCAGTAAACACACATACCGCGGGAGTACAATGCCACATGTGCTGTGTGCAAGAGGTGCACATGTAGATGCTACGTTTCTCTAGAAATGACCACAGAGCGAAAAATGGAGTTATTATTGTCCATGCTCACGTTTATTGACTTTCGCAAATGGAACACGGAAGGGGAAAAACGAAATTCTACCAGAAATTCCCTCCACCACACCCAACAATTGGTTTACATCAGTGGTTCCCGAAGTGGTTTATGTAGACCCCCAGGGCTCTATTCCAACCTGCAAGAGGTCCCGTCAGCGGAAAAATTATTTGGGGGTCAATTTGCTGTAAATGGGTCCACGATAGTCGTTTACATTTAGGGAGGTCGCAACCAAAATTCAGAATTATTCTGACAATTCTGAAGCTTGATCCTTTGTATGTGACAGTTCGTTTCGTTGGGTAAGCGAGAGAGTGGAGTAATCCTGTATTTTCGGTCTCCTGCTACAGGCCCGAAATCAGATTTTCTTTTTCTTTTTTTTTTTTTTTTTTTTTTTTTTTTTTGTGTGGGGGTGGGGGAGATCAGTCAATTATAACGTATATATTCTAACTTGTAAAGCATTTTTTCACTCCACTCTTTTATAGTTAAAAGCACTATATGAGGCGCTGGGCGGAAATGTTCACCGTGCCTGACCTAGACACTAATTTGTCTTCCAGATTGCAGCATACCTCAGTGCCTCCAATACTTCCTTGCCATAATGCATGGCTGTATTCGTCATGACATACTGTCTTCTAGCTCATAAAGGGACTGTTGGTCTAGACCAGCGTATTTCAAGCTGTGGGTCGCGACCCCAGGGGGTTTGCAAAGTCGCCGTCACAAGAGAAAGTTCTTGTACCATAAAATAACTAGCAGTTCAGTGATACAGAAACGTATGCCTAAGTGAAATGTATTTAATGTTAAAATTACGGAGTACCTTGTGTGATATTAATTAAGAATAAATCATATACAGTTTTATAATACAGCGAGTTAATGATGAATAAGCGCAAAGCCTGAAACCGATAGGTAAAAGTAACTCTGAAAAATTCGGCAAAATCTACTTCTATACAAATCGTCTACACAGTGGTACTTTTCTTAATGAGCACAATTCGCGTCTGAATCTTCCCTGAAATGACAAACACTGGTTAAGAAAAACATATTTTGCAGCCGGAAATCTGGTAAAAATAGGATAAAGTGCTCCAGTCGGAAAAATGCACAAAAATAACTTCGTCCAACAATTTAAAAGGAAGCTGTGATAAAAGAAAGAAGATTAAATTTGTTTACTTTAAGATAAAGTAGTTTCGTTACGATTCGTGAGGAGAAGGGGGTGGGGGGTCGCCAGAATATTTGTACTTGGATGGGGTCGCATATTCGAAAAGGTTTAAAAAAATACAGCTCTAGACTGACCCCCGGCCCCTCAACGGCGAATGGGCGTAGGTCTCTCAGAGTGGATGGTGGGTCGACTCTTGCAAAACAGCCTTTTTCAATGTATCTCGACATATTCGAGAGAACATGCTGGCCATTCTAATCTTGCGATATCATTATTCACACAACAAACAGGATATGCGTGAGAATTGTCGTCCATTGTGACGTACCGCTGTTGGGGTAAAGCGCTTGAGTGGAAATCGATGGGCCACGAGTTCGAAACTCGGTCGGATCATGGAATTTTTCAGCCTACGTAATAATCCAACCTTCACCTCTCAACGATGTCACCAGGAACGACACGTGGTTCGGATTCCACGTAAAACTGCAGGTCCCCTTTCCCCGGTTGGACAACCGGAGCAGCCTGGGGACACGCAGGTCGCCGAAATGCCGTCCAGTTCAAAGACTTGCACCAGGCCACTGAGCCACATGACATTATTACCGAAAAGCTGCCGATATAGTTGCACTATATCTCTGTACCTTATAGCTCTTTGATTGCCTTCTAAGACTAGCAGTGGTCTACATTCATACTCAGCAATCTACCTAAACGTGTGTGGCGAAGGGTACCCAGTACCGCTACTACTTACTTGCTCGTTCCATTACATATCTCTATGCAGATTATACCTGGATATATAGCTGAAGCGACACTGTCAAGCAGCTCACTACTAATGCTGCAATCGAACATTACGGGGTTGTTCTCTTCTACTCATATGCACAACTTTACATTTTTCTACATTTAGAGCTAGCTGCCATTCCTCACCACCACCAGTAAATGTGGTTCATATTACTACAGTTGTTCAATGACGACACCTTCCTGTACACCAACGCGTCATCAGTAAACAGCCGCAGATTGCAACTCACCCTGTCCGTCCAATCATTTATAACAGTGGCCCAATCACACTTCCCTGGGACCCCCCTGACTATACCCTTGTCTCTGATGAAAACTTGCCATCGAGGACAACGTACTGGGTTCTATTACTTAAGTACTCTTCACTCAAATGTTTTGGTCCTCTTCCATATGCTCGTACCTTCGTTAGCAGTTTGTAGCGTTGTCCCGTGTCAAACACCTTTCGAAAATGGAGAAATATGTAGTCTGCCTGTTCCCTTCATCCAATGCGCGCAAGATGTCGGGAGAGGAAAGCGCAAGCTGAGTTTCGTACGATCGATGCATTCTAAAACCGTGCTGATGTATGGGCAGAAGCTTTTCCGTCACAAGGAAATTTACTATCTTAGAACTGAAAATATGTTCAAGAATTCTACAGCAAACTGATGTGAATGATATTGGACTGTAACTATGTGGGTCCGTTATTTTGCCTTCCTTGTACACATGAGTTACCTGCACCTTTTTCCATTCTCTTGCTACTTTGCGCTGGATCAAAGATTCATGATAAATGCAAGCTAAGTAAGGGGCCCATGCCGCAGAGTACTCCTTGTAAATCCGTATTGGTACCCCGTCTGGAACTGGGACTTGTTTGTTTTCAACTCTCTCAGCTGTCTCTCTACACCGGCTATGCCTATTACTATGTCCATCATTTGGGAGTTAGTGCGACCATCAAATGAAGGTATGATTTCTTAAATGTTCTATTTAAATCTTCGGCCTTCATTTTGCTGTCTTCTATCACCACCCCAGAATGATCAACGAAAGACTGGACAGTGACCTTTAATCCGCTTACCGATTTCACATAGGACCAGAATTTATTCGAGTTCTCGGCAAAATATTTTGCAAAGGTACGACGGTGGTAATTATTGTATGCTTCCCGCACTGCTCCTTTGTATACGCGCGAATTTCTGCTAACTTTTGCTGATTTAATTTGCTTGAACGTCTTAGCAACGAGAATCTACTGCCACCTGCCACCAGTGTTACATCGGCCAGAGCGCTAAGTAGCATAATTTAACTTGTGTGCATTTCATTATCGGTCAGTTTCCTAAATTCCGTTAGTGCTTCTGTTTTTAAGAACTTTATTCTCGCGTACTTGGCAAATTTCGTTTTTGCTTCTGTTATAAAAGCTTATCCTCGCGTTTTTTTTACAAATACTGTTTTCTACAGTTTTCGTCCGCGACTTGTGTATTTCGAAATAAATCAGAGACCGTTGTAACAGCTAGTGAAGTCAGTCTACTGCTACCTGTCTCAGTGCCTAACAGTTGTAAATTGACTTTGCTGTGTGGGAAAATTACCAGAGCTCCAAGCACTAATAGACAGTACTAAATCCCAAATCATTATAGGTTCAGAAAGCTAAAGTTCAGCTAAAATTTTTTCAAAGGGGCAAATGGTGTTCAGCAAAGATAGATTCATTGCTGTCACAGGCGGTTTGTCCTGTAGCGAAATTGAAGTAGATTGCTCCTGTCAGTTGGTACGGGTGGACATAAGGAGAGGCACTGAATTAAAAAATAAGCTATTGAGGTTATACCTAACAACCAAAATAAAATAATAATTGGTTCTTTTTACCGATACTCCGACTCAGACGATTCGATTGCAGAAATTTTCAACGAGAGATTGGGTCAAATTTCGAAAACACACCCAAAGCATATAATTTTAATTGGTGGCGAATTTAATTTACCGTCGAGATGTTGGCAACAATACAGAACCGGAGGCAAGCATAGAACATAGAACATCGTCCGAAATCATCTCAAGCAATTAGTTAAAAAAAAAAAAATAAAAAAAAAAGTTCAAATGTTTGTATAGTCTATGGGACTTAACTGCGGGGTCATCAGTCCCTAAACTTACAAACTACTTATGAACTACTTACGAACTGCTTACGAACTAGGACGGCACAAATATCCATGCCCGAGGGGGGATTCGAACCCCCGGCCGTAATGGCCGTGCAGACCCTGACTGGAGCGCCTTAGTCCACTCGGCCACCGCGGCCGGCCAATTAGTTCATGAAGCCACTAGAATAGTAAATGGTTATGAGAACTTACCTAACCTCCTAGCAACAATAATCCGGGGCTAATAAAGAACATCAAAACAGACTCAGGGGTTAGTGAACATAGTTGTCGTAGAGAGACTGTATATCGGACTTTCCAAATCCACCAAAATTAAAAGAAACGTATATTTATTCAAAAGGTAAAAGGTAAAGCAGTCAACAATCCGAATATTGGTTTGAAAACCACAGTGCTTTACTAGGCATGGTTCTGTTTGGAGATGGTATGCCGTTGCCTTCCTCGGACCTTCGAACTGACTTACCCAGCTAGTTATAGGGGGACCTACAGTTTAACGTGGGTTCCGAACCACGGTTCAAAAAAGCAGCTAAAACTACGATTAACGCTTTCTTGACTGAGAATTTCCAATCTTTAGAAACTAATAATGTGAGTGTAGATCAGATGTGGCTTCCATTCAGAGATATAACATTGACAACCATTGACAGACTTCCGCCAAATTAACAATAGAGGGAGCTGACCCACCGAGGTACACAAAACAGTTTAGACCACTCTTAGAAAAGCAAATAAAAAAGCATGCCAAATTTAAACGCACAGAAAAACCGCAAGACTGGCAATCTTTTACAGAAACTAGAAATTTAGCTCGAACTTAAATGCGAGAAGCTCACAATAGTTATTACAACGAAACCCTGTAACGTAATTTGGTAGAGAATCCTAAGAAATTCTGATCGTATGTAAAGTATACTAGCGGAAAAACACAATCAATACATCCTTTACAGGATAGAAACGGTAAGGCTACTGATGACTGTTCTGCTAAAGCATAACACCGTAACACAGATTTCCGAAATTCCTTCACTAAAGAAGACGAGGCAAATACTGCAGAATTCGTATCAAGAACAGCTGCCAGCATGCGTAATTTAGAAATAGATTCCCCTGGAGTATTAAAGCAACTTAAATCACTTAACAAAAGTAAGTCTCCCGGTCCCGATTGTATACCAATTACGTTCCTTTCAGAGTATGCTGATGCATTAGCCCCATATATATCATATACAATCGCTCGTTCAGCGAACGTTCCGTACCCAAAGACTGGAAAGTTACACAGGTCACCCCAATATTCAAGAAAGGCAGTAGGAGTGATCCGCAAAATTACAGGCCATATCACAGACGTCGTTTTGCAGCAGGATACTTACCTCAGATATTATGGACTACCTAAAAGCGACCCATAGTCAACACGGGTTCAGAAAGTATCGTTGTTGTGAAACGTTCTTTACTCACATTATGTGATGAGTGCTATCGAAAAGGGATGTATTTCTATATTTCCGTAAGGCTTTTGACACTGTACCTCACAAGCGTTTCTAATCAAATTGCGTGCTTATGGAATAACGCCACAGTTTTGCGATTGGATTCGTGATTTTCTGTCAGGAAGGACACAGTACGTTGTAATTGACGGTAAGTCGTCGAGTAGAACAGAACCGATATCTGGCGTTCCACGGGGAAGTGTTACAGGGACCCTACTGTTCGTTATCTTTATAAACGATTTAAGAGACAATCTGAGTAGACCTCCTAGACAATTCGCGAATGATGCTGTCATTTATCGCTTAGTAAAGTCGCCAGATCGAAAGCAACTGCAAATTATTTAGATAAGATATCTGCACGGTGCAAAAATTGGCAGTTGACCCTTAATAACGATAAGTGTGAGGTTATCCATATGACCATTAAAAGAAATCTTCAGTTACACGATAAATCAGTCAAACCTACAGGCCGTCATTCTGCTAAATACATAGGAATAACAATTACAAACAACTTAAATTGGAAAGAGCGCATAGAAAATATTGTAGAGAAGTGGAACCAAAGACTACGTTTCACTGGCAGAACATAAGGTGCAACAGTTGTACTAAAGAAACTGCCTACACTACACTTGTTCGTCCTATTTTTGAGTATTGCTGCGCATCGTGGGATCCATACCAGGTGGGATTGACGGACGGTTTAGAGGAAGTTTAGAGAAGGGCAGCTCGTCTTGTATTATCGCGATATAGGGGAGAGAGTGTCATGGAAATGATGCACGAGTTGCGGTGGAAATCATTAAAAGACTTTATTTGTTGCGGCGGGATCTATTTGCGAAATTTCATTCACCAACTTTCTCTTCAGAATGCGAACATATATTGTTAGCTCCCACCTATGTTGGGAGACATGATCATCATACTAAAATAAGAGAAATCAGATCTAAAACTGAAAGATATAGGTGTTCCTTTTTCCCGCGAGCTTTTAGAGAATGGAACTATACAGAAATATCATAAAATTGGTTCGATGAATCCTCTGCCTTGCACTTCAATGTGATTTGCAGAGACCTGTAGATGTTCAGAGATCTAAGTACCATAATTTAATTTGTGTGCATATTCATTACCGGTTAATTTATTAAATTCCGTTAGTGCCCCCGTTTTTGAAGAGCTTTATTCTCCATTTGGAAGATTTTATTAAAGGAAGTGCATACTGTAAACCATCAGCTGTTTATTATTTTTCAATTTTCTACTGGTTTCGGTTATAAACCATCTTCACGGAAGAGAACTACACAGACTGATAAAACAGGTGCATTATATGCCTCCTTATGCATACTGGCATGCATGTCACACAATGCCAGTATGCATAAGGAGGCATATAATGCACCTGTTTTATCAGTCTGTGTAGTTCTCTTCCGTGAAGATGTTTTGTAACCGAAACCGGTAGAAGATTGAAAAATAATAAACAGCTGATGGTTTACAGTATGCATTTCCTCAGATATCTTACGGCTGTTGAACCACATCTCAATATAAATTTGATTTTATTAAAGCTTCTGTTTTAAGAATTTTGAACATGGGGATCTTTAATCACAGATCAGTCAGCTACCAGCCGCCGTTAGTAAAGCACTAGTGTAGTAGCGAACTGAAGAATCTGGCAGCCTTATTTGTTCTCACTCTTTAGGTGTTACGGGACAGTGTTAGGATAGATAGGATGCGTGCGTGCTGTGTGCGGACGCAGGAGAAGTTGGCCGCTGTTCGCGAACAGCCTAACATGCTTTCTGGCCATATTCAGCCACCTCCAGGCTGCAGAGAGTCGCAGGGGGCACCTCAGGTATCGCGTGGGTCGCCCACGGTCTCTGCTGCCGCCACACCTTAGTTCAAATGTTCAAATGTCTGTAAATCAATCGGACCAAACTGCATGGTCATCAGTCCGTAGCTTACAAACTACTTAAACCTAGGTAAACTATCCTACGGACACACACACACACCAATGCCCCAGGGAGGACTCGAACCTCAACGGCGAGTAACCGCGCGCTCCGCAGCGAGGTGCCTTAGACCCCTCGGCTACGGCTACTCCACCGCGGCACACCTTAGTTAACGGACGCGTTTGATCCGCCCTCGCCGCAGGGTGAGTGGCGGGTAGCGCTTTCGCGTCGCTCAAGGCGGAGGGCCAATGTGGAGATTGGCTGTGTGGCATCGCTCGTTCATCCTGCGAGTGATCAAATGGCCGCTCCTTCGGCAGGGTCCGAGCAGGCACACGGGAGGAGCAGACTGATAGTGATTCGGAACTCCAATGTTAGGCGCGTTATGGTACACCTTAGGCAGATAGCGACCGGGGCCGGAAAGAATTCCAATGTGCGCTCGGTATGTCTGCCGGAAGGCCTCATCTGAGATGTGGACGCGGTCTTGCCGGCGGCTGTTGAGCGTACGGGGTGTAGTCGTCTGCAAGTTGTTGCTGAAGTCGGCACTAATGACTCCTGTTGCTTGGGTTCTGAGGACATCCTCAGGTCGTACGAGCAACTGGCGGAATTGGTGAAGACTGCTTTGCTCGCGCGCATGGTGCGAGTAGAGCTTTCAATTTACAGCATCGTTCCCAGGGTGGGTCCCATTCCTTTGGTTTGGAGGCAAGGGAGGGTTTTAACCAAATGCTTCGTCAACTCTGTGTTATCGGCTGGGGAATTGTAGGGATCCCCTTAATAGATGATGGGTGCACTACACAAAGGAAGCAACTACTCAGGTAGCGAAGTACTTCTGCAGTGCACATGGGTAGTTTTCTTTTTGGTAATAAACTAGGCGATAGTTCTGATGAACACTCGTCTATCGATATACAGACAGTGAAATCAGGTCGCATTCAGAAGGACTCTTCGATTGTCAGAATATTAGCAGCAAATTTGCAAAGTATCAGAAACAAAGTTCCCGGGGACTGATGACCAAGTAGTTTAGTCCCTTCTAAACAACAACAACAACAAAAAAGTTCCCGAATTTACTGCGTTGCAGGAAAGTTACCATTCTCGAATAATCCTCGGGACTGAGAGTTGGCTGACTCCCGACGTTGAAAGCTCCGAAATATTTAGCGAAGAATGGGATGTATATTGCAAAGATAGATCAGGTACGATTGGAGGGTGTGTATTCATTGCTGTCCACAAAAATATTCTTTCTACTGCGCTGGAAGTCGTCACTGCGAGATTATCTGGACACGTGTAGCAGGTATAGACGAAATCAAGTTAATAGTTGGGTGTTTTTAATGGCCACCCTATTCCATGGTCACACTGCTAGTTATTAAAAGAAAGTTTGTGATCAGTAGTGCAAAGGTACTTGGACCATGCTATATTAGTTAAGTCCAAAATTTCAAATGTTTGTAAATATATGGGACTTAACTACTCTGGTTATGTCACTAGGCTTACAAACTACTAAACTAACCTAAGGACAAACACACACACCAATACCCGAGGGAGAACTCGAACCCCCGTCGGCAATCTACCGCTCGCTCCGCAGCAAGGCGCCTTAGAATGCTCGGCCACTTCACCGCGGCTGTTAATTGAGGACGACTTCAACCTGCCGACAATAGACAGGGACTTCTATGGTTTCAGTACTGCCGATACAGGCAAGCAGTTTTGTTAACTATTGTTAAGTACGTTTTCTGAGCATTGCTTTGAGCAGCTAAACCGTCAGCCCACAAGCAATGGATATATTTTGGACATCGTACCTACAATCAGACCAGGCCTTGTTAATGAAGTCACTGTGGAGAAAGGGGTTAGTAATCATGATGTCGTCATACCGACAATGGCCACCAAAGTTAATAAATCGGTCAAGAAGCCTAGAAATAACAGATAAGCAGGTGTTCACATCCTACGTAAGGAAAAAATGACATTGTTTAGTTCCGATATGGTGCACGAGAGGAATCATGAGCAAAATTTAAATGTATTTGAAATCAAGCGCTTGAGAAATATGTGCCGACAAAGTGAATTAAGGATGGTAAAGACCCACCGTGGTTTAATAGTAATATTAGAAAAATGTTGAGAAAGCAAAGGCACTTGCACTCTCGGTTCAAAAAAGATCGTGCAAATCAAAGCAGACAAAAGTTAGTAGAGATTCGCGCGTCTATAAAAAGAGCGATGTGCGAAGCATACAATAACTACCACCGTCATACCTTAGCAAAAGATCTTGCCGAGAACACGAAAAAATTCTGGTCCTATGTGAAATCGGTAAGTGGATCAAAGGTTTCTATCCAGTCTTTCGTGATTATTCTGGGGTTGTGAAAGAAGACAGCAAAATGAAAGCCGAAGTTTTGAATTTAATAGTTAAGAAATCATTCTCGCAGAAGGACCATGCAAACATACATTGATTTGATGGCCGCACTAACTCCCAGATGGAGGACGTATTAATTAGCAGAACCGGTTTAGAGAAATAGCTGACAGAGTTAAACAACTTGCCAGGCCCTGATGGGGCACGAATCCGACTGTACAAAGAGTACTCTGCGGCATTGGCCCCTCACTTAGCTTGCATTTATCGCGAATCTTGGATACAGCTCAAAGTTTTAAGCGACTGCAAAAAGGCGCAGGTAACATCCGTGTATAAGAAAGGCAAAAGAACGGATCGATGAAATTATAGACCTACATCATCAACATTAGTTTGCTGTATAATTCTTGAACATTTCTAAGTTCTAATATAGTAAATTTCCTTCTGTCCATGCATCAGCACGGCTTTAGGATGCATCAATCGTACGAAACTCAACTTGCCCTTTTCTCTCATGACATCTTCCATGCTATGGGTGATGGGCAACAGGCAGACAGCATATTCCCAATTTTCGAAAGGCGTTTGACACAGGGCCAAGCTACAGACTGCTAGCGAAGGTACGAGCCTGTTGAATAGCTGCCCAAATATGTAATTGGTTCGAAGACTACTTAAGTAATAGGACACAGTACGCTGTCCAGGATGGTGAGTGTTCATCAGAGATTAGGGTATCGTCAGGGGTGCCAAAGGTGTGATATGACCGATATTATTTTATATCTATAAAAATGATTAGACGGACAGAGTAAGCATGCGGCTGTTTGCTGATGATGCTGTGGTGTGCAGGAGGGTGTCGTCATTGAATGACTGTTGCAGGATACAGTATTCCATGTGACGGAGGGTGGATGCATGTATCCTCGCTAACGGAGGACATTTTGAACATTTCCTGTAACAAAGTGTTTGAAGTCACGCTGGTAAGTTCTGTTACTGTGTGTTTCCATTCCATGATTAATGTGATTTGAAGAGAAGTAATAAAATGAGCTCTAACATGGAAATTAAGCGATCCGGTCACATGTCCACATAACATATTTTCTTTCTTTGTGTGTGAGGAATGTTTCCTGAACGTTTGGCCGTACCTTTTCGTAACTCCCTGTATAAGGAGAGTCGTGGGGAAGGCAAATGGTCGACTTCGTTTATTGAGAGAATTTTGGGAACGTGTGATTCGTCTGTAAAGGAGACCGCCCATAAAACGCTTGTACGATCCCGTCTTGAGTGTTCCTCAAGTGTTTGGGATCCCCGCCAGATCGGTTTAAACGATGACATATGGACAGCTCAGAGGCGGGCGGCTAATAGAGGGGCAGCAGCCTTTTCAGTAGTTACAGGGGCAACAGTCTGGCTGATTGACTGAGCTGGCCTTGTAACATCAGCTAATGTGGCTTTGCCACACGGTTACTGCGAACGGCTGAAAGCAAGGGGAAACTACAGCCGTTACTTTTCCCGAGGGCATGCAGCTCTACTGTATGAAAACATGATGATGGCATCCTCTCGGGTAAAATATTCCGGAGGTAAAATAGTCCCCCATTCCGATCTCCGGGCGGGGACTACTCAGGAGGATGTTATCATCAGGAAAGACAATACTGGCATTCTACGGATCGGAGCGTGGAATGTTAGATCCCTTAATCGGGTAGGAAAATTAGAAAATTTAAAAAGGGAAATGGATAGGTTGAAGTTGGATATAGTGGGGATTAGTGAAGTTCGGTGGCAGGATGAACAGGATTTCTGGTCAGGTGAGTACAGGATTATAAATACAAAAGCAGTTGGGGGTATCACAGGAGTAGGACTGATAATGAATAAGAAAATAGGAATGCGGGTAAACTACTATGATCAGCACAGTGATCGCATTATCATTGTCAAGATAGATACGAAGCCAACACCGACAACAGTAGTACAGGTTTATATGCCAACTAGCTCTGCCGATGATGAGGAGATCGAAGAAATATATGAGGAGCTAAAGGAAATTATTCAGAAAGTTAAGGGAGAGGAAAACTTAATTGTGATGGGAGACTGGAATTCGGTGGTAGGAAAAGGAAGAGAAGGAAAAATAATAGGTGAATATGGACTGGGCAGGAGGAATGAAAGAGGAAGTCGCCTGGTAGAATTTTGCACGGAACATGATTTAATCGTAACAAACACGTGGTTTAAGAATCACAAAAGAAGGTTGTATACGTGGAAGAGACCAGGAGACACCGGAAGGTATCAGATAGATTTTATAATGGTACGACATAGGTACCGGAACCAGGTTATAAACTGCAAGACATACCCAGGGGCAGATATAGACTCTGACCATAACTTGTTAGTCATGAACTGTAGGCTGAAACTGAAAAAACTGCAGAAAGGTAGGAAAATAAGAAGATGGGACCTAGATAAATTGAAGGAACGTGAAGTTCTGGTGAATTTCAGAGGGAGCTTTAGGCAACAATTGACAGAAACAGGGGGGAATAAAACAGTAGAAGAGGAATGGGTAGCATTGAGAGATGAAATAGTGAAGGCAGCAGAGGACAAAATAGGTAGAAAGGCAAGACCTACAAAAAATCCTTGGATAACACAGGAAATACTAAATTTAATTGATGAAAGGAGAAAATATAAAAATGCAGTAAATGAAACAGGCAAAATGGAGTACAGACGACTAAAAAATGAGATTGACAGGAAATGCAAAATGGCTAAGCAGGAGTGGCTAGAAGCCAAATGCAAATATGTAGAAGAATGTATAAGAAGGGGGAAAGTAGATACCGCCTACAGAAAAATAAAAGACACATTTGGGGACAAGAAAAGTAATTCTACGAATATCAAGAACTCAGATGGGAAACCACTTCTCAGCAAAGAAGGGAAAGCTGAAAGGTGGAAAGAGTACATAGAGCAGCTCTACAAAGGAAATGAACTGAGAGTCGATGTTGTAGGAAGGGAAGAGGAAGTAGATCAAGATGAAACAGGAGATACTATACTGAGAGATGAATTTGACAGAGCCCTGAAAGATCTAGGTCGGAACAAGGCCCCAGGAGTAGATGACATACCCTCAGAGCTACTAAAGTCTCTGGGAGAACCAGCCATGACAAAACTATTTGAACTGGTGTGTAGGATGTATGAGACAGGCGAAATACCCTCAGACTTCAAGAAAAATAATCCCCATTCCAAAGAAATCAGGCGCAGATAGGTGTGAAAATTACAGAACCATCAGTTTGATAAGTCATGGTTGCAAAATTTTAACACGAATTATCTACAGGAGAATGGAAAAGCTGGTAGAAGCTGACCTCGGGGAAGATCAGTTTGGATTCAGGAGGAACGTAGGAACCCGGGAGGCAATACTCACTTTACGTCTTATCTTAGAAGATAGATTAAGTAAAGGCAAACCTACATTTTTAGCTTTTGTAGATTTGGAGAAAGCATTTGACAATGTTGACTGGAAAACACTCTTTCAAATTCTGAAGTCAGCAGGGGTAAAATACAGGGAAAGGAGAGTTATTTACAACTTGTACAAAAGCCAGACCGCAGTTATTAGACTCGAAGGGCATGAAAGGGAAGCATCAGTTGGGAAGGGAGTAAGACAGGGTTGTAGCCTTTCTCCAATGTTATTCAATTTGTACATTGAGCAGGCGGTGAAGGAAAGCAAGGAAAATTTTGGAATAGGCATTAAAGTTCAGGGAGAAGAAATAAAAACATTGCGTTTTGCTGATGACATTGTAATTTTATCAGAGACAGCGAACGACCTGGAAGAGCAGTTGAATGGAATGGACAGTGTGTTGAAGAGAGCGTATAAAATGAACATTAACAAGAGCAAAACAAAAATAATGGAATGTAGTCTTAGAAAATCAGGCGATGCCGAAGGAATTAGATTAGGTAATGAGACAGTGAAGGTGGTAGATGAGTTTTGTTACTTGGGTAGTAAAATAACATGCGATGGTCGCAGTACAGAGGATATAAAATGCAGAATGGCAATGGGAAGAAATGCATTTTTGAAAAAGAGAAATTTGCTAACATCAAATATTAATTTAAGGGTAAGGAAGTCTTTTCTGAAGGCATTTGTGTGGAGTGTTGCCTTGTACGGGAGTGAAACAAGGACGATAAGCAGTGCGGACAGGAAGAGAATAGAGGCTTTTGAAATGTGGTGCTACAGAAGAATGCTGAAGATTAAGTGGGTAGATCACATAACTAATGAAGAGGTACTGAACAAAATTGGCGAGAAAAGGAATTTTTGGCATACCCTGACTAAAAGAAGGGATCGCTTGGTAGGACACATTCTTAGACATCGAGGAATCGTAAATTTAGCATTGGAGGGAAGTGTGTGGGGTAAAAATCGCAGAGGGAGACCAAGAGACGCGTATAGTAAGCAGATTCAAGTGGTTGTGGGTTGCCGTTCTTATGAGGAGATAAAAAGGCTTGCTCAGGATAGAGTAGGGTGGAGAGCTGCATCAAACCAGTCTCCGGACTGAAGACCATAACAACAACAGATTCGATCAGTGCGCGAGTATTACTGAAATGCTCGGGAACTCAAATGGACTTCCGCCAACCTACATTTCACGCAAAGACCACAAAGATAATACCAGAGAGATGAGGGCTCAAGCATTCGTTTTTCCCTCATTCTATATGGAAGTGGAACAGGAAAGGAAGCAACTAATAGTGGCACTGAGTATCCTCCGCCACGCACCTTTGGGAGGATTGCCGATTGTTTAAGTAGATGTAGATGAGAGTGCAACTGCCTTTGCTTTATCTGCATTTTTCGAAAGTTATTATTAAATGACGTTGCAGCTTTTTCATCCTTAATTCACTTTGCTGCCACATGCGAGGAGCGTTTGAAAAGTTAGTGCAAACTCGAAGAGATGGCACCACCGGCGCGTATCGAGGTCATGTTTAGTTAGTAGCATCTTTGGAAAGAACGCACACCATATTGGTCTATTTATTTGTGTTTGGTATTCGTGTGAATCAAGGAAGTGGAGTGATTACCAAAGAATGGACGGAAAATAATGTCGTGTGGTGATTAAACATTACATTATGAAAGGCAAAACGCCTCAGGAGACTAAAGAGAAGCTTGATAAACATTATGGTGACTCTGCAACTTCGATTAGAAAAGTTTATAAGTGATTTCAAAATTTTCGAAGTGGTCATATGATGCTGAATGTTTTGGACGCCCTGTAGAGGTTACCACTCCGGGAATCATTGATGAAATTCATGATATGTTGATGGATGACAGAAGAGTTAAGGTGCATGAGATTGCTAGTGATATGGGCATCTCTAATGAACGAGTACATAATATTTTGCATTAACATTTGGATGTGAGAAATCTATCCACAAGATGGGTGCCATGATTATTCACGCTTGACCAAAAACGGAATCGTGTGAAGTATTGCAAGGAAGGTTTCCAGCTGTTCAGGAAGAATCCGCAGGACTTTAAGCGTCGTTTCGTCACTGTGGATGAAACATGGATACATTACATACTCCTGAAGCCAAAGAACAATCTAAACAATGGGTTCCCAAGCAAGAATCTGAACCAAAAAAAAAAAGAGAAGATCGGTCCTTCGGCCGGAAAGGTTATGGCGACGGTCTTTTGGGATTCGCAAGGGATAATCCTCATCAGACTTTAAGAAAAATGTAATAATCTCCATTACAAAGAAATCAGGCGCATACAGGTGTGAAAATTACAGAACCATCAGTTTTATAAGTCATGGTTGCAAAATTTTAACACGAATTATCTACAGGAGAATGGAAAAGCTGGTAAAAGCTGAACTCGGGGAAGATCAGTTTGGATTCAGTAGGAACATAGGAACCCGGGAGGCATTACTCACTTTACATCTTATCTTAGAAGATAGATTAAGAAAAGGCAAACCTACATTTTTAGCTTTTGTAGATTTGGAGAAAGCATTTGACAGTGTTAACTGGAATACACTATTTCAATTTCTGAAGTCAGCAGAGGTAAAATACAGGGAAAGGAGAGTTATTTACAACTTGTACAAAAGCCAGACCGCAGTTATTACACTCGAAGGGCATGAAAGGGAAGCATCAGTGGGGAAGGGAGTAAGACAGGGTTGTAGCATTTCTCCGATGTTATTCAATTTGTACATCGAGCAGGCGGTGAAGGAAAGCAAGGAAAAATTTGGAATAGGGATTAAAGTTCAGGGGGAAGAAATAAAAACATTGCGTTTTGCTGATGACATTGTAATTCTGTCAGAGACAGCAAAGGACCTGGAAGAGCAGTTGAATAGAATGGATAGTGTGTTGAAGAGGGCGTATAAAATGATTAACAAGAGCAAAACAAAAATAACGGAATGCAGTCTTAGAAAATCGGGCGATGCAGAAGGAATTAGATTAGGTAACGAAACAATGAAGGTGGTGAATGAGTTTTGTTACTTGGGTAGTAAAATAACAAATGACGGTCGCAGTACAGATGATATAAAGTACAGAATGGCAATGGGAAGAAAAGCAGTTTTGAAAAAGAGAAATTTGCTAACATCGAATATTAATTTAAGTGTAAGGAAGACTTTTCTAAAGGCATTTGTGTGGAGTGTTGCCTTGTACGGGAGTGAAACATGGACGATAAGCAGTGCGGGCAGGAAGAGAATAGAGGCTTTTGAAATGTGGTGCTACAGAAGAATGCTGAAGATTAGGTGGGTAGATCGCGTAACTAATGAAGAGGTACTGAACAGAATTGGTGAGAAAAGGAATTTTTGGCATACCTTGACTAAAAGAAGGGATCGCTTGGTAGGACACATTCTTAGACATCGAGGTATCGTAAATTTAGCATTGGAGGGAAGTGTGTGGGGTAAAAATCGCAGAGGGAGACCAAGAGACGCGTATAGTAAGCAGATTCAAATGGATGTGGGTTGCCGTTCTTATGAGGAAATGAAAAGACTTGCCCAGGATAGAGTAGGGGGGAGAGCTGCATCAAACCAGTCTCCGTACTGAAGACCATAACAACAACAAATAATCCTCATCAACTAGCAGGAACATGGTAAAACTATTACAGGTGCATATTATTCATCGTTAGTGGACCTTTTGAAAACAGAGTTGCAAGGAAAACGCCGGCGACTGGCCCACATAAAAGTTCTTTTCCATCACGACAAAGCACCAGGACATACCTCAGCTGTCGTGGTTGCAAAATTATTGGGAATAGGATTCTTACTCGTTTCACATTTCCCCCTATTCTCCACACTTGGCTCCCTCGGTCTACTATTTGTTCACAAATTTGAAGAAATGGCTGGCGGCACGAAGATTTCATTCAGACGTGGAGGCGATTGTAGAAACTAATAGCCATTTTGCAGGCTTCGACAATTTCGATTTTTCGGAAGAGATAAAATAAAACAGCATTCGACAAAGTGTATAAGTCTAAAAGGAGACTATGTCGAAAATAAAAATGGTTTTCCCCAAACACGTTAGTAGTTTTTATTTTAGCACGGACTGTTCACACGCCCCTCGTATTTCTCCAGCATGTTGTTTACAATGCATTTATACTTTGCCCATAATATCCCTACGTACAGCATATCGGAACTAAACGATGTTAATTCATTCTTAAGTTGGACGCAAACAATTGCTTATATTCTTTTTCTAGCACAAAAACTTCTTGACCGGTGTATTAATTTGGTGGCCATTATCGCTATGAAGATATCATGATCACTAACCCCTGTCTCTTTAGTGACATCATTGACAAGTTCTGGCCAGTTCGTGCTTCAAAAATACTCCCATTGCGTGTGGGCTAACGATTTAGCTGTTCAAGGCAGTGTTCGGAAAATGTGCTCAACAGTAGACCGCAAGACTGCTTGTCTGTAAGCCCTGTTGTGAAACCATTGAAGTCCCAGTCTATACTCGGCAGGTTGAAGTCTCCTGCAACTACACTCTTGGCCATAAAAATTAATAACTGATTAATTACAAAGTTTTGCACCAGACATCTTCAGATATATGTAAGTTGAAAATAGAGACCAGTTTTTACCATCGGGCTTCACTTTGAGTTAGGTTATTTCTTTACATTTCTCTCCATTTGGTTACGCTTTACATTACCTAAAATGCGTTGTTCCAAAATATATTCCTGGTCATTAAAATTGCTACACCACGAAGATGACGTGCTACAGACACGAAATTTAACGGACAGGAAAAAGATGCTGTGGTATGCTTTTCAGAGCATTCACACAAGGTTGGCGCCGGTGGCGACACCTACAACGTGCTGACATGAGGAAAATTTCCAACCGTTGCCTGGTGAAACGTTGTTGTGATGCCTCGTTTAAAGAGAAGAAATACATACCATCAAGTTTCCGACTTTGATAAAGGTCGGATTGTAGCCTATCGCGATTGCGGTTTATCGTACCGCGACATCGCATTGGGCGCGATCCAATGACTGTTAGCCGAATATGGAAACGGTGGATTCAGAAGAGCAATACGGAACGCCGTTCTGTATCCCAACGGCCTCGTTGCACTAGCAGTCGACTTGACAGGCATCATATCCGCATGTCTGTAACGGATCGTGCAGCCACGTCGCGATCCCTGAGCCAACAGATGGGGACGTTTGCAAGACAACAACCATCTGCACGAACAGTCGACAACGTTTGCAGCAGCATGGACTATCAGCACGGAAACCATGGCTGTGGTTACCCTTGACGCAGCTCACAGACAGGAGCGCCTGTGATGGTGTACGCAACGACGAACCTGGGTGCACGAATGGCAAAACGTCATTTTTTCGGATGAATCCAGGTTCTGTTTACAGCATCATGATGGTCGCCATACTGGCGTGTCACCCGGCGTGATGGTATGGGGTGCCATTGGTTAAACGTCATATCGACGCCACTTTGAACAATGGCCGTTACATTTCAAATGTGTTACGACCCGTGCGTCTACCCTTCATTCGATTCCTGCGAAACCCTACATTTCAGCAGGATAATGCACGACCACATGTTGCAGGTCCTGTACTGGCCTTTCTGGATACGTAAAATGTTCGACTGCTGGCCTGTCCAGTACATTCTCCAGATCTCTCACCAACTGAAAACGTCTGGTCAATGGTGGCCGAGCAACTGGCCCGTCACAATACGCCAGTAACTACTCTTGATGAAATGTCGTTTCGTGTAGAAGCTGCATGAGCATCTGTACCTGTACACGCCATCCAAGCTCTGTTTGACTCAATGCCCAGACATATCAAGGCGTTATTACGGTCAGAGGTGGTTGTTCTGGGTACTGATTTCCCAGGATCTATGCACCCAAATTGCGTGAAAATGTAATCATATGTCAGTTCTAGTATATTATGTTTGTCCAATGAATAGCCGTTTATCATCTGCATTTCTTCTTGGTGTAGCAATTTTTATGGCCAGTAATGTGTTATATAAGTCTCATTTGGCATCCTTACATAACCAAAAATAAAAATAAAAACCTGTTTTCGTGTTCAAGTGCTAGTATAACAGTAACAGAAAATATGATTTTTCTGTTTAAGCACCTAATTTCTTCCCTATAAGAAGTGCGCATGTGTCGTTCAGGCATACAGATGTCTGAGTGGTGGCGATATGTTTCCAGGAGGGAGGGATCGTTGACCCCGGCGCGTGTTGTGGCCGCGCGGTCAGCAGTGAGGGCCATCAGCTGGAAGGCAGCCAACAGCCGGCGCGAGCTGTCACAATCAGCTGACGACCCACTTTCGCAGGCAGCGAAAGCGAGGGAGCGCGCTAACCGACTGGGCAGCGGCCGAGGTTAGCAGCTTTCCAGCAACGTTAAGCAGAACCCAATGCGAGAGGCCGTAACAAGCCAATAAAAAAACTGTACGTCCCACAAGCAAAATGACTACATACTGATACTGATTATACACACTGAGATTACAAGACTCATGTGTCCCACCAATCTATCCCTCCTCTTACTGAGAATATGCCAGAAACTCCTTTTCTCCCCAATTCGGTTAAGCACCTCCTCATTAGTTACGTGATTTACCCATCTAATTTTCAAATGTTGTTCAAATGTTTGTTAAGCTTATGGGACTTAACTACGGGGTCATCAGTCCCTTAACTTACAAACTACTTAAGAACTACTTACGAACTAGGACGGCACAAATATCCATGCCCGAGGGGGGATTCGAACCCCCGACCGCAATGGCCGTGCAGACCGTGACTGGAGCGCCTCAGTCCCCTCGGCCACCGCGGCCGGCTCTAATTTTCATCATTCGTCTGTAGCACCACATTTCGAAAGCTTCTATCATCTTTTTATCTGAACTCCTTATCGTCCACGTTTCGCTCCCACACAGTGCTGCACTCCAGACAAATGCTTTCAGAAAGGACTTCCTAGCATTTAAATTAATATTGGATGCCAAAAAATTTCTCTTCTTCAGAGATGCTTTTCTTTCCACAACTATTCTGCATTTTATATCTTTTTTACTTCCGTCATCAGAAGTTATCTTGCCACCTAAGTAACAAAACTTATCTACTACTTTTATTGTCTCATTACCTAATCTAATTCCTTCAGCATCGACTGATTTTATGACGCTACATTCCATTATCCTTGTTTAACTCTTGTTGATGTTCAACTTATTCCTTTTTTTTCAAGAAATTGTCCACTACTTGAACAACAACGAGGAAAGGCTACAACCCTGTCTTACTCCCTTACAAACCTTTGTGACTTTTTCACGCTCTTCAGTTCAAATAATCGCTGTCTGGTTTTTGTGTAAGTTAAATATAACTCTTCGCTCCCTATATTTTACCCCTGCTACCTTCAAAATTTGGAAGAGTGTATTCCAGTCTACATTGTCAAAAGCTTTCTCCAAATCTACAAATGCTAAAAATGTAGGTTTGCCTTTCCTTAGCCTATCTTCTAAGATAAGTCGTAATATGATTATTGCATCCCGTGTTACTACATTTCTCCTAAATCGAAACTGATGTTCTCCAAGCTCGGATTATACAAGTTTTTCCATTCGTCTGTAAATAACTCGTGTTAGTATTTTGCAACCATGACTTATTAAACTGATAGTTCTGTAATTTTCACATTTGTCTGCACTTTATTTCTTTGGAATTGGAATTACGATATTCTTTTTGAAGTCTGAGGGGAATTCCCCTGTCTCATACCAATTGCGTACCGAGTGGAACAATTTTTCATGACTGGCTCTCCTAACGATATCAGCAGTTCAGACGGCATATCATCTACTACAGGGGCCTTGTTTCAACTCATATCTTTCAGCGCTCTGTCAAAATCTTCACGCAGTATAGTATCTCCTATCTCATATTCCTCTACTTCATCTTCCATTTCTAGAATTCTGCCTTCAAGTTTATTTCCTTTGTATAGGCCTTCTATACATTCCTTCCACCTTTCAGCTTTCCCGTCTTTGCCTATTACTGGTTTTCCATATGAGTTCTTGATACTCATACTGCGCTTTTTCTTGTCTCCGAATATCTCTTTTATTTTCCTGTAGGCGGTATCTATCCTCCCCGTAGTTTCTCATCAAGCCACTCCTGCTTAGCCAGTCTGCACTTCCTGTCAACTTCATTTTTCATACGGCTGTACTACCTACTTCACTTGGTGGATTTTTATATTTTCTCCTCTCATCAATTAAGCTCAGTATATCCTGTGTTATCCAGGGATTTCTATTAGTCCTTGTCCTTCAACGTATATAATCCTCTGCGGCTTTCACTACTTTATCTCTCAGAGTTAGCCATTCTTCTTCTATTGTATTACATTCCCCCATATCAGCCAATCCTTGCATAATGCTCTCTCTGAAAACCACATCTGCTTCCTTCAATTTCTCCAGCTTCCATCTCCTAACCATCTCCTAACCTTTCTACCTTTCTGCAGTCTCTTAAGTTCTAATCTGCAGTTCATAATCAATAAGTTATGGTCAGAGTCTGTCTCCCCTGGATATGTCTTACAGTTTAAAACCAGGTTTCTAAACCTATTCCTTACCATTATAAAGTCAATCTGGTACCGCCCAGTCTCTCCTGGTCTCTTCCACGTGTACAGCCTGCTTTCATGATGTTTAAACCAAGTGTTGGTGATCATTAAATTGTGCTCTGCACAGAATTCTACCAAGCGATCTCCTCTTTCATTCCTTTTTCCCAGTACATATTCACGTACTAAATTTCCTTCTCGTCCTTTTCCTAGAATCAAGTTTTCGTCTCCCTTAATCTTCTGAATAATTTCTTTTATCTCCTCATACATTTGTTCGATATCCTCATCATCGGCCCAGCTGGCTGGCATATAAATTTGTACTACTGTGGTCGGTCTTTGTTTTGTGTCTATCTCTGCTATGATAATGCGATCACTATGCTGTTCATAGTAACTCCGCATTCCTATTTTCTTATTCATTATCAGACCTACTCCTGCGTTACCACCAACTGATTTTGTATTTGTAACCCTATACTCATTTGACCAGAAATCATGTTCATCCTACCACCGAACTTCACTAATCCCTATCACATCTAACTTGAAACTATCAATTTCTCTTTTCAGATTTTCTAACTTACCTATGCAATTATGGGTTAGAACATTGCCTGCTCTGATCTTGCTTTTCTTGATGATGACATCCTCCTGAGTCTTCCCCGCCCGGAGATTCGAATGGGGGACTATTTTACCTCCGGAATATTTTACCCAAGAAGATGCCATCGCCATATATTCATACAGTGGAGCTGCATGTCCTCAGGAAAAGTAATGACTGTAGTTTCCCCTTGGTTTCAGCTGTTCCCAGCAACTGCATGGCAAAACCATGTCAGCTGATGTTACAAGGCCAGCTCAGTCAATCATCCAGACTTTGCCCCTGTAACTACTGAAAAGGCTGCTGCCCTTCTTCAGGAATCACACGTCTGGCCTCTCCGCAGATACCCCTCCGCTGTGGTTGCACCTACGGTACGGCTATCTGTATCGTAGACGCTAGCAAGCCACCCCACGTCGGCAATGTCTGTGGTTTGTGGCGTTTATATGGTTCATACAGATATACATACATATTTCTCTCTCTAACATCTTGCTGAATGTTTCTTTATGATTGTTCGTATATTAATATAAAAATAAAAATTACAGAAATCATCTTTTGAAAATGTTTAACACCTCACTTCCCCAATGGAAAGGGTTAAACTTTGTAACGAGTTTGTCTTTCATTCAAATTTTTCTGTTCCTATGTACTGTATGAATATTCCTATTCCTCACCTAAAATATCTAACATCTTAACATTCTATTGTTATTTTTACTTCAGTGTTACAGATTCATTCTGCAGCTTAATGTTAACGTGTGTCTGAAAACCCAATACTTGATCCATGCCCTCCTATGAAGCACTTATGATAAAGGTAAGTATCACTAGCAACCAACTGGAACAATTCTACAGGAACTATTCTGAAGATTCTTTACGCTGGACTGAGTAAGTGGTTGTCATCTCATAACCATGCGACAGTCTTTCTGACCACAAACTCCACTCTCACATCCTAACGATGAATCAAAGCCTCTTTCTGTTCCCTGATACTAGGTAATCGAGCCTCTTATCTATGTCTCTTTACCCCACTACTCCTCTACACCAAATAAAACATGGTATATGATGCCAATTTTAACCTCACTGCATACCAATCTCACAGAGCTTAGTTACTGTAGAATGTCTAAATACACTGAGCTTCTGTACTTTAGTTTCTCTTTCGTCTACACATAAACATCACTTCTGTGTGTTGAACATGCTCACACAATAATATTCCTCACAGGAATCCTTTCCTGTATATCCCCCACCATGAAATGAGTGTGTCATGCAAGTCGAATCTACCCTCGTCCTGAATCACTGAAAAGGAAAAAAAAAAGTTGTGCTTCATATGCAATAAAAGTAGTACTTGTCACTCCTTGTTACTTTCATCATCTAACCTTTTATATATTCTACCTCAATGTGAAAACTCTGTAGGAATAACATACATCACATTAGTCTATATTGTAACAATTTTCTTTCCATAAGTAAGGTTAGTTCTTGTTGTTCTGTATAAACTGTGATCTTGGATCACCAATCTTTTTATGCTCCAAACTACCATGGGAAGTTCTTTCCCTGTAGCTGCGTAATTCATTTTGTGAGTATTTAAAGGCCCTATTCCCCTTGAAATAACTCTGCCACAACTGCATAAGATGATACATCAGTGGCTACTTTAAACAGTGAACCTTTGGTCTTGTATGAAGCAACCTTCCATACCAAGCAGGATAACACTTCTTTAAATAATTATAAGTTAAACACCAGATAATGATGACTTATAAAATGTTTAGACTCTTGAAGTATGTAGGTTAATTCCATTAGAAGTTGTAACTGAAGTATTGAATAGCTTTAGAGATTAGGTTTATGCTGTGCCTGTATAAGTTCCACCGCTTTTGAGGACAATATAGTAATAAAATGAGAGTGTCGTTACTCCACAATTCACTCCACATATAAATGAAGAGTCCAACTCGTGAATATATTTTAACTCTTAGCACTATTGGAGTACTTAAGACATGTACATTTGTCAAAATAGATGTATAGTAATTAACATGGGAGTTACATCAAATGCATACAACAATCAGTTGTATTACACTTGTTTTTTCAACATCACTTCTTATTGTAATTGCACATAGTAATGATGTTTAATATTCCATGACTATATGTTACATACAGTCTCTGACCACGGTGCTCTTGCAGCCTCTTCCAGAATCTGAAACAAACCGACTCCGACGGCGGTCACTACTCCAAATATGCCTAAATTTAATTTAAAAAATAAGCTAATAAATTTTTAGATAGCTCAAGGCGAGTAAAAATGCAGTGTAGTGGCTTGTGCCACTACAGCTATTGACTCAATTTTTGATATTCTAAGATAGATGCGCTGGCAAGTACTACCTTGATGTTAATGCTTCAACTGCACGTTAATTCTAGTCCCGAACTACATACTTAAAAAAAAAATAGTCGACATTCTCAGATCATTCATTACATGACCTTCTACTCGCCGGCCGCGGTGGCCGAAGGGACTGAGGCGCTCCAGTCACGGTCTGCACGGCCACTACGGCCGGGGGTTCGAATCCTCCCTCGGGCATGGATATTTGTGCCGTCCTAGTTCGTAAGTAGTTCGTAAGTAGTTTGTAAGTTTAGGGACTGATGACCCCGTAGTTAAGTCCCATAAGCTATACAAACACTTGAACTTGACCTTCTACTCAACTGCAACAGAAACCTGCTGAACCGAGATGGGCTCACAACTGTTTCACCGTCTGTGGTGCAGGACACTCTTTAATTGCCTTAATTCAGTCTGAAAATGGAACCAAATGGGTATCGGATTTTAGAAATTTTTGACATTTATGGTAGGCCCTATGTGAAGTTCAGACCTCAAATATCAGACAAGGCCATTTGACGCAACTCTAAAAAATTCTAGGGAAAATCGACTTTGAAGTTTTGCAAGTACATGTAAGTACCTATAATGAAAATAGTTGCAGCATCCGTCGGTGTAGTTAAAAAAAAATAATAATAATAAAAAGGTGGTAGCGATCTGGTCTCACAGACATATGGTCGGTGCTTCAAATGCCACTGTGACACAATTTTTTTTAAAGTTGTGTTCTATTACTTACACAATTTTACTATCTAGTGGTAAATTTTAAGTAAAGTGTACATATTTTTGTTTATTCGTAATTTTCTATGTTTTATAAAAGGTTGTTAACAATGATTGTTTCAATTTTAAAAAAACATGATGTTTCATTTTTCTACTGTCAAATAAAAATTTTTATTAAGCGCCTGCAAAACTATACCCACTTGATCGAATGAGGACGCGAAATTAGTGATAGAAAAGATTGCATCAAACTTCGTTCCTCTCCCATCTTCGGTGAAATAATCAGGTATGCGTTGTTTGCTTCTAAACCGTGCGATGCAAGAGATATCTTCATGAAAGTAAACGAAGTTTTGTATTTACATGTTGTCCTCGATTTTTAGTATATGCACTAATATGGAATTTACAATGTTTACTCGTGTTTTCATTTTTTTAATTTAAGTCATCATTATTGACAATCTTTTATAAAATATAGAAAATAATGAATAAACAAAAACATGTGCATTGTTACTATCAATAAAATTCTTCTGGGTATGATACCGCGTCGTCATTTTGTAAACTGTACCGACGTTTCGGCCACTGTTGCAGGCGCCTTCATCAGGGTCTGTGTCTGTGTCTGAAGGCCGCCTGCAACAGTGGCCGAAACGTCGGTACAGTTTACAAAATGACGACGCGGTATCATACCCAGAAGAATATTATTGATAGTGACAACTGCCGCGGAAGCCTACGTTTGCATGTGCATTGTTCTTCAAAATTGCCATTAGGTATTAAAGTAGCGTAATTATTCAAAACAAGGGGGGGGGGGGGAATCTGTCACAGCGGGATTCGAATCACCGACTCTGCTATTATGAGGCCAGAACGTTATCACCTGAGCTACTCTGACAGATGCTGCAGTCTTTCCATTATTGGAACTTACAGGTACTTGTAAAACTTCAAAGTCGACTTTCTCGAGAATTTTTGAACATTGTTTCGAATGGTTTTTGCTGATTGTTATTTCAGTTCTGAACTTCATGTACCACAAATGTAAAATAATTATAAAATGCGATACCCATGCGGTCTCCTTGTAAGTCAGATTTAATATCCTTGACACATACCAAGTGACCCAGAAATTTTAGTTCTTCGCTTCTAAAATGGGACTTACTCAGTTTAACAGGCCCTGTTCTTTAAATATCTGAAAAGTATGTGTTGGTAAAGTACTATGTTCTTTCCTAGTTTTGGAAATGTTTGAAATATCATCAACATAGATAATTAAATCTTGTAATAGTTGTCAACACAGAGCTGCATCTAACGTTCTTATAAACATTGAGATAAAAATATTAAATCCAAATGGCAGTACTTCAATTTACTGCAATTTTTCATCAAACAGAAATGCCATGATTTACTCAATATTAATGAATTTTTATTTGTCAGAGCATAAAAAAGGAGGATAAAAACCCATGTCAGGAAACATCATTCAGCGATCCTACAGAGCGTCGAATTTGCTGGAGGAGATTTCTAGTGGTAGGCGCTATGACTGTCAAGTTGGGCACTTCGTGACATTGATGAATGACATTTTTGGGCATGGGATTCTGTGCTCATTTTGTTCCTCAGGACACTTTCTACATCCCCTAGAAGTTTATTGGTGTAACTGTATAATTCTGAAACACATTGAGGTGTGGAACACACAGAAAGCTCGGTTTTCGACGTCCATTTACTGCGGAAATATCATAGAACGAAATTTTGTGAAAGACTTTTTTTTCACATCTGAGGAATTCCACTGAAAGCCGCAATGCGGGAATCGGGAATTTCATATATAAAATGTGCTGATGATAACCGGCTTGCAGTTAGCTTCGGATTCGGTTCCAGAAAAACCAAGCGGGCGGTATGTTTAATGACGACAGTAAACATCTCATTGAATTTGTTTGCTTCAGTGTTGTAGGAAACGGGAGAATTCTGCTAACCGGAAGTTTGCCGATTTTTAATAGGCTTATGAGCTTCGAATGTCTTTTATGTTTTATCAAATATACAAGAGGAAGTATTTTTGGTGCTTCGAAAGGAAGCAATGTATATGTACTTTTCCTGTATCCATTTACTTAATACTGGTGTATGGTTTATTGTTTATTTTGAATTCATATTTGACACTAGGTTACTGATTCGTCTATGTTGTTCAGGTAATAAGATTCTGAATATTCTGTAAGTTACATTTCACTAAAATAACGCGCATCGCTTTATTTGTTGACCGTATAGTCGGTTTTCACCGTGGAGCTTGGCACTACTCTCCCTTGGCTTGCTTGCGCCTGGGAGTTATACGCCCGCATGGTTTTCTGGAAACGAATCCGAAGCTAACTTCAAGCCGGTCTGATAATGGGCAATGATACTTTCTACAGTGCAGAGGCACTTCTAAGCCCTTACTCTTATAGGAATCAGTTCGTATAAACCCTGAGTTTGAGTAATAGTGGGTAGGGATAAGTTGAGAATTTGTATCTGACGGGAGGGTTGCTTGAGTAGTCCGTGTAGTTGTAAACGCTGTGGCCCCAGTGCTTTAGGGGTCAACACAAATGCCCAGCAAGCAGGAGTACCCAGTTTCGAATCCCAGCTGGGTACACTATTCAACTTTATCCATTCACACTTAATGTCATACATTCCGTGAATATGAATTTGTAATTATCTTGAGTTATTTGTTAAATTGATATGAATCTGTGTTAAAAATTGTATAAATTGTTCCAAAGGGGATACTGAATGAAAACATGCGATAAACAGGTGACAGCGATACACACAATGCAATGTCACTGTCGGCAAAGATAAATATTACTGCCTAGACCTGTTGTCCACAAACCATCAAGAGGATTAAGCCAGGCAATAATGATTTTATTGTTAAATAGGAAAAAAAAGTTGTTCCTTTATTAGCAACTACTAATTCTATGAACAATTTTAGTTGTATGTGTACAGAGTATCGTGAAGTTAATATCAGATCTTTAGGGAATTACTGTCAATTTTCTTTAAATTACGATGAATTATTAAGGCTATGATTGTATTACTATTGTGTTTATATCACAGTGATAATAGATGTTAAAGTACTACAATTGATAACTAGTATATTCAAGGTTTAGGCTATGAATATTATTGGAGTTCTATCTTGTCATAGCTGAAGTCATGCAATGATGAAAAGTTGGCTATCAACAAAGTGCCAGAACCAGATATATTGTATATGTTCTGACAGTTGATTCGAGACAGAACACGCTACATTATTATGAATGATATATAGTGAAATCTAGAAAACTTAACATCTGTCTCTTGAGTGTCAAGGAGATAGACTATTTAGTAATATCAGGTATTAATTTAGAATGTACTGTTGTCGTTTGTACAATAAGTATGTGATTCGAGAAGCAGAATGTTTTGATTTTTTCTGTCTGGAATAACACGGAGCTGATTCAGTAATCACGTTGGTTATTAGCAGTTTGTATTTATCCTGTAAGAGAATTTGTTTGGGCTATGAATAAGAGATAATTTCAAATGCTTTTCGTGAGTTTGATACCAATCAGTTGTCGTGAGTCACAAGAAAATTCGACCCTTAAAAAATTTACCGTTATACGACTTGACTACTTTTGGATAAGGCTGTTAATGGCATTTCAATAACTGAAACCAGTAATTTAGAAAAGGAAAAGCGCTAGTATCCATAAAAACTGCTGTGAGTGACTAGGCAATGACTGGGGGGGGGGGGGGGAGTAAAAATTTGTGTTTATTAGTGATTATAAGAGTCCAACCCACCCCCATGAACCACAGATATTGCCGAGGTGGTGTGGCTAGCGTGTCCCACCGATACAGATAGCCGTACCGTAGGTGCAACAAGAGCAGCGGGTATCTGTGGAGACGCCAAACAAATTAGTGGTTCCTGGAGAGGGGTAGCAGCCTTTTCTACTACTATTACTTTTCTACTACTACTTCTTCAAGTAGTATTGTACTTAGACTTTGAAGTACCTCACTTCAAAACCGTTAGAAGATGGATATATATTTTTTACTTGTGACTACTAATTTTATGTTTAACGATGCCACAACCTGGATATACTCTTTTAGTATATAAAAATGTCGTGAAATTATGTAAATTACGACAGGTCTGAAGATGGCGTCGAGTACGCCGAAAGCGGTCACATAATAAATGAAAAATGCGACATCGGCTGCATAATGACTATTAAACAATTATAGATCGCCCCACTTAACTATGAGGTTTTTTTTTTCTTTTTTTTTCTTTTGAAACTACAGTTGTTAGTTTTCCCGAGGACATGCAGCTCCACTGTATGAATATACGATGATGGCGACTTCTTGGGTAAAATATTCCGGAGGTAAAATAGTCCCCCAGTCAGATCTCCAGGCGGGGACTACTCAGGAGGATGTCGTCTTCAAGAAAAACAAAACAGGCATTCTACAGGTCGGAGCGTGGAATGTTCTAACCCTTAATCGCGTAGGTAAGTTAGAAAATTTGAAATAGAGATGGGTAGGTTAAAGTTAGATATCGTAGGAATTAGTGAAGTTCGGTGGCAGGATGAACAGGATTTCTGGTCAAATGAGTACAGGATTATAAACACGAAATCAGTTGGTAGTAACACAGGAGTAGGTCTGATAATGAATAAAATAATGGGAATGCGGGTAAGTTACTATGAACAGCGTAGTGAACGCATTATCACAGCAAAGATAGACACAAAACCAACATCGACCACAGTAGTACAAATTTATATGCCAACTAGCTGTGCCGATGATGAGGATATCGAACAAATGTATGCTGAGATAAAAGAAATTATTCGGGAGATTAAGGGAGACGAAAACTTGATTCTGATGTGTGACTGGAACTTGGTAGTAGGAAAAGGAAGAGAAGGAAATGTAGTACGTGCATATGAACTGGGGAAAAGGAATGAAAGAGAAAGAGCACAATTTAATTCACACTTGGTTCAAACATCATGAGAGCAGACTGTATACCTGGAAGAGACCAGGAGATACTGGACGGTACCAGATTGACTTTATAATGGTAAGGAATAGATTTAGAAACAAGGTTTTAAACTGTAATACATATCCAGGGGTAGATACAGACTCCGACCATAATTTATTGGTTATGAACTGCAGATTAGAACTTAAGAGACTGCAGAAAAGTAAAAACGTTAGGAGATGAAACCTGGATAAATTGAAGGAACCAGATATGGTTGAGAGTTTTAGAGGGCGAATAAGGCAAGGATTGACTGAAACGGGGGAAGTAATACAGTAGAAGAAGTATGGGTAGCTGTGAGAGATAGGGTAATTACATCTGCAGAGGAACAAGGCCTAATAGAAATCCCTGGATAACACAGGATATACTGAACATAATTGATGAGAGGAAAAAATATAAAAATTCAGCGAGTATAGCAGGCAAAAGGGAGTACAAACGTATGAAAAATGTTGTAGTTGCCGGATGTTTTAGTGGGACAAAACTGCAAGGTCATTAGTCTCGTGAAAAATTAAATTGACAGGAAGTGCAGACTGGGTAAACAGGACAAATGCAGAACCATAGAAAAATGTATAACTATAGGAAAGATAGGTACCGCCTACAGGAAAGTAAAAGAGATATTTGGAGACAAGAAAAGCAGCTGTATGAACATCAAGAACTCAGATGCAAAACCAGTATTAAGCAAAGAGGGGATAGCTGAACTGTGGAAGGGATATATGGAGGGCCTATACAAAGGAAATAAACTTGAAAGCAGTATTCTAGAAATGGAAGACGAAGTGGAAGAAGATGAGATAGGTGATATAATATTGCTAGAAGAATTTTACAGAGCGCTGAAGGATTTGAGGCGAAACAAGGCCCCGGGAGTAGATGATATTCCGTCTGAACTGCTGATATCATTAGGAGAGCCAGTCATGAAAAAATTGTTCAGCCTAGTATGCAAGATTTGAGACAGGAGAGCCAGTCATGAAAAAATTGTTCAGCCTAGTATGCAAGATTTATGAGACAGGGGAAATACCCTCGAACTTCAAGAAGAATATCGTAATTCCAATTCCAAAGGAAGCAAGTGCAGACAAGTGTGAAAATTACAGAACTATCAGGTTAATAAATCGTGGTTGCAAAATACTAACACGAATTATTTACAGACGAATGGAAAAAACTTGTAAAATCCGAGCTTGGGGAACATCAGTTTGTATTTAGTAGAAATGTATGAAAACCGGAGGCAATACTCACATTGCAACTTATGTTAGAAGATAGTCTAAGGATAGGCAAACTCACATTTTAGCGTTTGTAGATTTGGAGAAAGCTTTTGACAACGTCGACTGGAATAAATTCTTTCAAATTCTGAAGATAGCCGGGGTAAAATATAGGGCGCAAAGAGGTATATTCAACCTCTTCAGAAACCAGACAGCAGTTATTAGAGTCGAGGGGAAAGAAAGGGATGCAGAGGTTGGGAAGGAAGTAAGACAGGGTTGTAGCCTTTCCCCAATGTTGTTCAATCTGTACTCTGAAAAAGCTGTGTAGGAATGCAAGGCGGGAATTGCAGTTCAGGGAGAAGAAATAAAAACTTTGCAGTTTGCTGATGACATAGTAATTTTGTCAGAGACTGCAAGGGATCTGGAAGAGCAATTGAATGAAATGGACAGTGTCTTGAAAGGAAGATATAAGATGATCATTAACAAGAGTAACACGAAGGCAATGGAATGAGATGCAGAAAATCAGGCGATGCTGAAGGAATTAGACTAGGTAATGAGACAATAAAAGTAGTAGATGAATTTCGTTATTTGGGTTGCAAGATAACGTCTGATGGCCTAAGTAAAGAAGATATAAAATTCAGAATGGCTAAGAAAATCAAACGTTTATAAAGAAGTGAAACTTGTTAACATCCAATATTAATTTAAATGTTAGGAAGTTCTTACTGAAAGCTTTTGTCTGGCGTGTAGTATTGAATGTGAGTGAAACGTGGACGATAAGGAATTCAGATAAAAAGTAGATTGAAGCTTTTGAAATATTGCCGCGAGATCCAACGTAAACCGACTGCCGGGGTGTCGCAGGGGATAGCGTAGCCGACTACGGTGCTGAAGCTTGCCGGTTCAATCCCGTTCACCAGCAAAAATTTATTTCTTTGAAATTAACATTTCCAGAATGTTCTACACGTTTTTTATGTTAACTTGTAATTTCTACTTTTTTCTTATGTTAACTACTCTTCTCATTTCTGGTACATTCTGTCTGTGTATAAATAGCAGAGCACTCTGCCCGAGAGGCAGTCAGTGCTGCGTGTACGTTTCAGTTCGCAATAAACCTGCTTTCAGTGTAAGTGCTGTGTTCAGTCTAGAACACTGCCTTCGAAGTAAAGCCTGCTTCCATTTCAACGCGACAGTTAGGCGGAGGCGCCAGGTATCCTGTGCAACAGGTGCATCACCGTGGCTCCGATTAGGCAACGTAAAAGTCGTCGCTTACACGAACTAGAACCGGAATACAAGGGATATACCGAGTACGTCCTTCCGAAAGTCCGTATCATCAGAAAAACCATGAACACGAAACCAGCGGTAAGCCAGCTGCACATCAGACACCCGTCGGTGTTCTCTGGAGTCGCTGACAGGACCCCAACAAATGGCTAAAAGGTTTCGACCGGGTCACCAAGTATAACAGATGGGATCATACAATGTGCTTGGCCAACGTTTATTTCTACATGGACGGAGCAGCCCAGCAATGGTTCGAAAACAACGAAGACAAGCTGAATGACTGGGAAACGTTCCAGACGGAACTTAAAAAGACGTTTGGAGACCGCCAGTGACAAATGCAGTCAGCGGAAGAACAACTGAAGAACCGGGCCCAACGACATGGTGATCCGACTCAGTCGTACATACAGAATGTTTTGGCCCTGTGTAACATAGTCAATCCGAACATGACTGAAGCCGACAAAATCACGCACCTCATGAAGGCTATTGCAGAAGACATGTACCAAGCTCTTCTGATAAAAGACGTCGCTACGAGAGAAGAGTTCATCAAGTGGTGCCAGCGTATGGAAGAGATGCAACAAAGGAGGGTTGGACGCAAGAAGTATGACAGACTCCCCAATGTAGTCCCTATGGCCGTTGTGGAAGACCAGCAAGATTTCGCTTCTATCATACGACAAATTATGAGAGAAGTTTATTATTAGACCGAGCGAGCATCAGATCATGGCCATGGATGTAACCCCTGTAAGTCACGAGGGAGCCGACGCCGCTGAGGAAGAGGTATTTCAGACATTAGCTCCTATCTGCCCCGCCAATCGCACCCGACACGTGGAATGGCGTCGCCCTGCTATGACTTACGCTGCAGCCGCCAAACGGCAGCCTATGAACCGGTAGACGCGGCCACAACCAACTCCCCCGGCAACAATGACTCCCCGCAGCAAAACAGACGTCTGGAGGACAGAAGACAACACAACACTGTGTTTCCACTGTGGGCGCCCTGGACATGTCGTACGCTACTGCAGAGAGAGGAGGCGAGTATTCGACGATTATTTTGCCGCAAGATGTCAGCCATCAGAGCAGTTCTATCCCAGGCAATCACCTGCTGATGAGTTCAGTCGACCTATGGGAAGAAGCCCATCGCCATATCCTAGACGAGGTCGCTCCTCGACGCGCCGCAGCCGTTCACCGTCGCCGTACAGAGGTACTAGCCGCTCCCCTAGCCGCCGCGCTCAGGAAAACTAAGCGAGGCGACCATCGACGGAGGTGAGGCTGCCGCAGATGAAAATCCTCCATGGACGACAGTCGCTAAGAGAAATCTCATCGACGTCATAATCGGCGGCCAACCTGTCCGGGCACTTGTTGATTCAGGATTGTATTGTCGGATAATTACTGCCGCACACTAAAGAAGACAATGTTCTCTAATACGGGGGCAACTGTGCTGAAGGTCTCAAATGGAAATTACGTCCAGTCAGCAGGAACTTGTGTCGCAAGAATAACCATCAACAACAGGACCCAGCCGTTTGAATTTGTCGTATTAACAGAATGTAGTCATAATGCCATCCTTAGATGAGACGTCCTGCAATCATAATGTCATCCTTAGATGAGACGTCCTGCAAGCATCCTAAGCTATTATTGGCTGTGGAAGATCTGAGCTGCAAATTGAGGAAATAGTTCCGACGGATACACGTAATACAGAATTTTTTGGGAAGTTATTTGCCGTTGACAATGTGACCGTCCCGCCGTTGACAATGAGAAGGCTTGCAGTCACAAACACAGATGACCGGTTAAACTGTGAAGTGCTTATTGATAGTAAAAAGTTTATCAGGCTCACCAAAGAAATTTACTTACCAGCGGCTATCATAAGCATACCGGTGGTCGAGGAGAGATTTGGATCACAAATTGTCATGAGCAGTCACAACTTAGCCCCAAGGGAATGTGTATCGGGACAGCTGAACCAATTGGGGACGGTCAGCTCATCGTCATCAATGAAGACCCATGCCCTGCTGTTAGTACAGACAAAACGCTGGAGGAAGCTAACGTGGAACTGCCAATAGGGCCTGGACTCACCAAGGAACAACGCCAACGGGTGTTAGCTATACTACGCCCATTTTCGCGTGCATTCGCACCTCATCAGGGGAAAAGTAAGACGAAACGCCCACGATAAAGCACCGCATCAATACTGGGGATCATCCACCAATTAGCAAGCGTTTGTATAGTCTCGCCAGCTGAAAGACGGTTAATTCGGGAGGAAGTGGACAAAATATTGCAAGATGACATTATCCAACCTTCGGAGAGTCCTTGGTCGTCTCCGGTGGTCCTCGTAAAGAAGAAGGATGGCACATGGCGATTCTGTGTCGACTATCAGCGGCTGAACAAAATCACAAAGAAAGATGTCTACCCATTGCAGAGCCATGACGACACCTTAGACTGCTTGAAAGGAGCTACATACTTCTCAACTATGGACATGCAGACAGGTTACCGGCAAATCGCGGTTGACGAAGCCGACAAGGAGAAGACAGCTTTTATTACATATGATGGCCTCTCTGAATTCAGAGTAATGCCATTTGGATTATGTAATGCTCCTGCCGCATTCGAACGCATGATGGACAACTTGCTTCGACACCTTAAGTGGACGACGTGTCTTTGCTATTTAGATGACATTGTCGTTTTCTCGAAAACATTTGAAGAACATCTGAGTCGCCTGTCAACTATGTTCAGACTGCAGAACTCCGCCTCAATCCAATGAAGTGCCTTTTCGTCGCCATAGAGATGTAAATCCTGGGGCACCTAGTCAACGGAGATGGTGTCCGTCCTGATCCAGATAAAGTAAGGGCAGTCACAGAATTTCCAACTCCTCGGCAAATTCGTGATGTGAGAAGTTTTCTCGGGCTGTGCTCATACTACTCACGTTTCATAAAAGGGTTCTGTAACAAGGCACGTCAATTGCAAGAACTTCTGCATGGAGACGCCAAGTTTTACAGGGATGAGACAAAAGAAAGGGGGCTCTAACTTCTGCATCAGTTCTGGCCTTGTACGACGAGAATGCGGAAACGGATTGGTGCAGTACTTGTACAAGTTCAGGAAGGTGCTGAAGAGGTGATAGCCCTTCATCAAGAGTACTCTCAAAGTCCGAGATAAACTACTCTACAACTGAGAAAGAATGTCTCGCAGTTATCTGGGCTATCAACAAGTTCCGGCCGTATTTATTCGGCAAACCATTCACCGTTGTGACAGACCACCATTCTTTGTGTTGGCTGACTAGCTTGAAGGATCCATCAAGTCGACTGGCAAGATGGACACTAAGACTCCAAGAGTACGACGTCACAATGGTATTCAATAACGGGCGCAAACACAAGGATGCCGACTACCTTTCGAGGAATCCATTAGTGGAACACAACAAAATGAATGAAATTTTAGCCCTCACTGAATTAGGTGGCGTTACAGCTGAACAGAGGGAAGATCCAGCAATATTAAAAACCATAGAGGCTTTGGAGAAAGGAGAACCTACCAATGGAGTGTTCCAACTTATAAACGGGACATTGTATAAGCGCAACTGCGATCCACTGGGCCCCAAATGGCTACTGGTCGTTCCGGCTCATCTCCAGCCAGTCATTCACAAGTATTTCCTCGATTCTCCAATATCCGATCTTCTGAGATTCGTGAAGACCCTAGACAGAATCAGACGCAGGTATTACTGAAAGCGTCTCTACCGATCTGTCAAGCACTATATGAGTCACTGTAAAGAGTGCCAGCGACGGAAGCATGTGCCGCAGTTACCTCCAGGACATATCGTACCAATTCCACCTGTAGCAGCTCCATTCCACCGAGTTGGGAACGATCTTTTAGAGAGGTTCCCGAAGTCCACAACCGGTAACCGATGGATAATAGTCTGCAGTGACTACTTCACACGCTACGCTGTCACCAAACCTGTGCCGACTGTAGAAGAAGAAGAGATCGCAAAATTCCTTGTTGTTTTTGTTATGGTCTTCAGTCCGGAGACTGGTTTGATGCAGATCTCCACCATACTCTATCCTGAGCAAGCCTTTTCATCTCCTCATAAGAACGGCAACCCACATCCACTTGAATCTGCTTACTGTACGCGTCTCTTGGTCTCCCTCTGCGATTTTTACCACACACACTTCCCTCCAATGCTAAATTTACGATTCCCCGATGTCTAAGAATGTGTCCTACCAAGCGATCCCTTCTTTTAGTCAGGGTATGCCAAAAATTCCTTTTATCGCCAATTCTGTTCAGTACCTCTTCATTAGTTATGCAATCTACCCACCTAATCTTCAGCATTCATCTTAGCACCACATTTCAAAAGCCTCTATTTTCTTCCTTTCCGCAATGGTTATCGTCCATGTTTCACTCCCGTACAAGGCAACACTCCACACAAATGTCTTCAGAAACAACTTCCTTACACTTAAATTAATATTCGATGTTAGCAAATTTCTCTTTTTCAAAAATGCTTTTCTTCCCATTGCCATTCTGCATTTTATATCCTCTGTACTACGACGACCGAGCGAGGTGGCGCCGTGGTAACACACTGGACTCGCATTCGGAAGGATGGTGGTTCAAATCCACCTCCGGCCATCCAGATTTAGGTTTTACGTGATTTCCCCAAATCACTCCAGGCAAATGCCGGGATGATCCCTTTCAAAGGGCACGGCGGATTTCCTTCCCCATCTTTAACGAAAAATCCGAGCGTTAGTTCCGAATCTAACGACCAAGTTGTCGACGGGACGTTAACCCTAAGCTTCCTTCCTGTACTAAGACTATCGTATGTTATTTTACTACCACCTTTATTGTCTCGTTACCGTATCTAATCTAATTCCTTCAGCATCGCCTGACTTTCTCAGACTACATTCTATTGCTCTTGACTTGTTCCAGCATCGCATGTTATTTTACTACCCAAGTAACAAAACTCATCTACCACCTTCATTGTTTCGTTACCTAATCTAATTCCTTCAGCATCGCCTGATTTTCTATGACCGCATTCCATTATTTTTGTTTTGCTCTTGTTAATGTTCATTTTATACGCTCTCTTCAACACACTGTTCATTCCATTCAACTGCTCTTCCAAGTCCTTTGCTGTCTCTGACAGAATTACAATGTCATCAGCAAAACGCAATGTTTTTATTTCTTCCCCCTGAACTTTAATCCCTATTCCAAATTTTTCCTTGCTTTCCTTCACCGCCTGCTCGATGTACAAATTGAATAGCATCGGAGAAAGACTACAACTCTATCTTACTCCCTTCCCAACTAATGATTCCCTTTCATGCCCTTCGAGTCTAATAACTGCGGTCTGGCTTTTGTACAAGTTGTAAATAACTCTCCTTTCCCTATATTTTACCCCTGTTGACTTCAGAATTTGAAAGAGTGTATTCCAGTCAACATTGTCAAATGCTTTCTCCAAATCAACAAAAGCTAAAAATGTAGGTTTGCCTTTACTTAATCTATCTTCTAAGATAAGACGTAAAGTGAGTATTGCCTCCCGGGTTCCTACGTTCCTCCTGAATCCAAACTGATCTTCCCCGAGGTCAGCTTCTACCAGCTTTTCCATTCTCCTGTAGATAATTCGTGTTAAAATTTTGCAACCATAACATCAAACTGATGGTTCTGTAATTTTCACACCTGTCTGCGCCTGATTTCTTTGGAATGGGGACTATTACATCTTCCTTAAAGTCTGAGGGTATTTCGCCTGTCTCATACATCCTACACACCAGTTCAAATAGTCTTGTCTCCCAGATACTTTAATAGCTCTGAGGGTATGTCATCTACTTCTGGGGCCTTGTTCCGACCTAGGTCTTTCAGGGCTTTGTCAAATTCATCTCTCAGTATAGTATCTCCTATTTCATCTTGATCTACTTCCTCTTCCCTTCCTACAACATCATCTCCAAGTTCATTTCCTTTGTAGAGCTGCTCTATGTACTCTTTCCACCTTTCAGCTTTCCCTTCTTTGCTGAGAACTAGTTTCCCATCTGAGTTCTTGATATTCGTAGAATTGCTTTTCTTGTCCCCAAATGTCTCTTTGATTTTCCTGTAGGCGGTATCTACTTTTCCAGTTCTTATACATTCTTCTACAGATTTGCATTTGGCTTCTAGCCACTTCTAGCCATTTTGCACTTCCTGTCAATCTCATTTTTTAGTCGTCTGTACTCCATTTTGCCTGTTTCATTTACTGCATTTTTATATTTTCTCCTTTCATCAATTAAATTTAGTATTTCCTGTGATATCCAAGGATTTTTTGTAGGTCTTGCCTTCCTACCTATTTTGTTCTTTGCTGCCTTTACTATTTCATCTCTCAATGCTATCCATTCCTCTTCTACTGTTTTATTTCCCCATGTTTCTGTCAATTGTTGCCTAAATCTCCCTCTGAAATTCTCCAGAACTTCACTTTCCTTCAATTTATCTAAGTCCCATCTCCTTATTTTCCTACCTTTCTGCAGTTTTTTCAGTTTCAGCCTACAGTTCATGACTAACAAGTTATGGTCAGAGTCTATATCTGCCCCTGGGTATGTCTTGCAGTTTATAACCTGATTCCGGAATCTATGTCTTACCATTATAAAATCTATCTGATACCTTTCGGTGTCTCCTGGTCTCTTCCACGTATCCAACCTTCTTTTGTGATTCGTAAACCATGTGTTTGTTACGATTAAATCATGTTCCGTGCAAAATTCTACCAGGCGACTTCCTCTTTCATTCCTCCTGCCCAGTCCATATTCACCTACTATTTTTCCTTCTCTTCCTTTTCCTACTACCGAATTCCAGTCTCCCATCACAATTAAGTTTTCCTCTCCCTTAACTGTCTGAATAATTTCCTTTAGCTCCTCATATATTTCTTCGATCTCCTCATCATCGGCAGTGCTAGTTGGCATATAAACCTGTACTACTGTTGTCGGTGTTGGCTTCGTACCTATCTTGACAATGATAATGCGATCAATGTGCTGCTCATAGTAGTTTACCCGCATTCCTATCTTCTTATTCATTATCAGTCCTACTCCTGTGATACCCCCAACTGATTTTGTATTTATAATCCTGTACTCACCTGACCAGAAATCCTGTTCATCCTGCCACCGAACTTCACTAATCCCCACTATATCTAACTTCAACCTATCCATTTCCCTTTTTAAATTTTCTAATTTTCCTACCCCATTAAGGGATTTAACATTCCACGCTCCGATCCGTAGAATGCCAGTATTGTCTTTCCTGATGACAACATCCTCCTGAGTAGTCCCCGCCCGGAGATCCGAATGGGGGACTATTTTACCTCCGGAATATTTACCCGAGAGGATGCCATCATCATATGTTCATACAGTAGAGCTGCATGTTCTCGGGAAAAGTAACGGCTGTAGTTTCCCTTGCTTTCAGCCGTTCGCAGTAACTGCATGGCAAAGCCACATTAGCTGATGTTACAAGGCCAGGTCAGTCAATCATCCAGACTGTTGCCCCTGTAACTACTGAAAAGACTGCTGCCCCTCTTCAGGTACGACACGTTTGTCTGGCCTCTCCACAGATATCCCTCCGCTGTGGTTGCAGCTACGGTACGGCTATCTGCATCGTTGAGGTACGTAAGCCACCCCACCTCGGCAATGTCTGTGGTTCATGGGGGTGGAAAATTCCTTGTACAAGACATTATTTTGAAGCATGGAGCACCACGTGTCATGAAATCTGATCGTGGCAAAGTATTCCAGTCAAAACTAGTATCAGAGATAATGTCACGTTGCAACATTGTCCACAGAATGACAACTGCATACCATCCTCAGATAAATGGTCTTAAAGAACGTTTTAACAAGACGTTATCGGATATGCTGTCGATTTTTTTATTTACCTCGATGTTGAGCAGAAGGATTGGGATACAATACTGCAAGTCGTGACATTTGCTTACATTACCGCAAGACAGGTTTCACGCCGTTTTCTGTGCTCCATGGCCGTGAAGCTGAGACATCAATGGATATGCTGCTCCCGTTCCAACCGGACGACACCTAGGATGACTATGTGAAACAGCTCATTACCAGGGTCGAAGAAGCAAGACAGCTGGCTCGCATACTGACACTGGAAGCCCAGGAGAAGGACCGTCAGCGGTATAACGACAAGCACCGACCTGTTGTGTACAGCGCAGGAGATCTGGTATGGATTTTTACCCATCTGCTGAAAGTTGGACTATCAGAAAAGTTATTGAAGCGATACTTTGGTCCGTATCGTGTCATATGCCGCCTGTCAGACGTCTCATACGAAATTGAGGATTATGAGCCGTCGTCGAAACGACGAAAACGAAGAGACATTGTTCACGTCCTGCGCATGAAGCCTTACTACGATCCTGAAGAGCAGATAGGCGACAATGGCTTCTTGTTCAAGGACTCTAAGGACGCTAATGATACTGATGAAGCAACGACAGGAACGCCTGTCGTCGATAATCGTGCAGAATGGAAGGATTCTCCAGAACTGCCATACAGAGGACGCATGACAAGATAAAGATCCAAGACATTGCAGTTGGCTGCAAAGGGAACCTAACAGCGGGTCGCTGTTTTTCCAGGAGAGTGAGCAATGCCGCGAGACCCAACGTAAACCAACTGCCGGCGTGGCGCAGGGGATAGCGTCACCGACTGCGGTGCTGAAACTCGCCGGTTCAATCCAGTCCACCGGTAAAAATTTATTTCTTTGAAATTAACATGTCCAGAATGTTCTATAAGAGTCTTATGTTGACTTGTAATTTTTACTTGTTTCTTATGTTAACTACTCTTCTCATTTCTGGTACATTCTGTCTGTGTATAAATAGCAGAGCACTCTGCCCGAGAGGCAGTCAGTGCTGCTTGTACGTTTCAGTTCGCAATAAACCTGCTTTCAGTATAAGTGCTGTGTTCAGTCTAGAACCCTGCCCTCGAAATAAAGCCTGCTTCCATTTCAACGCGACAATATGGTTCTACAGACGAATGATGAAAATTAGATGGGTAGATCACGTAACTAATGAGGAGGTGTTTAATCGAATTGGGGAGAAAAGGAGTTTCTGGCATATCCTGACTAAGAGAAGGGATAGATTGCTGCCACACATACAGAGACATCAAGGAATTGTCCACTTAGCATTAGAAGGAACTGTGTGGTGTAAAATTCGTAGAGGGAGACCAAAGGACGAATACAGTAAGCAGATTCTAAAGGATGTAGATTGCCGAACGTATTCTTAGATGAAGAGACTTGCACAGGACAGGGTAGTGAGGAGAGCTGCATCAAACCAGTCTGTGGACTGAAGACCATAACAACAAGAGTCCAACACCTGTAAAGGCTTATTTTTTGCATAGAATGAAAGTAATATTTTAATCAGGGACAAGAGTGGTGGTTGTGCCATAGTGGCTTACTTTTATTTATTTTTTTAACGATGTAAAAATATAGTAGGGGAAAGTTAGCATTCATAATATAAAACACTGTAAGGGATTATTAAAAGAAACCAATAAATGTCGAACTCTTTGGCTTAAAATATAAAACAAAAATAGTTCTGACTGTTATTTATCTCTCTTAATTAAAAAATGAATGTCCTGAATTAAATGATTAATGAACATATTGTTACAGAAGAAAAGAGTCTATAAAATATTATCTTTGACTATGTTGCAAGCACCGATGCTCTATAGTCTGCATCACATAGGAAGGCGGTCCAGTATTCATTCGCTAGGCGCATGGCCGGCCGCGTGGTACGCCCCCTTATACGCTTCCCCTATAGCTCTGCCTCTATGCGCCTTCTTGCATCTGCATCTACATCTACATACAAACTCCGCAATCCACCGTAAGGTGCTTGGAGGAGGATATACTGTACCACTACAAGGCATTTCCTTTCCTATTCGAGCCGGCCGCAGTGGCCGAGCAGTCTGCGACGCGCCAGTCACAGTCTGCACGGCCGGTACGGTCGGGAATTCGAATTCCCCCTTGAGCATGGATGTTTGTATCGTCTTCACTATAAGATAGTTCATAAGCAATTTGTAAGTTTAGGGACTGATGACCCTGCAGGTAAGTCCCTTAAGTTTAACAAACAATAAAACATATCCTATTTCACTCCCAAATAGAATGCTGAAAAAAAGAATTCCCATATGCCTAATTTCTCTTTTTTTTGTTTTGGTGATCATTGCACGAAATGTAAGTAGGCGGCAGGAAGATAGTTCTACACTCAGCTTCAAATTCTGGCCCTCTAAATTTCCGCCGGCCGCGGTGGGCGAGAGGACTGAAGCGCGAATCACGGTCTGCATGGCCACTACGGTCGGGGGCTCGAATCCCCCCCCCTCGGGCATGGATATTTGTGCCGTCCTTAGTATAGGGTAGTTGATAAGTAGTTTTTAAGTTTAGGGACTGATGACCCCGTAGTAAAGTCCAAAAAGCTATACACACATTTGAACATTTTTTTCTAAATTTCCTCAATAGAATTTATCGAAAAGTACGTCGTTTTTCCTCTACCGATTCCCATTCGAGTTTCCATAGCATTTCCGTAACACTCGCACAGTGGTCGAACCTTTCAGTAACGAATCTAGCTGCTCATCTCTGAACCGCTTCTATGTCTTCCTTCAAACTGATCTGCTGCGGGTCCCAAACACTTGAGGAAACGCTCTGCAATGTTACGCCTAGATATTTGAACGATGAGCAGATAAACATATCCGCTTGGTTGTGTGATCTGAGCTATCCTCCAAGTAAATTTCCTGATACTCAAAATGAATCGTGTGCAATGTGAATTGTGAAGATTGTGGTATTACTCTATGAATTTATGAAATCACGGTCTCAATTCAAAACTTTAGGCATAAATCGAAAGTAGAGTACCAGTACAGTTGTAAGTAAAACTATATAGTGCTTCACGGAATGGCCAAGATGGCGGACTTGTAGTGTATTTTAAGTCGCTCTAAAACAAGTTATTTTGTTAGTTTAAAGGACTTCAACCAAACAAATTACGCTGGGTATACGTGGTTTTGTAACTTCCTGTGTGTGGAACTAAAAGAACAGCTATCTGTTGAAAAAAATCGGGACATATTGTGTTTCATAATTAACTCGTGAACATGGCCCCCATCGAATCAGAAATGTGGGATTCTACTTGCGGAATAAATGAAGAATCGCGGAATGAACTGTGTTACTGTAACGAAAAAGCAGGTAAAGGTATTGGTCCTGTAAAGTGCAGAAGGAAATACAACTACTCGTGTGTAAATACAACAAACAAAGTGAAAAGTTGGATGTGCAGTGACTGTTCACAACATGAATGTGATGTGACCGAAATCAAAACAGACACTTTAAAAACGTGTTTAAAAAAAGTTAAAAAAAAACCGAACTCAGAATAGTGAGAAAGGAACTCAAGAGTTCGGAAACAATCATATCATTACTAACTAACGAACTCCAGAGGCGTGAATAGCGTAATAAAGAACTGTGCAAAAACAACAAATTCGATAAGTCTGACAACTTGCGATTCACAACATAAAGTATGCACAAGAACACAAAATACAGTTGAAAAGAAGCACGGGAAAATAAATCAGGTGATTCTGAAAGGCAATCTCCGAGTAGGAAACCTAAAATATTCATTACTGCTGATTGCCATGGCAGATACTGTACAAGAAACATTTTAAACATAGAATCAGACGTCTTTAAAATTGAAAGTAAAGTAATGCTAGATGCACCAATTAGTGTAATATCACAAATTCTGAACTGCAAAACTTGACAAATGAAGATTTCACAGTTACTATCTGGGCTGGCGCTAATGATGTAGCAAAACATAAAGCCACCATGGCAGCAAGTTGTCTCCAAAAAACCTTGTCTACATTACTGAACACAAATATAATTGTAACTGGATTACCACACAGAATGACCTACGGTACCTCAATATTCATGTGTAAATAAAGAAATTCAGTTCACAAATAGAAAGCTAACAAAAATGGCGAAAGGCTTTCACAATGCTTGTTTTATTAATACTCCTAGTGACAGAGGATTATATAAAGCACATGGACTACACCTGAATGCAACTGGCAAAGAAGTACTGGGCAAAAGGCTACTAAAATCAATAATAGCGAATAGGGAAGCCAACAAAACTGCAATAGCATTGAAGTGGAAAGAAACTGCAGCAGATAAAGTATCAGTGTGCTCAGATAATGGGACTAATTCTGTACAAAGAACAACAGAACCATGTCTCTGAGGATAGCACTATTACTCAGGGGGAAATAATACCAAAGAGAGAAGGGCAAACGTTAGGAGTATCAGTTGATGGTGCAGGAAAGAAAACACCCTACAAGAAAGAAGACCCAGCTGTGGAACAAATCCAAGTTATAAACAGGCTGCAAAAACACCAGCAGGTGGATTACAGCAGTCAACAAGAAGAAAGAATAAGCTACCAAAGGACCAGGATTTTTGGTGGGATCGATGGCTATTCAACAGATGGAAGCAGTTAGGTCAGTCAGCAAACAGTTAAGGTATGAGGCTACCACAATGCAGACAATCACAATGTGCTGGGACTAAAGACATTAACAAAGCCTACAATGTCAAAAACTGTGCCAAATATCTCTCAGATGACTAGATAAAGACAAACTTATTACTTTTTTACAAATTAACACATGTTGGATTAGGAATAAGCTATTCGAACTAGAACATTTGTGTTATATGGAGAATGTCGATATTATATGTATATCTGAGCATTGGTTAAGGAAAGAGCAGGTAATGTATTTGTTGCTCAGGGATATGTTTTTGGGAGACATAATATGTAGAAAACAAAGAAAGAATAGTGGTGCTAGAATTTTTGTCAAAGAAGGAATAACATTTTACAAAATTGATCTATCCTCATATTGTTCTGAACTCAATGGAGAGTTTATTTGTGTAAAACAATTAAATGAAAATTTAGTGATAGTTTGTATAGGTCTGCAGATGGCAATGTTAATTTGTTTATTGAAAAAAGTGAATTAATAGTTAGAAATATCTTTAAGAGGAAGGCTAGAATTTCAATCTGTGGTGATTTTAACATAGAAATGGCAATCACACAGAGACAAATAGGCTGACAAAGACGTTCATTAATATGCTAAGATCATTAGACTTCTACTATACAAATAACCATGCCACACTGAAGAATGCCTGCCTAGACAATTCTATTGTTAACTTCAATAGGGAAGATTTACACTTGCAGGAGGGGTACCAGTTGGTCATGAGCTAATACTCCTCACACTCTATAAAAGCAAAGCAGTTAATGTTGAAAAACCCAAGACAAGGGGGCAAAAGGAAGAGCACATAAAAATGTTCAGTAATAAATTAAGTAGTGCGAACTGTAACTTTGTATATGATTCTCAACCTGATAAATGGTGAGCTGAAATGAACTTTGACAACTTCTTTAAAATAATATATAGATTAGTCGTATTCTTGTTCACCAGTAAGAAAAATCAAGCATCCACATACACTAAAATGTAAAAGGCTAAACTGGTTTACTAAAGAACTAGCAGAAATCAGAGGAAACATGCTCTTGCTATTCAATATGTATAAGAAAACCTATCCCATGACAACAGAAAAGAGTGAGAACATTTACAGGTCATAGCTCAAATGCAAAAACGTTTACAATGCTAGTCTCATTCTGGCAGAAACGCTAGCAGTGGAAAGCTATATTGCAAATGCACCCAACAAATAAATGTAAGGCAGCATGTCAAAAAAAAACAAGAGAACTCACAAAACTGCACACAAACACCTCTACTTAATTCTGAAATATTAAATCATTACTTTTTAAATTCTGTCAAAGAAGTAGGAAACAGTATTAAAACAACAAATTCAATTGCAATGGACATGTTTGGAGCACCACAGTCAGCTGAGCAGGTATTTCATTGAAGTGGTATCATATCTTGTGATATTATAAAAACTTTATCTAAATTTTCAAGCTCTAAAATTATGGATTGTTACTGGTTATTTAATTACTTAATCAAAAAAGACAATACGCTCAATCTCTGCTCTGTTAGCATTAATTTTCAATAAATGTGTGGAATCTGGTGTTTTCCCAGATACACTTAATGTCTCAAAAGATGTCCCAATGTTCACAAACGAGGAAAAACAACTTCCCTGAAGTTATAGACCAGTGTCAATTGTCCCAATATTCTCAAAGCTATTTGAGGCACTGCTACACACACAAATAAGCAGATAGTCTGAAAGGTATAGTATAGTATCCTATGCAACAGCCAGTTTGGCTTTCACAAGGAAAGAAACACAACGGGAGCAGTCTTGGAAATTATTGATCAAATCTTAGCAGATTTTGAAGGCAATAACATGGTATCATTGGTATTATGTGACCTTAGCAAAGCCTTTGATTGCATCCTGGTCAACATACTGCTAAAGAAACTGGATTTCTATGGGGTGTGGGAGAGCACATTAGAGGTTATAAATTCTTACTTAAGCAACAGAAAATAATTTGTATCAGTCAGAAATGTAAGTTCTCCTGTGATGGGCATCAATACAGGAGTTCCACAAGGATTTATTCTGGGACCCTTCTTCTTCATTGTGGCAATAAATGATTTACCTCAAAACATATGCCACCCAATCGTGTGCTATACTGATGACAGAACACTTATTATCACACATCAGAACAGCACAGATCTGATTAGACTAACAAAAGAAAATCTTGGCAGGGCTCTAGACTGGTTTATAGCAAATAAACTTCTATGTAATCCGAATAAAACCCAACAACTGTTAATGGGAATGTCTAATCAAGAAGATAATAAATCTGCAATGCTTCTAGGTATTCACATAGTCTCCAAACTTGGATGGGAGGAACATGTAAATCATGTATGTAAAAAAATATCTCGGGTACCATACCTCATTATGAAACTCAGGGAAACAGTGAGCTTGATTCCCTCACAGTGACATACTTTGGGATGTTTCAGTCCCATATTTCATATGGTCTGATTATATGGGGATACTCCCTTCACATTAAGAATGTCTTAAAACAAAACAAAAAAACAAAAACAAAAAAAAACAAAAAACAAAAAAAAATTACACTTAATGTGTAAAAGGGGCAATAGGGAACATTGTCGTCCTATTTTCTTCAGACTAAGAGTTCTGACAATTATAAATCTATGTGTCTGTGCTCTATATTACAAACAACATCTCAGAATTTGTTACTAGAGGACAAATACATGAACACAATACCAGGACTAAGAACTTCGATATACCTAGACACAGGTTGTCAAGGACAAGAAATTTGCACAAAGTGAACCCTCTGATATTTTTCAACAAATTACCAACATATGCAGGATCTATGGATCTAAACATGTTTAAAGTGAAATGGTACAGCTGGCTATCTAATCATAATTTTTATTACATTAAAGAATTCCTAGAGATGCCAGAGCAGGATATTAACATTTAAAAGTTCTCTGTTTGATGTTCTCTATATGATGTTATGTGTATTAAGTCTCATGCAATTGTATACCATGTATGATAAGAATTGCTATACAATGGATTTGCTAAACTCGAGACATTATTATCTAATACTTTCCTGTGTATTTTATTATTTCCATGTTTAAATGCATAATGTGTCATATTGACATATGATTACTTTATTCTCTTGTATATAATACTTCATCTTGTATTATATATTCCAATGACGAAACCAATATCATTGTAGAATCATCTATGGTGAATAAAATTCTTGATTCTTGATCAAGAAGCTCACTACTTATGTTGTATTCGAAAGCTATGGGATTGTTTTTCCTACTCATGCACATCAGCTTACATTTTTCTACATTGAGAGCTACCTGCCATTCTTCGCACCAACTAGAAATTTTATCTACGTCATCCTGTATGCTATTACAGTCAATTAAAGACGACACCCTCATATTCTCCACAGCATCATCAGCAAACAGCTGCAAATTACAAGTTACTCTGTCCATCAGAGATATAGATAGAAAATAACAGTGGTGCTATCACACACCCTGGGGTATACCCGACGATATGCTTGTCTCTGATGAACACTCGCCATCGAGAACGTATCTGTATGTTCTAGAAATTGTTCTAAAGGGGCTGCTGAATGAAAACGGCCAACAAGCAGTTGTCAGCGATGTATGTGATGCAATGTCGCTGATGGCAAAGATAACTTTTACTTCCCGGAGCTGCTAGCCGCAAATCATCAAGAATATTAACCAGGGCGACAATTATTTTATTGTTAATTGAAAAATACGCTGTTCATTTATTTGTAATTAGTAATTCCATGAACAATGTAAACTAGTTGTTTACAGACCATCGTGACGTTGATACCAGTTTGGGGAATTCCTGTCAGATTTCTTTAAATTACAATCGATTAGCAAGGCTACAATCATATTACTATCGCATTTATTTCATAGCGATGATGGCTGTTTAAGAAGTACAATTGATAACTAGTATTCAAGGTTTATCCTGTAAATATTATTGGAATTCTATCTTGCGAGAACTGAAGTCTCATAATGAAGAAAATTGGTTATCAAGGAAGTGCAAGGACCAGGTAAGATGTGTATACTCTGACAGCTGATTCAAGAAAGACCACACTACCTTATGAGATTTGATATGTGGTGAAATCAAGTTAACTTAACATCTGTCTCTTGAGTTTCAAGCAGATAGACTATTTAATTTGTATATATTCATGTGCCATTCTTTCAGAACAGATGTCACTTCTGATCCTGCAGTTGTTATTCTTTCATATTCACAGAATATATGACATCAACTGCGAATTGGCAAAGCTGAAAATGTTTATCCAGCCAGGATTCGAACACGGGTCTCCTGCTTTCTAGGCAGTTGCGCTGACCACTACACCACTGGGGACATTGTGATCACCGCACCTGCAAGGACTACCTAAGCACGCCTCCCGTCAGATACAAATTCCCAGCTTCATCCTGCCCACAGTACTCCAACTCGTAGTTATGAAACTAATTCTCGTAAGAGTCAGAGCCACACACTTTCTCACCACTGCTGGGAATTTGAATCTGATGGGATGCTTTGAGTAGTGCTCTTGTGTATAGAGTATGGAATGGTGTAAAGGCCTACAAGCAAATTCCGGTCGCCAACGAGGACATTCCGAAGTCGGCCATTATAACGTCATTCGGCATATAAGAGAACACGTCTATGGGTTTCCACGTCTCTGGAAAGAAACGCAAACGTGGCAGAGATTTGTTGATATGGTACTGCAAGCCCTTTGTTTTGCTTTACCTATCACAAGAACACCTTGTTGACATTTTCAAAAGGGTAAGGATTTGTACTAAACATGGCAGATGAAATAGTTATGCCCACAGCTAGATTAACACATTAGCTGCCAGTGGCCGCCGACGGCCAAAGCAGGCAGCTCTGGCGCGCCTCTGACGTCATCTCGGCAGCCATCGTGTTAAAGATAACAACAGTCCAGCTATGAATATCTGGGAATAAAATTATTTAATACTATACCTTTACAGGCACATCATGTCTCAGTTCATTTCTTTAAAATAAAGACTGAAAAATGGCTGAAAGAAAGGGCATTCTACAACACTTCAGAATTTCAAAACTCTTCAAGGGATGATTTGAGATTCCAAATTACTGCTAACTATTTTGTATTTACCATAGTATGTCTACAAATAATTTGATACTTTGGGATTTTTTTATGTACTGTAAAACTGATAATGTTTGTAATTCTCTGGGACTTAACTGCTTGGTTATTAGTCCATAGCTTACAAACAAATTAACTTAACCTAATCTAAGGACAACACACACATCCATGCCCAAGGGAGGATTCAAACGTCCGACGCAGGAGGCCTCGCGATCCGCAACATGGCGCTCCAGACCGCTACTCCCGCACAGCTGTAAAACTGAGAAATCTACATGTACTTTTAAGGCAAATGTGATCAGCGTAAATCGCAGTATAATAATGTTTGTTACATTATCGCGAGGATTTATTCTGTTCTAATGTAAGTCCACAGCACCTTTTAGCCATTATAGCCAATTATTAGACTGGAATCATTAGAGTGATTTATGTGAATTTTATGTAGATTTCAAAAACCGTATGTGCCCAAGTCATATTGATGTGAATTGTTATCAAAATGACAACCTCATGGCCACTTTATAAAAATGTTAATAACAATTTTAATTTTGGAGTACAGAAACTATTTTATTAAACAACCATGTCAAGCGTAAGTTAAATATTAACATATCCACTATAATGATACATAGTACTAAATTATATACTAGAAAATTCAACCTGTATGTGGACAGGCATAACATAAATATGCAGCTGTGGAACATGCCTTATACGGCCTGAAAGCTGTCTCGCGGACAAATTAATCTAATATATAAAGCAGAGTATCCGTACATTTGTACGTGTTGTATACAAATCTACAGTTTTGTTCCAATCTTTATGAAATTTGGTACACGTAAGCTGCAATCCATGAGGACGGTCGCCGTAAGTGTAAGAATCACATACGATATATAGTCCATGAGATATAACGTCATAAAAAAACTGCTGCATTTTGTACAATGCTGCTCATTTTCTCCTAAACCATTGGACCGATTTCAACCAAATTTGGTACACACATTCCTTACCGTCAGGTAACAATTGCTGCATGGTCAAGAATCACATATGGCACATGGTTCAAAAGATATTACGTCATAACCAATAGCAATGGCAAAAAATGCCATATAATGCTGCGAGACTTTTGAAATACACTGTTTGAGAATGACAATACTTAGCGACAAACTTTAAACATAATTTCAAACCTTTATTAAACTTTTACTCGCTGGCAACCATAGTAAAATGATGAAAGGAAAAAAGTTTCCCGCTTACTACTTTTCCACTGTTTATGGAGTAAAACTATGGCTCTCGGTATGACGTTACAATTTATAATTTGAACACTACAAATTGTAGTGACAGGAAATTTTACAGACAGTTTACACATATATAGTTTAATGTGCTTCTAAATTGTATCACATTTCGACTCGTAGTTCATGAGATATGAGCACATAAACAGTAACGTTCATGGAAAACCGCCCCATCACGCACCAAGTTTTAATCTATTACTTCTTTACTACTAATTGTATTCGCAAAAGATTTTACTGACATACAGCACTCACTTATACAAATGAATACATATCTGAAAAATTATACAACTGTACAATACATAACTCAATAAATATGAGATCGTACTAATTCTATATGTCATTTCTATTTTGACTACTGTCTTTCTGTGTTTCGAAACTGCACTTATAATTTTGTACATTACACAAGACTGCCTTATTTCTTACATATTCCCTGACAAATATATTATTAGAAGAAATAGGAGATGGACAGAGAGATAAGGGATAGGGGAAGTACTAACTCAAGGCAGGACTAAATAAATACCTGGGCAACCCCGGGTTTTCAGCTAGTCTATTATATAAAGCAAAGTGTCCGTATGTTTGTACATGTTGCACACAAATCTACAGTTTTGTTCCAATCTTTATGAAATTTTGTACACGTAAGCTTCAATCCATGAGGACGATCGCCGTAAGTGTAAGAATCACATACGATATATATTTCGCGAGATATGACGTCATAAACAATGAGATGAGCGAAAAACTGCTGCATTTTGCGACAATGCTGCTCATTTACTCCTAAACCATTGGACCGATTTCAACCAAATTTTGGTACACACATTCCTTACTGTGAGGTAACAATTGCTGCATGGTTAAGAATCACATACGGCACATGGTTCAAAAGATATTACGTCATAACCAATAGGAAATCGCAAAAAATGCCATATAATGCGGTGAGACTTTTGAAATGCACTGTATGAGAATGTTAGTACTTAGCGACTTGCAACAAACTTTAAACATAATTCAAATCTTTATTAAACTTTTTCTCGCTGGCAACCATAGTAAAATGATAAAAGGTCAAAAGTTTCTCGCTTACTACTTTTCCGCTGTTTATGGAGTAAAACTACGGCTCTCGGTATGACGTTACAATTTATAATTTGAACACTACAAATTGTAGTGACAGGAAATTTTACAGACAGTATACACACATATAGTTGAATGTAGCTTCTAAATTGTATCACATTTCGACTCGTAGTTCATGAGATATGAGCACATTAACAGTAACGTTCATGCAAAACAGCCTCATCACACACCAAGTTTTAATCTATTACTTCTTTTGTACTAATTGTATTCCCAAGAGATTTTACAGACATACAGGACTGCAAAATGGAAGGAATAAATAAATACCCGGGCAACGCCGGGTTTTCAGCTAGTAAAATAAATAAAAGTGCATTTTAGACAACTGCAGATCAACTTCCTGGGCCTCCATATCACACTGTCAGGCTCTCTACCATTGCCAGACAAAGTTGAAGCAATTCTCCAGCTGCCCAGTCCAGACACATTTTAGGAATTAAAATACTATTTGGGCTTGTTAAACTTTTACCAGCCTCATATGCCGCATGCGGCTGAGATTCCAGAGCCGCTGACAGCATTGCTAGCAGGCCCGAAAGCAATAAGTAACATAATAATTTTCTGGATGGATGACATGATCGCCACGTTTGGAAAAACAAAACAAGCTATGGCAGATGCTGCATTGTTGGTGCATCCCAAACCTAGTGCTTTGTTGGCTCTAGTTGTAGATGAGAGACAGACCGTCCATCGGCAGGGCTGATGAGACCTGAAAGCCTTTAGCTTTGTTTTCTAAAAAGCTGATTGCCTCACACAGGAAATGAAGAGTTTATGATCGGGAGCAAAAAAAATGTTCAAATGTTTGTAAATCTATCGGACCAAACTGCGTGGTCATCAGTCCGTAGCTTACAAACTACTTAAACCTAGGTAAACTAACCTACGGACAAACACACACACCCATGCCCCAGGGAGGACTCGAACCTCCACGGAGAGCAACCGCGCGGTCCGCAGCGAGACGCTTTAGACCGCTCGGCTACTCCACCGCGGCTGATCGGGAGCTATTTGCGATGTATGAGGCAATAAAGTGCTTTCGGCCCCACATAGGAGTAAGTACCTTTACAACATTTACAGACCAAAAGCCGGCGACGTTCGTCTTTCGATAAAACACCCTGAACTACTCGCCAAGGCAACATAATCACCTGCTATACATTGCGCAATGTGGTAGCGGACTGTCCCTCCCAGGTCAAAACCGTCTCCATTGTTAACAGAATTTCCACTATAAACTATGCAACACTTGCAGAGGCGCAGAGTTTAGTGTCAGACCTGCAAGAGCTGTTACAAAGGGACAGTTCATCATTGAAACTGAAGCTAATGGACATTCCTGCAACCAAATTACAGATGTACTGTGCTGTATCCTTAGCCAAACCACGTCCGTATGTGCCTCAGAGCTTTTGGGGGTAAGCAGTTGAATCTCTGCACCACCTGAGCTGCCCTGGTTCAAAACCCACACTTAGAATTGTCCTGGACCGCTCAGTGTAGTCAGGCGTGAAGAAAGGTTACAGAGAGTGGACAAAGTGTTGCCTGCAGAGCCAACACTGTACTTCCCTGTTGCCATGGCACGTTTTCTTCATGCTATGTACACGTCGACGTCGTCAGGCCATTGCCACCTTCGAATGGTCAACGTCGACTGCTAACCAATATCGATAGTTTCTCGATGGCCAGAAGCAGTACCTCTAGATAACATCTTGGCCAAAACCGTGGCACATGCATTTGTGCACTGGATATCACGGTTTTGCTGCCTACTTCACACTACAACTGATCAAGGCAAACAGTTTGAGTACGAGTTATTCACAAAACTAATAGAGCTGTGTGAAATGATCCACCATAGTACAACACACTACCTCTCGATTAGTAATGGAATGATGAAGAGATGGCACCGCATCGTTAAAGTGGCCCTAACGTGCCACAAAGCAGGGTGAATTGAAGCCCTTTCAGTCATCTGCTTGGATTACATAACACCTACAGACTTGACCTGAGTGGTTCCTCAGCCAAACTAGTAAACAGGGAGGTGCTAAGTCTGCCAGGTGACTTCGTAGAAGCAGCACCTCTACAAGAGTTATACGATGCTTGGGCGCCTCAGGGACCACTTACAGAAGATAGGCCTCCACAATCATACCAACATGGAACTCGTCAGCTCTTCATGCGAAAAACTTCAACTCTTGTTCGCATATAATACTACATAGACACGGATTCAAACCAACTCTACAGCCATCTTACACTGTGCCACACCAGGTTGGCAGCAGAGGAGACAGTACACTTGATATCTTGCTGCTTGGAAAATGTTCCACTGTAATGACCGACTAAGTCACGCCAGCCTACATATTCCATGAGCTATCACCAGCAAACAGACAACCACTGGATCACCCGCACCTGGTCCAGTGCTATCTCGAGCCCCTGAGAAGATTCAAAATTCTGCACCGACCACGTCAGCACCTCCTGCAACACAGTGTACTACTCGATGTGGCAGTCGCGTGCACTTCTTGGCGTATTTCCTGGATAGTGCTCCACTCTCATCAAGAGGCTGCAGCCAGTCACCATCTGTTTGTGGATGTTGGATGCGAGCTCTTCAGTGAACGCGAGTGATAAGTTTTAGATGCGCGCCTGTTGAGTTCCTAGCTTTCCGCTAGAGGCGCTGTGTTTCTTGTGTCGTGCAGTGAATTTATTCCTTGTTTTTGTATGTTAATATTCCATGTTTTTTTTCTATTTTTCTTATCACTGCATTCATATATGTTTCGTTGCTTAGTTATGTGTCAACAAGCTGTAACAACGACTGGCGTTCTGTTTCTGCTGTGTGACTTGAGTTGTGTTGATTTATAACGTAATCTACATGGCAAAATAAATTCCTTATCGTGACACCAACGTTCGGTTACACATAGCTTTGCAACTGCAGGCTGATCAAATAAAAAGTACCTCAGCAATTACAGCACTATGTGCCTTTATATCATTGATTTGTTTAGCCGACTTTCATCACAATGTGCCTTTAAGGACTTGATTTGTCTAGCCTGATTTTAATTATAGTCCTCGATTTTTTTAGCCTGATTTTCAAGTACTTCCTCTAAACACATTATATGGTCAGTACCCATGCTACGGCGAACTGCGGCCATTCAGTCTCCACTAACACACAAATTTCACACTTTAAACAATATAATTCCAGCACACACACTCCGTTAGATATTCTCATGGTTGCGTGTATACTGTGTGGCTTCGCCGACTGCATATGTGTTGTCGATGTCTGTTATTGTGCCCGAACTCAAGCAGGTACCTTGGACTACAGAACTGCTGTCACTACTGTATCAGCTCGTTGCGTCGTCTCGTTAGGTTGTAGAATTTATTTGTTGATTCAGGCGTCATTCTTCCAACAACAATTAATACTGATTGCTGGTGAATTACACTTCTGGCGCTGGTGGCGACACCTACAACGTGCTGGCATGAGGAAAGTTACCAACCGATTTCTCATACACAAACAGCAGTAGACCAGAATTGCCTGGTGAAACGTTCTTGTGATGCCTCGTGTAAGGAGAAGAAATGCGTACCATCACGTTTCCGACTTTGATAAAGGTCGGATTGGAACCTATCACGATTGCGGTTTATCGTATCGCGACGTTGCTGCTCGCATTGGTAGCGATCCAATGACTGTTAGCAGAATATGTAATCGGTAAGTTCAGGATGGCAATACGGAATGCCTTGCTTGATCCCAATGGCCTTGTATCACAAGCAGTCGAGATAACAGGCATCTTATCCGCAAGGGTGTAACGGATTGTGCAGCCACGTCTCGATCCCTGAGTTAACACATGAGGACGTTTGCAAGACAGCAACCATCTGCACGAACAATTCGACGACGTTTGCAGTAGCATAGACTATCAGCTTGGAGATTATGGCTGCTGTTACTCTTGACACTGCATTACAGAGAAGAGCACCTGTGATGGTGTACGCAACGACAAAGCTGGGTGCACAAATGGCAAAACGTCATTTTTTTGGATGAATCCAGATTCTGTTTACACCATCATGATGGTAGTATCCGTGTTTGGCGACATCGCAGTGAACGCACATTGGAAGCGTGTATTCGTCATTGCCATACTGGCGTGTCACCCGGCTTGATGATATGGGTGCCATTGGCTACACTTCTCGGTCACCTCTTGTTCGCTTTGACAGAACTTTGAACAATGGCCATTACATTTCAGATGTGCTACAACCTGTGGCTCTACCCTTCATTCGATCCCTGTGAAACCTTACATTTCAGTAGGATAATGCACGACCGCATGTTGCATATCCTGTATGCGCCTTTCTGGATACGGAAAATGTTTGACTGCTGGCCTGTCCAGCACATTCTCCAGATCTCTTATCAACTGAAAACGTCTGGTCAATTTGAACAAAATACGTTTTGTTTCCGCTCCCCAATTAGCCTATTACATACTGTATTGATATTATTTCACATCAGGAGGTAAGCAAAAAATTCTTTGTTGTGTAATAACTGTTGGAAATTCTTTGGCCAAATTTAAACATGGCAGACAATGCAAAAACGTATGGAAAACATTTGAATGTGCAGGCACACTGCAGTACTATACTCAGATACCAGAGTTACATATCCGTTTGTATAGAGATCACTGGGTTAACCCATGGAGTAGAAATATCTTTGAACTCTGGACTGAACATTGAGATGCGCAGAATAGATTTTGTTGCCAACATATATTGCTGTTATGGTTACATGATCTCGGGATGACTTAGGATTGTATGTAATGGGGATGAACTAAACAATGACTGTCCGATAACAGTGTTTTCTGTAAATGCTACTTTTCGGTAGACATGACATTTAGTTGCGATTTGTCACAGTTGAAAAAAGCAGCTTACAAATTCAATACACATCCTTTCTGATGTTTACGAATTGCGATTTCTCCAATTTCTGCAAATTCTACGACGAATCACTGGAGATGCTATTTCAAGATGATTCACACGTAGGGTAATTGACAATGGTCATCACACCACATCATGACACCATCATGTCAAGTTATATGTTATGTCACGTCAGCTTGCTTAGCCCTGTACTGAGCAATGGATGGGGGGCTACGAAGTACCATCTGTGATGCAAAAGTTGGAGTATAGTATCAGATTTGACAAAATAACAATGATGAAATTGATTAATGACCAATGTAAACGTCTTAAATCTCATGTTCTTGATCAATTGCATGTGGGAAAAGTGCTGAGAAGAAAAACATCGTTTCAGGTATGGGTCATGAATATTGTAGCAAACTCATAGGCCAATATTCAAACACATAAACTAATATCTGAAAGGGAATAAACAGCGTTTATTTAACTTTTCCATTAGGATTTTACATTATGTAACAAATGTCATAAACTATTGTATTTTTCTCTTTCATTAGACTGAGTCTTTCACTTAAGAGATTTGATGAAAAATGTTTAATTAATTGATGGTCTTACACAGAGTAAAATCAGCTTTGGTCACCTCAATAAGTTTTCATAATAAGTTTTGATAATTAAGAAACAATATAAGCAAAAAATCAGTAACTGTCAGAGTACAGAACATGGCAAAACAGATAAACTTTGGATATTACCAAACAATGACTCTGGTAAAAACTTTGCTACAGACAAATCATACCACAACGTGACATGACGTGGTGCTTAGTACATCACGTGACAGTTCCAGATTAATGTTGAGAACGCGCACAGAATGCTATGCTCACTCTGTAGATATTTCTACACTAAGGGATATATTGGGGTTAACCCTAAAAGTAAATTTACATGTCACGTTACATCATGTCAAGCTTTCTCGAGAAGAAAGTTTTGATGGATCGGACATCTGCTATCATCGGTAGTTAACCTATTTTCGTCACGCGATTTTCATGTTGTAGTAGACGTTTACAAAGATTACACGCAAATGTGTCTTACTACTCTTCATTTTATTATCATACTTTGTTTTAGCAGTAAATTAACAATTTCTTTAGTTAAGGTATTTCATAAACTTGTTGAGCTCTTGAGCTCACGGTCAGCAGGAGAGAAACGGAAGCCCTCACCTCATTCACCGATGCCCACCAATCATGGCTCGGTATTCAAGAAGCAATAGGCAACAGCTAACCCTCACTCCGTCCACCTCACCATCCTACTATAATAAAGTTCCCATTATTCCACCAAAAACCACCAATAACATCGTTGATTTTAAAAATTATGACGTAATGTCTAATTGACAGCAAATATAAGTATAGTAACAACCAGCTCACATCAGTATACCCAGATGAAGGCCACTGTAATTTTGGCCAAAACGCCGGTTATTAAAGTAATAGCCTTCTTACATCATGACGCGGTAAAACCCCCAGAAAACTTTTATGTCATTTAAATAACTACTCTTCCACCTTCTTGATGGATAGTTATTTAGTGATGTATATGAACCTCCCTTCCAATATCTGCAGTCAAGTTCGAAATTGGAGGTCGGCTCTTCCACGCCCTCTTTGATCTTGGCGCAAAATCCAGTTCTGCACCCCCAGCAACCGCTTTCCAGCCACTGAGTTCCATAATGAGTGGAGAAGAGGGGCGGGGTGGGGGGAGGTAGGGGGCTCTCCTAATGTGACCATAGGAGCAGCACTCCGTTGTGTCTCCACTGAAGCCTCCACTCCCCCCCCCCCCCTACATACACACCCTTGCTGCCAATGTGCAGTTCCTCTTCCCAGTTCTTCAGCCAAAATGATACGCAAATAGCAGAAACTGAAACTAATTCATACCTGCAATCTTCTGTAGCATTATTACGTCCCTTGTCATCATCAATTCTTGCTAGCAGTTAAGTTTCTTTAGCCCGCAAGTACTCGTGCTGTGAGCATTTTGCTCAAAGTAATTTTAAAATAATCTGTGTTTTCTTGTAAAGAAACTAGAAATACTTATTTACACATATTAAGTACATTACAAACTGTTCTTTGACTGTCGAAAAATGCTATACACACGATCGATCGCGTAACTTTTATAGGCGCGAATTCTCGCGGGTTAATTTCAATAATAAGTAGAATCTAGTTACCAATGACAGACAAGAGTGTTCTGTTATTTGTTGCAGTGTAGTTACCAACACTGTGGCCAGTTTTTACAGCCGTTTGCGCACGTCGTCGCAAGGATTCAACATGCAGTTGTGTATTTGAATATGTGAGTTGTCAGTTTTGTAATGTCTTAATTGTGAATAAATATGTGTGATAATATAGTGCAGAGGCTAAGGGAGACTATTTTATCTTCTCTTTCACTTGATGAGAAGCTTTGTATCGAGGACCAAGCGTGACTGACACCAGATATGAAGTAAGGTCTATCACTGGGCTAAGGTGATTTAAAAAAAAAAAAAAAAAAAAAAAGAAAAAAAAAAAAAAAGAAAAGGCTGCAGCAAGGTCTAGGGAGGGGGCCTCCAGGATGGTCTTGGGGGGGGGGAGGGCTACCGCCCCCTGGACTCGCCACTGTTGAATATGTGGTTGTGAAATTACAAATAAGTTGAAATAAGTTGTAACGTTTTCCGTATCTGTTTTTCGCCAGAGAAAATTCAGGGCATGAAGCAATTTGGACGCTGAAAGGCGTTGACGATCTCAGACATTTAACACAAGAAGATAAAGAAACATAAACGTTTTGCATCACATATGACTGTGAAGCTAGAGCACAACCTTTTAGTGAAACAAGAAATTAGACAACAAGTGGACAGTGCTGACAGAATGACGTTACCGGCGGAAAAATACCAACCGGAAGTGCCTGTAATTTCGCAGTCAGAAGTATAGTATCTGTGTCTTCAAGATCTTTGAGTAGGCTACCCGACGCAAAGTGACTGCTCAGAATGAAAACAAAGCAGACGATCATGCTATTTTGTGTTGACACTTGGGTAGTGTTCATTTCAGTCTGTTCATTACTCGCGAAATAGCTTGGTGTTTCTTTAGGTATTGCGTAATTTTCTTTCCTGTCCGAGTGAAAAATAACTGTTTCACAGACAGTACGTATCTTTCAGTGCATATTCAACTACTTATTTTTTTTAATAAATATTCAATAATAACGTTCTTTAAATCGTGTACCCAGCCACAATATATGTTGTACATAGGCCCTGCTGTCTTCTGTCTAGGAGTTTCATTTTACAACTTACGTTTCGCTACCACCAATTTAGATTGGCTCGCACTTGGGCAATGTCAGCAGTTCATAATAGGGCGAAACGTCTGACTAACCTCAAACTTCGATAGAAAATCTCGTTACAGATGCCCAAGGACAACATGGCAACAAACTGCCATAAAAGCTTAAACTTACAATAGATAAGACCTTGGGAAACGCCTTTAAACATCTGTGTTTCTCAGTATCTTGAAGCTCCAGTAACTGCGACAATTATTTATCTTATAATTGACGATACCAATAGATTGTTTGGATTGTATTTACCTTGCATCCACAATAAAACATTTTAATGCACACTATGTCATTAGCCCCTGCTCTGCAGATGAATAAGAAGCTGCTCATAAAATTTTTTGTATTATCACATTACACAGACAAACCTGTGATGGGGTATCAACGTTTTCTTTATTAATGACCCCCACGAATAAATAATGTCTACTGTCAAGTCTCAAATACAGAAATATTTATTCTTCTCAGTGTACTTTGTTAAGTGATATTACCCATCCGAAAATATTATTACGGTACATTTACAGTGATTTGTTATTAGGACAGTATTCCCCTAAACAGACACTCGGAAATCGTCACATATTCGGAAATTACGATCCAAATAACTGTTTCGCCCTTTGTTTTCTAATCAGTTTTAAATGTAAATAAAAGACAGAAACGTAGGACTAACATTTCAATGCAATCACCGAATGCGGTCGCTTATCGTCTTGGTTCGTTGTTGTTCTGTGTGCTTTTGGCTCAGCTTTTTTATTGCAGAGGGCGTTCAGTCCTCTGACCGGGCGCGCTGAGCCACGGCGCCCGGCTACTCGAACGTACACCTACACACGATACAAATTACCAATCCACAACGCTATCCATTACACTACTACGACATGATTTCAAAAGATGCTTTGGATTACTTATACGTACACTTGAAGAGTTATGTTGTTAATTTGCTATAAATTACTATTTATTTATAAGGTAAGCGTTTTCGTGATTACTCTTAAAGGCATCACAATTGCATTCTTAATGTTAATGTTCACAATTTCTAAATAAGCTCAATTTAAAATGGCGCCTGTCACATCCTGCCAAAGATTCTATCCTTGCTGTGTATAGTCTCTGGTCCAAAACGGAAGTGGTATTTTTCCGCCGCTAACGTATACTGTGCTGACAGGCAGTCATTTGGAAGGCACAATGAATAGATTCGAAAAAATTATTATGTACTCTCTAAAATTGTGGATTGCATTAAATTTTGTGGTGCTTTTGAGCTCGAACTTCGTGAACATGACGAATGCAGTGATTCATTAAATCCAGGAATTTTGAGCTATCTTATAAATTTCACTGCTGAACTCGATGTTGGGCTAAGTGACCGCCTTTCAGAAGCTACTGTTTTCAGCAGCACTTTGAAACATATTCAAAACGATTAATTTCCTTGTATGCTGGCACTTTATCATGATAAGAAAGGAAATTGCTGAAGTTGATTTTGTGGCAATTATTGTAGATGAAACAAGTGATGTTACAACATTTCACAGTTTGTTTGGTTATCAGGTGCGTTTTGCTCGAAGATAAACCTGTAGAAAGGTTTTAGACTTTCCTTACTTCTCATGCACATGATGCAAAAGCGCTAACAGTATCACTTAAAGAAACTTTAAAAAACATTGTAGACAATTTGGATACAGTTATTTCTCAGAGCTGCGATGGTGCAGCTGTTATAAGTGGTCGTCGATCAGGTGTACAGACTCTTCTGTAGGAACATTTAAAACAATTCCAATAAGTTGAATCTTATTTGAGCCTAAGCAACGAGTCACAATACAGACATTAGAATTCATAGGTGGCTTGGAAACATGTGCATATAATTGAGAGTACGACTTTAAAATGGCTCTTCTGAGACATGGAAAATATTTGGGAATAAAGTATCAGAGCAGTTTTTATAGATAATTACATAATCTACAATTTTTGTCTGAGCTATTTTCATCATAAATCTAACCGTTGACGTGTGGAATGGCCGAGCGTTCTAAACGAGCCTTGCTGTGCAGTGCACAGTTGCTTACAGTCGTAGGTTCAGGTCCTCCATTGGGCATCGATGTGTATGTCGTCCTTAAGTTTGTTTCCGCGTACCTTGCCTTGTGTAAAATGTTTTGTACACACGGGATTGATGGGGACTTTTCAAAATTTCATTATAGTCATACTTATCCCAAACCCAAACGTTTACCATATGAAAATCTTCAGCTTTCTGGAAATTAATGCAGAGATGAATCTCTATTTTGATCAGGACATTATACCTGTATAGCAATTATTTTGCTGCCTCCCACACCCCCACAATTTTTTTTTTCCTGTTTGCAATTTCCTTATCCATTTCTTCCTTTGAACTCCCTAGAAAAATCAACACGAACTGCCACCAGGCTACATGAATCCCAACTCAACAATTTTTATATTCATATTGAATGAAATTAAAAGTGTCTTAAATGACAGTATGTCATATGTCAAGTTGTACCACATGACAATGTGGATCGTGTTATTTTACATTTGCATGAATATGTAAAAATTATTTCATTTAAATGTTTTTGAATTAGACATAATGACCATGTTGCCGATCGGGTGTTTAGCCCTAATCTTCCTTCCTTTCTTTTTGGTTTCCACTTTTTTGGCCCACTTTAGGTTACGGTAGTAACATTAAAAGTGGGCCTTTGTGATCGTCTTTTGACAGCTCTAAATTTAAATGATAATAACGGCTTAACCATTCATCTAAAACGAAATTGAAAAACCGAATTTGTAGATGAGAAAATTCTCTACAACTTTGCTCTATTATGTTCTTTTCATATCTCGTATCGTTTCAGAGATATTTGCAAAAATAATGGCGATTTTGGGATGTCTGTCTGTCTGTCCATAATGTGTTCCCTGTTTTTTAGACGAACCGTTCAACCGATCAGCACCAAATTTTACAGACATAATTGCAGGCCGCCAGAGACCAGTACCTCCGTTTTTCAAGTTTTTCGGACAAAAAATACGGTAGTAATACAAAAAAAAGCCGTTTGTAATGTAATTGCAAACGAACCGTTCAACTGACACGAAAATTGAAAAACCTAATTGGTAGAGGGGAAAATTCTCTACAACTTGAAAAACCTAATTGGTAGAGGGGAAAATTCTCTACAACTTTTTTTCATATCTTGCATCGTTGCAGAGATATTTGCAAAAATAACGGCGACTGGACGATGTCTGTCTGTAACGTGTTCCCTCTTTTTAGGTCGAACCGTTCAACCGATCGGCACCAAATTTTACAGCCATAATTGTTGGCTACCAGAGACCAAAATCTCGCTTTTTAAAATATTTCGGAAAAAAATACGTTAGTAATACCAAAAAAACGGTTTCCAATGTAATTTTAATTGCAAATAAACCGTTCATCTGACGCGAAAATTAAATAAATGAATTTGTAGAGGAGAATATTCTCTACAACTTTGTTTCCTTATGTTTTATTTTATATCTCGTGTCGTTTGAGAGATATTTGCAAAAATAATGGGCTTTGACACCCTCCATTGATTTAACGAAAACCAGTCATTTGCAGATGTCACGTGACATTCCTCGCCCAGAACTCTCTCTGGCATATGTCATCTTGCATTGCGTATTTGATGATTTTCTTATTGTAACTTACATGTTGTCATTTCAAAGCAATGGCGCACTGAGGAATTAACAAAAACACGTCATTCTTTGAACGATAAATGATAATCTAATGTCTACAAATGCCATATTAGCATCAGTTAACAACGACCAACAATAGTATCAGATTAAAGAATTCAACTTCTAACTGTTAGCTGCAGCATAGTGGGCAATGCATTGGTCTGTGATGCTAAAGGTCACACTGGTTTGGAACCTGCCACTACCTAAAATTTTTCTTGCTAAAAGGGTTTCAGACACACTTATTAATTCATTTTCTATTATTTAGATTATTATTTTGGTCCAAAATGTTTGCAAAAACTTATAAAACTACAAATCTGAAGTGAGCCGTAAAACACGTCAGTGCAATTTTTTTCCCTACCAGAGTTCATTAGCTTATGTAGTCGCCAGGGTTGTCAATTAGAAAACCATTATTTATTCATAAAAATAAATAAAAACCATCTTTCGTTTACATTACTGTACACTCTTAAAGATTACTACAGTTAATAAATATTATAATTTTGTAACTTCCATGCCTTTTCAATTGTATGTAACTTTGTAAGTAATTAAGAATATCTAGTACCTGTAATTTATTCTGTATGTTAAGGAATATACAATGTAACAAAGTGTATGTCAATCTTACTGTACAAAATCAGTAGCATGAAAATATTTACAGATGGATGAATAGAATAAAATAAATAAATAAAAATAAATAACCAATGGAACGATATTCACTAAAAAAAAAAATCAATCAACTTTTAAATCCACCATTGTCTTTGCATCCAATAAGTCTCAGCACTTGCTGCATTTAACTAGCTTTCAAACCATGATAGGTAATCCTGAGAATGGATAATGATTATTTGATGAAAAATATGGATTGGATCCTCTTATCTGCTTTCAAACGAAGTATGAAGCGATTCATACAAATTTCGTGTTGAAGTGACATACTATAAAAACGTCTCATAGAAATGTGTTTTCTGCATCCAAAATGTAATCCGAATGGGGCATGGTACAGCTAACTAAAATTAATTTTCATTCGATATAACGGCTATTTTGGGCTGTGACGGGGGTTCAAATCCCCTGTTGGGCATGAATGTTTGTGTCCTGTGCAGTATAAGGAAGTTCGTAGGTAGTTTGTAAGTTTTGGGGGCTGATGACCCCGCAGATGGGTCCCTTAAGCTTAACAAGCATTGAACATATTTTGGAAAGAAATTAATCGATCCCTACAATTTGCCAATTTGCTCGAGTACGTTGCTGAAGAAGGAGGAGGTATTTTAGCTTTGCTTTGGGCCATCATATATCGGCATCAATAATAATTATTCCATACAAAAATTAATTTTGACTGTACCGATTTATTTACCTTCCTGCAAAGTCATACAAGTTTAAAATATAAAAGAGACGTTCTTCGAGAACCTCCCAGAAAAACTGTTTTTTTGTTTGATAAATGTGAATGGTGGACATAGGAATGGTCTATTGGCCAATTATTAATTTCAGTTCAGCTGACACCTTTTGCAAAATTAATTAATCTATTCGCATAATTTACCTAAGAATCGGCACCATTTAGTTTTTCATGGGTGAGCGATTTTTAGCTCGGCTTCAACCCATCATATCTCGCCATCGGATAGTGATTTTTTTTCTTTTTTTTTTTTACGTAAAAATGGCATGAAAATGGCCTCATGTGCGAAATGAATTAATTGAACCACATACTTTGCATCGACTCCAGCATTACACTAGGAGACATATTCTGATGAACACAGCGCTGCATTAATAAAATAATGATAGACACTAGGAGAGATATTCTAATGACCACAGCGCTTCATTAAGAAAAGAATGATAGTTTTTGGTAAACAAATTTAAAAGAACAAAGCAGTCAACAACAAAAAATCAGCATTTGTTGAAATCGTTACTTTTAAAACGATTGCCATTGCGCTAGGCTCTAGGAATGTCTCTTGCGTCTTCAAGCTAGGAGCTGCGATATAGTGCACCTGGTTGTGGGAGGGGATATGACCTTGCCAGTCAAGCAGTAGAATTACCAACATCATACGTTTTGTTTTGTCAGATCGAGCCGGTTCTTGTGTGTAATCAGCTGAGTTGAAAGTGACGTCTATCACTTAGTGTTGACTTCAGTATTGCAAAAGTGCCATATTTAGTGGCGGGCATTGACGTTGCCCTTTCTAGTTCGATCACACACATCATTTTATGTTGCTGGGTGCCGTTAATAGTGTAGATTGCGCAACAAGGGTGCAAGATTCGCAGACACCGCTTCGAAAGTGACAAGCTGACACGGAGTATATGCATCGGAGCGTTTCCTTACTTACCATTTCGAAAACTCGACTTTTTTAGGAAACAATGTCTGCTGTAACAAGTGACGTAATGTTTGTTTGCTTCATGATGAATACATATGTTTATATGTAATGAAGGTAAGGGCAGTACTTTATAATCAGTTTTATGAAAGCGGTTATTTGTAGGTAGCAATATTAATTGGTATTTTTATCGGTTATTGGACATGGCTATTGTAAATATGTTCCTCCCCTGTCTTTCTATTTTATCGTAAGTATTGGCAAGTAATAGATAAAATAGATTTTATGTTGACTATCTGTATGTTGTCGATAAGGAAAATTTTGTTAGGTGATATGTAACATATGTTTATTGCTTGTCTGTTTTTCCGCTGTGGAACTATTGAAATGAAATAGACGTGTACTACCTTTGGTGACCATCTACTTGCATGTGTTTTATCCACATTTGCTATCCACAGTTGCTATTTATTTATTCGAGCACTGTAACAGTAACTTTTATATTCAGTCTGTATCTTCATCACCTCAATATTTCACCCCAATTTATCACTTGAACTCAGTTTTACATCAGCTTTACATTTTGATGCACTGGACTCTCATTTGTCCTCAGTCCTCTGTATCCATTCATTACTTACACAATTTAACTCCAGCGTTCACCTGTAGTATAACATTTAGAGTACACCCTAAAGAAATGCCTCAGAAAAAAACCTTTTCTATCACTTGAATTTACATTCAGTGTTAACAAATTTCTGTTCTCCAGAAATGCATGTCTTGTCATTGCCATTCAACATTTTATATCTTCTCTACTGTGGAAAAAATTTGTTTTACTTCCCAAATAGCAAAGGTCATCTTTGTGTCTCATTTCTTAATCTCATTCTAGGAGATCCTCTTGGATGTGGTACATACCAATTATATGTATTTTTATTTATTATTATTTTTTACAAGCTGATAGGTCTGTGATAATACTAATAGTATGAAAACAGATACATACATCATTTGGTTCTGTTCACAAATTTTTCAGTGTAGTAGGAGGTAGCCACTAGTAAGTCTTAAAGGCACCTGTTAAACGGTTGCTGTTTGTAGCTAAAATTTTTTGGATAGCTGGTAAATTATTGAAAATGTGTGTACCTGAGTAGTGGACTTATTTTTGAACCAAAGTAAGTACTTTTAAGTCCTTGTGTTTTGTTGTGATCCCTAGTATTGTATGTATAAACTGAGCTGATTGTTAGGAAAAGGTATAATTATTTACGACAAAGTTCTTTAATGAATAAATATACTGAGAGGCTGTAGTTAGTATACTAAGTTCTGTGAAGAGGCTTCTTCAGGATGTCCGTTAATTTACTCCATGAAATAATATATGTTAGGGTGAAGTAGGGTAAGTGTAACTACATTTTGGCATAGTTCAACTTTGACACCAAATTGCCAACTTGGTATTGAAGATATGATTTTGAAATTTCTCATGCTTAAAGCTGGCTTATTGACTTTTGAACAATATACATTTTGTTTTTGAAAAATATAATTAATTGGTCAAATAATTGTTTTCAAAATTTTGTGTTGCGAGGTTACACTTGCCCCATGGTTCAGGGCAAGTGTAACCCCGCATTGTTGTACCCATACAGAGCACTGAAAAAAAGACTTGGCGTAAGTGTCCTGATTACCCAATTTTTACTGAATTTGAATATTTTTAAATCATTAAAATATCTTAAATTTTACTCAAGATACGAACTTTTCGTGCACATGCCTCTTTGTATATTGTGAAATACGCGGAAAATGTTAGCTAAACTAAAAAAGTAGTGTTAGACTAAACCATAAAACACTGAAACAGAATGCCCCATAGATGATTTATTTTGGTTTTAGGCCAGTAATTTATCAGTTTAAATTCTACAAAAGTAATTTTTTTTTTTTCATTACTAGGCCATTTCACAAAAATAATAAAATATCTAATATCAAGAGATAAGAAAAATGCACTTCATAAGTTCAGTCACTTTCTATTATTTTTCATGGTAATTGAACTACAGTTGTTGGCAATTTGTGTTTCATGCTAAACTGTTCTAATTCAACTTATTATATTCACACTTAGGGACTAACTATTATTTAGTGTAGTATTATTTAGGGTAGTAGAATGTGGTGCTATGTTTTGTCTTATTTTTGCATTTGAGGAAAATCACTTCTCGATCTCCTAAATCATTTTTCAGCCCACCCCCCTCCACCTCAGACATTTCTATGACCTCCCTGGTTACACTTGCCCCATCTGAATGGTTACACTTGCCCCACATAGGGAAAAGTTGGGGTAAGTGTAACCATGTCAAGAGCTTTAACAATAAAGTAAAACGAATCTCATATTTGAAATTATCATGCAAAAGTTAGTTTGTAACCAAAAAATTGTGAAATTATCTTTAATACTGAGAAAATAACAGACCACCAAATTCTAACCGTCTCACTCAAACACAGAGTGAAGATGTAGACATCAATTAAAGTCCAAAAACTAATTACCAATTTGTCAGATTTGACAATTTATGGTTAAATATAACAAAGAAAGGAATAAATTATCGTATGTGATGGGTCAGAGGTAAATACAGATTCTTTAAGGCACCGTAAGCCGTGGTTACACTAACCCTGTGGTTACACTTGCTCCACATCACCCTATATGCTTCTGGACTCTGAAAACTTTTGCTTGACTTGAAGAGTTAGGCTACCCAAAATATTATACCATATGACATGGAATGAAAGTATGCAAGCTTTTTTTATTTTTATGTTGCCTATGTGTGATAACACTCAAATTATAAATACAGATTTGTTAAGACATTCTTCAGTTTTGTGGTGTGTTCCTCCCAACGGAATTTATCAAGTTGTAATTTCTGGAATTTAATACTGTCAACCTCTTCTTCATGCTTTATGCATATGCTGGATGGAAACCTCTTACATATTCTGAACTGCATGTAGTGAGTCTTTTCACAGTTTAATGTCAATTAGTTCGCTTTAAACCATTTATTTATGTTCATGAAAATATCATGAACAAAACTTTCTAGAACTACACTTGACATGTGATCGCAAAGGTTTTCCCGGCATAATAACTGTCTGTAATCTTCTCGGGTCTGCAGCCGGATACTAAAGTCAACTTGACACAATATTTCAGCGGCGCAACTGCCCGCCATCCTCAGGTGAGCTTGCTGATAGACAGTCTCGCTGGAACTGAGTTACCAGTGCAATCGGTGGCTCCTTTATACATCGAGGAAGGCCCATAGCGCGTGCGCAAGAAGTGACAGTGACTGCCCTCTGGCGCACAAGACGTACAGCGCTCCGGTGGTAGAGTCCGGCGAAGTCGATAATCGATGATAAGATTATTATTCAGATTTATGAAGTACCAACCGTTGTTTTTTTTAACATCTGATAACACCGGATTCCAGGATTTACTAAGAAGGTAGCCTTTGTCTCTGTTAATCAGATTGTCAGATAATCGAATTTCTATGGATTCCTTTAAGACACAGTCCCAGTAACGAGATGCTGAAGCAACCATGTGAGTTTCGTTATATAACATTCTATGTCCCTCATCGAGACAGTGCTCAGCTACCGCCGACTTCTCGGGCTGGAGCAAACGTGTGTGCCGTTGATGTTCAATACATCTGTCCTGAATGGTGCGGATAGTCTGACCAATATAAGTTTCCCCACATTGACAGGGAATCTTATATACCCCGGGCTTCCTCAGACCCAAATCATCCTTCACAGATCCAAGAAGTGCTCTCGTCTTTACTGGCGGACGAAAAACACTCTTAATGTCATGCTTTTTTAAAATTCTTCCTATCTTTGATGAAATACTCCCGGCAAAAGGTAGGAAAGCAACTGATTTATGGGTCTCATTTAATGGTTCAGGTGTAGGACCAAACTGTAAAGCACAGCGGATCTGCTTATCTGTGTAGCCATTCTGTTGAAACACAACTTATAGATGATCTAGTTCTTCCATCAAACTTTCTGCATCCGAAATGGCGTAAGCTCTTCTCGCTAATGTCCGAAGAACGCCAGTACGTTGGGCCGGAGGATGACAACTCGAGGCATGCAGATAGCGGTCCGTGTGCGTAGGTTTTCGATAAACGCTATGTCCCAGTTTCCCCATCATCTCTTCTGTAAACCAGAACATCAAGAAACGGAAGCTTCCCCTCCTTCTCGACTTCCATTGTGAACCTGATGTTGGGATGCATGCAATTAAAATGTTCCAAAAGGCGGTTGAGAGATTCTTCCCCATGAGGCCACACCATAAAAGTATCATCGACGTACCTCCAAAAACAAGTTGGCTTAAGAGCCGCCGTCTTCAAAGCCATATCTTCGAAATCCTCCATAAAAAGATTGGCTACTATGGGGGATAATGGACTCCACATAACAACACCGTCAGTTTGTTCGTGGGCTATGTCAGACTGGGCGCATAGAAGCGCAGTCAATAAGCAGTCTTCCAAATTTCAACGGCTGTCGCGGCCTTCTGTATCGCATAACATCAATCAAAGAACTGTTATTAATTTCACTGCCAAAGAATTGGATGACGCCATGCTATCGGTACTGGAAAAAGGGTTGACTTTGTCCCCACACCCAAAAATGTTCCACTTACTGATTTTATTTGTTCAGTCGAACAAGCAGTGTCAAACTACCTGTGGACCAGGTGGAGGCAAGAGGTTGCTCATACGTTGCGTCGGGCGCCGCCTCCACGGAGTAACAACTCTCCTCTTGAAAGGGCAGCAATTCGGTCCCTTAGAGAAGATCAAGATCTAATTATTTTACCAGCAGATAAAGGCAATGCCACAGTTCTTCTTTCCCGGGATGATTATCTACAAAAAATGGACTGTTTACTTGACGATTCAGCTTATCGCAGACTGCAAAAGGATCCAACTGAACGGATAAAACGTATGACGCTTTCACTTTTGAAGAAGAGCTCTTTATCTGACGACGTTCAAAAGAAACTTCATCCTGGTGCGGCTGTTCCTCCCAGGTTATATGATTTACCCAAGATACACAAGCAAGAAGTCCCTCTTTGTCCGATTGTAAGTAATGTCCGATTGTAAGTAATTTGGGCGCTCCTACTTATAACTTGGCGAAACATTTAGCATCTGTTCTTAGCCCACACGTGGGAAAATGTGAAAATCACATTCTGAACTCTATGGATTTTATACAACGTTTAAATTCATTACGCCTTAGTCCTTCTGATTTGCTCGTGAGTTTTGATGTAGTGTCGTTTACCCGGGTTCCTCTGGAAGACTCTCTGCAATTGATTGGTGAAAAGGTGGACAAAGAAACAGCTGAGCTTTGTCGTCATGTTCTCACATCGACGTACTTTTTATTTAATGACCAATTTTATGAACAAACTGACGGTGTTGCTATGTGGAGTCCATTATCCTCCATAGTAGCCAATCTTTTTATGGAGGATTTCGAAGATATGGCTTTGAAGACGGCGGCTCTTAAGCCAACTTGTTTTTGGAGGTACGTCGATGATACTTTTATGGTGTGGCCTCATGGGGAAGAATCTCTCAACCGCCTTTTGGAACATTTTAATTGCATGCATCCCAACATCAGGTTCACAATGGAAGTCGAGAAGGAGGGGAAGCTTCCGTTTCTTGATGTTCTGGTTTACAGAAGAGATGATGGGAAACTGGGACATAGCGTTTATCGAAAACCTACGCACACGGACCGCTATCTGCATGCCTCGAGTTGTCATCCTCCTGCCCAACGTACTGGCGTTCTTCGGACATTAGCGAGAAGAGCTTACGCCATTTCGGATGCAGAAAGTTTGATGGAAGAACTAGATCATCTAAAAGTTGTGTTTCAACAGAATGGCTACACAGATAAGCAGATCTGCTGTGCTTTACAGTTTGGTCCTTCACCTGAACCATTAAATGAGACCCATAAATCAGTTGCTTTCTTACCTTTTGCCGGGAGTATTTCATCAAAGATAGGAAGAATTTTAAAAAAGCATGACATTAAGAGTGTTTTTCGTCCGCCAGTAAAGACGAGAGCACTTCTTGGATCTGTGAAGGATGATTTGGGTCTGAGGAAGCCCGGGGTATATAAGATTCCCTGTCAATGTGGGGAAACTTATATTGGTCAGACTATCCGCACCATTCAGGACAGATGTATTGAACATCAACGGCACACACGTTTGCTCCAGCCCGAGAAGTCGGCGGTAGCTGAGCACTGTCTCGATGAGGGACATAGAATGTTATATAACGAAACTCACATGGTTGCTTCAGCATCTCGTTACTGGGACTGTGTCTTAAAGGAATCCATAGAAATTCGATTATCTGACAATCTGATTAACAGAGACAAAGGCTACCTTCTTAGTAAATCCTGGAATCCGGTGTTATCAGATGTTAAAAAAACAACGGTTGGTACTTCATAAATCTGAATAATAATCTTATCATCGATTATCAATTTCGCCGGACTCTACCACCGGAGCGCTGTACGTCTTGTGCGCCAGAGGGCAGTCACTGTCACTTCTTGCGCATGCGCTATGGGCCTTCCTCGATGTATAAAGGAGCCGCCGATTGCACTGGTAACTCAGTTCCGACGAGATTGTCTATCAGCAAGCTCACCTGAGGATGGCGGGCAGTTCCGCCGCTGAAATATTGTGTCAAGTTGACTTTAGTATCCGGCTGCAGACCCGAGAAGATTACATACACTTGACATGCTGTTTATTGAAATATTTGTATAGTCTGCAAACAAAACGAACTCTGCTTCTGGCCGTGTAACTGATGAGAGGTGACTAATGTGTGCAAGAAAAGGCAGCAAGTCCCAAAGGTGGATCCTTGTTGGATACCACATGTATTTTCTTCTTATTCTGATGATGACGGATGGCTTAATTCACTATTCCCTTGCACTGACACCCTTTTTCCCCTGTTAGTGAGGTATTACTGAAACCATTTTGCAGCAATGGCCATGACGCCATAGAATTCTGATTTATTTAAAAGGATGTTGTGGGTCACACAATTAAATGCCTTTGATAAATCACATAAAATATTTGCTGCAATAGAGTGAGTGAGATGCAAAAGCCACACAGCTGTATCTCCTGTGCCCCCACTATTCCATGAATTTAGTGTCAGTGTATTGTGCTCTATGGTACATATGCCTTGAATTAATGATGTGTGAAACTTGGGGGGTGGGTGGAGGACGACATGTGCCCATTGCATTGACCAACATTTAAACAGTACTGAGGAATGAGCTCAACTGAAGCACGGGATAAAACTCATCAGATGTGCTGAAAGATGTTTTATCTTACAAGGAGACCACATCCCCCCAGGGGGCCCACAGCTCTTTTGTGGGTATGTGTGTGGCGCGCACGGGGCCCCTAGCCGAAGCAGCCTTCTTTCCTGCCCCAGGCTGCCTCACTTTCCCTCCTGGTTCATGCCTTATCCCGAAGACGGGCATCCATTTCGAGTCAAGGTGGTTATATGTCCTAATTTTTCTCTTTCTTTGGTTTCTTCCTTTCCTAACCTTTGCTTCTGTCTTTCGCTCCCTGCTGTAATTTTCTAGCCTTCCTCTCCTCCTCATTTAGTCTCTGCTTCGGTGTTTGAAACACTTTTCTTTCTCTTCACTTCCTTTATTCTTCTCCTTTCCTCCCTGTGCATGTCTGAAGGCTGACACACGCATTATCATACGGTACAGGTGACGGGGTAATGTGTAATTCCCTGCCCCGGGTAGACAAATAGGGCACGTACGTACCCCCTGGTAAAGGCCAGGCCAAGAGAGGGGTGATTACCCAAGCTGGTACCTTTCGAACGTGCCGATTGGTTCCTCCGTCCGGTCTCGGGAGGTGTGACCTGAGGTGTAAACAATCACCTAAGGCGGGTAAGACCTCAGAGAGGGCCCTCACTAGGGAGGAGCGCGCCACCGGAGACGCCGGTAATCATGGGGGACACTTCCGCAATGACTTCCTTCTCTTCTACTGTGACTTTGACACAAAAACGAAAGACCGATTCACCTCAGTGTAAGAAAACTTTGCCTAATCTTCCCAAATTTCTGCTTGTTTCTCAAACTGACAGTCAAGATTTCTCTTCTGTTATTCCTTTCGTAATTCAGAAGGGTGTTGATGGGATTGCTGGCCCTGTGAAGACCTGTTCCCGGCAGTGCAATGGAACATTGTTGCTGGAAGCAGACAGTGCTTTCCAGGCGCAAAAACTGATAAGGACTATGCTGCTACACACGTTTCCTGTCGAAGTAGAAGCGCATTGCACGCTCAACTCATCATGTGGGGTAGTTTTTACAAGATCCCTTGATGGGTTGTCAGACGAAGAGATCCAAAACTACCCGTCAAAGGTCAAAGCAGGATATGAAATTATCTCCGTTCACCCTTATGTACCCAACCCTAAACGCTGTTTCCAATGCAACAGATTCAGTCCCACCCGTCAATCTTGTCCCAATACAGCAAAATGTGTCACTTATGGTAGGGACGCCCATGAGGGTGACTGCCCACCTCCGTTTCCTCACTGCCTTAATTGCATTGGTGACCATGCTGCTTCCTCTAGGGACTGCCCTGTTTATAAAGACGAAAAGGTCATTCAGCAAATTCGGGTCACGGAAAAGGTCTCAACATCTGCTGCTTGAAAGTTATTAGCGAGTCGGAAGCCTACTTTCCTTCCATCGGGCACATACAGTAAGGTCCTCACCTCCACCCAACCTACTAAGGATGCAGGTACGCAGAAGATTGCCCATTCCACGTACCTGCTTCCTCCTGCTGCTTCTAAAGTTCAGTCTTCGTCAACCTCTAATAAACCGCAGGCACCTGAACAAGATGCACGGAACCCGTCCGTGAAGATTTTCTCTGTACTCAGGCTTCTCAACTGTCTACTACCTCTTCTCACTGTCACTCTTCCAAAAGAGCCAATAAAAAAAGAGTTCCTCTCCTTCCTCGCCGAGGCATGACTCATCCGTCACGCCGCCCAACAGTAGCTGGCCCCGGTCATCTTCTGTCTCGCACACTACTGTTAGCCGGGCAACCGGTGTTTTACTGGCGAAGGATGCTGCCCCTACCGATCAACTCGGGAAGGCGGCAGAAATTCCAGTCGCACTGATGGAACAAGATTTTCTACCAATGGATTGCGATAGCAGTGCTCCCTCGAAGTCCGGCCCTCCGCGGCTGTCGGGGTGACACTCTTTTGCCTAGTTCTTCTCTTTTCTCCCCTTATTCCTATCATGGCGCTTCTTCAGTGGAATATTAGAGGCATTCGCTCCAATCGTGAAGAATTAAAATTACTCCTTCGATTGCACTGTCCGCTCATAGTTAGCCTCCAAGAAACAAAGTTACGCCCGCAGGATCGCATAGCCTTCCCTCAATATACCTCTGTGCATTATGACCTACCTCCTGTGGAAGGTATTCCAGCCAATTGAAGGGTTATGTTGCTCATTCGGGACAACATCTATTCCCCTCCCATCTCTCTCAACACTCACATACAGGCAGTTGCCATCCGCATTACTCTCCCTACCCTTTCCTTCTCTCTCTGCAATATCTATACCCGTCATCGTCTGCCTTTACTAGAGCAGATGTGCTGCAACTTGCTGCCAGCTTCCTCCACCTTTTGTTTTGCTTGGCGACTTCTACGTCCACCTTCCACTATGGGGTTCTCCAGAATCTTGCCCAGAGGCTTCCTTCTAGCACACCTCTTCAAACATCCTCAGTCTTGTCTGCCTAAACACCGGTTCACCAACATTGCTTTCAGACACAACACACACCTATTCCCACTTGGACCTCGTGCTATGCACTCCTCAGCTAGCGCATCAGTTAGTGTTATGCTCTTTCTGATATGTACTTGAGTGACCATTTCTCTTGTGTAATCCACCTACTGCATCATACCCCATCTCCGCATTTCACCACCTGGAACATCTCGAAAGCCGACTGAGGGCTGTATTCTTCCATGGCGGTTTTCCACGACCAGCATTTCCCCAGCTTCGATAGTCAGGTCCAGTACCTCACAGAGGTTATTCTCACTGCTGCCGAACATTCCATACCTCGTATTTCCTCTTCTCCATGCCCTGTCCCAGTCGCCTGGTGGACTGCAGCATGCAACAATGCTATTAGAGCCGGGCGATGTGCTCAACACACCTTTTAATGCCACCCAACGATGGAGAATTCCATCCATTACAAACAACTGTGAGCACAATGCCATTGTGTTATAAAAGAAAGCAAAAAAGCCTGTTGGGCTGCCTTCACTAGTTATTTTAACAAATACACTCCTTCCTTGGCTGTCTAGGGTAGCCTGCGCCGGTCATCTGGCACTAAGGTCCACTCCCCCATTTCAGGCCTGACAGTAGCGAACACAGTCCTTGTGGATCCCGTGGACGTATCCAATGCCTTAGGCCGATCTTTTGTGGAGGTTTTGAGCTCTGCTCATTACCACCCTACCACGAGGCACGGCCACCTTCTTTCCAATAATTAAATCGTGAAAGTTACAATGACACCTTCACTGTGCAGGAACTAGATCGTGCTCTCGCCATTTTCCGCTCCTCTGCTCCAGGGCCCGATGCCATACATATTGAGATGTTGAAGAACCTTTCTCCTGTGGGTAAATGTTTCCTTCTCTGCACCTATAATCGCATATGGACTGAAGGTCAGGTCCCACAAGTTGGCGTGAGGCCATTGTTGTCCCCATCCCAAACCAGGGAAGGACAAACATCTTTCTTCCAGTTATCGCCCCATTTCTCTTACCAGCTGTGTCTGTCAGGTGATGGAATGCATGGTTAACGCTCGTTTGGTTTGGGTCCTTGAATCCCGACGCCTTCTTACCAATGTCCAGAGCGGTTGTCGGCGGCACCGCTCTGCAGTTGACCATCTCGTCACCTTGTCAACTTCTATTATGAATAACTTTTTAAGAAAGCACCAGACGGTGGCTGTTTTCTTAGATTTGAAGGCCTAAGACACCTGTTGGAAGGTTGAAGTTGTTCTCACTAGCACCTACAGGAGACATTGCGCGATTTTCGTTAGGGAATAAAACTTCATTTTCGCACTTCGAAGTGCGGCAGTCGGAGGTGATGGTTGTATTTGTTGTGTGCCTGTGTAATGGCGTGAGTGTTCTATTTTCTGAAGAAGGCCATGGCCGATAGCTGAATGTGTTGTATGTGTGTGTCTTTTGTATGTGCCTGTCGCAGGTGAGTTGTAAACTGTCCTCACTATATTATTATTTTTGTAAATTCTTCAGTTACGTTCTATTGCGTGTGATTCTACAGAACTTCCAAGTGAATCAATTTCATTAACAGCAATTGTAATAATAATTTAAACAAAAGATAACGTACATGGAGTTTATACACAACAGAGATTACATATTGCTTTAAAAAAGAAAAGGTAAAGCAGTCAACGATCCGAAGATTGGTTTGAATACCACAGTGCTTTACTAGGCATGATCCTATTTGGTGGTGGTATGTCGTTGCCTTCATCCAACCTTTGAACTGACTTACCCAGCCAGTTATAGGGGGACCTACAGTTTAACGTGGGTTCCGAACCACAGTGCTACTCGGTATTTTTCACATGAGCAGTACTGCCAGAGGTGAAAAAAGTGGAAAGTGACAGATCCTAGAAACTGGCGGGGATTGAAACTGTGACCTTTGGATTTGTAGTCTGGCACTCTACCACTGTGCAACCTAGGGGCACCCACATATTGGTTTATTCTGTGGACTTTCTGTGCCTTCTCCTAGCATCCATTGTGCAATGACTAACTGCTCATCATATCTGCAACAAAGACAGATTCTCGCAGTAGCTATTACAATGATAGGCCGCTCGTGTGCAAATTAAAGCCTCGATAAACTCCAGTCGCTCATGAAGGAGAATGTACTTATTTTGTAGCACTAAAATATCCATCCTTAAAAAGCACAGAAACATTAAACTTCTAAAACATGTAGTTATGCACACACAGTAGAAAACATCTTTAATAGAAGCAACCACACCGCATGAATACGAAGAAAGGCACACACCTTATGGGTCCCCGAGCCATTACAGCCTTCTTTTCTATTTTCTCTGGCTGCATTAATTTTCACGGCTCCCTTCTTAATACCTTCCCACCCATTCTCCTCTCTAGGTGTTTCCCTTTAAGGTGGCTCGACTATACCTATTGCACCGGTTGTGGTCTTCGTGATTTTGCTCTGTTTGACATTCCCCCCGTTTTGGTCTGGTTCGGTCCCCCTTGTGGTTTGACCTTTATAAATAAATTCCAGTTGTGTGAGCCAGTTAGGGAAGAACTCCGTAACTAGCCTCGACGGTGTGAATCCCCCTCCCTTCCTTGCCATAGCCCCCTACCTCTGCTAGGTTACCAGTGGTACGTGTGTGTGCGTGCGTGTGCGCGAGGGGGGGGGGTTGAGCCCCACTGACAACACAGGACTCACACTGATGGTATCTAAGCTATAACCACAGCCTGCAGGGCAAGGAGTTTATGCTTGTACTTGTGGTGCATCAGGACTCAGGCAATGGCCATCGTGCCAGGTGGCCTTTGCTGTGGCTGGGTGGCACCCATGGGAAGGGCCCTTGATTGAAGCAGGTGGTACTACCAGTGTGGACAATTTGCACCATGAAACTGGTGGAACTACAAAATGGTTGTGCTATGGCTGTCTCTGAAGGCAGGAACTCTACTTTAAATACTGCTGCCTTTGACAAGAGGACCTTCCCCTCCCTGCCTGCCCCATGGGAGGAAGGCCAGGCTCATTGGCTTAGAGTGAAATCCTTCCCACACTACCTGGTATGCACCAGGACAGGAGGAGGGACATTCACCACCATCAAGCCATTGTTCTTTGTTGAAAACATCAGTGACAAGTTTGGAGGAGGTGAATAAATTAGCAAGATGCGTTCTGGTTCCCTGCTCAGTAAAACAGTCTCTACTGCCCAGTCTGCAGCTCTGTGTGCCTGCGAGCAACTTGGCAACATCTCAGTGTTCGTAACCCCTCATCAGTTGTTAAATGTGGTTCAGGGAGTTATTTTCCATTGTGACCTCCTCCTCGAAATTGATGAGGAACACCGGACCAATCTGTAATGGCAAGGTGTTCGTTTTGTTTGCGTCATGCAGAGAGGCTCTAAGGACAATCGTGTTGATACCAATGCCTTTGTCTTGGACTTTGAGGGGGATGCTCTCCCAGAGCAGGTTAAGCTCATGATTTATCAATGTGATGTGAAACCTTACAGCCCTCGTCCCACAAGTTGTTTCGGGTGTATGCAGTTTGGGCGCATGTCTTGCCGTTTTACAGCAGTCCCTCTATGTGGTGTATGCGGATGCCCACTTAATGAGGGGAGCCCCTGTTTCCCACTCTCTGTGTGTGTAAATTGCCAGCAAAATCGTTCTTCACACTCGCCAGACTGCCCAGTGTACAAAAAAGAAAATACCCTCCCTCCTTGTACCTCCCTCCTCCCTTCCCTTTCCAGCCAGAGAAGTGCTGCCACTTCTCAGGGACCCTCCTCCTGGTGTTCACCAGATCAGAGGCCTTCCACAACAAGTCGGCCACTAGACTCGCAGTCTTTGAGTACCAAGGTCACCTGTTCATTGTTTTTGTTATTCCCAGACATCACTGTCTCTCTCTCTCTCTCTCTGGGATCTGCCTACGCCGTCGTGCGGGAGTGCGGGATAGAAAGAGAAGAAGAAACGTAAACAACACTCGCAGGACAAGGCCCCTCCTCTGCCACCTGAGATATCAACCTTGTCCTCACAACCAACACAACATTCTGAACTTGTTTTTGATCCAATGTTTATGGATGTTGTCTGAAGGTCAATCCATTTTAAGTGGTCCAATGAGAGTTTCTTGACCATTTTTAAATATTTTGATTTTTTAAATGTTTATAAAGTTTAAAGCAGTTTCTAAATTTTTTTTCACCTTGCACCATTACTGAATGGTGGCCATTTTTGTCAGCACGTGACCATTTATCAGTTGGAGACATTAGTGATAATTTGCATATCTCTGCACCAGTTTATGTTACAGCATTGCAATTAACATGGTTGTTTTTAGAAAAGTGTCCACTACAAAGGTGTTTATTAAGCAAACTACCCTAAATTCAAACATAACCAGTCAAAATGGCCTCAAAAGTTTTATATCAAAATTTTTGAAAATCCACTTTTTAGCCCCAAAAATAACAACCAAGGAGTGATTTATCAGAATACTTTTTTTTCCTAGTTAGGTATCATAAACCAATAGCCTTATATTGAGTAAAAACACTTACAAATGGTATCTTAATTTTTTTATCAATTTTTGAAATTTGAAAATTTTCATTTTTTGTAAAGTTTGGTGGGATTGAATACAATAATCTGATTTTTGCACAATTTGTACAGCGAAGTACTGTAAAAATTTCAACATTTTGACTGTGAACAGAGATGTGAATTTTTGAAAATGAGGTTGGCTGGTTGGTTGGGGTTTTAAAGGGGCCAAACTAGGTTACTATGGTCATCAGTCCCTTTTGAAAATGAGGAAAATTCACATTAGCTACAACTCATCTTATGACTGTTACATAATTCATGTGTTATATAGGTGGGAAGTAATAAATTATTGCTGAAGTGAAGGTACTGAATTATAAACAAAAACCATTACTGAAATAAACATTTATATTATCTTGACAGATTTAAAATAGATATTTTCAATTAATGTTCTTGTGATGTGGGATGCAGTTCTTTTTTAATGATGATGAAAACAAAATTTGGCTGGCTGCAACGATAGCAAATGAGTTGTTATTAACAAAAGGATAAATGACTATTGCCATTAAATTTAAATGAACTACATGTAAGTACACCCTAAAAGCAAAATTGGAAGGTCAAAATTTTGACTTTCACCATAAATTATGTATTTTGGCCACCTCAAGAACACACTCTGTATGCATTTGTTTATATCATTGTATTGTCATACTGATGATTACGAGTGAAAATTCAATGATCTTAACTACAAAGAATTATTAGGTTTAATCGGCTGTAACGCTAACAGCTATGCTGAATGATGGATTTGTGCTATAAATGCCCTTGTAATTGTTAAACGAATATGAGGAGGAAGTGCCTGACAGTGTTACCATCAAACAGTGGGGACAAATGACAGGGCAGGAATCATAACTGTGGTTAAATGTCAGGAAGAGTACTTTGAATCTTTAATTCATGATTTGTAAATTTGAAGTCGCCAATCTGTTTCAAAATCAAAAGAAAATTTTTGAAGGACAAATAGCAACAGTTTCATGAAACTGAATGTGTATTCCTTGCTGACTTGGCAGAAAACTATATTTTCTGTTTGTGATGAGATACAAGTATGCCTCTGGGTCAATGACATTGTAACAAAGCATCCTTTTGTACTGTACTTCAAAAATGAGAAGGATGAAGTTTTAGGTTCTTCAGATTGCATTCTAAGTGACCAATTGGTGCACAAAACTTCAGCTGTCCATGTTTCAAAAGTATATTATAAATTACATAAAAGAAAAGTTGGTTAAGGTTGAGAAACTCATATACTCTTCAGATGGAAATGGTGGTCAATATAAGAACAAAATTATTTTTAAAATCTTCGACAGAACGAAGTAGAATTTGGGTTGGAGGCCAAAGGGCACTTTCTGCCTCTTGCCATGCTAAAAGTGCGTCATTGGAGTATGAGTTGCTCTCAAACAAGAAGTGAATAAAGCCAGCCTACAAAGAACTACCACGGACCAAATTCTTACAATACAGGACATGTACATCTCTTGCAAGAACAATATTAAGGGCATCACCCATTAATGAAGATGTAGCTCTTTAAATAAAAACATTTTAAACCAGATTTGAAAACTGTGTAGCAATAAAAGGAACAAGGTAAGTCCACAAATTCCTTGACATTTGAGAAAATTTAGGTTGATACTATGAAACATCAACTGACACTGTGTCAGTTAAATTACATCTGTGTTTAACATTGGATGACATAGTGGCATGTGAATTTAAGCCCGATACCTCATTCCTCATAACCCTCACCATCTTTATCCTAATTAACTACTTTTCCTTTGAGGGGAAAGTTTACCTTCAAATCTTTGGCACAGCCATTGGCACCCTCCTGTGCCAACCTGTTTATGGGCCATCTGGAGGAATCTTTTCTAGCATCTCAAAACCCGAAACCTCTGGCCTCCCCTCAGGGGCTCAGCATTAATTTGCTGAGTATGGGCTTGGCGAACCCGGGGTCCTGAGCTGTGGGCTGTGTCGCGCCAACAGTCCGCTACACCGTAAGCTCTGTGCGTGCTTCAACGACTATCGTTCGGCGCGACGGTGAAACGTTGGACGTTTCAGAGCCCGGGGATCTTGGCTTAATCGCCCGGGTCGCGAGGACGGTACAAACCTCTATAAAAAAAAAAAACCTCAATCTCAAGGTGTGCTACGTGCCGAGGAGATGCATGGCTGTTGAGGTAGAACAGTCATTAGCGAGCAACCTCTGAGGAACCTGCCGCACCTCAGTTGTATAAGGCTTACCCAGGCAAGCGAGGCTCTGCCTGGGTGGACTCTTATTTCCCTAGCTGCTCGTGGGACCACGATGAAAAGGACCCAAAGTAACGCTGGTGGGCGTTTAACCACCGTCTCTAAGAGAGGAAAGGTTGATTACAATGCTGAGAAATATGACCCTCAGTCATTCCCTGCCTTGGCAACGCCATGGGAGGAACGTAGGGCAAGAAATAGAGGTGAGGCCTATGCCCCCCCATACTTAGTATGTTCCCGGACTGACGGTGAGTCGTTCACCAACACAAAGCCCCTGTTTTTTGTTGAACACGTTGAGGATAAATTCGGCGAGGTGGAAGGCATGTCAAAGATGCAATCCGGCTCTGTCCTTATTACGTCATCCCCAGCACAGTCACGAGCACTGCTTGCCTGTGACAAGCTGGGTGAAGTTCCCATGACGATCACTCCTCATAAGAGCCTCAACATGATACAGGGTATTATCTTCCATAAAGATCTTCTGTTGCAGACCGATGACGAGCTACGTAAGAACTTGGAGCGGAGAGGAGTTCATTTTATACGGTGAGTGCATAGGGGTCCGAGGGACAACAGGGTCGCTACCGGCGCATTCATCTTGGCCTTCGAGGGCGACACGTTGCCTGAGAAGGTCAAGGTGATGATTTATCGGATTGACGTGAAGCCCTACGTTCCTCCCCCTATGCGCTGTTTTAAGTGCTGGAGGTTTGGGCACATGTCCTCCAGGTGCACTGCCAACTCCACCTGTCGAGAGTATGGACATGCGGAACACCCTAACGTCCCTTGTGCACCTCCTCCACTTTGTGTGAACTGTGGACAACACCACTCCCCTTGCTCGCCCACCTGCTCTGTTCTGCATAGAGAGAGGAAGATCATGGAATATAAAACCATGGATAGGCTGTCTTACTCGGAGGCAAAGAGGAAGTACGAGAAATTGCATCCCATCAGCATGAAGACATCCTTTGCTGCAGCCGCGTCTTCATCTATAGAATTACCATGTGTATAGTCGGTCCTAGTGGGCTCTCAGGCCCAACCATCCACCTCTGCCCCCCCCTAACTACCGGGGGCACCTCAAATTCCACCGCCCCCAAAGACCCTGCTTTGGGAGCAGTAACCACCAAACCAAAGGGGACATTGGTCCCCACCCCAGAGCCAGAGCCACAACAGCCTGCTCCGGCTCCTTGCGCTAGGAAGGGGTCGCTTGGATCCCTTCCCTCTAAGATTTCTCCCGCTGAATCAGCGGATGCCAGTGGATGGCAGAAAGTACTGCCAGCTGGTCGTAGGGCTGCACGCCGCTCCTCAGTCCTGGGGATTGAGCTGGCAGCGCCCTCCCAGCATGAGAAACCTAAAGAGAAGCGCGAAACCAAGAAGGAGGTCAAGAAACCGCCCAAGGAGAAGGATACCCCGGTGGCAACCTTGCCACCACCCCCCTCCATCTCTTCTTCTGAGGACGAGATAGAGATCCTCGCGTCCCCCAAAGACTTGGCAATTGCCGAGTCTGTGGACGCCATGGACGTTGAGGCTCTGCCTCAGAAATCGGCGACGGCAGAAGATACTGCGGCCCCTACTGCACCGCCAAATTCAGCATGCCCCAGCGACCGGTAGGCTCTCTGATCTTCCAGTGGAACTGTGGCGCCTTTTTCCGCCATCTGCCGGAGTTACAGCACTTGTTGTGCCGCTTCCCAGCATTTTTGTGTAGCCCTGCAGGAAACCTGGTTTCCTGCTAATAGGACTCCAGCCCTTCGTGGGTATCGGGGCTATTACAAAAATCATCTCGTATATGACAGGGTCTCTGGAGGTGTCTGTATCTACGTCCTTGCCACTGTCCCCAGTGCCGCTGTGCCTCTACACACGACTCTTGAGGCGGTGGCTGTTCGAATCCGGGCCATGCAGGAACTGACGATCTGTTCACTTTACCTTCCTCCAAATGAGATGATTTCATTTCCTGACCTTGCTACCCTGGTGGCACAACTTCCCCCACCATTTCTGATTCTGGGGGACTTCAATGCTCACCATCCCTTGTGGGGTGGAGTGCAGACAACAGCCTGCGGTAGGGACATAGAGACGCTCTTATCGCAGCAAGACGTCTGCCTGTTAAACACTGGTGCACCCACGCATTTTTGCGTGGCACGAGGCACATAATCGGCAATAGATCTCTCCGTTTGTACCCCGAGCCTGCTCCCGCATTTCCAGTGGAGGGTCCATGATGACCTTTGCAACAGCGACCATTTTCCTGTCCTCATGTCGCTCCTGGATTTTCAACCTCCAGGCTGCCCATCTCGATGGTCTCTCCGTCGAGCTGATTGGCAACGCGACACATCAGTTGCTACGGTTCCTGTTCCACTGCCAGCTGACATGGACATGCCGATTCACCAGGTAACCAGCACTATAGTTTCAGCCGCTGAGTCAATCATTCCCACCATTTCTGGCTCCCCACGGTGTAAGTCTGTGTCCTGGTGGACGCCGGAAATCGCTGAGGCCATTCGGGATCATCGTCGGGCGCTCCAGCGCCATCGTCGACACCCCACCTTAGAAAACCTAATAGCGTTTAAACGGCTCCGGGCCCGGGCTCGACAGGGTAAACGGGACTGTTGGGAGACGTACGTCGCCAGCATCGGCCGTCGCGTCTCTGCATCTCGGGTATGGTCCCAGGTTAGGCGCCTATTTGGGTATCGTCCAACGACAGCGATTCCCAGCCTACTCATCCAGGGTACCCTATGCACCGACCCAACTTCCATTGCAGAACACATGGCTGAGCATTATGCTCGGACCTCTGCAACATCCGAATACAATGTCGACTTCCGTGCACTGAAGGAGCGAGTTGAACGGCGACGGCTGTCCTTTGACATGGGTAGAGCTGAATTGTACAACTCCGCTTTCAGTCAATGGGAATTCGACACTGCCCTTGCCGCATGCCCCGATACCTCTCCAGGGCCGGACAGCATCCACAGCCAGTTCATCCGCCACCTTTCCGTGGAGTTTAAACACCAGCTTCTCGCCCTATGTAACCGGTTATGGGTGGAGGGGGCTTTCCTGTCACAATGGCGAGAAAGCATCGTTATTCCGGTGATCAAACCTGGTGCTGATCCACGGGTGGCTGATAGTTACCGCCCAATCAGCCTCACCAACGTTCTGTGCAAACTATTTGAACGTATGGTGAGCCGGCGGCTTATGTGGCTACTTGAACATAGAGGTCTGTTGTCCCCGCAACAGGGCAGTTTCCGCCACGGCCGCTCCACTGTTGATAACTTAGTGGCCCTGGAGTCTGCCATTCGTACGGCATTTAGCAGGCGTGAGCATCTTGTTGCCGTCTTTTTCGACCTCAGAAAGGCGTACGACACCACTTGGCGCTACCACATCCTGGCTACACTGCACGCTTGGGGCTTGAGAGGCCCGCTTTTTATTCAAAACTTTCTTTCTTTCCGATCCTTTCGGGTACGGGTTGGTACTTCCCTCAGCTCCTCTCGCGTCCAGGAGAACGGTGTCCCACAGGGCTCTGTACTTCGTGTACCCTTATTTTTAATTGCCATCAATGGACTTGCTGAGGCAGTGGGGACATCTGTTTCTTCCTCTTTGTTCGCTGATGACTTCTGCCTCTATTTCAGCTCAGCTAGCATTGGGGTAGCTGAAAGGCGTCTACAGGGAGCCATTCGAAAGGCGCAGTCATGGGCCTCAACCCATGGGTTTCAGTTTTCTCCAGCGAAAACCCGGGTTATGCACTTCTTCCGCCGTCGAGCTGTCCATTTGGACCCAGAGCTATATTTATATGATGAACTTTCTTCGTGTCGAAGAGACTCACCGATTTCTTGGCATGCTCTTCGACAACTGGCTCACTTGGGTGCCTCATCTTCGCCAGCTCAAGCAGAAGTGCGCGAGGTACCTCAATATCCTCCGCTGCCTCAGCCACACTAGTTGGGGAGCCGCCCGTACGAGTCTTTTGCAGCTCTACAGGGCGCTGATTCAATCGCGCTTAGATTACGGGAGCTTTGTGTATGGTTCAGCAGCCCCATCTGCATTGCAGGCCTTGGACCCAGTACTCCACAGTGGCGTCCGTTTAGCGACAGGGGCCTTTCAGACAAGTCCAGTGGCAAGCTTACTTGCTGAAGCTGGAGTCCTTCCCCTGCGATTTCGGTGGCGGCAGCTGTTGGCCTCCTATGCTGCCCATGTTCATGCGATACCGCACCATCCGAATCGCAGGCTTCTTTTCCAACTGCTGCACTTCCATCTCCACAACAACGACCGAGGTCGGGTCTTCCGATCGCGGTCCGTGTTCGTTCCGTCCTGTCGTCTCTTGAGTCCCTTCCTATCCCTCCTGCTTCTCACTGGCCTTACCGCATTGCTCCTTGGTCACTTTCACGTCCACAGCTTCGGCTGGACTTGGCGCATGTCTCGAAAGCATCTGTAGCGCCACTGAGTCTCCGTCGCCAGTTTCAGGCGGTTTGAGTCGTTCTGTGGCGCCGAAGTTGTGTACACGGATGGTTCTGTGGTTGACGGCCGTACTGGCTATGCATACGTCCATGGTGAGCATATCGAGCAGCATTCACTGCCCTGTGGAAATAGCGTGTTCACTGCAGAACTGGTTGCTATCTATCGGGCACTTGAGCACCTCAGAGGGTGCCCTGGGGAGTCTCTCGTCATCTGTTCCGACTCCCTTAGTGGCTTGCAAGCCCTCGCCCAATGTTTCCCGAAACACCCTTTAGTGCAATCCATACAGGAGTCTGTTTCCAGGCTTGTTCGGTCTGGTCGCTCGGTGGTCTTTGTTTGGACCCCAGGCCACATCGGCATTCCTGGAAATGAACGTGTGGATCAGCTGGCTAAGCAGGCTACTTCCTCCGGTCCATTGGCTATTGGTCTTCCGGAGAGCGATCTCCGACTGGAGTTCCGTCAGAGGATCCTTGGCCTGTGGGATTCAGAGTGGGCTGACTCCGCTCAACCCAACAAGCTTCAAGCAGTGAAGCTCTCTACGGTTGCATGGAAGTCCTCACTGCGTTCGTGTCGTAGGGAATCGGTTGTTCTCTGTCGCCTACGAATCGGCCACACATGGCTGACGCATGGCCACCTTCTTCGGCGGGAGGATGCACCACAGTGTGACTGTGGTGCCCCCTTGACAGTGATCCACATTCTGGTGGACTGTCCACTTTTAGTTGCCTTGCGCCAATCTTTTAATCTACCAGATGTGCTTTCTTTTGTGTTAGGAGACGATGCTGCTATGGTCGAACGTGTTTTACATTTTATTCGCTCTGCTGGTTTTTATCATGTGATTTAATAGTGGGTCCCTAAACCTGATATTTCAGGCACCTGCCATTTCACCGGTTTTAATCTGTTTTTACTTTCATCCTGTCAGTCCCATGGATGACTGGCATTTTAGTGTGTGCAGAATGGCTGGCTCATCCTATATTATTTCTGTGATCGGCCAGCCACAATCCTCTGCTGTGCTCTTTTAGTGTTATTGTCTCTTTGGTCCATTGCTTTACTGATTTTTACCTTTAAATGTTGTCTTCGCATGTATTCTCACCTTGAACGTCTCATGCATTAGACGTGGCATATTCTTACGTGCTCACTTAGCTAGGAACAGGGGACTGATGACCTAGCTGTTTAGTCCCCTTAGAACATCCAACAACAACAACAACCTCTTGCCTGGTTCAAGTTTATTGATGACGTTTTCATGATCCCTGAATGTCAACCTCCACCTCACTTATGGCTCCATCCACACTTCTTTCCATATTAAAACTACCAAACACTAACAGTACCTACACTTCAGCAGTTGCCATCCCTTCTACATCAAAAAATCCCTCCCTTACAGCCTAGCACCCATGGACGGTGTATCTGCAGTGGCAAGAACTCCCTTTCTCAATATGCTGAGGGTTTCACAAAGGCCTTCAGACAGAAACTACCCCGCAGACCTAGTCCGCAAACAGGTCTGTGCCACATTCCCACACATCCCAAATCCTCCCTCTACCACCAGTAATCATCGACAAAAGAGTGCTCCCCTTGTCGCCCAGAACTACCCTTGACTCTAACAAAAATTGTGTCCTTCGCCATGATTTTGATTTTCTGTCCTCATGTCCAGAAATGATATCCTGCCCAAGATCCTTCCCACCCCTCCTAAAGTGGTGTTCCGGCACCCTCCCAACCTCTATAACATCCTAGTGCATCCTTATGGTACCCCGAAACCCAGCCCACTGCCACAGGGATCATATACCTGTGGAAGACCCCACTGCAAGACCTGCCCAATCCATCCGCCCAGCACTTCCTATTCCAGTCCTGTCACAGGCTTATCCTACCCTATCAGAGGCCGGGCTGCCTGTGAAAGCAGCCATGTAATTTACCAACTTTGCTGTGCAGCTTTCTATATTGGCATGACCACTAACCAAGCTGCCCATTAGGATGAATGGTAACTGCCAAACTGTTGCCAAAAACGAGGTGGACTACCCTGTGGCACAGCATGCAGCAGAGCATATGCTTTATTTCAATGGCTGCTTCACAACCCGGGCCATCTTAATCATCCGACCCACCACCAGCTGTTCTGAAATGCACAGATGCCAGATCACCAGCGTGACGCAACCTTCCTATCCTCCATCCCCTATTTCCACACCACGGAGCATTATTCCAAGTGTGGCAGCCAGAGATGACGGTCTTGTGACTGTGTGATTGAATGTTCCTATTTCTGAAGAAGGCCATGGCTGATAGCTGAAAGTGTTGTATGTGTGTGTGTCCTTTTTATGTGCCTGTGTCAGCTTATCGTAATGTCTTTGTGGTGAGTTGTAAACTGCCCTACTGTGTTGTTAATTCCAACCTGAACTTTTCATTATTATGTAGTGGCAAATGTGTATGATGGACAATGGTGACTTGCAGACGTTGAAAGAATGTGGACAACAATGATGTCTTTATGCATTTTTACCACCTGCTGTGTCAAGAACATAATTAACACTGCAATGGTCGCATCACTAGGTGGAACATTGATGGTCGCATTATCTGAGAGATACAGGATCAACATTGCACTGTTAGGTTTAATTAACCTCAGATTTTGCAGTTACGAAGTTAACAAAATGAGGGGAAAACTTGTAAGTATTATAAAAGTAGCAACGGAACGTTTATTTTATGAAAATTAATCATATAATATTTAGATCTGCTGATGCGCAGGTTATGCGACCATTCTAGTGTTAAAAAATGTAGTAGGGTCATTCCATGCCAAGTGGTCTAGAGGCTCCCACATGACCCTCATGGATTTTGATGAAATTTTGTATGAACATTCACACATGTTCTCAATGAACACTGGTAAAGTTTCAGTTTCAGAAATTCAATACTTCCGGAGATACAGTCACATGTTTAAGACCATAGCACAGCTCCCAATAGTGCTTCCTTGAGTTTTCAGCAACTTTGAGATGATATATCTCTGCGAGTATTTGCATGAAAGAAACAAAACTTGGCCGTCTAATACAACTTTTAGAGCTCTTTAAAGTAAAATCTTAAGAACAGGATTTCTGAGCAATTTTCATATAGATAATTTGGGGCAAAGTTGGGCGAAAAAATTACTGGTTAAAAAAAGTGCGAACTTTAGTTTTTATATCTCCGGAAGTAATTGTGGGATGTAGATGAAACTTTGCACACTATAACTCACCAACACAAGGTCTTAAAATATAAAGTTTCATTCTCCTATTGCTTTCCATTATTTCACAAATCTAGGGTAAACTTGACGATTTTTCAAAAAGTGCTAAAAATGGGTATTTTTAGTCAAATTTTTCAAAAAAGTATTTCTCCAAATTCCTTTAAACTATGCTCATTAGAAAGAGAATATTCTGAACTATCTAGAAAAGTGGATTTGGTTTTGCAATGCAAGCATATAAGGCCCTAAAAAGTAGCATCACCATAGAGGCGTTCTGGAAGTTTGAACCCATTTTTCTGTCACACAAATTATACCTGAAATCTTTTATTACGTCTAATAAATGTTTGTCAATGCCTGAGATAAGTGAAATAAGAATTCCTGATGAATAGGACGTAGCTTAAGTCCGAATAGAAAAAAATAAAAGTAGAAACAATATTATTTCTTATTTTTATTTATTTGAGATACATATTCCATAGATCCAGTATGGCGTGAATACGCATGGATGTGGAATGAGTCAAATTTATATACAATATGTATATTATACAATATAACCAATTAAGACATGTTATACATGGGATTGGAATAATTAAAAGTGGATATGAAAAAAAAAAAACCACAATTGTCACCCCCCCCCCCCCCAACTCTCTCTCTCTCTCTCTCTCTCTCTCTCTCTCTCTCTCTCTCTCTCTCTCTCTCTCTCTCTCTCTCTCACACACACACACACACACACACACACACACACACACACACACACACACACACAAAATTGTAATTTAGATTGGATGTAAATTGTAAAATTTATTTGCACAATCATTATCTAATTATTAGTAGCATTTTTAATGAACACCGCCAGCTTACTGAAGGAAAATAAGTATATAAATGAGTTGTTGTGGTTTAACCACTGCTAGTTTCATTTCACCTGAGAAAACCAGCATCTCCATCACCATAGGGTCCACGCTCGAGCATCAACAGCTATGGGTGAGTTTCTTTACACAGGTTTCCAAGCCTGACAGTAAAATTATTTAAGTGCCCTGGGTAAAATTAGAAGCCGCTCTTAGGTTGCCGGCCAAGACGAATTTACTGACGGAGCTGGAATAACTGCAATAATGTGGTGTTATGGAACCCAGCAGTTGTCACTTATTGGTGGTCAATAAAATGAATCTGCTGGACCATGAAGGTGCATAAAGTTTATTAATGCATCCCTTTGCTCAGTGGAAATCTCGCAGATATTCCCAGTCCACCAAACATTTTCTTGGTTGCATGCAACATATTGTCCTGGTTGGAGAGCAGACATTAATATGCCTTCTTCAGTTATTTAACCCATTGTAGCTAGAAAAGAAGATCAATCATTTGAAACTCCGCTGACCTGAATTGTTGTTTCATCAATAGGTAAAAAGTGACGATTTTCTCTAGTGCCTGCTACAGTTTGTCTAAGTTTAAACCTCTCTTCTTGTGACAATTTCCCCCCCCCCCCCCCCAATTTCATCTTTACTGACGAAAACAAATTTAATTCCATTAATGTTTTCACAGCATCCTGAATAATAAATGAATAATTTTCCAAAAAATCCGTTAGGACAACAAGCTCTTTGTTTTCCAGATGACATTTAAGGCCTTTAAGATGCAGTTATTCCAGCTGCATCAGTAATTTGTCTGTCTGACAATACACCATTCCTCTTGATATTCATCAGAAAATTAATGTAGTATATCAAATATTGAAACTGGTTAGAGGAAACTAAGCAACCTATGAGTGGCTTCTAATTTTACCCAGGGCACTACAATAATTCTAGGTTTGGGAACATGTGTAAAGAAATGCTTATCACACTTGGGATATCCTGTGGTAAAGGAACCCACCCGTGGCTGTTGTTGCCCCTATGGCGGTGGGGATGCTGGTTTTCTCATTTATACACTTCTTTTCCATCAGTAAGCTAGTGTTGTTCATTAAACAGGCTACTAATAGTTAGATAATGATTATGGAAATAAATTTTATGAATTAAATTCAGTTTGTGTGTGTGTGTGTGTGTGTGTGTGTGTGTGTGTGAGAGAGAGAGAGAGAGAGAGAGAGAGAGAGAGAGAGAGAGAGAGAGAGAGAGAGAGAGAGAGGAGAGAGAGAGAGGGGGGGGGGGACAATTAAGAAATAACATTGTTTCTATTTTTATTCTTTTTATATTCGGACTTAAGCTATGTCCTATTCATCAGGACTTCTTATTTCACTTATCCCAGGCATTAACAAACATTTATTAGACATAATAAGATTTCAGGTATAATTTAAGTGCTAGAAAAATGGGTTCAAACTTCCAGTGCGCCTCTATGGTGGTGCTACTTTTTAGGGCCTTATATGCTTGCATTGCAAAACCAAATCCACTTTTCTAGACAGTTTAGAATACGCTCTTTCTAATGAGCATAGTTCAAAGGTGTTTGGAGAAAACACTTTTTTGAAACATTTGTCTAAAAATACCCATTTTTAGCACTTTTTGAAAAATCGTCAACTTTACCCTAGATTTGTGAAATAATGGAAAGCAATAGGAGAATGAAACTTTATATTCTAAGACCTTGTGTTGGTCAGTTATGGTGTGCAAAGTTTCATCTACATCCCACAATTACTTCTGGAGATATAAAAAGTAAAGTTCGCACTTTTTTTAACCAGCAATTTTTTCGCCCAACTTTGCCCCAAATTATCTATATGAAAATTGCTCAGAAATCCTGTTCTTAAGATTTTACTTTAAAGAGCTCTAAATGTTGTACAAGATGGCCAAGTTTTGTTTCTTTCATGCAAATACCCCTAGAGATATATCATCTCAAAGTTGCTGAAAATTGAAGGACGCACTATTGGGAGCTATGCTATGGTCTTAAACAAGTGACTGTATCTCCGGAAGTATTGAATTTCTGAAACTGAAAGTTTACCAGTGTTCATTGAGAACATGTGGGATTGATCATACAAAATTTCATCAAAATCCATGAGGGTCATGTGGGAACTTTTCTCGATATTAGACCACTTGGCACGGAATGGCCCAGTAGTGACAAAGTTTGGATACCATTGAAAAATATATTAAAGAACATTTCAGGGCTTGAAGTTACCACAGGAATCTTAGTCTTATTCTATATCACTAAAGCTTTATGAAGAAAAAAGTGTTCATAACATTCACCACCAGAAGTAGGAAGCATCACATCTTGTAAATAAGATAGTTGATAATATCTATTTTAAATCTGTCAAAATAATAGAAATGTTTATTTCAGTAATGGTTTTTGTTTATAATTCAGTACCTTTACTTCAGTAATAATTGATTACTTCCCACCTATATAACACATGTTATGTAACAGCCATAAGATGAGTTGTTGTGTAATGTGAATTTTCCTTATTTTTGAAAATTCATACCTTTGGTTACAGTCAAAAATCAGTGTTGAAATTTTTACAGTAACCCGCTATCATACAGATGTCCAAACTGCAAAAATCAGATTTTTAAATTCAGTCCCACCAGAGATAATTAACTCTAAACTCTACAAAAAATGACTTTTTTATTCAAATTTCAAAATTCATAAAAAATTAACGAAACATTTCTAACTGCTCTTGCTCTAAATATAGGTATTAGATTATTATATCTAACTAGAGGACAAAAATTGACTCTGGTAAATCATTCCTTGGTTGTTGTTTTTGGCGCTAAAAAGTGGATTTTCGAAATTTTTTGATATCAAACTTTGGAGGTGATTTTGACTGGTTATTTTTTAATTTACATTAATTTGTTTAATAAATACTTTGGTAGTGGTGACTTTTCTAAAAACAATCATGTCTCTCTCTACTCCTAAGCCTCACAGAATGGCCGCATGGCCTAAGGCGTCATGCTACGGACTGGGTGGCTGTTGTTTTTAGTGTAAGTTAGTTTAAGTAGTTTGTAAGTACAGTAGGTTTACAAACATTTGAACATTTTTCCATCTAAACCATCTATCTGTAGTCTCAGCTTTCATTCCCCTAATAAAGCAATACTTTTTATGACAGAACCTTTACCCCCGAAACCTCCATACTCTACAGCCCAATAACAAGTAATACTACAGGCAAAGACAATGGACAATTAGAATGAGCCATTCATCTCCAATTCCATCTACTTACCAAGACATTTTCCACCTGGAAGTAAATCCACCTCAGAGAAGAAGCAGAAGGGATTTGGAGAGGGGGGGGAGGAGCAAAGTAGTAACCATAATTTAGATTCAGACCTGACAACACCAACCTCACCTGCAGGAATTATGCGCATTGACAGCATTCATTTGCAGCATTTGGTATTGGTACTGTGTTCGAGTAGTTATCTCATATTTGTAATTTGCTGTTTTCTTTTTACACTTAAATTTCGACATATGACATCTCTCTTCTGTTTTCCTTCCAGAGTTTCATCTTGTTTTTTTGTGGTTTGCCCCCTTGATATATTTTCATTTGATAGATCACTGCCCTTTGTTTTGCAGCTTTAGACTAGGCCAAGGCTGCTCTATATGGTGAGGAGGAGCTTTTGAGTTAATGTTAGGTCATTTTGTATGTGTCATGGTGGGGCAAAGTTGGCAGCAGTCATGTGACATGCTGGGATAAAACAATGTGAATCAGTTTTTTGTTTGTGTGCTGAATGAGACAGCCATTTTAAGATGAAATATTTAATTTTCATCATGCAGTACTTCCCATTGCAAATGATCAATGTTTTTAGTGAGGAGTGTTTTTTAATTAGATCATTGGGGCCCAATAGGTGCCTCAATGAATGTAAATGGATCAAGTTGTATTGTAAAAAGTAATGACACAGATGAATGATGATTAGATGGGTAGATCACTGAGGAGGTACTCATCAGAATTAGGGAGAATAGGAGTTTCTGGCATATTCTGACTAAGAGAAGGGATAGGTTGGTAGGACACATTCTGAGACATCAAGGAATCGTCAACCTAGCATTAGAAGGAAGTGTGTGGGGTAAAAATCCTAGAGGGAGGCTGAGGGACAAATAGAGTAAGCAGATTCAACAGGATGTAGGTTGCCATACGTATTCTCAGATGAAGAGGCTTGCAAAGGACAGAGTGGCATGGAGAGCTGCATCAAACCAGTCTGCAGACTGAAGACAACAACAAAAAATCCTCTTTCAACTATCATGTATCTGCTTAATTTATCAAGGAAGTCCTGTTGTGTATGCTCCAAACCAATATTCACCACTCCTGCTGGTTTTGCAACACTTTTCTTTTTGATTGTTAAGTTCATCTAGAAACATTGGCCTATGATGTAAATAGATATGTAAAATGTAAAGCAGTCAACAATCCGAAGATTGGTTCAAACACCACAGTGCTTTACTAGGCATGGTCCTGTGTGGAGGTGGTATGCCATTACCTTACTACGACCTTTGAACTGACTTACCCAGCCAGTTATAGGGGGACCTACAGTTTAACGTGGATTGCAAACCACTGTGCTATTCTATATATTTCACATCAGTGACATTGCCAGAGATGAAAGAAGTTGAAAGGGGCAGATAAATAAATCCTAGGACCTGGCCGGGATTGAATATGCGATTTTAGGATTCCTACAGTACCACTGTACTATAGAGGCCCCCCCCCCCCAAAAAAAAAAACAAACACAAAGATAGGGTATATCATTTAAATATCCTGTTTGAAGCATGAATTTTTGTATTTTGTAGCACAGAAGTATTATTTTCGTCTTCCCGGGGTATATCAATAGTTCTGTTTGTTTGTTGCACGTCATTTTGACTGATAGCCCTTTACAAAAGTTGGCAGGTATGTATTAAAAAAAAGTGCTTTGTATTGCACTCAGTGGAAGTCTCCTGCTATAATTGTATTGTTTGTGTGTGTTAGTATGTCTGTATTAAAGATTTTGTCGCCTTGGGGGTTGTAAATTCCAAGGATTTTTAGTTAGATTTTCTGTATAACTGAAGTGGCTACTATTTCAGCTGTGTCATAGTATTTCAGAGTTAATATCAGATCATTTTGTACTACACCTAATACTGTGGCTTCTTGTCTCTTTTTGTGGGTTAAATCCTAGTTTGGTTGACACTAGCTTCTTGTTGATGTGCAGATGTTGATAGTGAAAGGCGACTAATCAGAAGTGTCATTGAGAGAGCCAATGAAACTAAATCTTTCAATTTTGTTTTGTAAGCGATGCTACATTGTCCATGTGAATGTTTTAAGCTGACTTTTTTGTAACTTATTTGTTGAAAATAAGTGAATGCTTTTGATCAGTAGTACTGTGTGTCTGCTATGACATGACATCCCCCCCCCCCCCCCCCCGTTTCTTATATAACATAGTAGTGACATTCTTAGGAAATAGGTAAATGTTTTTGACATATTTCAGTGTAAATATCATTGCTCCAAATGTCACTGTCACTGTCACTGAAAAACACCATCAGAAAAATACGTAGAGAACCATTCACAGTAAAATTCATTACTCAATAATATTATTTCCTGAGCTTGTGTTGTCTTACATTCCTCAGAAAAATGTCTGTACTTACAGCTGAATATTACATTATTTTCAATCTTTTTGCTGTGAGTAGGACAGTATATTTACTGCAATGAGGCATTTATCTCCTGTTAGTCAGTGCTACCACAATGACACGTGACTTTAGAAACATCATGGGTGTGAATAATTCCCCCCCCCCCCCCCCCTTGCCAATTATATTATTCATACTTCCTTTGGTATGAAATATCTGATATTCCTTCCATATTACTGTTTAAATGCTATAAACATGAAATATGAATCTTAAAATAGTTTGGTTGTACCATAAGCAGTAATTGCAGAACAACATTCTTTTGTTTCAGGCAAATCTCTTTCCTATTATGGCTGCCTAAATAAAACTGGTGTATTTTGCCCCCTGCCCCGGGGGGCACGAGTGCCTAATCACCAAGAAGTGCAAAGTGAAAACACAACTTAATAAAAAGACTGAAGAGATCTCTGTGATTTGTCTCGGAGTATTAGAAATTCTGCTGCCAATTACCATACTCCGTGCATGGCCAATCTAGTCAAGAGCTTCCCATTAAAAGCGCAATGCGAAAGGCTGTTTCAAAGCCATATGGTGCTGAAAACTAATGTATATATTAATGGTTTTGTTTGAGTGTATGAATGTGCAATAAAGTTGTACAGCAAATGATTATATTTTTATAAACAAGAGGCAAATGTTTGTTTGAATGAGCAAGTAATACAACATTTTATTTATTCTTGAAAAATAAGCTTCCTGTCATTAAGTTCCTTTATGACAGTGTTACTCTTATAAATAAGAATATCGTTATTTGTTTGCAATATTTGTGTGAAAGCACATAAGGTACTGGTTCTCTTGAAAACGGTGAAGAGGAAGTGAGGGCTGTTAGAGGTTATTTTAAAAGATAGCAGCAGTTCCACAAGGACCACAGTCACAATGAATAGGTGTACTTTGGAACGCGAGTGTCATGAACATTGTCGTTCACAACAACATGGAATGGAGATTTGCAGTGTTGTTACCCGTCGTCATTTAGGAGATGATTTGTTGGCAGCATATCTTCAGTGGTTATGCTGCAGTTGTGGTCAAGTAAGCGATTACTTGGGACGCACAGCCCTTCATATGGCAGCGTCCTGTGGAAGATATAATCTTGCAAGGTGGCTGTTGCAACATGCTGGTGCAAATGTAAATGTTCGTGACCTCGAGTCTGGGTACACTCCCCTTCATCGGAGTATTTTCTATGGGCAGCTGCATATTGCAAGCTTGCTGATACAGGTATGTGTAGCATCTGTTATCTGCTTCTTAAGTATATTGTTTACTACAAAATACAATATTACAATAGTTTGTTGATTCCCAATATGAACTGTACTTTTAATTTGGTTTTGGGTATATGTAAGTTGAATAACTAGTGGCATATCTAGATTCAGTTTCCTGTCTTCGTGTCCCTCTCTTTGAGCAGGCAACATATATTCAATTATCAACTTTTTATTTGGTATGTTGGTACACATGTCCTGAACATAACTTCACAGTTTAAAGTGTACATTGTACTTAACTTGCTTTGTTTTTGACAGGTAGAAAGATTAGATGTGTTTTAGTGTGCTTGGTGACTTTCTATTATTATAGAGCAAAGAAATTGCATCATTTTTGTGACAAATAGAATCAAGTGCTCTAAAACACTTGACATATTGAGACTGGCATACAGTCAGTCTGTTTAAAAGTAGTACAAGCTTTTCAAATCTGGCCGAGAAGATGCCAATGATGAACTTCGCTCTATACGCTGTGGCACAGTGCATCACGAATTTTTTGCCTCAAGGACAAACTGTCAACAAGGAGTATTACCTTGACATTATGCGCTGCTTGCAAGAAGCCATTTACAAAAAAGTTCGCAATAGTGGGAAAACAATGTGCTTGCTCATTCATCGTTGCTTGTGAGAGATTTTTAGCTAAAAACGGCATGACAGTTGTGCCTCATCCACCATATTCACCAGATTTGGCTCCCTGCGACATTATCCTGTTCACAAAACTGAAGATACCTACGAAAGGACAAAGATTTGCAGTGATTGAGGAAATAAAAACTACATCTTGGGAAGTACTCGAGGCTATCCCAAAAAGTGCTTATGAGAAGTGCTTCAAGGATGGGAAGAAGTGTTGACACAAGTGTATTGTATCTGAGGGGGGGGGGGGAGGGGTTACTTTAAAGGGGACAACATGAATATTGAGGAATAAATAAATATTTTTTCATAAATGAGGATTAAGGGTGAGGATTAAAGACTTACGGCTTGAAAGAATCCAAACAGGGAGCAGAGCACAAACACTGTTTGACAGATTGAAAAGATGACTGACATTCTGCCAATCTGATTAATTTAATGCCCCTTTGACAACAACGAATGGTAGGATGGAAGATGGGTGTGTTCTGAGGAATGCAGTCTTGTCCAAAAAAGACAAAAGTTCTGTATTTTCTTGGGCATTGACAAGTTATTGGTGATTTTGAAGTGGGCATCCATAGGAATAAGTCCATTTGTGCTCAACATTTGGCCCCCTCCCTCTCCCCCCCCCCCCCCCCCCAAAAAAAAGGTTATTATGGGTAAAATATACAAATTTCAACTTTCAATGAAGCCATTGTCTATGGGGCATTGGGAAACCACCTGTAAGTTTCATAATTGCACCTATCATATAGTCTTTATCCAGATGTCGTCAAGGTAGTTAACCCAACAGTAAATGCTCTGAATCAACTGGTCAAAATATTGTTGATAAATTCTTACCACAGATGATATTTCAAAAGAGAGAGAGAGAGAGAGAGAGAGAGAGAGAGAGAGAGAGAGAGAGAGAGAAACTCTAAGACAATGCAGGTATGCATTGCATAAATCGATGGCATTTGAAATTTATCCTAATTTTAAAATACTTTATTTATTAAAATAAGATTCAACACAATGAGTAAAATGCTTACATGATCTCAGTGTCTTCAAATTGCCGAACAGATTTTAATGACTTTTGAATCCTGCATAATTTACTCATTGTTTAACATAGATTTTGCAGCCAGCAGCTTAGTCACGATGTTAATAGTTTCTTTTCATATTTAATAATGTCTTCATTTTCATCTCAATAAAGGATGGCAGTATTTACTGTCATTGTATGTACAGTTTATATTTAAACTAGAAAATTCAAAACTTTTCTATTATCCTGATGATCCTGGTCATAACATAAGAAAAAGTTGCAAAATTATTTGACTGAGTAGTCTTTTACAGTTATGCTAAGACATCAGTGTGAGTGAAGCTTTATGTAGAAGGTAGTATTGTTAATGAATTAGATAATTATCTAGATAGCATCTTCAATTCATTTTTAACTGAGGTCATGGTTCCTGAAAAATTGTCAGTTGTGCCGGATGTAAAAAGTTGTTTTACCCAATATGTACCAATTTGAAATCCAGAGCAGACGTTTGCAAATGTTATTTGATATGGTGTATTGAAAACTGTGTAATTACTCTTTGCCTGAGGGTAGTGTCATTCTTTTATTCTGGAATTTAGCTGTTCTTCTTCATACAGTAGGCTTGTATCATTTTTAGTTTTCCTTGTTTAATTTGTTTGCACTCTTTCCCAAATAAGTAAACATATTAAAATTTCAAAAGGAAATATAACTATTGCAGAAAGTGAATAATTAAGTAAATTCTTTTGGTCTCTCTCCAGTACTTGTTGTTATAATTTGTGTGTGGCATACGAAGACATTACAGTTGTTTGGTATGTTGTTTCTATGCATCTTGAGTAATAAGACATTCTGTTGTAGGCTGTATTGTAGGTATTAAATTTAGAGCTTGTCATTTATTACTAGCTGAGATACAGTTTTTTTTACCTTTCATTAAGGCCCATTGCATTAGTATATATTAAACTGCCACAGCCTTTGGTATAGTTAACTTTTTTTTCCAACTTAGATGGGAGCAAGTGTGACTGCAATGGACTTCGAACACTTGACACCACTGGATATTGCTTTGAAAGATCGCCTTCCCTTTGTTGACCTGAGTCTTCGTAATCCATGTGAAGTATATGTGTGGGGAAGCAATAGTAACTACACATTGGGTACAGGGAATCAACAAAATAGGTCAATGCCAGAGCTTCTCGAAACTTTCCGTAAGCAGGATATCAGCATTAAACAGGTATGAAATGTTGATTGATCTTTTGTATATTAATCTGCAACTTGGAAAAATAGTGTTTTTAAGTCTTTTACATTATTTAACTTACATACTGATAAGTAGTAATATGACAGAAATGTAGTATAAATATTGGAGAGAGGAGAAAGTTATAAAAACCATTTGGAGGAGGAAGCATATTTGAATGGTTCAATACTTATAAAATGAAGAGTGGGCAATAGGAATAATATTCCATATTAAGAAATTTCTAACAATATAATGCACAGACAGAAACAGATATTGTATTGTTTGCATATTTAGTCGATATAAAACTCAAAATTTCTAGGAGCACGTCTTAAAACAGTGAAAGTTAATTTTGGCAGGCAATTTGGGACTGCAAGTAGTTTCTCACACACACACACACACACACACACACACACACACACACATACATACATTCTCTAACAATGGAAGGTCCAGGTTGGATTGTCAATAATATGAGGATAGGTAGCAACTCTCTGTGAAGGCAATTGCTGAGCCGCAGATAGGTACGTAGAAAAGATAATCACATTCACATAACTTGAGCTTTTGGCCACAGCCTGTGTCAGAGACAGTATATGTATATATTCACACCATCACTCAGGCATATTTCGTGCATACATGACTGCCATCTCTGGCCACTACAGCACAATTCACAACTTCCAACAGAAAATGGAGTGGGGAGGGCAGCAGAAGGGGAAGGTTGTAGGGCAAGGGTGGGGATAGAAAGTCCTGTGCTGCCTGGGACAGTATAAAGGGGCTGATAGTTGGATATGTGAGTTTCAGCCAGATGACCTGGGTTATAAAGCAGCTATTGAAATAGAGTATATTTCACTCAGCTGCATGCTATGCTACAAGGTGGTAATCCTGCTGTTAATGGTGGTCAACAGCTGGTTGGTAGTTATACCAGTGAAAGGAGGGAGGGGGGGGGTCCCAACTATGGAATTATTGTAGCAGAGTTGGTAGATTACATGGCTGCAGTCACAGGTGGTCTCGCCTCTGATGGGACAGTATAAGCTTTGCACTGGACTGGAATAGGATTGGGCAGGTTTTGCATCAGAATCTTCCACAGGTATGTGATCCCAGTGGTAAGGGGTTTGGATTAGGACTTGTATTGGGATGGATTAGTATGTTACTGACATCAGTTGGGTTGCAGAATGCCACTTTAGGAGGGATTAGAAGGATCTTGGAAAGGATGTCTCATTTCGTGGCATGATGAGAGATAATCAATGCCCTGATAGAGGATGTGGTTCAATTGTTCTAGTTTATGGTGTATTGGGTGACGATGGGGGGTACACCTCTGTGGCTCTTGGCTGTTTTTTTAGGGGTGGAGGGAGGAATTGTGATGAGTGGGGATATGGCACGAAAAATGTTTGCCCATTAGGTGTGGAGGATAATTTGTGTTTGTGAAGCCTTCAGAATATCAGTTTATGGAGTTCTAATCACTCCAAATATGCTGTCAACGCCTGGCAAGGCTGTGGGATCAATGGAAGCTGTCATAGTGCAGTAGCAGTTGGTAGTTTTGTGGCTTTAACGTGGGAAGAAGTGTGGATGGAGCCATCAGGGAAGTGAAGGTTGAGGCTGTATGTATGCTGTTTTCAGGATGGAGGAGCTGTGGCCAAAAGTTAGTTGTGTGAATGTGGTTCCCTATTCTTCATGCTCGTATGCAGTTCGGCAGTCGTCTTTATGTTAAGTTGTGACCTATCTTCCTATTATTGACTACTCTCACATGAGGTTTAATGTGTGTGTATTATGTTGTCATTGGTCAGATATAGAACTATCTTTATAGGTAGTTCATATGGTAACATGTTTTGAATTTTGCGGTGCTTCTTCTGATAAGTTTATTTGATACAGTCTCATTATTTAATTTTCATAATTTATTTTCTTCATCTTAACTTATTTCTATTATTTGAGATCAAATATTTGTTATAATTCATGATACACTTGAGACCAAACATAAACTTCATTTTACCAACTACTCTCGTCCAATTTGTGGAATTTCATGCTTATTCCCTGTGTTGGAAATCATATATTTCCTAAGAAATATATTACTATATGGCTCTCAGGGTGAAACAGCAGAGCTCCAGTTACTTTTCAGTGTGGACAACTCAGTCTTGGATTCTCACAAGTGATCAACCTGAGTTTATGCATCTTTACAGAAATTTCGCAATGCCTTGTCAAAGCACACACAGTTAATGGTAACTTTCTTTTGGACATGTCTGAATGTGACCATTATATGTATTTTTTATTTTCAGGTTGCCATGCACAAATATCATTCTGTTTTTCTGAGCCATGATGGAAGTGTCTACTCATGTGGACATGGGCAAGGAGGTCGATTGGGCCAAGGGTCAGAGCAGGCGTCCCTCTCGCCTAAACCGTTGAAGTTTCCTGAGTCAAAAGACAAAGAAATGTGTGCTCAAGTGGCTATAGGAAGAGACCATACTGTTCTGCTCATGGAAAATGGATCGGTTCGTTTTCATCACTTTCTAATTTTGCTTAACAGTAATGCGTTCTGAATAAATATCAAATTGTGCATTAAAAAATAAAATAATTTTTGATAATCTGCATAATTAGCATATTTCTGACAGAGCATTCTTAGGATACCAGCGAAGTAACTAGTTAAAGTTTATTGATGTTTCGGCAACATTCTTAAATATTCTCTTCCTCACCAGAAGATGCCAAGTAAGAAACAAGCCGAAATGTCAAAATAAAACAGCTGGGTTTTACAAGGTGTAAGTCTAGTCTAGTTTAATGAAAATAATTAGAACAGGGCATACTGAGAGAAGAAGTTGGGAATGACAAAATTGGCTTAAAAAGAAATCTAAGCTATACAGCAGTCATGAGGAAGAAATAATAACCAACATTGAAGAGATGGAGACATGTTGAATACAACTATTTGTGAGGGTAAATTTATATATTGTAAGAAAAGTCCTGCTTTGAGAGCTCAGAAATACATTAACAGGAGAAAAATCCAAATTGGCTGGGTCATGAAATACACATCAGAGGCCATCTTGATTTCTTGTTGCATGTGAACAGTACTAGAGCATTCATGTTCTACTATACAGTAGAATATGATGCAATTATGTAAGTGTAGAACATGTTCTCTTTCATATCTTCATCAACTATCCTAATTTAGATTTTCAGGCTTTCCCCAAATTAATAGAGAGAGAGAGAGAGAGAGAGAGAGAGAGAGAGAGAGAGAGAGATTGGAACTGTTATTTCCTACCTCATCTTTGATGTATTTGAGTTAGTTTAATCTCTTATGCTATATGATTGACATGATGTTAAATTCTAATCTTCTTTTCTTTGTTATTCATATGGAAAATGGTAGGAAGAGAGAAGAAATTCCCATCAAAATGTTGTGAAGTGAGATACCACTAAAAAGCTTCTCCAGAAACAACTGAAATAATGTTGGGTCTTGTTTCTAGTGTTAAGAACAAAAATGGTAAAAATCTTCCAGTTCAATGTAGTTTTAATTAATAAGAAAAAAATACTCTGGTAGAGGAGGAGGTGCAGATAACTGCTGTAACTGTCAAAAGTACAAATTTTAAGTGAAAGGTTCTTTTTTATAACTCTTGACAGGGAGGACATGAACTGAAAAATAAAATAAAATTTCTAAATTATGTGTAAGTACTTTGAATTAATGTAGAAATGTAACTGTACAGTGAAGGGCTTAGCTTCACTCTACCCATTTGCGTATACTCTGCGAGATTGTTTCCAGTATATTTTATTACTGTAGGTTGGACCTAACGTTCATGTTTAGATGTTTCTAATTATGTTAATACTTGATTTAAATTAATGTAGTTAAAAAAAGGAAGAATTTGTAGGTTTTTTTTACTTTATATATACGAAGATTACTCACCAGGCGAAGGAGCACAGGTGTGACAGCATCACAAATAAATAAATGAATACACACACACACACACACACACACACACACACACACACACACACACACACACACACACACAATCACAATCACAAGCTTTCGCAACCCAGTTGCTTCTTCAGGCAGAAGGGAAGGAGAGGGAAAAGGAAATGATGAGGGTTTTAAGGAAGGGGGTAAGGAGCCATTCCAATCCTGAGAGAGGAAAGACTTACCTTGGGGAAAAAAATGGAGGTAAACAAATGCACACACACCCACACATTCACACAGACACAAGTACACCTAGGAAGACATAATTATGTCTGGACTTCCATAATAAAATTACCCCATTTTCCTTCTATAAAATAGAAAGAAAATGGGGTAATTTTATTATGGAAGTCCAGTTTGGAATTAACAATGTAGAAATAAGGAAAGTTTACAACTCTCCACAAAGATGTGGCGACAAGCTGTGACAGGCACACAAGACACATACATACAACACTTTCAGCTATCTGCCATTGCCTTCTTCAAAAAATAGAACAGTCACGCAAATACACAGGCACACAACAGTCACCTCCGGCTCCTGCTCTTCGAATCACACTCTGTAGTGTCTAAATAAAGAACGGGAGGGGAGGTTGTATAGGAAGGTTGCATTGCGGTGGTGGGGATGGGTACAGCGCAGCCTAGTTGGGAGTAACGAGGTGCAGTCTAGGAATGCAGTGGGAGGCGGGTGAAGGGAGGAAAATAAAATAAGTAAATATAAATATAAAATTTGCACACATACGTGAATGTGCAGACACTCAAAATAGGAGAGGTAGGAATTGTAAGGTGTGGATAAAAGGAAGTTATCGTAGGTTGAGGCATGGATAATTTTGGGATTGTAGATTGTATTGTAGGGATAACTCCCATCTGTGCAGTTCTGAAAAGCTGGTGGTGGGTGGGAGGATACAGATGGCCCAGGTTGTGAAGCAGCCATTCAAATAAAGCATGTGCTCCACTGCATGCTGTGCCACAGGGTGGTCCTCCTTGTTTGGCCAGTTTGGTGGTGGCCATCCATCGTAATGGACTTCTTTTTTTTTTTTCACTGCTGCCTGCGATTATGGACCCGCTGCCTGTGTAATATAGCGGGTCGGTCTTCCACAACGTTCTGTTAGCCGCCACACCAGTCGTCTAGACACATTTGGTATAGAGGACCAGTGCGCCGTTGCCCGTGTCCCACCCCATGGAGGTGGAACTGTGTTGTGAGAAGTCTGCAGTTTATACTCAGCAGCTACTGTATACTTTTATTAAATTAATTATAATAATAATAATGAAATACATATGTTTACAATTATATAAGAATCATTGAATTGTAACATGGTTAATTATATAAAATTCATTGCATACAAAATTTACTTGATAATATAAGAAATATAATTTAACATTTATCTACATTAACATAAAGGTTCTCTTCATTATAAGAAAAGAGATACATACTTAACTGGAAACATAAAAACTACAATTTTGATTTGAATTTTTTCTATTTTCCATGTATCTGTATTGTAATAAATAACAAACAAAATACTAATCCTGTAAAAAGTATAATTTAAATATTTAGCTACACAAACATAAAGGTACACTTCTTATTAACAGGAAACAGTGAGATACGTTGCTTGCTAGAATCATGGAGATTTACGATTCTGATTTAAAATATATTCCATGCAACTAACTTATATGTAGAAATACAATATAATACCAGTTTAATTAAATTTCGTACAATGAAGTAGATTAAAATACATTAGAAATACAAAAATGTGTAAAAATGGTAATATCACTTCAACTACAATCAATAGTAAGTTTATAAATGTTCAATTTTAACTTATATCTCGTATTTTAATTTCTTCTAGACAAACTACTAGTAGCAGTTAAATATCTTAGTTCCTAAACACACAGAAGATACAGTATAGAAATTATTTGTAACAGTAGCATATTTTAACAATTAATTGCCATAGATTAATATATATTAGTTTGGAAATACAAAGTTCACATGGTTTTAGTCAAAATCATAATTCATATTTATGTGTAGATGTACAGGATGACATTTCTCATGATATTTAGTATCTGAGAAGTATAATACCAACATAACTCATAGAAAATCAGAGGTTACATTATTAGGACAATAAGTATGAGAGCAGGAAACAACTGTTTCACGAAACAACTTTTATGTTATTTACATAATTAGAAGTTACGAGGTATGTATAAGAATAATTTTAATTAAAGTAAGAAACAACAACAAAGTGATGCTGCTAGGGCATAGAATTTGGGTACAAATTCACAAATGTAGTTACATTTCCTCCATTCCAAAGCCGATACTTGTATCTCCTTCAGTATCTGTATCATAATCTGTAGTACTACCGGTTTCTTCATCACTGCTGTTATAATCTGTATGCACCTGCGGTCTATTAATTCGTACTCTGGGTCTTTCTGTGGCATATTCTTCTTGAAGTTTCCTTGATATCTTGTCTGCAGTTTTGTTAAGTTCATTCCACGCATCCTGATTTCTAATGGAATTGTAGATGTTGTTGTGATCCATTTCCAGGTGCCTTACTTGTGAGAGCGCTGTGCAATTTATTACTGTGTGTTCCGGGGTTCCTACATCACCACACTGACATATTTGACTTGTCCTTAGGTTCATTCTATGTAGGTGCGCTGGGTATGGTCCATGTCCAGTTATGAAGTGTATCATCCCTCGGCTAGGATTAATACACTTCAGAGATAATCTTTCTCTTATACTGGGAAAAAAGCCGTATACCCTACGTCCCTTGTCGATCTCATCCCACTCTTTTTGCCAGGTACTGATGCGCCAAGTATTTAGATGGTGACCATCCAGAATTTCTTCCCCAGTTATCCCAGTTACCTTATCCTTGTCACCTTTCTTCAGCCAGTATCTTGCAGCTCGATATCTGATAGTTATATCTATTGGGTATATACCCATGACCACACAATAGGGCTTCCAGGGATACAGTGCCGAAAGCACCTGATAACCGTAAGAGTACTCCTCTCTGTCTGCGTCTCACGATAATCCTTTTCGAAATAAATCGCAGTTTATGCGCCCATGGACTAGCTGCAAAGGAAATGACCGATTCAAATATGGCACAGTGATAAATCTTCATATACATTAGTGGCAATCTGTATTTGGTGGTTTTTATTCTGGCTATCTTATGTAATATCTTTTCAGCCTTATCTGCTGTTTTTTCTATATGTTCTTTAAAAGAAAGTTTTTCATCAATTATTATTCCGAGATATCTAGTTGACTTCTTCCTGGCTATGTTCTTAGTTCCTAGCTTTATTGATGGGTTTCTCATAAGCCCGCCTTTGAGTAAGATGTATGATGTTTTCTGTGGTGCGATCGACATTTTGGTTTGGGCAGACCAACTGGCCATCTCGTGTAGTATGTTGTTTGCCCTTTCTTCTAGTTGTAACCTTGAGTTAGCTGACACTACCACCAGCAAATCATCGGCATAGGCCACAATTCCGTCGACATTCTCGTTGGCATCTACTAATTCAAGCAAGGGTTCAATTGTGATATCCCAGAAGATGGGACCACAAATGGAGCCTTGTGGGCATCCTTTGGTAATATGTTTAATTACTTTTCGGTCTCCCGCGCACCACTCGACAACTCTACCTGTACAATAGTCTCGTAAGCTGTAATATAAAGCTGCTGGCACTTGTAGTTGTCTCAAACGTGCAAACAAGGCCGGCCACCACAAATTATCGAATGCACCTGAGATATCGATCATAATAGACATCACATACTTGTTTTCTGTCTGGTACACCAAATTAAGGGCCTTATTGATGGCATCATCAATTTATTTATGCTTGCGAAAGCCATATTGATGTGGATTCAGCCCCATAAGTTCACGATGTGCCTGAAGCCTATTGCATAGTAACCGTTCTTGGACTTTTGCCAGTGTATTTATTAAACATATAGGGCGATATGACTTAGGGTCGGTGGGATCTTTATCCTTCGATTTTTTTATTACTATTGCACTAGCGGTCTTCCGGCTGGCTGGGACTTTCCCTAGCTGTAAAGCTTCATTTAACATCTCCGTTAAAAAGGGAGTTATCTGTGGAGCAATCTGTTGTAGCACTTCAGCATATATACCATCTGGCCCAGGGGCTTTCTTTTTCCTAAGTCAACCTATGGCCCTTGCAACCTCTTCCTGAGCAAATGGACATATTACCATCTCAGTAGAGTAGTCTAGTTCTAGTTCGGCTCGTTTTTCAATATGAATTTCTTCGTCAGTCATCATAATATCGTCTGGTAAAAGTTTGTGTAGAAGGTATTCAGCAGTATTCCTCCAACCATTTGTTAATGATCCATTGTCTTGTTTCAATGTTGACAACACCAGTGGTGTTTTGATTTTTTCCATTAGGATTTTATATGGGGTTCCCCACAGATTATCTTGAAGCTGGTCTTGTACGAAATTTTCCCAGTGTTGCTTCTTTGTTTTAATTAGTTGATTTCTATATTGTTCCTTAGCCTGCCTGTATATTAGCTGCCGCATTTCTCTTTCTCTTGCATTATTTGCCTTTTGGTAATGCTTTCTAGTTTCCCGGGTTCTTTTCCGTAATTTGGTTAGTTCTTGAGTCCATGGAATTTTACATCTTGGTTTTATTGACTGCTTAGTGAATGGTATTGCTCTGTGTTGTGCATCCTGTATAAGTTCAGTCAGTTTATGTATCTTGTAATCGACACTTCCTGTAAGCTCCAATAATTTATAGTCTCATAGTATTTGTCTCATATGTTCCCAATTTGCTTCTCTCAATATGAATCTGCCTTTATTGGTGTCGTTTTCACCATTTAAAGTATTTGCTTTAATGATTATAACATTGTGAAAACTTTCGGTATGTCCCTCATAGACTGTCCAGTCTGTAATACTTGGCAGCGCATTAGTATTTGCCAATGTTATATCTATATTGCTATGCTGACCAGTATTAGTTTGGAAGGTAGGTGGCTGTCCTTCCCTGTTTAGAACATGAAGACGATTAGCATAGATGGTATCATTGACAATCCTACCTCTATCATTTGTGCTTCCTGAATGCCACAGCACAGATCTGGCGTTTATGTCAGCACATATTATTAGATATTTATGTCTTGTATATTGGGCTACATTGGAGATATATTGGACATATGGGTGAATGTCGTGAGAATACTGCGCGTACAAATGGACTGCTGGTTTAGTGGTCATGCCAATATAGAAAGCTGTGCAGTAATTGTAGCACAGTTGGTAAATTACATGGCTGTTTTCACAGGTGGCCTGGCCTCTGATAGGGACTGGAATAGAAAGTGCTAGGTGGTTGGATTAGACAGATCTTGCAGAGGGTCTTCCACATGGATATGAGCCCTGTGGCAGTGGCCTGGATTTTGGGGTGGCATAGGGATTGACTAGAATGTTGTGGAGGTTGGGAGGGCTATGGAACACAACTTTAGGAGGGGTGAGAAGGATCTTGGGCAGGATCTTTCTCATTTCTGGGCATGAGGACACAAAATATAAACTATAGCGAAGGATGCAATTTTTGTTAGTCCAGGGGTGACAAGGGGGGGGGGGACTCTTTTGTGGATGGTGACTGGTGGTAGAGGGAGGTTTTGGGATCTCTGGGGATATGGCAAGGGAAATCTGTTTGCAGACTAGGTCTGCGGGGTAGTTTCTGTGTATGATGGGCCTTTCTGAGACCCATCCCACATTCCTAACAAGCTGCATCTCTTTTCCACCCACCATTACCTACATGATCTGCAAGGCAGCACTATATCCATCCCTGCCCTAACATTGCATTTCTCCCTTCTCCATCATTTGTTCGAATGATTAAAGGCACTCTTTCCATTAATGTAAACAAAATTATTGTTATTTAGGTATTTACAGTGAAAAAGGGAAATGGAATTTGGCAGTTATTACAGTCACATTCTGAACTAGCTGAGGGATAAACAGTGAAAGTAAATTGGAATGTCAAATCTTGAATCTGCCCACAAAGGTGATGACGACAAAACACAGATCACAAGTAAAAACTACTGCAGTATTCTTGTTTTTCATCACATTCACATCCTCAAAGTTGCACACATTGTTATAACCACAGAAATGCGAACTGGATTTGAAATATGTTGTTAAGGCAAACATGGATGGGTTTCACTGTTGTTCTAGAATTACACTCCAGGGATGTAATCTATTATTTGAAAAATAGTGAAAAACATAATTTTCTTGGAAAGGAAAGTGCAGTATGTCACTTCTATTAGTGATACTTTTTATCTCCTCAGTAATTTTACTGAATGTAATAATACTAGTGATACATAATTTTACTTTTGTCTGTACCATTTGGAATGACATTTTATCTATTTATTTATTTTAAGAATTTTTGAAGAATTCTTATTTAGCTGATAAAACCTGGAATTTTTGATTTTGTAAAACTGAGACCAACCATACTAAACTGATTATGAATGCTACATATCTCTTTTTCACTTATCAAAAACCTAGAAGAGACAAACTGGAACTTCTGAAAATTAAGGTTAAATTATTGTTTAGGTGATACTAGCTTCTCGCTGATGAGCGGGAACCAAAGTCCGCCATTTAGAAGTACCATGAATGAATATGGCAATGTAATGACTGGTTCATGGTCTACGTCTCTAAAACTGCTACGAATACATCAGAAATTTTGACTACAATCATTTACATGGATTGCAGAGTTGTTTATGAAACGAAATTGACACATTTTCATTAGCTCTCTCAAAGGCACTTCTCATTGACTGCCTTTGGTTCCCATCATTCATTGCACCGTTACCAACACCTTTACATTGAGATGCTAGTGTCACCTAAACTAGAATTAAACTGAAAATTAAGTGAAAATGTGCATTGTGTCCTTCTTTATTTGTGTACCATTAATTTTTCCACCTTATGTATGGTAATAATTATGCACTAATAGCAAACTTCCTCCTAATTTAATCTCAGATTCAGTGCCCTTCCAACTTTTGATGACTTGTGTAGTATCTGTTTCATGATAACATTTTTTTGTAAAAGGGACTGACATCTCTTAGATTCAACATATTTACTACTGTGCCTTTTCATTGCATAGTAAATGAACAGATGTGTTCTTCCTGTTAGCTAGTTCATGAAATTTTACATATTTTTCAATGTAAATTTTTATGCGCATGTGTATGCTTCACAAATAATTATGTATCATTTACTTAATCAACAAGAACTTTCTACCATGCTTGTGTATTAGGCAATATTCTTTCAACTACCTGTCAGAAATAGGATGTTTCATTTGTACTTTGTAGGTTTGGACATGTGGCTTGAATGCCTATCATCAGCTGGGACATATACCACCACCTCCCCATTTGCTATCTCCTAGGGAAGTGCCACAGCGAAACTGTCGCTTGCCAGGATCAGCACCTCTCCGTGGTGTGTGTGCAGGACGTTTCCACACAGTGCTCTGGGGAGAAAAAGGACTCCTCACATGTGGTCTCCATGCAGGTCAGCTGGGCCACGTTAAAAGTCCGGAACACACAGTGTTGCAGCCCAGATTGGTACTTATTTGTACTTATGTAATGTTTGATACACTGTTGTATGTGAAAATTAAAACATCTAGAAGTAGTTTGTTTTTAAGCAATGAAATGTCCATGATAGTTAAGTGACACACATAGTGTCACATAAGGCTTCTTTGTAGTCATGCAGTGGATTATAAAATGTTGCACACCCTCCTATTAATTATTGATATTAGACTACAGGTAGTTGGTTTTCCTTTGACTGATTTTGTGTGTTTGTTGCTTGTAGATTCTTGAAGAAATGTAGTCATTGTACAATTGAGAGTTATGAACTGAGTAGTAGGAGTGTACAGAGGTCACACAACTAGAAACTAAAGAAAGAACTTCCATCAGCTTTCCTATCAATGACCTGTTCTTACTGGGAGGTTAATGATCTATATGCATTTGCAGGAAATTGGTGCTTTTTCATTTATAGTGTAAGCTGCTTGTACATTTTTGTACAGATTCAGATGTAATTAGGAAATTATGTGCATATTTCAGAGTTTTATACATTTTTAGTAAGTTTGATTTTTATAGTTGTTGATATTTTGATCCATAACACAGTAATGAGATGGGGGTTTGAAACTGCTCTTGCTGCATGCCCTGATACCTCTCTGGGACTAGACCGGATACACAGCCAGTTCCTCCATCACCTTTCAGCTGAGTTTCCACACCAGCTCCTCGCCCTGTTCAACCATCTCTGGGCAGACGAGGTTTTCCTATCACAATGGTGGGAAAGCGTCGTCATCCCAGTGTTGAAACCTGGAGCAGATCCATTGGTGGCTGACAGTTAGCACCCGATTATCGTCGCCAACATTCTCTAAGCTACTTGAATGTATGGCAAGTCAGCAGCTCCTGTGGATTCTTGAAGACCAGGGACTCCTAGTCCTACAACAAGGGGGGCTTCCATCAAGGCTGATCCGCCATTGACAACCTTGTCCTGCTGGAATTGGGTATTCTCACTGCTTTCACTAGGTGGAGCATCTTGTTGCAGTCGTTTATCTGTGAAAGGCATATGATACTACCTGGTGCCACCATATTCTGGCTACAGTGTGCAGTTGGAGCCTGCAGGGTTCACTTCCAATTTTCATACAGAACTTTCTATCACCCCGTTATTTTCAGGTTCGTGTAGGCAACTGTCTCAGCTCTCCTCATATCCAGGAGAATAGTGTCCCGCAGGGCTCTGTTCTCTGTGTCCCTCTCTTCCTGATTGCAATCATTGGTCTCACAGCAGCAGTTTGGTCATCAGTTTCCTCCTCCCTATTTGCAGATGATTTTTGCATCTACTTCAGCTCTGCCACCATTGTTGTCAAATGGTGGCTGCAGGGAGTCATTAGAAAGGCACAATCATGGGCTTTTGTTCATGGTTCCCACTTCTCGGGCTCTAAGACCCGAGTAATGCACTTCTGTCATCGTTGGGCGTTTCACCTAAATCCATAGTTGTACCTGGTTGATGAACTCCTCTGTGTTAAAGAAACGCACTACTTCTTATGTGTGGTTTTTGGTGCCCGGCTGACTTGGCAGCAGGTGTGACAGAAATGCTGGTGATATCTCAACATTCTTCACTGTCTCGGCCACACTATTTGGGGAGCCTCACACCCAACACTCCTGCAGCTCTACAAGGCTCTCATACAATCGTGCCTGGACTACGGGAGTATAGTGTATGACTCTGCAGTGCCTTCAGCTCTACAGGTCTTGGACTCATATCTGTTTGATGATGGGGGGGGGGGGGGCGGGGCGCCTTTCGCACAAGTCTGGTGACTAGTCTTCTAGCCGAAGCAGGGTCCCTACCCTGCGGTTCCTATGGCAACATTTGTTCACTTCCTATGTTGCCTATGTACACACCTCACCTCCATACTCAAATCTTTTCAGATGTTGCCCTCCCTTTCCCATGATGACGGCCGAGGTCGTCTTTATCAATCGCGATTCGTGTTTGTTCTCTTCTCTCGTCACTTGAATACCTTCCCACCCCTCCCACTTTTCACTACCCTTTCCGTGCCCCTCCTTGGTCTGTACTTTGTCTGCAGCTTTGGTTAGACTTGTCCTGTGACTCTAAAGCCTCTGTTGCACCAAACACTCTCCGTCACCAGTTTGTCCGTTCATGACTCATTCTGTGGCTCGGAATTTGTATAAGCAGATGGTTCCTAGTCGATGGATGTGCTGGGTATGCCTATGCCCATGGTCAGCATGTTGAACAACATTCATTGCCCTGTGGGATTAGTGTGTTAACTGCAGAACTTGTTGCCTTTTATTGGGCCCTTAATATCTTAGAGCTCTGGGGAATCTACAGTTATCTGAACTGACTGCCTGAGTGACTTGCAAGCACTTGACCAATACTAACAACATCTAAAAGTGATTATTCAAGCAATCTCTAAGCAATTTTAGAATCATTAAAAAAATTATCAGGACACTGTGTTCAGTCTAGGCAAGTCTGGTAGCTCTGTGGTCTTTGTTTGGACCCCAGGCCACATTGGCATCTCGGGGAACAGAAGGTACTTGGGCTGTGGAATGCTGACTGGTCTGACTTGAACACCCAAAATAAGCTCTGTGCAGATGTGGAGGTCCTCCGTTTAGGTCTCTTGCAGGGAGTCTGTTATACTCTGCCAACTATGCATTGGCCATACGTGGTTAACACTTGGCCACCTCTTGTGTCGAGAGGGCCCACCAAATTGCCATTGTGGTGCCCTGTCGACAGTGGTCCACATCCTGTTGGACTGTCCACTTTTAGCCACTCTGTGGCAGTCTTTTAATCTACCAGATGCGCTACCTTTAGTCTTAGGTGACAATGTCTCTATGGCTAATGTCAGTCCTGTCAAATTTCCTAAGTTCAGTGTTAATTTACCCCATTTTTGTGTTAACATATTTATACTTTTCCCGCATACTACACTTAATGAAACCACGTTTGTGGAGAAAAAATGAGGCTTGTTACTCACCAGATAGAGGCGTTCAATTATAGAGTGTAACAATGAAAATAAATAGTTTCAGCTTTTACACACAGTCCTTCCTCACAAGTAAAACTATCACACAGTAGCAGCTCACATGCCAATGACCATTGTCTCCAGGCATAAAAACAAAACACAAATCCATCTACAAACAAAAGAAATTTTACGTACGGCAGCATTGCCGGAATGTTGGCAACGAAATGTTCGTTTATGAGGATAATTTACTGATCGAACAAAAAACCTGTTGAGAATACAACACGAACAGGATTATTTATTTCGGGTCAACGCACTAAATACTATTCTCCTCAGTCTATGTGATTGACTTTACGAAGAGCATTCAAAGCATCATTGCAAACATGATCACATTACACCGGCACTTTCGTAAATAAAAGTTTACCGACTAAGGTTAAAATGGACAAAGTCCAGAAGATGATAAAATGAGCATCCACAAAAGAAAGTGTTTGTTTAAATCCAGTTGCAGTGATTATAAGCCTGTCATGTTATTGTTAAAATGAATTTTTCCTGTCCCTACACATTAGTGTACAATGTCAGTAGTGGAATCTCTGTTTGAAACCACATAAAGGTACCTGTCTCAATGGTGGACTGTTTAAGAAAATGGAATTATTTTTGTGCTTGGGATGTTCACTGTATGAAAGGAGATTCCTATTATACCCGGCATCTCATTAGCCATGACTGGAATTAGAGGTGGATTGCAGAGCAATTCTACAGCAACCAACCTACATTTTGCGTAAAAATCACAAAGATAAGATAAGAGAGATTAGGGCTCGTACATATGCATATAAGCATTCATTTATCCCCTCATTCTAGATGGAAGTGAAACAGAAAAGCAAGTAACTAGTATTGGTACTGAACACCCTGTGCCATGCACCTTTGGGTGTATTGCGGAGTATGTACGGAGATGTAGATTCAAGAATATAACATCAGAGTGAGTGCATGTATTTTTTGCCTAAAGCATTTTGAGCAAAATAAAGCAGTACTCTTAACTGTATCATAGCCATGTAAGAATTATTTATGTACATAACATGTGCTTAGTTTTGAATGTCAACTCCTTAAACTCACTGAGGACATCTGAGTCGGCACGGTAAGTCCAGGATGGAATGACGATGTAAAAGAGATAGATTATTCCGCACCACAGAGTGGAGACATTTATTCACAGACTGATATTTGTAAAAACGGCATTTATTGAGGGAGGTGGGTGCAACGAAATAACACCGAGCAAGAGGAGTGTCCCAGAGTCAAAGATCACAGGTATCTAGGCGCAGTAGTGCGTTGGACCCCAGTCACCCTTACGAACTGATAGATGTCTCTACGGTCATCCTATCATGATGCTATGTGAGTCCAGGGCTGGTACTTATCATTCCTGCTGTTTAATTTACGTACATATTTCTACCTTTGTATTTTGAAATTTGAAATATGAATCATTCTATGACTTCAGTATTACTGTAATAGAAGTGTCTGTATTATTCCATGACATTTCTGTAACACTGCACTAGTAAAATGACAAGTAAGACATTCCAGCAGTCTAAAACTTGAAGTTCAAAAACTTAAAAGATGCAACATAAAGCAGAGGATACTTTTCTTATAAATAAAGTGGAAAGCAGAGCTGAGGTTCTACATGAATTTCTGTTTTGTTATTGAAAATATGCACGTGTTAGTTTTAGAGTGTCATTTGCATGAGAATAAATGGCACTGGTGTATTAAACATTGTTGTTATTTTGCAGATGGTGACGGAAAAGATCGGATTTTGAGTAAACTGAAAGTATTCTTTTTTTCGTTGATGGTCGCGCCTGAAGAATTGGCGATATGTCAATTTAGCTTACGGTGAAAGTGGCGGTGGCACTAGATATTTTGTTTTGTAGGTTTAGTTAGTAAATTTTTGGTGGTAATATAGGTGATAGGATATATAAGGAAAAGAACAACAAGAAAAATGCAAAATAAAAGAAAAAACTAAAAAGAAAAACAGGTGTGTGTGTGTGTGTGTGTGTGTGTGTGTGTGTGTGTGTGTGTGTGTGTGTGTGTGAACGATGGTCCGTTTCTCGCATCCGACAATATTTTTATTTTTCACCTTGACTCCCAAAAATTTTCTGACACATTAATTAAATAAAATTTACGTGTTGCAATATTCTGACATATTTGCAAGTACAACCGCTTTTTCTTAAAAGTGTGTTGATTCTATTTAATGAACATGCCGTGAAATATGGACCAATGAATTGTAAACATTGTCTTCTGAACTACAGTACCCGCACTTAAAGTGTGGTCATATTGTTATGATGAATGTGGCACAATTAGTTTCATACGTTTATTAGAAAATACAGACAAAGCTCTTGAAATCGGTTAAATGGCTACAGTATTAGCACAATTATCTAACAAAAAGTGCATATAGGATGAAAGAACGTCTATAACAGCTGTTGAAAAGAAGGAACAAGGCACTTCAGTCTCATTAACAAATGACAGTTGCCACGTAATCTGTATATAATTCGTAATCTGTATATAAAATTATTTGAATCAGCATAACATTTATAACATTAATTATTATAGTGTGTCTTCAGTTTATGTGCAGGTCGTTCACAAGTCAATGTTTACAATTCGTTGGCCCAAATTTCACAGTATTTTCACTAAAGAGAACAATCACAGTTTTTAGAGAAAGCACTTTTATACGTAAATATGTCAAAATATCACAAAATGTAAATTCCTTTTAATTACTAACAGTGTAAGAAAACTTTTAGTAGTCAAGGTTAAAAAAGTTGAGCCAGGAAGTGAACCACCGCTGACGCTATTCAGCTCCTCAACATGATGCATTTATTGGCTGGGCTACAACAAGCACATTTGCGAATTATGTTTTACATTACGATCAATGTCGAGGATTACTCGCCAATATGGCATTTATTGACTGTAATTGACGACTAATTGTACTAAAACATGTTTTTGGTACGTCTTAAGTGTGCCGTTACTTTGAAATAGCTACAAGCGAGTTATAAGGTGAAAATCATGAAAATCCAAAAGGGGAGATGGCGCCTCTGCAGGACAGAGCTTGTGACCGAAGAAACATCTATCGGCTGATACGGGTAACTGGGGTCCGACGCACTACTGTCCCTAGATGCTAGTCAAAGATCCGGCACTGAAAAACACCTGGGAACTTTAAAAGAAATTTTTTGTATGAAAAATCTGTATTACTGACAGGAAACTAAATTTAAAACTCAAACTTAAACCAAAATGTATATTATAATCTTACTTTCAAAGCCAGATGTGACTAAACATTAAGAAATCTTATTCATTTTTTTTTATATTCATTTTTGTCACATTTTAACCTTGAGTTAAATACCTTTTCTACATATTTAAAAATATTTTGTTCCTGAGAAATAGTTTAAATAGCTTAAAGTTTTTTCCTATTTTTATATAAAAATATCTCTTGTAGCAAAGACTTTTTATTTATTTACAATATCGCTGCAAAGGCAAAGACTTTTATTTACATTGAAATATATTCTTTTTCAATATTGGTATTCTCTACGAAATTGCAACCATATAACACGAATATTTAAGTCGGCAAAAACAGTCCTTGTGTTAAACTCAGTTTGTTGACATAAAAAAATTGGATAACCTGCTGGATACAATCATTGGAATTTTTTTAACAGTATTTCAAATACTTGGTGTATAAAAAAAAAAAATTAGACACACATTTGCATCAATATTTTTTGTTAAAATTATTTTTTCAACATCTGTATCAAATTTGAGCCACCATATCTTATGAATAGTATAATTTTCAACATATCATTGAAAAATTGTTAAATGTTACAAAAATATAGCACTGAAAATGGAAAAAGATTATCAGAAAATAACACCGATAAATAACACCGACAGGTGCAAAAAATAACACCGATTTTGGCCATAAAATAACACCAATGCCCAATATAGAGTACTTGTTTACACCCTTGACCATTGTGTGTCACTCGTGAGCTGACAGTGAATAAATGCAAAATGGAAGATTAGGGTTTAACATAGTTAATTAGTGATCAATAAATGTGCTGATTTCACATGTCTTTTGTGTGTATACTGAACTGTTACAAAGTGTAACCCCCTTACTTAAAAAATTAATTATACTCGTTTTTTATGGGTGTTGTGTTTTCACATTCGACAGTGTATTTGCTATGTCTCTGCACCTTGGATACTATTCATTAAGCTAATTTCTGTGTTTCCATCTTTGTTTGTTAAGGTATCTGCAATGAATCACAAAGAATGTGAAATAATCCTGGTAGCCGCAAGTGATGGTGCTACAGTTGTGGCCACAAAAAAGGGAGACATTTATGTTCTCCACGAGTACCAGTGCCGTAAAATTGCCTCTAGGTAGGAGAAACTTTTCTTCATTTCTAATTAACTTTTAATTTAGCAAATTAAATTTGAGTTGCTAATTATGTACATTTATTTGTTTGTTTGTTTATATTGATCAGATTAGAGCCATCAGGTCCCCTCTTTAATCAGACAAGGGTTTACATACACAATACTTTTTAGATCTGAGTTACCTAGAACATAACATTAATAGGACAAAGAGTAATGCAATATTGTTAATATAATTTGAATGGTGTAAATTGTGTAAAGAGGGCTTGGGTAAATTGTATTAACTAGAAACAAATTAATTGAATACAAGCAGTTATTAACTTAAATTTCCAGTTGACACTTTATATGAAGTAGTCTGATTACATTCATCCAAAACAGTTGCCTCAGTCTTCTTAAGCACTTCACTGTGTTGTACTAGATCCCAATGTCGTGCACCATTTTCCAAGAGCAGCATAATATTCCATTTGTGTTCATTCTTGCAGGGAAGGAAACAGCATCAAATCACTAAATGAAGCTATTTAATCACATTAATAGCATTGTTACCAGTTTGAACCAATAGTTTCATTATCAGATGGCTGCTTGAATTAAATGCTTTTTACTTGTCCTTTTGGTGAAATTCATTGGGGGTGGAGATGTCATTAAAATGGCATGTTGTTATTGTTGTAATGCCACCAGCTACAGGGGTCTCACTCATCAGCCGTTAAAATCTGTTTTACAGAATGAAATAGAGAGTTGAAATACCTTTGTGCTTTCCTAATACTCACAAAGAAATGATCCATTCTGCCAGGTCCAAACATGCCCCCTCCCTTTTTTTTACACACAGTGTGTGGCCTTAGCTGTCAGCTCATTGCGTAAGCACTTGTCGTAGGCAAGAACCTCATTTATCTGAATTTCAGGTTTATTTGGATCTTTCTTCCCCCACCCCCCCTCACAAAAATGTGCATTATTGAGTTATTACTATAGTATGGTGCAGCGCATGTACTGTTGTTATTTGACTCTGCTAGTAAGAGAGATATCACTGGCGCTTGTTTTCAATGCATGTGACTGAAATGACTTTTAAGCAAAAGAAAGTTGTGGAAAACACTATGGCCTGCTATTTGTGATTCTGGCACTAAAGTCAGTGAAGATGTCAGCACATCTGAATTCCTTTAAATGTAAGCAAACATTCCTGGTTGTTCAGGGGTAGATGATGGTGACATAGCTGCCTGGTTGCAGAGTAATAGTAATGGTCGTTACAGAATGATGACCAATGATAAAATTTGTATTGCTGCCTGTTCTAATACAGAGAACAGTGTGGTGAAGTAGACAACAAAGGTGGCTTTCCAATGGAAAGAATGTAAGGGCACAGCTTGTCTGTGCTGCAGTAAAATACTACACAAATTTGAAGCTGAAGAAACTTGCACAATATTTTAGTGATAAAGTTGAGTTGAATACAGTATAAATAGGGTTTTAGTGCCAAAAATGTCTCTCTTTATTTATACTTGAAAGAATATATATATATAGTGCCAGTACAAATGCTTGTATGTATGTTGCAGTACATGTTAAATTTTATCTCTGGGGTAACAATATCATGCCACACACACACACACACACACACACACACACACACAGAGAGAGAGAGAGAGAGAGAGAGAGAGAGAGAGAGAGAGAGAGAGAGAGAGAGAGAGAGATATTCAATATCTCTGACTTCACATATCACCCATCCCTCATGGCCGAGGTTGTGAGTAATCTTTCCCTTCAGTGCCCCTTCTCTTCCTTCCTCTCCTAACTGATGATAGGGAAAATACTGTATTTCCAAAAGCTAGTGTCAATATTTATTTTTGTCTACATTTGTCTTTTGTTGTGTGAAACTATTGGCAGTGCCATGGTAAGTACTGACCAGCTTCTCTCTCTCTCTCTCTCTCTCTCTCTCTCTCTCTCTCTCTTTCTCATATTAATTTGTTAGGTTGCTAGATTCTTGGACATAATTTTTCACAAGAAAGACTCTCTTGTCTGCTCCTTTAATGTTGACACAACAAGAAGCAAGGGAGGAAGCCTTTGGTCGTATATCCGGATGGCAACCCAAGAACTGAAACTAATTTTCTTGAATTTGCTCAATTCCCATGGAGATAATACTAAATTAGTATACACGTTCAACAGAACTGGTATTTTTCCAGATTGTAGAGCTGATATTGAAATAATTAGCCTTTAGGTGTGTATAATAGTTTTTATGCCTAAGTCATTGCAAAAATGAAGACAGACAAAAATGAATTTTTATTGAATATTGTCTCTAGTTTTCAGAGCTTCAATTTCAGACTTCATTGAAAAGTCAGTCTGTATATTACTTATCCACTGTTATAAGCTTAGATCTGTCACCTCTGTGTATTGTTCACTGTTTTTGATCCTTTTATGTGAAAGAGGAGACATTAACACTGGCATATCCTGCATGCAAATGCGGATTTAATGAGAGAGTAGTATTGCAGGAATTTCAGTTTGTCGTAGTGTAGGAATTCTGCTTCACTTGTTCATCCTTGTCCTGGTTGTATTGTGAATGGTTGAATGAGGGTGTCGCAGTCCTTAACTGATGAACTACCGGCCATCCAGACCCCCTCAGTGACTGATTGGTGGCATTTGTGACAGATCATCAGTTGTGGCAGAAGAGCAACAATGCAACAAACCAAGACTCAATGTAACGAGGAAGTGCTAGACAACCTAGTGTCCGATCTGTGAGAACATGGGTTATGTGGGAGCCAGAACCATACGCAGGTGCCATTGTTGAGCCAACTTCATTGGATACTGCATCTTGCATTTGTCACCAGTCACCAAAGATGGACACTGGAAGAATGGTGGGATGTGATATGATCTGATGAATCAAAATTTCAACCACACTTTACCAATAGCACTGACAATACAGATTGATGGATTGCATGTCAAATTCAAGCCTATGGTCTCCATTATAGTCTGATGTATGGAAAGGGCCTTAAAGTTGTGCTGGAAGTGACTTTTAGTAATCCATAGTATATTAATCTGCTTGGGTAGCATCTCCACCCAATTGCTGGCCTTCCAACATCCTGATGGTTCTGTAGTATTTCAAGTTGGCATCACTCCCAGGTCATGCAAGAATGTTTCCAGGAACATGCAGGGGAGGTCCCAAGATTCAAATGGCCTCCCTGTCGAGCATATCTGGGGTGTCGTGGAATTCATATTCCTGGCATGGATCCTGCATCCCGTCAAATGGATCAGAATTGGCTGCTGCAGGTGCATGTTCAATGACATTTGCTAAGTTAGTGAGCCTATGTGATGTATGTACGTTGTGGTCTTCTGTCCGGTGATTGGTTTGATGCAGCTCTCCACCATACTCTATCCTGAGCAAGCCTCTTCAATCTCCTTGTAAAAATGGCAACCCATATCCATCTGAATCTGCTTACTATATTCGTTTCTTGGTCTCCCTCTGTGATTTTTCACTCGCACACTTCCCTTCAATGCTAAATTTACAATTCCTTGTTGTGTAAGAATGTGTCCTATCAATTGATAGCTTCTTTTGGTCAAAGTATGCCAGAAATTCCTTTTCTCCCCAATTCTGATCAGTACCTCCTTATTAGTTATGAAATCCACCCACCTAATCTTTAGCATTGTTCTTTAGCACCACATTTCAAACCTCTTCCTGTCTGCACTGTTTATCATCGTTTCACTCCCATACAAGGCAACACTCCACACAAATACCTTAAGAAAGGACTTCCTTATGCGTAAATTAATATTCGATGTTAACAAATTTCTCTTTTTCAAAAATGCTTTTCTTTGCATTGCCATTCTGCTTTTCATATCCTCTGTACTGTGACCATCATCTTTTATTTTACTGCCCAAGTAACAAAACTCACCTTACCACCTTTATTGATTAGTTACCTAATCTAATTCCGTCAGCATCACCTGATCTTTTACAACTGCTTTCCATTACCCTTGTTTTGCTCTTGTTAATGTTAATCTTATATGCACCTTTCAACGCACCGTCCATCCCGTTCAACTGCTCTTCCAGGTCCTTTGTTGCCTGTGACAAAATTATAATGTCATCGGCAAAACACAGTGTTTTTATTTCTTCACCCTGGACTTCAATTCCTTCTGCAAATTTCTCCTCACTTTCCTTTATAGCTTGCTCAATGTACAAATTGAGTAACATTGTAAATAGGCTACAACCCTGTCTTACTCCCTTCCCAACCTCTACATCCCATTCAAGACCTTCAACTCTGATAACTGATGTCTGGTTTTGTACAAGTTGTAAATAACCATCCGTCCCTATATTTTACTCTTGTTGATTTCAAGATCTGAAAGACTGTATTCCAATCAACACTATCAAAAGCTTACACCAAATCTATAAAAGCTAGTAATGTAGGTTTGCCTTTCCTTAATCTATCTTCTAAGATAAGTCATAAGATGAGTATTGCCTCCCATGTTTCTACACTTCTCCTGAATCCTAACTGATCTTCCCTGAGGTCACCATCTATCAGCCTTTCCATCCTACTGTAAATAATTCATGTTAAAATTTTCAACAATGACTTATTAAATGGATGATTCTGTAATTATCACAACTGTCTGCACCTGCTTTCTTTGGACTGGGTATTAGATTTTTCTTAAAGTCTGAAGGTATTTTGCCTGTCTCATACATCTTACTAACCAGGTGAAATAGTTTTGTCATGGCTGCCTCTCCCAGAGATTTCATAATTCCGAAAGAATGTCGTCCACTTCATGGGCCTTGTTTCAACTTATGTCTTTAAGTGCTCTGTCAGATTCTTCTCTCAGTATACTATTTCCTATTTCATCTTCATCCACATCCTCTTCCCTTCCTACAATATTGTCTCCAAGTTCATTTCCTTTCTACAGCCCCTCCATATACTCTTTCCAACTTTCACCTTCCCTTCTTTATGAAGAACTGGTTTTCCATCTGAGTTCTTTATATTCATACAGCTGTTTTTCATATCTCCAAATGTTTCTTTTATTTTCCTGTAAGTGGCATGTATTTTTCCTCTATTCATACATTCTTCTACAGACTTGCATTTGCCCTCTAGCCATTCCTGCTTAGCTGTTTTGGACTTTCTGCCAATCTCATTTCCTAGTTGTGTGTGTGTGTGTGTGTGTGTGTGTGTGTGTGTGTGTGTAAACCCTCTCTCTCAAACCAATGAAGGTAATAATGGTCATAAGCCATTATGTTGCATTCCATTATTTGTGCCTTTCCACGGCTCATTGGACTTAATTATTTTTAGTACTTATAACATTTCTTATTGAAAATTCATTCCAATTTCCTTAAAATTCACATATTTGGAATTACTTTCATGTGTTATTTTATTTTATGATAGAAAATCGTCTATTTTTGTATGTTTAATTATTCTCGATCTCACTAAACTTGGTGAAACTGTTGTCAGAAAAGATGCTTGAAAGTGCTTCATTTTTATTTTGTAAATTCAGTACAAACTGTGATTAAACAGCACCGTTACATGCTCTCTGCAGATTGTAGCAACTTTCATCATTGTTTAATTATGTTCTGGTTACTGTAATTCCCTCAGGCAGCTGGGAATCACAAAACTGTCCGTGATAGGAGGTCACCTGGATGCACATGTAGACAGCAATGTTCTCATGGACAAAGGTGGAGAAGAGTTGAAAGTAGCTGCACTCACTGATAGAGGAACTGTCTTAATATGGCAAGAATCAGCACCACAACTTTCTCGGTATGTGTCAAAAGCTTTGAAAAATTTCGAATACAGCGATTTTCTGTGATTCTCTTTTTTGCTTAAGAGAATAAAGTGTTAATGCTTGGAATTTCTCTCTTTAATGTCTGAATCTTTTGCTTCCTTACAAGGAGTGCAAAGGACATTGGCACCCACTAATTTTGGTGTATTGTTTCACAGTTGTATTTTTGTGATAAACCGTCCATTAGAAGTTGCTGACTTTGTCACAAATCGCAGTCAGTTGCTGTTTGTCACCAAAGATGGTGAAGCATTTGAAGGTGAAATAAAGATGAGAAAAGGTAAAAGACATGTATCTGATAATAACAAATCAGTAAGTGGCACACATGAAGAGCCCAGGGAATTTGTGAAAATAAAACGTCTACCTCATGTGCACCGGGGAGTAAGTGTTGCTTCAGACGTGAAAGGGCGAAATTTTGCTGTTATACAGGTGCGTTTTGTAGAGTCAGTACATACTTACACGTGTGTGTGTGTGTGTGTGTGTGTGTGTGTGTGTGTGTGTGTGTGTGTGTGTGGACAGCAATGTTTTCATGGACTTAGGAACTTAGCTGTAGCTTTGATAAAGAATCTGACCCAAAGTTAGCAAAGTTCCTGAACTTGTTTATGTACCTTTGCTTTTGTTTCTTAAACACTGTGTAATTGTACATGCTGTAACTGTCCTTTTTTCCTCTTTTCTTATTGTATTAGACATTGTCTTATTTATAAAATGTGGAAAAATATTATGGATGTTTAATATGTACATACAAGAAAATATGGTGGGAGTGATTGGTTCCTTCTTCCGGCAGTGGGATTGAAGGAAAAGGAAGAGAGATTATGCAAATGGACTTGCAAAGATTAGGAAGTGAGCACAGTTGCAGAAAGTAATCTGGTTAGTGGATACTTACCTGGTGGTATGAGAAGGAAAGACTAATTGTTGAAGAATGCATTGGAAGTGATTTGAGAACCTGAGATCTTAAGGATTGAATTAGGACAATAAGCAAGACAGGGATAATTGAGAAAAAAAAAAAAAAAACATTGTGTTGGAGTTAAGATGAGCTGAACGTTGAGTTTGTTGTATGTATCAGACAAGTGCTGAGTAAAACTAAAGATACAGAAAACTAAGAGGGGGGGGGGGTCAAGGAAGGCAATAGTTACTGGAAGGAATTGTGTGATCAAAGGGGGGGGGGGGGGGGGGGAGAAACTCAATTTAGGTCAGGTGGGTGGCAAAACCAAACATTTCGTAATACCATTTACGATCTGTGAAGTTTTGAAATGTTAGTTTCAGGATGCCAAATTCGTATGCCAGATGTGGTGAAACATACTGATACCATGGCTGTCGTGTTCTAGACAATTTTCTGCAACTGGATATTTTGTTTTGCCAGTATACATCCTCCGTCTGAGTAAACATCCTGACTGATGACTTTTTGGTGATCATACCAATGTAAAATGCTGAACAGGGTTTACATAACAGCTGCTATACAAGAAGTCATTTCAAAGGTTGTCCTCCCTCCCTTTCATAGTATAGGTTTGGACAGTTATGGGACTTGTAAAGTTGATGGTAGGCTAGTTCCTAGGGCAGGTATTAGTTGTGATGCCCATTGCAGTAGGAGCCATAGGACAGGGGAAAAAAGTGTAGAGGGAGCATAAGGTCTGGCCTGGATATTGCGGAGTTTCAGGGGATGATGGAAAGGTATTCTATATGTGGTGGGCTAAAATATTTTGCTCATTTTGCAATCTTTTTGTGTATAATTCCTCCTGTCACTGCTTGTTGAATAGACTTCTTTACCTATCTAATGATATATTATTCCACTTTTTATATTCATAAATATTAGGTTTGCTGTCAGTTTTTTCTAAATTATTTTTAATATTTTTAATTGGAAAAAGTATTATTGTCAGAAAATAAATGAATGGGGTAAGTGGCACTAAAACCAAAAGACTGTTGATCAGTCAAGAGTAAAATGTGCCAATAATATTAGAAAATTGTGTGTGTTTTGTGTGTGTGTGTGGGGGGGGGGGGGGGTGTTAAGGGTTATTTCCTCCTTGTACTGTACATGATACTTGCCTTTCCTTGTTCTCAGGTACATCCAAAAGCAGCTTTATTAGAATGTCCACAAGTTACAACTAATGAAATGAAAGAACAGATGATTAATTTATTACAGACTGCCCAATCTGAAGATCTTATTCATGATGTCATATTTGAGGTCAGTTTAATGTATTAATTATTTAGTTATAATATGACTAAGTAGTGTCAAAAGCTTCTCTTTCCAGAAGAGATTATCTTATCCATCACAGAAACTGTGGTTTAACAGTGACCTGTTGCAGGGTCATAGTTTTTATTTATGATTGGTTTTAGTCAATTTTTGCCCTTCCTCATGTATATGTTTGATCCGAACATGATGAAATAACACTGAACATAAAGTTGATGTTCAATTTTTATTTATGATCCTGCAATGGTTGATGTCTTGAAACTTAATAATCTGAGAGATTATTTAATCTGTAAAATAATTTTGTGCTATTTTTCAGTATCTCAAAGTTTTATTTTAAAAACTGCAGCACCATGAAATCATTTTAAAGAATAAATTCTTGAAATGCATCATGTTAAGCATGAAAACTACCAATTGCACAAAGCCAGTACTTGGCACGATCGTAAACGGGAAGCACATGCTTCAGAAAAATCCTTTACGATGTTCCTATCAGCCGCAATGCTGAGAGTAAACTTGGCATGTACTGTAAACAGTGAAACACAAATTATAATTTTGAATAAACTTGTAGGTGAAAGTGTCAGTCTGTGTCAATTACATTTTTGTGCCTCGAATGCAATTTCATATCACATGAATGACAGTAAAATCAAAATATGTTAATGCAAAAATGGGGAAACTAACATTTTGAATTTTGGAACTTTGACAGGATCGACAAAACTGTTGGAAATAGTGGGAAAAAGTTAATTCTGGAAATGTACAAGCAGGACTCTAGCGTATTGCACTATTCCAGGTTTTGTAGTCAAGAACGTAATTCTGAAGATAAAGCTTTAAAATATTTATTTCTGTTGGAAGTAATCATACTGTGTTGAATATTTTAGTTTTAGGTGAAGACTGCTCCATACTAATTAACCAGAATAATTCTAAGAATCCAGTCTGTATACTCTAGCTAACAGATTTGTTGTTGTTCATTGGTAGTTAGTGACTAAAGACCTCTTGGTTTGAAAAAGATTATGCACTTAGCTTTTATAATTACAATTTTCTTGTCATGTAACCCTTTTGTTACGTTATCCGGTTTCTATTTTTTTAATACATATTTATCCCATCAAGAATGTTTCCTTCTATAATATTCTTTTGTTAGTAGGTACGATTAGGGTAATCTTCAAATGCTATTTTTACTTGATTTGTATACTATACTAAACTAATTAAATTCATTTTGTTTATATACAGTAAAATTGCCAGTACTAAGCTTATTACCCCCCTTTCCCAATTACTGTATATTTCCGCAGATAAGACGACCTTCAGATAAGACGAGGTACAAATTTTTGTAAAAATTTTATAGTTTAAGCATATATCTGGCCTATAAGACGACCCCCAAGTTACCGTATTTATGCCATATAGACGCCGCCATAAGTAGTTTTCGTGATCGGTACACTTGGATTTCACCCTTTGTTGCAGTGTTTGCGGCCTGCTTTTGAATTTTTTTTACACCGCGAAGTTTAAGAAACGTCTTTCGTCGAGATGACAGATGACATTTAATCGCGCCGATGCACATATTTTGCAGGTGAAAACACACAATATTGCCTGAGAACAAAAGCTAAAGGATTTCAAAGGAAGCCGCTACTGTTGTGTATAGCTCCGAAATATTTTAACTCTTTCCTTGCTCCATATGTGAATATGTTCTAATCATTTCAGTGCGACTCTGGATATATTGAGAAATTATTTTTGACAAGCGACATTGTAAAATCAAGCTGCATTGTAAATAATTCTATTCTTGCTTTATGCCTTATAGGTTATCATAAGTTTCGTTGTCCACTCAGTAAATTAATAAAGCTCGAATAGCAATTTTGATTCCTTTAAAAAAAAAAAATTGCACAAAACTTACTTTGTTTTCGTAAATCTTTTCTCCATGATGTAAATTTCATCAGCGTAATATCACAAATGTGCTGCATAGTGAGACTTCGACCTCCATACGATATATATTGAATCGGAGATACGCGCCTTCGTGTACTAAGAAGAAAATTTGTTTGTTTGTCCTGTACCTAATCTAACATGCACTTTTAAAAAAAAGTTATCTGTAGCATATCCTTCAGAAGATTGGGTATAGGTTAAACAAGTTTTTTTAATTTTTTTAAATTTTTTTTTATATGTACGTGAGAAAAACTAAATCGATTCACAGTTGTAGGTTTGATATCTATCATTTCAGGCGGAGTTACTTGGAGTGTAAGCTTTCTTGTAAATTACCCAGAAAGTTTTTAGATTTCTGCCTAGCCACATCCTTTAAAATCGCAACATATTCAGCTACCTTGGGTTGTGACGTCTGTTAAATTTCAAAACGACACATAAATATCAAAATAACTGACAAAATATAATAATGAAAAGTCCAGGTTGGAATAAATAATATAGTGAGGACAGTTTACAACTCACCGCAAAGACGTGGCGACGAGCTGCGACAGGCACATACAAAAGACACACACGTATAACACATTCAGCTATCGGCCTTGGCCTTCTTCAGAAAATAGAGCACTCACGCAATCACACAGGCACACAACACAGTCATACAACCATCACCTCAGACTGCCGCACTTCGAATCATGCTCTGCAGCGAATCGGGGACGGGGAGGGGAGGGGAGGGGGAAGGGATAGAAAGGTTACGTCACGGTGGTGGGGATGGGTTAGATGGGAATAATGAGATGCAGCTTAGGATTGGAGTGGGGAGGCGGGTGAGGGGAGAAAATAAAATAAAGTAAATATATATATAGAAAATGCATGCAAACTGCAAGTACACAAGACCGCATACACACACACACACACACACACACACACACACACACACACACACACACGATCAAAATAGGCGAGGTTTGGGATAGAGAGGTAGGAACTGTAAGGTATGGAAATATATATATATATATATATTCTACAGTGTGTCTGCCTAAGTGTACTTGCGTCTGTGTAAATGTGTGGGTGTGTGTGTTTTTGTTTACCTTCCTTTTTTTCCCCTAAGGTAAGTCCTTCCACTCCTGGGATTGGAATGACTCCTTTTCCACTTCCTTAAAACCCATATCCTTCCCTTTTCCTCCCCTTTTTTCCTCTTTTTCCTGAAGAAGCTGCCAGTGGTGGCGAAAGCTTGTATGTGTGTTTGTGTGTGATTTTATTTATTTTATTTGTTTCTATCGACGAGCCGGTCTTTTTGGTAAGTCATCTGTTTTCTATTTTATATATATATATATATATATATATATATATATATATATATATATATATATATATATAGGGAAGTTATCGTAGGTTGAGGCCTGGTTGATTTCGGGATCGGAGAATGTATTGTAGGGATAACTCCCATCTGTGCAGTTCAGAAAAGCTGGTGGTGGATGGGAGGATCCAGATGGCCCGGGTTGTGAAGCAGCCATTGAAATCAAGCATGTGCTCCGCTGCATGCTGTGCCACAGGGTGGTCCACCTTGTTTTTGGCCACAGTTTGGTGGTGGCCATTCATCCTAATGGACAGCTAGTTGGTGGTCATGCCAATATAGAAAGCTGTACAGTGCTTGCAGCACAGTTGGTAAATTACGTGGCTGCTTTCACAAGTGGCCTTAGCCTCTGATAGGGTAGGATAAGCCTGTGACAGGACTGGAATAGGAAGGGCTGGGTGGGTGGATTGGACAGGTCTTGCAGCGGGGTCTTCCACAAGGATATGATCCCTGTGGCAGTGAGCTGGGTTTCGGGGTGACATAAGGATGAACTAGGATGTTGTGAAGGTTGGGAGGGTGACGGAACACCACTTTAGGAGGGGTAGGAAGGATCTTGGGCAGGATGTCTCTCATTTCAGGGCACGAGGATAGAAAATCAAAACCTTGGCGAAGGATGGAATTTAGTTGTTCGAGACCAGGGTAGTACTGGGTGACAAGGGGAGCACTCTTTTGTGGATGGTTACTGGTGTTGGGGAGAGGATTTGGGGTGTGTGAGGATGTGAGGATATGACATGGGAGATTTGTTTGCGGACTAGGTCTGTGGGGTAGTTTCTGTTTGTGAAGGCCTTTGTGAGACCTTCAGCATATTCAGAAAGGGAATTCTTGTCACTGCAGATATGCCGTCCACGGGTGGCCAGGCTGTAAGGGAGGGATTTTTTGACGTGGAAGGGATGGCAACTGTCAAAATGTAGGTACTGTTGGTGGTTGGTAGGTTTAATATGGACGAAAGTGTGGATGGAGCCATCAGTGAGATGGAGGTTGACATCCAGGAATGTGGCATGGTTTGTTGAGGAAGACCAGGTGAAGTGGATGGGAGAGAAGGAATTGAGGTTCTGAAGAAAGGAGTATAGGGTGTCCTGGCCCTGAGTCAGATCATGAAAATAACATCAATGAAACGGAACCAGGCCAGAGGCTTGAGGTTTTGGGATGCTAGGAAGGATTCCTCCAGACGGCCCATGAACAGGTTGGCATAGGAGGGTGCCATGCGGGTGCCCATGGCTGTGCCTTGGATTTGATGGTAAACTTTCCTCTCAAAGGAAAAGTAGTTGTTAAGTAGGATGAAATTGGTAAGGGTTATGAGGAATGAGGTATCAGGCTTGCGTTCAGAGGGACGTTGGGAGAGGTAGTGTTCCAGAGCGGCAAGGCCATGGGCATGTGGGATGTTGGTGTATAGGGCGGTGGCATCCACTGTGACAAGTAAAGATCCAGGAGGCAATGGGGTGGGAATGGTGGAGTCGGTGAAGGAAGTGGTTGGTATCCTTGATGTGGGAAGGTAGATTTTGGACAATAGGTTGGAGGTGTTGATCAACTAGGGCTGAAATTCGTTCGGTAGGAGCACAGTAACCAGCCACAATAGGGCGTCCAGGATTATTAGGTTTGTGGATTTTGGGGAGCATGTAAAAGGTGGGTGTGCGGGGTGCTGCTGGGGTGAGGAGGGAGATGGATTCAGGGGAGTGTTTCTGGGAGGGGCCATAGGATTTTAGTAGGGATTGGAGATCTTGTTGGACTTTAGGGATGGGGTCAATCTGGCACAACTTGTAGGTGTAGTAGTCAGAGAGTTGGTGGAGCCCTTCTGCCAGGTAGTCACTGTGATCCATAACTACAGTGGTGGAACCTTTATCAGCAGGGAGGATGATTATGTGAGGATTAGTTTTAAGGTTTCGGATGGCTCTTCTTTCTTCTGCTGAAAGGTTTGAGTTCTTGGGAAGGGACTTGGGAAAGGATGGTGAGGACAAGTTGGAGGTGAGAAACTCTTGGAGGGTAACCAGAGGGTGGTTAGGTTTTCTGAACTGCACAGATGGGGTTATCCCTACAATACATTCTCCGATCCCAAAATCAACCAGGCCTCAACCTACGATAACTTCCCTATATATATATTTTTCCATACCTTACAGTTCCTACCTCTCTATCCCAAACCTCACCTATTTTGAGTGGTGTGTGTGTGTGTGTGTGTGTGTGTGTGTGTGTGTGTGTGTGTGTGTGTGTATGCGGTCTTGTGTACTTGCAGTTTGCATGCATTTTCTATATATATATATATATATATATATATATATATATATATATATATATATATACTTTATTTTATTTTATTTTCTCCCCTCCCCTCACCCGCCTCCCCACTCCAATTCTAAGCTGCATCTCGTTATTCCCATCTAACCCATCCCCACCACCGTGACGTAACCTTTCTATCCCCCTCCCCCTCCCCTCCCCTCCCTTCCCCGATTCGCTGCAGAGCGTGATTCGAAGTGCGGCAGTCGGAGGTGATGGTTGTATGACTGTGTTGTGTGCCTGTGTGATTGCGTGAGTGCTCTATTTTCTGAAGAAGGCCATGGCCGATAGCTGAATGTGTTCTATGTGTGTGTCTTTTGTATGTGCCTGTCGCAGCTCGTTGCCACGTCTTCAAAATAACTGACGCCGCACACACACACACAGAGAGAGAGAGAGAGAGAGAGAGAGAGAGAGAGAGAGAGAGAGAGAGAGGTGCGCAGGGTTGTCATATCCAGAGTGTGTGAATCTTGTACCAACCACATAAAATTCTCATATTTTACCTACTAAACATTCTCATTCAAATTGAAAAATATTTCATTAGTAACATTACTGTGAAACCGTACTCATAGTAACACATACTGAAATGAATGCTTTTAGGATCTGAACAGTTCATAAATAAATGGAGCTGAGACGGGTATTACATGATCATATATCTTTGTCATAGTTGATATGTAATGTATTTACATCAATGATATTTGATAGTGTAATAGGGAACTTTGACATACATGTATCTTTCATCAAAGAAATATCATCAAATGTAGTGCCTTGCCGTATATTTGATTTTTATAGTTGGTTGTCTTCTGTTCGCTGCAATGCAAAATGTAACCACTCTGAGCGCTTGCATCACTGTTGCTAATCAATGTGTGCGTGTGTTTGAACATAGCTGCTATGCCGTGCCGTAATTGTTTAACCCCAGTAGCAAGAAATCGTTGTAACCTGTCTTCTCTAGATATAGCCTGTCACGTGCTGATACTGGTGTGGGTAATATGGTGGTACTGAACTGAATAATACCCAATTTAAGTAGATAATGTACTTTATTATTCAGAAAAATGGTATCGCAAACAAATGCAATTAGTCACTTACATCAACAAAGCAACTGTTCATATGTGCCAGCCATGATGGCAAAGAAACTGGCAGAAAGAGACGCTGCTCCACCACACCAGTTTGTGATGTGAGGAGACCCTTTAGTGACATTACTGATACTTTGTGTAACTGTCATTGTCAGCTAAATTATATGCAGTTTTGATAGTTGCTAAGGCAGAGCAAAATAAAAAGTATTGTTTTCCACTATCTTGAAATATAAGACCATAATAACCCTTTTTAACACCACAATGAATATTTACATCCAAGAAATATTACAAATATATGATAATATATCTTTGTCAAAGATTTGATCGTAAATATTATTGTGTAATATCAGCCTAAAGGGATCCATGTTTTTTAAGTGGAGTAATATCCGCCTTGTGTGTTTAGTTGTTGCAGATGGAGTAATACCAACCTAAATTAGAGTAATCTGCACGCCCAGAGTTTTTCGCTGATATATTCGGGGAAAATATATGCGCCGATTACTCGAGTATATATGGTAGTTATCTTTGAGACAAGGCACTATCTGCGGAGTTGTAAACTGCGTTCTCCCCCCCCCCCCCCCCCCCCTTTCCTATGGCAATTGTAAGTGATGATATATGAAATAAGAAGGGCCGGCCTATGAATCGGGATCAAAGCAAATCAAGAGAGAGAGACATACAAGGAAATGCAAATGAATTGACTAGTTGTTGTGGAAGTTAGACAATGGTGAACAGTTTGAGTATGATGTTCAGTGTTCTGATTGGAGGAAAGTAGTTCAAATGCATGAACTGTCAACTTGCAAGTAATTTTAATCAGACTATAGTCATGAAATTTCATATGGATACTTAATAGAATTGAAAATGAAAGGCATGTAAGTTGATGCTATTTTGTTCTTGTCTTTATAAATTTATAGTGAATTGTTTGACAAAATGCTAAGCATATCTTCTAGTTCTGCTGATTTCCTTTTTTATTCTAAAGGCAAATTATTATTAGTATGTTTATAAACAAGGCTCTGATAGTTTACTATAAACATTGACACTGATGTTAATTTCATTCACTTAAGAGTCTCTGACAATAGGTTGCTTTAAATATTCATAGCAGCAAAGACTACTATGTAAAGCTTCATTATATGTCCATGTGTTAACAGGTGGGTGCTCGGGAGTTTCCAGCTCATCAGTACATAGTGGCTCTGTCTAGTGATACTTTGTTGCACATGATAAAACAAGAAAAGTCAAATGATAATGAAAATAATGTACCCCATGTGAAGATCAAGAACATTCGTCCTGAAATATTTGAGCAAATATTGCAGTTCCTATATTCTTCAGATTGTGATCTTCTTAAGCCAGGTCCTTGCAGTGTGGAGTAAGTTATTTTATTGTCTCTACGTAATACACTTTCATTGTTTCATTAAAAATTTAAATTTTATATACTCAGTGTATCAACTAAGTTTGTATTTGGCAGTATTTACCTTAATTCTGTGCCGCCGATAGTCGCACAAAAATAAATAAAATGAAGATGAAAAAACATAGGACAAACTTTCAGAATTGTGTTCCTTCTTCAGGTAGGAGATGAGGGAGAAAACGGGAACAGAAGGGGAAAGTTGCTCACGACCTCTCCTACCTGATGAAGGAACACAATTCTGTCCTATGTTCTTTAGTCTCATTTTCGTTTATTTTTTGTGTGACTGTTGGCAGTACAGAACTAAAGTACGTACTAGCCAGCAAATCTCTTTTGAAGAATATTTTAGCATCTCTGTGGAGAATATTCATCAGTAATCCATGTCTTTATTTGCATAACATACATGTATGTGGCAAATCAAGATAGCAATTAGCTTTCTATACAGAAAGATTAGACCTTTCTGTTGTAATATAAACATGGAGTAGTTTCTTATTCTTCCCATATAATAATGTAGTCTCCTCTTGTGGGGGGGAAAATAGTCTGTGTATGTAAAGACAATTGATTTGTAAGATTGAATAGAAAAATATTGTCTTCTGCATTGAAATTGATGTGTTTGTCTGTGCAGTTGTTAGAAATGAGTAATTGCACTTATGATGTCATAGTACCTTCAGTGACTCAGGACTGTCATGCAATATTGTGGAAAGAAGTGATCACTTCGTGTTTGTGGTGCATTTTCATGTGGTGTAATAGAGTGAAGTCCAGCTGTCAAAGCCGTTCTGCATCCTGCTGACGGGTGACTCTTTTTTTAATGTCATTTCTATGCATTAAGTTATTCCTTGTTTTTATGACTTTTGGATGTTTTTCATTTTTTGCCAACAGTGTGTTACTGGTGTTTTTGAGATTTCTTGTTTATTCAGTTGTGTGTCCTTAAAAAGAAGTTTTCATTATGGTTTCTCTATCCTATTCCATATTCATGTAATGGTAAATGACACACCTGCAAGGTACAAGACTGTCAGTAATTACAAACACGTTGAAAGAAAAGCTGAGCAGCCAAATTCGGAGCTGTATCAGACACTGAGAACATGTAATAAATTTAAGATATCTTTAGATAATTCTTTGTAACAACAAAGATATTTTTAACAATGTGAGATTGACTGGATGTTCCCATGCACTTCTACCTAAAACTTTTTGTAGTGGAAGTTTCAGTGTCATTCATTTCTAGTTAAGAGTACTGACTGTAACCAAAATTTACTGCACATTCTAACCCTTTCATAATGTTGGAATGTCTGTAATGGAGGAGAAATACCAACTCGCCAAAAAGACTCTCACTGAGCTGCTGACAGGCATGAGAATTGGACAATCACATTCACACAACTTATATTTTCAGCCAGAGAATTTATCAGAAAAAGAAACACTACATTCTCACAATCAGTCGCACAACTGTACACACATAACCACCATGTCTGACCACTCTAGTGCCAAAAGCGCCTAGGCTGAGAGTGAGGTTGGGAGTGTAGGGGGAAAGATGCCGAGTAAGGGTGGGGATGGAATGTTCCAGATTGCATGATGGATTGTAAAGGCTTTGAAAGGTGGCAATGAGTACAGTGAAGGGAATGGGTGGGAAAGGATAAAAGGGAGCTGTAGAGGAGTTTGGGGACTTGAAATGATAAAAATAACAAGGGAAAAATAAAAATATGGAAAAAATAGGGGGGAAACAGGAACAATAAATATAAATAAAAAGTAGTTAATTAAAGGGATATTGTAAGGGGTAATACATAGTTGAAAGGAAGAAAGGAAGACATGAATTTGAGAGATACAGAATAATGAGTGAGGAAGAAAAGGGTGAGGGGGAGTTAGGTGTAGGGTGTAGGGATGGGAAGTTATCGTAGATTGAGGCCAGGATGGTTGTGGAACTGTAGAATGTGTTGAAGGGACAACTCCCATCTGTGCAGTACAGAAGAGCTGGTGGTGGAGGGGAGGATCCAGATGGCTCAGCTGGTGAAGCAGCCATTAAAATCAAGAGTGCTGTGTTCAGCTGCATGCTGTGCCACAGGATGGTCCATCTTGCTTATTGCCACAGTTTGGCAGTGGCCATTCATCCTGATGGTTAACTGGAGTGTTGTCATACCAATATAAAACACTGTAAAATGATTGCAGCAGAGTTGGTAAATCACATAGCGGCTTTGACAGGTAGCCCAACCTCTGATGGGGTAGGATAAGCCCATGAGAGGACTGAAATAGGAAGTGCTGGGTGCGTGAATCGGGCAGGTTTTGTATCGGGATCTTCCTAAGGAATATGATCTCTGTTTAAGGGGTTGGGGTTTGGATTGGAAGTGGCATAGGGATGGACTTGTATGTTGTGGAGTTTGGGTGGGTAACTGAACACCACATTACGAGGAGCCGGAAGGATCTTGGGTAGGATGTCTCTCGTTTCAGGCCATGACGGATAACAAAAGCTCTGACAAAGGATATGATTCAGTTGTTCCAGTCTGGGGTGTTGTTGGGGCAGGTTACTGGGGTTGGAGGGAGGTTTGTTGGTGTTTGGGGATATGGCAGGGAAATGTTTGAGGACTAGGTCAGGAGGGTAATGTCTGTTTGTGAAGGGGTTTATGAGGCCTTCGGCATATTGGGTAAGGGACTTCTCATCACGGCAAATTCACTGCCTGCGAGTTCCGAGGCTGAATGGGAGGTGTGTTTTTTGTAATTTTACAACACTTTTTCTCATTGGCATGGTACCCCTCTCACCATCATCTCCACTATGTTTACTAATGATACAGAGTCTTGTACTGACAGTTTGGTCTACTTCATTGCTTTTCTCACACTGGTAAAAAGTAAATCACTTTTTATCTGTAATAAATTTGTTATTAAAAAGTGCCAAAGGATTGGATACACACTTTGTCTTCCACTAATGAATCCTGTTACATGGATCTATTGTAAAGGAATGTTTAGGTACTATGTGGAACAAATTAAAGCATATATTAACATGTAGAAATAACTGTCAAAAATAATTCCGTGGGTTGTATTAGCAATCAGTTAATACAAATATGACTTATTCTGTTAATGTTAGATTAAACGATGGAAATTCTTCACAGAGATGATATATTATTTTTCAAGAGAGATAGATTGGCTGCCCGGTACTTATTTTATGCTGTACCGCCAATAGTCACACAAAGAAAGGATGAAAAAAGAAAAAGCTTTCGGAACAGGGCTCCTTCAGATAGGAGAGAAGGGAAGAAAAAAGGAGTGGGAACGGAAGGAGAAGGTAATTCAGACCTAAGTTATGAAGATTGTGTTTAAGGAATCATTAAACAGCATCTTCGTGACCTAGGTCTTGAATTACCTTCTCCTTCTGTTAGCAGCACAAAGGTAATTACTGGCCAGCCAATCTCTCTCTTTTGAAAAATAATTTATTCTGTTATTGTTTACATCATTTATAAATACACTTCATAAAATTTCCAGGAAAGCTGCTACTTGGAAAGTATTGCAGGTTCATGAGCTATATTTTACAGTAGCTACTTATTTGATTACATCTTGTTTATATGCATTGTGTCTACTTTCCTAATAATGACTACACTGATATCACCTTTGCACGAGTACAACAGACATTTTTCCTCTGTTGTGTACCTGCATAGTAAACATCACACCTCATCTTTGTCTCCTGTCCCTCTTTTTACAACTGCTGTACTAATATTATCAAATAATGTAACTTCCTAAGATTTCTTGTCGTAATGGAACAATACTAATTTGTGCACATAGTCAGTACCACATGAAAAATGCGTGAAAAGATATTAGAATGTAAAGCACTCAATTCAACCAGTTTAATAAAAAATAATAATCAGTCATTTTGAAATATATAAGATTGTTTGACTTACCCAAAGTACAGGCTCACTGATAGAAACATAAAACACAAATAAAAACACACAAACATCCAAGCTTTCATCACCACTGGCAGCTTCTTCAAGAAAAAGAGGAAGGAAGGAGAGGAGAAAGGGATAAATATTGGTTTTAAGGAAGTGGAAAAGGAGCCATTCCAATCCTAGGAGTGGAAGGACTTACCTTAGGGGACAAAAAGGAAGGTAAACAAATCCACACACGAACACACCTAGGCAGACATTTGTAGAAACCAAAGAAGTTGGACAGAGATACCACTAGAGGCGGAGGCTCTGTCCACAAAACCGAGGCAAAGATGTTAAACATGGTGGGCGGGAGTTTGAGTTTTGCTGAGGTTGAGACCAGGTGGGCAACAGGAAGAGAGAATAAGCTGAAGGGCTAGTTCCCATCTCCGGAGTTCTGAAGGATTGGTGTCGGTGGGAAGTATCCAGATATCCCGGACGGTGTAGCACTGTGCCAAGATGTGCTGGCTGTGCACCAAGGCGTGTTTAGCCACAGGGTGATGCTCGTTAGCAACAAACACTGTCTACCTGTGACCGTTCATGCGAATGGACAGTTGGTTGCTGGTCATTCCCACATAGAATGCTTCACAGTGCAGGCATGTCAGTTGGTAGATCACGTGGGTACTATCGCAAGTAGCTCTGCCTTTGATTGTGTACACCTTCCGGGTTACGGGACTGGAGTAAGTGGTGGTGGAAGGGTGCATAGGGCAGGTTTTACAATGGGGCCGATGCATGGGTAGGAGCCAGAGGGTAGGGAAGGAGGTTTGGGGATTTCTTAGGGATGGACCAAGAGGTTACGAAGGTTAGGTGGGGGGTGGAAAGACACTCTTGGTGGAGTGGGAAGGATGTCATTAAGGATGGATCTCATTTCGGGACAGGATTTAAGGAAGTCGTATCCTTCCTGAAGAGCCACATTCAGAGCCAGATCCAGTCCCGGAAAGTATCTGGTGACAAGAGGGACACTTCTGGGATTCTTCTGTTGAAGGTTCTGAATTTGGGGGATGAGGAAGTGGCTCTGGTAATTTGCTTCTGCACCAGATTAGGAGGATAGCTGCGGGATGTGAAAGCTGTTGTTAGGTTATTGGTGTACTGGTTCAGAGATTCGGGACTGCAGCAGACTCGATTGTCACGAAGACCTAAGCTATAGGAAAGGGAACGTTTGATGTGGAATGGATGGCAGCTGTCATAATGCAGGTACTGTTGTTTGTTGGTAGATTTGATGTGGACGGATGTGTGAAGTTGGACAGATGGAAGTGGCATGGGATTTGGAATAGGACCAGGTAAATTTGATGGGAACAATGGAGTTGAGGTTGAAGAGGAAATTCTGGAGTTCTTCTTCACTGTTGGTCCAGATCATGAAGATGTCATCAATGAATCTGTACCAAACTTTGGGTTGACAGCCTTGGGTATCCAGGAAGGCTTCCTCTAAGCGTCCCATAAATAAGTTTGCGTATGAGGGGGCCATCCTGGTTCCCATGGCTGTTCCCTTTAGTTGTTGGTATGTCTGGCCTTCAAAAGTGAAGTAGTTGTGGGTTAAGATGAAGCTGGCTAGGGTATTAAGGAAAGAGGTTTTAGGTAGGGAAGTGGGTGGTCGGCGTGAAAGGAAATACTCCATCGCAGCAAGGCCCTGGGCATGTGGGATATTTATGTATAAGGAAGTGGCATCAATGGTTACAAGTATGGTTTCTGGAGGCAACAGGCTGGGTAAGGATTTCAGGTGATCGAGGAAGTGGTTGGTGTCTTTGATGAAGGATGGGAGACTGCACATGATGGGTTGAAGGTGTTGGTCTATGTAGGCAGAGATTCGTTCTGTGGGGGCTTGGTAACGGGCCACAATGGGGCAACCGGGATGATTGGGTTTGTGGATCTTGGGAAGTAGGTAGAAGGTGGGGGTGCGGGGTGTCGGTGGGGTCATGAGGTTTATGGAGTCAGTTGAAAGGTTTTGTAGGGGGCCTAAGGTTTTGAGGATTCATTGAAGCTCTGCCTGGACATCAGGGATAGGATTGTCTTGACAAACTTTGTAGGTAGTGTTGTCTGAAAGTTGACGCAGTCCCTCAGCCACATACTCCAGCCAATCAAGTACCACAGTTGTGGATTCCTTGTCAGCTGGGAGAATGACGATGGAATGGTCAGCTATCAGATCACGTATGGCTGGGGATTCTGCTGTGGTAATGTTGAGAGTAGGATTAAGGTTTCTTAGGAAAGACTGTGAGGAAAGGTTGGAAGTAAGGAATTCCTGGAAGGTTTGAAGAGGGTGATTTTGTTTGAAGAGCGGGTGGGTGTAGCTGTGATGGGGGACGGAACTGTTCCAGGCAAGGTTCTATTTGACTGATGTCTTGCGGAGCTGGATCATTAGAAGTAGGATTATTTTTCTTTGTGGCAAAGTGATATCTCCAGCAAAGACTAAGAGTATAGGATAGTAAATCCTTCTATAATATAAATAAATATAAATTTTTTTATAGGGGAAAAATTCCTAGCAGGAAAAATTTATATAGAAAGTAGAGGAAGATTACTTACCAGGCGAAGGAGCACAGGTAGTGATAGTAACACAAATAAATAAAACACACACACCACTTCCACATCAAAAAATCCCTCCCTTATAGTCTGGCCACCCGTGGATGGCATATCTGCAGTGACATGCACTCCCTTTCTGAATATGCTGAGGGTCTCACAAAGGCCTTCACAGGCAGAAACTATCACACAGACCTAGTCTGCAATCAGATCTCCCATGCCATATCCTGACACATTCCAAATCCTCCTCCTAACACCAGTAACCATCCACAAAAGATTGCCAGTAATAACTTGCCCTTGAACAACTAAATTGCATCCTTTGCCAAGGTTTTGATTTTCTATCCTCGTGCCCAGAACTTGGAGACATCCTGCTCAAGAGCCTTCCCGCCCCTCCTAAAGTGGTGTTCTGTCACTCTCCCAACCTTCACAACATCCTTATGCCACTCTAAAACCCAGCCCACAGGAATCATATCCTTGTGGAAGACCCCACTGCAAGACCTGCCCAATCCACCCACCCAGCACTTCCTATTCCAGTCCTGTCACAGGCTTATCCTTACCTATCAGATTTCGGGCCAACTGTGAAAGCAGCCATGTAATTTATCAGCTTTGCTGCAATCACTTTGCAGCTTTCTGTTTTGGCGTGACCACTAACCAGCTGCCCATTAGGACGAATGGCCACTGCTAAACTGTGGCCAAAAACAAGGCGGCCCACCCTGTGGCACAGCTTGCAGCAGAGCACATGCTCGATTTCAAAGGCTGCTTCACAACCCGGGCATCTGTATCCTCCCACCCACCACCAGATTTTCAGAACTACACAGATGGGAGTTATCCCTACAATACATTCTTCAATCCCAAAATTATCCAGGCCTCAACCTGCGATAACTTCCCTTTTCTCCATACCTTACAGTTCGTACCTCTATATCCTAAACCTCTCCTATTTTGAGTGGTGCGTGAATGTGTGTGCATGCTTGTGTGCCATGGCCGATAGCTGAAAGTGTAGAGAGAGAGAGTGTGTGTGTGTGTGTGTGTGTGTGTGTGTGTGTCTTTTGTATGTGCCTGTCACAGCTAGTTGCCACATCTGTACAGCTTCCGCCAAGCAATCCCCATGTCAAATGATCAGTGTTTCAAATAATTTGTGTTTTTTAATTCAGTCATGTAGGTAGATGGGTGGGTGAGAATGTAAGAGAATCAATTTGCATTGTAAAAGTAATTAAAATCCACTTAATTGAATCAATTTAATGGAATGGCCTGACACAAATACATGAAATTGTGACACACAACTTCAAATATGTACTGTTAAACTAACCAGGCAATTGCTTCCACTTTAGAGCTATAAAGTCATTCCTTCTTTCCTTGCCTTTCATTGTTTATGTGATTATGTATACTTTGAGAGATTTTTTTCATCCATTGGATGCTTGGAAATTATCAGTTCCCATTGGGTCATCAATATCTACAGCTTTTTCTTTCAAGATAGTGCTATCTATGGTAACATTTGCTTTGTGGCCTTGCTCGAACCTCATCTTCAAATTTTGAGGACTCCATCCATTTCCTCTTCTTAGAAGATGATCCGCACTGGTAGTTGTTCTCAGTGCCTTCACGTTTCTTCACAGTAATATTTAGATATCACTAGAATTCCAAGAGATGCAGCTAACTATACACGGATCCCTATATTAGGGTCAACTAGCAACAGATCTGTGAGTAACAAGATTTTTTTACTTGTATTACTCACAAACACATGTAACAACTGTATCTACAACAATGAAACTTCAATAATTATTATTCTGCCGTTTACTGTCTGTAGATGGTTTGGGTCAGAGTAGTTTTATAACTTAATTGTTCGTAAACAATTATCTATGGAGGAAAAAATGAATAAAAGTACTACACACTGTAGTATTTTGGTGTAAAAACACAAGATGCAACTGGAAGAGCATTGTACTACTGTATTTGAGGTTGATTAACATTGTACAACCCCATTGTTAATTGATACCCTCTACCACACTACCACAACATAATCGGGGAAAAAGTAAAATCGATGTGTTAAAAACGATTGTGTTATTCTTAATGTTTGGCTATTGGATTCCAAACTGTACTTGGAAAATAATTCAGCTTTAAAAGTGAGTGAGTGGCTTTACATTTCTGCAGATCCTTTCAAGATTTAGTGTTTAGTCAATATTAAGTTCATAACTTGAAACTTTCTGATTTTGTAATCAGACTAATTATTGCCAGTTCTCCTTTCTAGCACACTGAAATAAAGCAAAAGATGCAATAAACTCAAATGACAAAGCTTACTGCAGTACTTCCTGAAACATTTGTAAGCGTGGGCCGATTCACGTTTAGAAAGGCATCTGCTAATTTTCTGTTCTGTCGACGAATACTAGAGATACTACCAATACTGTTCACGGCAGATTGGATCTTTGTGTAACCCTTAAAGTCACCGTCAAAGGTGGTGTGAACACTCACTCTTGTGCCATTTGTCGTATCGGATATCAGTTGGGGGGGAAGTCAAGCAAGATGTTGAGTAAGAATGTAGTATCAATGTAAACCTTAATAAGAAGAAACGTGAAATCGGGGAATTTTTAGCATTGATCTTGGGTTTTTCACATGGACTACAAACTTGTAGCTTAAAATCTTGAAAAATTAGAGAATGTTATATCGAAGTTCCACTGTTAGTGAAAAACTTAAAATTGATGTGACATTTTACTGAATATCTTAGAAAATAATATATTTTTTCTGCAATTCATTACTTATCCTTCAAAAGCGAAACCATAAAATGAGTTCTATCAGTAATAACTGAAGTGATAGCAAATTTTACCATTATTTTTTAAATTTATAACAATTAATGGAGTACTGGCTGAGAATGTGTGAAAGAAAAAGGACATTGACTGGCTACATTTTAGCACCACCCACTTCAGACTCTCAAGACTCACCATTAGTGTTTACTCTGACTTTTAAACTAACCTAATTTGCTGGTCTTATCCTCAATTGGAATCAAACATCCTACACATAATTTACCAGGAAAGCATATTATATTTACATTAATGTGTGTACTTTTACTCTTCTAATTTTTGTGATTGTGTTTATTTCTTTGCTATGTTGCAGAATAACAGCTCAAGAATCAAAAGAAAACAACAGTCGGGTGTCTCAAAGATGTGATTTATTAGAACAACTTGAAGTACATGAAAAGAAAACTGGTTCAGCATTCAGTGTGTGTACTGAAAATAAACGGAAGAAGAAAAATTTAACAATAAAGGAAGAAATTCCCTTGGACTCGGAAAAAAAGCAGAATCCTATTCGTCTAGCCCAGGAAGCAGCTAAGAAATTAGGAATTTTATTGCTTTACCAGAAGCTACAAGAAGTACGGTAAGTAGTCATTTAAGTGAACTCGGTTCATTTGTACTGTTGCATATCTTATCATTACAAAAGCAACGGAATCAGCATGCAGTTTGTTGTTTAAAATGACATTGTGTCTGGAATAGGCACAATTTATTCTGTTGGTCGTGGGAAATTTTTGAAACATATGGTTTTCACTCACATTGAAATACATACAGCAGTGTGACAAAAAAAAGTCTTAAAGTGAGAGTGACAGAGACAGAGGCTTTGGTGTGAAAAACTTAGTCTTCCAGTGGAGAGATTTATAGGTCAGAGGAAAGTTCAGGTATAGCACAGTTTTTTCACCTTAACTTATTTCTTCTTTCCACGACAGTGAAATGACATACCTTAATGCCACTTCATTCACCAGTCCTTCATAACAAGCTGCACATGTCCTTAATACTATATTTTCAACTGTGATTACATGGGTGTGATATCCACGTGAAGATCACATTAAAAGAGATGTATGGCCCCATGTCAACTCAGGTGTGGATTTCATAGCTTGAAAACAAATGTCAGACACCATATTAAACATTCCCTAACTGAAGATGAGCTTCTATTTGTGGTAAACCACTCAAAACTAAGCATTTTATAACATAAAGTATTTGAATCTATCAACTTAAATGAAATACGTAGAATATTATTGCAATGAAAAGTGATATAACCAATACACTTGATTAACTTGATTAACTTGATATTTGAATTATGCTACGCACAAATTTTGCTGAAGTAATGAAAAGGTATGAAAGTTTTCATTTGTATCATTCCATCTTGGAGCTTAGTTGGAAAATTTTCACACTTCTTTGCACATATTAGTAAAAATAAGGTTTAATAATACAGTGGAATTTATTTAGTAAGTATTTGAAAGAATCATAGATTTTGAACATTATAAATTGGAGAACATACTATCAAAATGAGTTGTAGGGCCTGGAAATTGTTGCATCTTTTTATTGTAAAATATATTATCAGCAAAATTTGCATATATTTTTTTTGTCTATTTTTTTTTTTTTTTTTTTTTCATGATTAGGTAGAAAAGTTTATAGGTTGGCATACTATTTGCGTGAATACAAAGTCTTAGCAGTTTGAAATTGACTGTAAAAGAGAGAGAGAGAGAGAGAGAGAGAGAGAGAGAGAGAGAGAGAGAGTTGTGATTGGAGAACTTTGTGTATTTGTGAGGCGTGGGGAAGGGGGGGGGGAGGGAGGGGAGGTGTGGTCCATTTTATCCAGCGAGCACAGAATAACATAGAGAGACTATACATCCTACATCAGTGTACAGGCAGTGAAGCACGGCAGCCATCTTGGTTGGCTGTAGAAACGGAGTTGGGCTGATAAATGTGTACTTCTTCAAATGGCGTTCGCCTCGATTATAATGTCATTTGAACCCCTTGGAATAGGAAAAATTACAAAATTTTTCACACTGACAGGTGAATACTGAAGGAATGCAACAGTGTCCTTAGCAAGTACAATACATATTGTGGTGTAATAAAAATAATAATTAAAATTATTTCTTTTATATTAAATAAAAATTGTGACGTGGAAAATTTAGTCACCAGCCACTTTTTTTGTTTTGGGGTCATGAAATTTTCAACAGCAAGAAAAGTTGTAGATAATGAAATGAACTTTTCTTTTTATTTAAACAACTTTTTTATAGCTCTCCTAGTTTTCTCACAGATTTGGATGCAATAGAGGGGTGAAACTTAGAGTGGGCTTGCCCACCAGTGAGAACAGATTCTGTTGCCCACTTACCTTGTACTTTGTGACTAATTTTGATTAAAAAAATTGTAATTTGGGATAAAAAAATTTTGTATCCAATAATTATGATTTAACGCTTTTTATTTATTTTATTACTAACTAGCTGAGCCGTCCCTGGCTTTGCATGGGTAATCTTTAAACTACTTTAACCCGAGAACTGCAGAACGTATTCCTTCTGTATATTGCTATGTTCAACATTCAATTAAATTCCAATACAAAAATGAGAAATAATTGAAATAAGAATAACAACATAGAATGGTTTACCACATCTGCACTTTCGTGACCTTTGTAACATAAACTATTGAGAGCTGTGCCAGTACATAGTATAAAATTATAGAACTCGCGACGATAAAAAAAACCACCCGCGAGATAATATGTCTAACTCTTACTGATCTACCACAATCACGATATCTGTAGTCTAAAGCCATCTGGTGCCAGCGCTTTAGAAGAGAAAAATGATCAATGTGGTTCACTCGTCAACGTTAGACACGTGCTGTCACTTATTTTATTTTTTTTATTTGTAGATGTTTGTGAGTTCTGCAAGTTTATACTATCTCCATTGGCTTAGCTCTTATAGTTTAGGCTCCAGAGCTTACTAAAGTGCAGAAGTGGCAAATGATTCTATGTTATGATTCTTATTTTAGTTTTTTTTTCCACATATTTGTATTGACATTAAATATAGCCTAAGATTATCCCAAGATTCTAAAGAAGAAATTTAAAAAAAAAAAAAAAAAAAAGCATGACGATACGTTCGGTACTCCTCGAGTTATAAAAGGTTAGACACAGAAGAGGAAAAATGTGCTTCTATTTCGTGTAATAGTAAGATTTGCTATCCCTAGCTGAAATTAGTAACTATTGATGGAAAAAAATAGATTGTCATAAAGGAATGCATTAAAATATATAGAACAGGAATTAAACAGACAGCAAAGTCAATAAACTACCCTGTGCTTGCAGCTGTGGCCGGCTGGTGCTTGGAGCCATGTAGGTTGGGTGTCGTGCTCTCAGCCGGCTTCATTTCACTGTTGTTGTAAGGCCTCTCTATATTATTCTGTGCTGATTTCATCGCTATTGAAAGAAATGTATTTCTGATGGGCAGAAGAATATTTTTCCATGACTTAAGAGTATCAGTGTTCATATTTCCCATCTCAATGTGAACACACATATGCACTAAATTCTCGGCTCTTAAACCATTGACTCCCAAGTTTTCTGCTAAATATGTGGCTTTAGCACTAACCACAGCACCATGAACTAGAATTTTTGCTGTGCGAGGTAGTTTCTACCATCCAAGGAGAACATTTTTCAGTTCAAGTAACAGACCATTGTGCAACCATTTTCACTTGCAGTTTCCTCCTTCCAGACGAACAGCTTGTATTATTTTTTCACATACTCACTATTGTGTTTAATGCTGACAGGAATATGTGCAATAACAACACACTTCATGTGTGGATTTGTGTCCTTTCTCCAACAGTGAACTACCACATTATTTTCTTGTCCATGGCATATCAGTACACTTTTAGGCATAAAAGGAAAGGAAATCTTGCACCGAGAGATACACAGAGTGAAGACATACTAAACATGAACAAAAAAGACCAGCAACTTGCTTAAAAGTGGTTTATTATTCGTAATGGGCACTACAATATTGCTCCTGCCAAAAATAACTTGTCGTCGATAAGGTGTAAGTCACTGGAACTTCTGCTAAATTCTAGGAACAACAGTACCATACTTGTGTGTCAAATTGTTAATTTCTAATGTTGCTTATGATAAAAATTGTTGGCCTGAAAAACACTGTATTGACTTCACCAAATTTGAATACACTAAACACGGAGGAAAAAGATATAAATGAGTCACGAGCATTTATTAATGCATTTGGGGTTGAGTCTTACAAAAATGGATGTACTATGTGGAAAATGTGCTAATGAGGAATGTACTGCAGTGATTCTACTGTATTGTTATAATTTTTGAAGTATCATAAAATCTAAATGTAACTTTTATGTGTGTTTCATTTTCCTGGATTAAATGTGTACACTTCATGAACCAATTGATGAGATGTTTTATCATGTAGATACTTCTGTGCTTCCTTTCCTCCTCCTCCTCCTCCCCCCTTCTCTCTCTCTCTCTCTCTCTCTCTCTCTCTCTCTCTCTCTCTCTCTCTCTCTCTCTCTCTCTCTTTTACTAGTGATTTTATTCTCTCTTTTTTTTCCAATTTGTGCTAATTTTGGTAAATTTTTTGCAACCATGTTATACTGCTTTATTGATCTTTACTGTGAACAGTTTCCTGTATCGTTTCCCTTCATTACACAATAGTGTGAAATTCCTGTTACATAGGTTTTCTTGACTCCCTTGTCTTTTATGTGATATTGCTGACACATTCCAACTGATTTAACCATTGTTTAATTGTTCCTAAGTTGTTTTTTGTGTTCATACCTCATAGAGGTAGTCATATAGTTTTGTATGTAGAAAATAAATTCTTTACATAGTGTGGTTTTTCTATTATCTGGGCTTGGTTAATGTTAGTTTGTAACCTAAATATTTACTATGGATGTCCAGTGTTCACATTAATTGTTTGTAATTTTTCCAAGTAATTCCTGACATGCATATGGGAAATAAGCATAGAGCACTAATGATTAGAGGAATTTTACTTGAATGCAGGTATGAAGCAGGTTACATACATATGAGAAACAGCATTCAACCATCATTGAAACCTCGCCTGTCCTATAACAAATACCAAGATTTGTTTGATGTGAAAATAAAGTGTGAAGATGGACGAGAGCTACCAGCGCACAAATGTGTATTAGCAGCAAGGCTACAGTTCTTTGCTGCAATGTTCAGTAATCGTTGGCTTGGGGTATGTAATGTATTGTACAGATTGTTTCCATGTACTTTGTTAAAGTTTGTATATACTCTGCAATTATTTGAATATGAATTGAGGGGGAAATTATTGTTATTATTATTGCAGTACAAAGATTGTGTACAATTAATTTGTTCCTTCACTATGAACTGTCATTCCTACATTATTTGGGGAAATTTTTGAAAAATTTGGGAAAGGAAGGCATGTGTACAACAAAGCATTGCAAGAACTTAAATCTGCACCATAGCAATGCATCATGTAACAGAACTAATCAAGTAATTTTTACACTAAACAAGATTCCTGTGGTTTCTCACCTGCTCTAGTGGCTGGATGTCAGTGGTTTCTTGTTATCCCACCCCTCCTACACACACACACACACACACACACACACACACACACACACACACACACACACACTACTACTACCAAAGAGGGGGGGGGGGAGATAATAATTGAAAGGCATTAAGGTAGAACCCTTCAAAACTTTGCAAATACAGAAAACAGTGTTTTTGTAACTGTGAAAAGCAGGGTTGAGAAAGTTACTTTTGTAAAGTAACTAAGTTACAGTTATTTCCCTGAAAGGTAACTTAGTTACAGTTATAGTTACTATACATTGAAAGTAACTGTATCAGTTACTAGTAACTTTAGAGGAGGGCAAAGTACATACTATAGAAGATGTGATGGGAATGACACACTGCCACGCAGGAGTGGCCACGTGGTCTAAGGCATCATGCTATGGACTGGGCGGTCGCTCCCACCGGGCGTGTATGTGTCCGTTGTCCTTAGTGTTAGTTTAAGTAGTTTGTAAGTCTAGGGACTGATGACCATAGCAGTTTGGTCCCATAAGGTTTACAAACATTTGAATTTGACTGACAGGCTGTGAGAGCTGAATTTGGAAGACTTTTTCTTTTTTTGTAACTTCACCAAGATGTCACTGTCAGATTTTGAAATTATAATGAGTATTAAAGGGCAAGTTGTTTCAAATAAAGGCTCAAAATTCAGAAAAACAACTCCTGCAGAGAGAAGACTCTGTTTCTCGGCAACAGGAAGAACCTATGAAATCCTTGGATATTTATCCCATATTTCAAAGTCAGCAATGTTATCACTGTCCCCGCAGTTAGTAGAACTTTGGACGAAGGCTTATGTAAACATAATTCAGTTATATTAATAGCACTGAAACATATTTAATTGATTGTATATTCATTTATGTTTCCACATTATTACAAATCGTCATTTTGAATGAAGGAAGCTTCTTTAGCCTTAGTGACTCCCACCACAAATGAATGTGACGAGGGATCTGCTACTGATGATCCCCTTTCCACGTCCACGTTTAGTACATGCTGCTGCCTCCTACATACATCCATTTCTGTTTCATAAAAAGTGCTGTAAAACAAAATGTTATCGATCTTTCATTGGCCAGCAAGTAACGTAACTTGATAACGACTCATTTTCCAAAATAAGATAAAGAATCCTGTTGCTATTACTGCGGTATTGAGAAATGAGACATAATTGTTTTATCTACTTCACATATAACTGGTGCCAAACAATGTAGCAATTTTCTGTAAGGAGTCATACTTCTTTGCCTCTTATTAGGTGACAAATTCGTAAATGTTGCTTCTTGTCTACTTAATTTCATGAATGAACACACGGAGAGACGACATGTAATTTCATAGATAGAAAGAGGAAAACGTGAAAACTAAAGCTGCAAAAGAGCATTTAATGCTAGCAAGCCACAGACATTGTTTCTTTACTGGCATTGCCACGGAATGCAGTTTTGTGTTGCCAGCATGTTGTGAAAATCGGTACCATAATCCAGAACTAGCAGCGAGCAACGTTACAGAACTTATTTCAAACTCGTTATGAATACGCCTTAACGCCAACGAGCAAGAAAAACTAATTGTACATTTCTTAAGTTTGCTTTGGAGTTTAAACTTCTTTGAATTGTTTTGTCACCTCGACACAATTTGCAAAATTTGAACACTTCATCATAAACTGGCCAAGGCAGGCGTGTGTCTTCTTCCTTCTCCATGTCGAAAGGTGTAGAAAATAATCGGAGACGCTACGTGTGATGTGTCAGGTGATTGTTATATACTCATTGTTGCAAACATAATTATAATATAAAAATGTTATGATGGTAGTAAAATATATAATTCATACATCTCCAAAGTACATTGTTGAAAATATGTAATAAAGAAATAAAGGTTGCTTTTTTTCTTTTCACTAAAAGCAAAACCTGGTATTCTGCAGTCTTGAGATTCTTACAAAAAAATATTACACTACTAGTGACAAAAAAAAAAGGAACGATACTTCCATTAAATTGTTAACCGATACAAGTAACTTGGTTACAGTTGAAGTTACTTTAGGCAAATGATAACACTATTACCATCCATTACCTTTGAAAAGTAACTGTTACTAGTAATGGCGTTACAAGTAACACATTACTCCCCAACACTAGTGAAAAGGATAACCCTGTTATACAGATCACACACTTAAACATGGCCCCTGAGTGGAGAATGTTGGATGCTGAAGCTTGCATTCGGCTCGTAGCGCATTGGCTGTTAGAACAAGCCTCGTTCTTTCTCCCAGTACCGCCATATTACAGCATGTAGCTCATCAGGTTTTAAAAGAAACAATATGTAAGTGGTTAAAGCATCAGAGGCGGAACACAAAATTGTCACTTCAATGTTTGAGTAGGGCTTATTAAGCGAGTGTAGCAACGATTTTTATTGTCGTAACTGAATAAGAATCAGAATTAACATTCTTCATACTGGTACCACTTTAAAGGACAGCCTTCCTTTTTCTAAAAGTAAGCGTTGGGTATGTGGACTTATTTTAGGAAATAACAAACTGGACGACAATACTCAATACCAAGCACAAATCACCAATACATTGACGATGTCTACGGTGTACAATGCTATTACAAAGTAAGGTTGGTAGAGAGCATAAACATTCCATAGACACATTAACTCGGCCAACTTCTGCCGATCACACAGGGCCACGAAAAAGTGCATGGCCTCTATCTAAAAAATAACTCGAGGTTTAAAAAATAAATAAATAAAAACATTTAATGCACCTTGCACTCAGATACTGGTGAAGGTCAAAACTGATGCAGTCTCACTCATACTGTTTTCATGAGATTTTGTGCAGCGAATACAGCCCACGTTTGGCTAAAAATTTTGAATATCAAAATATTAGCCGTGAACTTGCAAAGTATTAGAAATAGAGTTCCCAAATTTGCCACGCTTAATGGAAATTATTGTGCTCAGATAGTTTTAGGCACCGAAAGCTGGCTAAATCATGATGTGGCAAGTTCAGAAATATTTAGCGAGGCGTGGAATGTATATCGGAAAGCTAGATCGGATACAATTGGAGGAGGAGTGTTCATCGCTGTGGACAAAGATATTGTTTCTACCGAGATCGAGGTTGAAAGTAACTGTGAAGTTATCTGGACACGTATAAGAGGTCTAAAAGAAGTAAAGTTAATATTTGGGTGTTTTTACCGGCCTCCCAGTGCTGCTGTAGCAGTTTTAGTCATTCAAAGAAAGTCTACACCAAGTACTGCGTAGGTATCCAGGCCATGTAATATTAGTCGGGGGACACTTCAACCTTAAGAGTATAGATTGGGACCTCTCTAGTTACATTTCAGGTGGTACAGACAAGCAGTCTTGCAAGCTACTTTTGGACACATTCTCCGAAAACTTTTGAGCAGTTAAACCGGCAACCTACGTGCAATGGAAATATTTTGGACCTTATAGCCACGAACAGGCCTGACCTTATTAATGTTGTCATAGGGTTGATGGTGACCAAAGTTTATAAACCAATCAAGAAGGCTAGGAGCGTGTTTTTGTTGGGAAGAGCCGATAAGCAAATGTTAAGATCGCTCTTAGAAAATGAATGGGCATCGTTTAATTCTGGGACTAAGGATGTAGAGGAATTGAGGACTAAATTTAAGTGCATTGTAAATAAAGGGTTAGAGAAATGTGTGCTAGTAAAGACAATTCAGGATGGAATAGATCCACTGTGGTAAAATAATAATGTTAGAAACCTGCTGAGAAAGCAAAGACTGTTGTACTCTAGATTCAAAAAAGAACATGCAAATGACGACAGGCAAAAGTTAGTAGAGATTCATGCGTCTATAAAAAGAGCGATGCGCGAAGCATACAATAATTACCATAGCCATACTTTACCAAAAGATCTTTCCGAGAACCCGAAAAAATTCTGGTCCTATGTAAAATCGATTAGTGGTTCAAAGCCCACTGTCCAGTTACGCGTTGATCATTCCGGGGCAGTAATAGAAGAAAGCAAATGGAAAGCTAAAGTTCTAAATTGAACCTTTAAGAAATCTTTCACACAGGAGGACTGCACAAATGTACCATCATTTGATCAACGTACTAATTCCGAAATGGAGGACATAGTAATAGGTATTTCCGGTGTAGAGAAACAGCTGAGAGAGTTAAATACGAAAAAGTCTGCTGGTCCAGATGGAATACCAGTTCGGTTTTATAAAGAGTATTCTGCGGCATTGTCCCCTACTTAGCTTGCAATTATCGCGAATCTTTAATTCAGCACAAAGTTCCTAGTGATTGGAAAAAAGTGCAGGAGACTCCCATTTATAAGAAAGGAAAGAGAACTGATCCACACAATTACAGGCCAATATCGTTGACATCAGTTTCATGTAGAATTTTGGAGCATATTCTCAGTTCGAATATATTAAATTTCCTTGAAACCGAAAAGCTTCTTTCTATGAATCAGCACAGGTTTAGGAAACATCGTTCATGTGAAACTCAGCTTGCCCTTTTCTCGCATGACACCTTGTGAACCATGGATGAAGGGAAACAGGTGGATTGTGTTTTTCTTGACTTCAAAAAGGCATTCGACACGGTGCCACACTGCAGAATGCTAATGAAGATATGAGCTTATGGAATAGGTTCACAGATTTGTGACTGGCTGGAAGACTTTCCTAAGTAATAAAACACAGTATGTTGTTCTCAACGGCGAGTGTTCATCAGAAATGAGTATCATCAGGCGTGCCCCAGGGGAGTGTGATAGGACCGCTATTATTTTCTATCTATATAAATGATCTGATGGACAGAGTAAGTTGTAATTTGCGACTGTTTGCTGATGATGCTGTGGTGTATGGGAGGGTGTCATCTTTAACTGACTGTAAAAGCATACAGGATGACTTAGACAAAATTTCTAGTTGGTGCTCTCAATGTAGAAAAATGTAAGGTGATGGGCACGAGTAGGAAAGACAATCCCATAATGTTTGAATACAGCATTAATAGTGAGCTTATTGATGCTGTTGCACTGTTCAAAGGACAGTTGTGAGTAAGGCGGACAGCCATCTTCGGTTGATTGGAAGAATTTTGGGAAGATGTACTTCATCTGTAAAGGAGACCGCAAATAAAACACTTGTACGACCACATCTTGAGTATTGCTCAAGTTTTTGGGATCCACAGCAGATCAGTTTAAAGAAAGACATAGAAGCAGTTCAGAGGCGAGCAGCTAGGTTTGTTACTGGTAGGTTCGACCAATGTGTGAGTGTCATGGAAATGCTCCGGCAACTCAATTGGGGATTGCTGGAGGAAAGATGATGTTCTTTTCACAAATTTCTGTTGAGGAAATTTAGAGGGCCGGAATTTGAAGCTGAGTGTAGTATGATATTGCTGCTGCCTACTTACTTAAATTTCGCGTAGTGATCACAATGACGAGATAAGAGAAATTAGGGCTTGTATGGAGGCATATAAGCATTCTTTTTTCCTCATTCTATTTGGGAGTGGGGTAGGAAAGAAAATGCCTAGGAGTGGTACAGTGTACCCTCCACCACGCACCTTGCGGTTGATTTCAAATTAAGAATGTAGATGTAGATGTGGGTCACTCATTTGTGTGAAGCTTGTCAGTACCGCTACATCCCTGAACTGCTATAAGAACATTTACAAAGGGTACGTAAGTGATTGAAGTAATTATGAAATCAACAGTTTTTCCCCTTCTCCTCGCTATTCTTTTCCTCATTATCTGTTAACCTTCTCTCTCTCTCTCTCTCTCTCTCTCTCTCTCTCTCTCTCTCTCTCTCTCTCTCTCTCTCTCTCTCTCTCTCTCTCTCGCCCCCCCCCCCCCCCACACACACACACACACACACACACACACACACACACCCCTACTCCCCCCATCTGCAACATTAGTGTCTAACTGAACCTTACAATGAAAGGAAATAAAAAAGGAAAAAAAGTCCTCACTTTCGGCACTCGTTTACAAGAGTATGAAGGTAGACTTATATGTTTCGTCTGTGTTTCATTAGACAACCATCTGATGAGTCGAGGAAGTAATATTTCTCCCCGAAATGACATTGACAGGAGTGCTTCTATAATTACACACCTTCAATATAATTACTCTTTTTTATTTATGACACTTTGCCAAATGCCTGGAAGGCTTCCTATATCGTCTGTACTTATATTTCTGTTGCTGTACCACGTTGTCTGTGTTGTGGCATGTATAGTCATCTCTGGTGTTGCATCAGATCCCTCACAGTGGTTCATTTGTAAAGAGATTGTAATCACAGGGATTCGTGTTAGATGTGTATGGTGGCTATTCCAGTGCGTATGCAGTCATGTGTATGTGCGGCGTACGCATGTTTTATTATTTATTTAAATTTATATTTATTATTTTTATTCCCTCACCCACCTCCCCACTCCATTCCTAAACTGCATCTCGTTATTCCCATCTAGGTTGTGCTGTACCCATCACCACCACCTTGACAAAACTTTTCTCTCCCCTCTACCATTCATTAATGGTGCAAGGTAAACAAACAATTTAAGAACTGTTTTTAACTCCTCAATTATAGGGTAATTACATATACAAAAAAATCAAAATATTTAAAAATGGTCAAGCATCCAACTTAATTTTTACTTCATTTGGATTGACTCGTAAGATATTTCAAGAAGTGTAAAAATTTATCAGTGGTCATACATAATATGATCAGTATCTGAAAACAGTAAGGAGCATAAATTAAGTAGATGTCCTAAATTGGAGCAAAATTTTAAAACATGAAGCTTGTAAGAAAACACCTTATGCCACACTTAGATTACTTGGGGATAACTAATTTATGAAAGAGGTATTTTCCAAAAACCTTGTTCTCCAATTTATGGAGTACTGCTCAGCAATCTGGGGTCATTAGCAGCTATAGAGCATCTAGAGAAAGTTTGGCGCATTTCATCTCTTGTTTCATTTAGTGAGTACAAGAGCACCACAGAGATTTTCATCCATCTCTACAGGCAGCTGTTCATGCTTTTGTGTGTTACCAAAAGATTTATTGTTGAAACTGCAAAGCTGTTATCACACTGGACAATGCAGCTAAAGTTGGTGATAATGTGAATGTGGATAGCCAATTCAGCAACACAAGACACCAACACTAATAGTGTATGCAAAAAGAAGCTAACATATTTTCACTTTTAGCACTTTCCAGCAACAATTGCAGGATTTATTTGGCTCACAAATCACCCAGTTTACAAAAATGGCTGTGTGTTAAACTTCTATGTTAGTTCTATTAAAACACAAAAATTTCCTCTTGTAAATATGCTAATCATGGTGTTCTGTCTGTAGTATCTGTAGTATACATAAATACAAACTTCTGCTTACCAGGCGAAGGAGCACATGCACTGATAGCAACAAACAGATAAACACCCAGACACACACACACACACACACACACACACACACACACACACACACACACACACACACATTTACACAGACGCAAGTACACTTAGGCACTGCCTAAGTGTAAGTCACTATAAAAAATAAAAAATAAAATAAAAAAGTCTCACATTCAAATTTGACAAACTGAGAGGTCCTGTTAGGGTAGACAGACAGTTGAAACTTACCTGCATTTTATTCATGCTAACATATATGGTTGCAATTATGGGTATGGAGAAGAATAATCTAACTCACTGTCGCCATTTGTTTACAATTGTTGTGTAGTTTTGAATGTAGGTGATATGAGTAAGGAGAAGTTTCTTTTCATTCTTTGCCATTGAATTCCTCTCACAAACTCTTAATTGGTTATGCTATCTGTCTAGCTGATATTTAATATCCTTTAGCAACACTAGCTCTCTAACTTATTTCAACAACATTGCCAGAGGTCAAAGAAGAGATAAGTTACAGATAAAAACCATAGGTTTGAACACGATTCAAACCCACAACCATTGATTCATAGTGTGACAGTTTACTACAGCCACTGAGCCACACCATGTATTTGAGTCTTAATGTTTGCTCACATTTTGTAGCTGCTATCTTAGTTGATATGTGAATGATGGTCGACATATGGAATTCAGTTTTCTCTATTCTAAGCTATAGTTGGCCCTGATCAGTTTTGTTGCTACTGTAAGCATTCTTGCTTGGTTCTGCAGAAATGTCATAAAGTGCCCTTTTTCTCCTCTTCAACAGATCTTTAAGAGCTATCAGAAATATCTGCTCCAAAATGTTGCTCTCTTCGTTATCTCCCTTTACTTTTTTATGTTAAATAATCCAATGAATATTCCCTATTGTACAGTTCCCTAATGTTCAGTTTCAAGCCCCTCCCCATGTCTTCCCAAAAATATATTTATATAATTTTTCATAGTCTGAGGCAGGAGGAGATGGACAGAGAAAAAAAGGAAGAAGAAAGATTAGGATTAAACACCCGATTGACAGGGTGGTAATTAGAGATTGACAGCAAAGAGGCAGCAGTTGGGCTGAGATAAGAGTAGATAAGGTGGTGTAGTAGACAGTAGGAATAAATACCTGATCAGTGCCAAGTTTTCAACTGGTGCTAGTATATTTGTAAATTGTAAAATTACAGGATTGATGAATAAATAACTATAACATGTCATTAATTGTTACAGTCTTTTACAAGCAGTTCGTTGAACCTGCCAGTTCCTTATAAGGTTCTAGAAGTACTGGTCCACTATCTGTATGAAGATGAAGCACCTGCTGTTGTTGCATCAGAGGATATTGACTTCATATGTAACACACTTGTCCTGGCAAACCAACTGTTTGCTACACGGCTTTTGGAAATCTGTGAAGTGGCACTTGCTAACTTGATCACCTTACGGAATGTGGCAAGTCTTCTTCAGTTGGCTGACACACACCAGGCTAACCAGCTAAAACAGTGTTGTTTGCAATATATATGTTTGAATTTAAGTGCAGTTTTAGAATCAAGGTGAGTGGTATTTTATATTTCTCTTTAATGGACTTGTAATACCAGTTAAGTATTATTCTGAAGTTTTAATCATTTTAAATAGAGAAAGCATTATATATAAAAAAAATAGATGATTACTCACCAGACAAAGAAGCACAGGTGTGATTGTAGCACAAATAAATAGAGCGCGCGCGCGCGCACACACACACACACACCACACACACACACACACACACACACACACACCTAGGCATACATACTATAGAAACCAAAGAAGTTCAGAAATTAGACAGAGATGCCACTAGAGGCAGAGGCTCTGTCCAGAGAACCGAGGCAAAGATGTTAAGATGTTAAAGATGGCAGGCGGGAATTCATACTTAGCGGAGGTTGAGACCAGGTGGGCAACGGGAAGAGAGAATATGCTGAAGGGCTAGTTCCCTCTCCGGAGTTCTGAAGGATTGGTGTCGGTGGGAAGTATCCAGATAACCCGGACGGTGTAACACTGCTGGCCATGCACCAAGGCATGTTTAGCCACAGGGTAATCCTCATTCCCAACAAACACTATCTGCCTGTGACCGTTCATGCGAATGGACAGTTTGTTGCTGGTCATTCCCACATAGAACGCTTCACAGTGCAGGCATGTCAGTTGGTAAATCACGTGGGTGGCTCTGCCCTTGATCGTGTACACCTTCCAGGTTATGGGACTGGAGTAAGTGGTGGTGGAAGGGTGCATAGGGCAGGTTTTACAACGGGCAGTTACAAGGGTAGGAGCCAAAAGGTAGGGAAGGTGGTTTGGGGATTTCATAGGGATGGACAAGGAGGTTACGGAGGTTAGGTGGGCGGCGTAAAGACACTCTCGGTGGAGTGGGAAGGATGTCATGAAGGACGGATCTCATTTCGGGGCAGGATTTAAGGAAGTCGTATCCTTGCTGGATATTTACCACTTATCCTATTAGTACGTTTATTTGGATATTTACCACTTTCATTACTCCTTCTTCCGTCTGAAATGCGCCGCTCATCCAATGTTCTCTTTTAAAATCGTAAACACTATTTCCTAACAATAGTTTCTATATTGTTTATAACCATTTTCGGCATTTCTTAGTTACCTCGCGATTGCTTCCATTCCCATTTTTACACATTTCTGTTCGTGTGTAATACTTTACAGATCATATTTCAGCAACTTTCCGTTGGTTTTGATTCCACTTTTCCTTCGTCAGACTGTTTTCATATTTAAAATCGTAATCTGCTACCACATAACCAATCCTATTTAGACGTTTTCCTTGCATTCTCACGCGGTTTTCTCGTACTTTTTTCACCTTCCTTAAACTCTTTTTGCACGGCATACTACTACCTACCCCTTTGATACTACGTTGTTGACAACTAAAGGTGACCACACTATCAACAACAAATTTTAAAAACTTTTTCTGTTTCCTTTCTTTTCTCATACCTGAATTACTGTCCACATTAATCTTCCTCCCAAAATGTAAATATTTTTAATAATGTTTTATACATATTTTTCTTTTTTATTTGTTCATTGCAGCCCGTCACATAGCCCATATTTCCCACTTCTCCTTCATCCATATATTATGCGTCCCTCACATCATCCCTACAACAACCCCATCCAGTTTTATGTACATTCCCTCCGCAAACATGCTTTCTCCCTAGCCAAATTACGCTCCCACATTCTTTTTATGCAGGCTTGTCTGACATTTGGAATCACTCCCAAGGACCTCACAGTAACAGTTCCCATCTCTGGCTGTAACCCATCCTTTCATCCTGCCCTATACCAATTCCAAACTGAACAATCCATAGCCCTCACCCGCCTAATCCTTAACCTACACATCAACTCTGCCAATGAACACACCTGTCAACTCCTATCCCTAATCAAAATCCTCAACCTTTCCTCTCCCACATCCACACCTGCTGTTAAGAACATCCTCCTTCAGGCCAACCGCAAATTAGAACATGCCACCCACCACCTCAAAAAAACTATCCAATCTCCTGGTCCCTCACCTCTGGAAAGGCAATACTCTCTCCCTCAACAACCTCTCCAATAAACCTCAACCTCCTCTTATTGCACACAAATCCAGTCTCTCCCATCTACTCAATCTCCCACTCCCAACTCCTCTCACCCCAAACCTCAAAACTCCAATCCACAGAATGTGGAACCACAACATCCCAAGTCAGTAGTCAACGTCTCCTCCAAACCTCTCTCCCAATCTGAAACCTCTGTCCTATCCAAAGGCCTCACTTTTAGCCCTACTCCCAAATTCAATCAAAAAGCTCTTGTCAAAGATTTACTTTCTTATACGTATAGTCTTGCTGGAGCTACCATTTTGCCACGAAGAAAAATAATCCTACTCCTAATAATCCAGCTCCCCAAGACATCATTCAAATTGAACCCTGCCTGGAACAGTTCCGTCCTCCGTCACAGCGAGACCCACCTGCTCTTCCTCAAAATCACCCTCTTCAAACCTTCCAGGAATTCTTTACTTCCCACCTTGCCTCTGTCTTTCCTGAGAAACCTTAATCCTACTCCCAACATTACGGCAGCTGAATCCCGAGCTATCTGGGATCTGAAGGCTGACCATTCCATCGTCATTCTCCCACCCGACAAGGGATCCACGACCGTGGTACTTGATCGGCGGGAGTATGTGGCTGAGGGACTGCGTCAGCTTGCAGACAATCCCATCCCTTATGTCCAGGCAGAGCTTCAAGGAATCCTCAAAACTTTAGCCCCCCTACAAAACATTTCACCTAACTCCACTAACCTCATGACCCCACCTACACCCCACACCCCCACCTTATACCTACTTCCCACAATTCACAAACCCAATCATCCCGGCCGCCATATTGTGGCCGGTTACCAAGCCCCTATAGAACGAATCTCTGCCTACATAGACCAACACCTTCAACCCATCATGTGCAGTCTCCCATCCTTCATCAAAGACATCAACCACTTCCTCGATCACCTGAAATCCTTACCTAGCCTGTTACCTCCAGAAACCATCCTTGTAACCATCGATGCCACTTCCTTATACACTAATATCCCACATGCCCAGGGCCTTGCTGCGATGGAGAATTTCCTTTCACGCCGACCACCCACCTCCCTACCTAATACCTTTTTCCTTAATACCCTAGCCAGCTTCATCTTAACCCACAACGTCTTCACTTTTGAGGGCCAGACATACCAACAACTAAAGGGAACAGCCATGGGAAACAGGATGGCCCCTTCATACGCAAACTTATTCATGGGAAGCTTAGAGGAAGCATTCCTGGATACCCAAGCCTGTCAACCCAAAGTTTGGTACAGATTCATTGATGACATCTTCATGATCTGGACTCACGGTGAAGAACAACTCCAGAATTTCCTCTTCAACCTCAACTCCTTTGGTCCCATCAAATTCACCTGGTCCTATTCCCAATCCCATGCCACTTTCCTCGATGTCGACCTCCATCTGTCCAACGTCCAACTTCACACATCCGTCCACATCAAATCTACCAATAAAAAACAGTACCTGCATTATGACAGCTGCCATCCATTCCACATGAAATGTTCCCTTCCCTACAGCTTAGGTCTTCATGGCAAACGAGTCTGCTCCAGTCCCGAATCTCTGAACCAGTACACCAATAACATAATAAGAGCTTTCACATCCCGCAGCTATCCTCCTAAACTGGTAGAGAAGCAAATTGACAGAGCCACTTCCTCATCCCCCTAAATTCAGAACCTTCAACAGAAGAATCCCAGAAGTGCCCCTCTTGTCACTGGATACTTTCCGGAACTGGAGAGGACTCTGAATGTGGCACTCCAGCAAGGATACGACTTCCTTAAATCCTGCCCTGAAATGAGATCCGTCGTTCATGACATTCTTCCCACTCCACCGCGTGTGTCTTTACGCCACCCACCTAACCTACGTAACCTCCTAGTCCATCCCTATGAAATCCCCAAACCACCTTCCCTCCTCTGGCTCCTACCCTTGTAATCGCTCCCGTTGTAAAACCTGCCCTATGCCCTCTTCCTCCACCACTTACTCCAGTCCCGTAACCCGGAAGGTGTACACGATCAAAGGCAGAGCCACTTGTGATAGTACCCACTTGATCTACCAACTAACATGCCTGCACTGTGAAGCGTTCTATGTGGGAATGACTAGCAACAGACTGTCCATTTGCATGAACGGTCACAGGCAGACAGTGTTTGTTGGGAATGAGGATTACCCTGTGGCTAAACACGCCTTAGTGCACAGCCAGCACATCTTGGCACAGTGTTACACCGTCTGGGTTATCTGGATACTTCCCACTGACATCAATCCTTCAGAACTCCGGAGAGGGGAACTAGCCCTTCGGTATATTCTCTCTTCCCGTTGCCCACCTGGTGTCAACCTCCACTAAACTCAAATTCCCGCCCACCATGTTTAACATCTTTGCCCCGGTTCTGTGGACAGAGCCTCTGCCTCTAGTGGCATCTCTAACTTCTTAACCTCTTTGGTTTCTATAGTATGTCTGCCTAGTTGTGTTTGCGTCTTTGTAATTGTGTGGGTGTTTGTGTATTTGTTTACCTTCCTTTTCTTCCCCAAAGCTAAGTCTTTCCTCTCCCGGGATTGGAATGGCTCCTTACCACCTTCCTTAAAACCCTCATCACTTCCTTTGTGCTCCTTCGCCTGGTGAGTAATCTTCATCTATTTTTTATATATAATTATTCCTGCTAGGAATTTTTTGTTTATAATATTCGGATCATAAATAGAGAAAGCATTGCAAATTAAAATTTGTGGCATGGCTTATAATGAATATCTTTGGTATTTTGACACTACAACTGTCTCTGTGAAGTGAATTTGAGATTTTAAATTGTTGTAAAAATGAAAGCAATTAAGTAAATTTGCCTTGGGTTACATGTGGATTGTTAGGTAATTGCAGAAATATGTGAAAGTAACACATATGATGTAACAAGGTGTCGTGCAGGTGCATCTGTTGTCACTTGGTCTGAATGATTGAAACCATTCAGGAAATTGTATTTCTGATACACTAGTACAAGTGAAAAAACTGTTCCTAACCTCAGATACTGTTCCCTTGTAACTCACAAGGAGAGAACGCCTATGTGTCATTGTCGAATTTGTCCAAATTTAAGGTACATGGTGAAACATAAAAGAGCCCATGTGGTAACTCCATATGGCCAAACATTTAGTAAATGAAAGGAATTTTGATACGGATCTATTACCATATGCACTCTTTATCAGTTGTCCCTGTGACATTGTGTTTAGGAAGTGGTGTTTGGCTCAGCAGTAAGAGATTGGATTTGTATTGAAAGGAAAGTGGGTTCCACTTTGTTTAGTGGCAAATTGTTTTGTGCTGCTTGGGAAGCCGTACACTACTCACATAATATAGTTTATTTTATTAATTCACATAAAACACTTAAAAGGGGATTGTAGTTAACTCATATATAGAAACTTCGTTTATGAATAAGGGACATTCAAAACTAAATGAGCTGGATCCATAATTTCAGAGACGAGTACCTGATATTGACCCTGGTTGTTGACACTAGCCCCACTGTGACACAAGGCGGTGAATGGCTGGTTCATAAAATTCCCGGGGCCACAATGTGAACCAGTTCCACACGTACATATGGATGTCATTGTTAGAGGTGAATCGTTTACTCCTCAGCCTTTTTTGGGGACCAAAAGTTGTATAATTACATGGAGAGAAGTCATGCTGCGACTGTGTTGGCCGTATAAGGCTCTGCATTGTTGTGGAGCAGAATGACCCCACTGATTTGATCACTTTGCACTTGGCAAAGGGTGGTCAAGGTTTGTAACACTGGGCATTCACTGTTGGACCTTGCTGCAAGAAGTGAATAGAAGGGGGCCATCTTGGTCAGAGAAGAATGTCATAGTAACCTTTCCTGCACTCGTGTGGATAGCTTTGGTTTTTCTGTGGTGGTGGTGACCTTGGATGCGACCACATGAGACTTTGTCATTTTGATTCTGGTTTGAAGTGATGACACCATGACTCATCTCCGGCCACCACTCATGTCATGAACACATTCCCTTCCCGAGCAGAGCACTCAAGATGAGCTATACAGTGGGCCATTTGACATGCTTTCTGGTAAGGTAGAAGACTGTGGGGCATCCATTGGGCACACACTTTTGCACAAGTGCAGGTCATTTCTTCATGATGGTGTGAACACTTCAGATGCTCAAACCAACCACGGCAGCTATGACTTTCATTGTTACTTGGCATTCCTGGGTAATGAGTGCGTTAACCATCTGGACAATGTCATCGTTAATGCAGTATGGTGCTCCAGACTGTGCATCATTGGCTAATGACACCCATACTTCCCTGAAGCACTTGTGCCATACCTTGACACTTGCAAGGGACATCAGTATTCGCTGTACACATGTGACATGATATTTCGACTCTGTCGGAAAAGTTGGCAGAAGTAAAGTTAAATGGATGCAAACAAAAAGTGAAAAAGCAAGAAAACAGTGAAACAAAGAAAAGTGTAGTGCACGAAAATTACTTCCAGGTTCTTACAGATATGGTTTGTGATATCGCTGTGACAAATGCAAATAGGCCAAAACAACATAAAAAACAAAACGAATCCGTAAAAAACAATCAAAGTGCAAATAAACAAAATGTAATGCAAGTGACAGAAAAGATGGAATCAAAAGTCGACGTTTTTGGAGACAGTCACGCCAAAGGAATTTCTCAAGAACTGCAAGTGATCAGTAAATCATCAACAGTTACCGGTATGGTGAAACCAGGTGCTAGTTTCAAAGAAGTGACGAAAAACATCGTAAAATATAAGTATGGCAAGCAGGACACTGTTGTAATTTGTGCAGGAGCAAAAGACATTTACGAAAATAATGCCATGAAAATGTATAAACAGCTCTTGAGTCTTATTCTAGTACTATCAAACACAAACATTATACTTGTGAACTTTCCTCTCAGGCATGATTTACCTGAATGGTCATGTGTGAATAAGGAAATTCACAGAATTAATGAGAAACTAAAAAGCTGTTGCAGGCTATTCAGTAATGTGAAATTAATCGACTCAAGCACACTTCATAGGGAATGTTTTACTAAACATGGGCTTCACCTAAACTACAATGGGAAAGCCAAGCTAGGAAACTTAATAAGGGATGCAATTACATGCAATTCCAAATTGACAGTCACTGAACTGGGATGGTATAAATGCCCAACAGCAGAAACACCAGCACAAATGGCAACAGTCCCCCAATCTACCATCCAAGGAACACTAGCAACACCAACAGAGCAACCTACTACTGAACCAAAATTAATAGCAACATCAGAAGTGACAGTTAAAACATCCAAGTTCAACCAACCAGAATCATCAGCATTCACAACAACAACAGTAGCACAACAAACATCAGTAGCAGTAGCTCCAAAACAAATAACAAGCCAACCTGAATTACTGGCATACACAGCAACAGCACATAGCAGTAGCAGCAGTCGTCACAGTAGAAGAAGGCAGCCACCTTTGAGAAGCCAGGATTTTTGCTGGGGCCAAGCAGTGAACAGCAACAGATAATAGGGAAACATCTAAATGACTGCAATCAGAAGAATCTACAACAAGGTCAACTAGTACAAGAGGCTGATTCCAATCAAGGTAGGGAAAGTGGCAACATAAATAGTACAGCAGTTTCAAAAAACTCCAATTTAAAAATAATGCATCAAAACATTCAATATGCATCTAAAAAATCAGAAGAGTTAGAAGTTTTACTAGCTGTTGAAGTACCTAATATTTTCATAATGACAGAACATGGTTTAAAAGATAGTGAATTAAAGGTTTTCAATCTAGAGGGATACAAAAATGTAGCATACTATTGCAGAAATGAACATAAAAGTGGGGGAGTAGCAATTTTTGTTGACAGCAAAGTTGGGGACTACACCCCTCGACATATCCCAAATTGCACAGATTTCTACTTCGAAGCAGCAGCAGTACAAATAAAATTCATGGGGAAAAAATGCCTTATAATAGGAATATACCGATCACCTAGCTCTAGCATTGAAAACTTTTTACTGGAATTAGAGGTATTACTTCAGAAAGTCATGAAGAAATATAGTTTTGTAATATTAGCAGGTGACTTAAATATAGATATGCTAAGAGACAATGACTGCACAAGACGTTTTCAAGACATACTGGGGTCATACAATCTCCAGTTGCATGTAAAAAGCCCAACAAGATGTACAGAAACATCAAGCACATTAATAGATCATATCCTTACAAATATACCTACTGAAAGACAAAAAGTTCAGGTTATAAATACCGTTATTGCAGACCATTCCGGACAAACAATTGAACTGAAAGATTATGCAAAAGCTGAAGACAAGAAAATGATAAAATATAGACAAACAGATATTGCAAATTTAAATAGCCTAGAAATTTTAGTAAAAGCAGAAAAATGGGATGATGTGTATAACGAGCACTGTGTAGAAAAGAGCTGGGAATCTTTCTGTGATATACTAAGACACCACATAAATGTGGCTTGTCCTGTAATATGTAAAACTGTAAGTGCCAAGCAAAACAAAAAATGGATCACCAAGGAAATTAAAAAAAGCAAGAGAGGAATTGATTAAATTCTATGAAGATTACCTGAAAGATAAAGAACAGGCCAGTCAAGAGGCTTACAGGAGCAAGAAGAAACTGTACACGAGGATGATACGAGAAGCAAAGGCTAGCCAATATAAACATGAAATAAAAACTTCTACAAATATTTCTAAAACCGTCTGGAACTTAATAAATGATAATAGAAAAGAGTCACAGACCTCAAAGGATACAAATATAATACTGGAAATGGAGGGGGTTAAAGTGACAGACCCACTACAAGTGGCAAATAGCTTAAATCAGCACTATGTAGCTATAGTGGAGAAACTACTAAATCAGAAAACCCCAGTACCAAAGAGCATCAGAAGTCCTAAATGGGTGGCTGAGAGTCTATACCTACTCCCTACAAATGAATTGGAGGTTTCAAAAATAATTGGTGCACTAAAAAATAAAAATACAGAGGGTCTAGATGGCATATCAGCAAAAATAGTAAAACATTGTGCTAAATATCTTGCAACACCTTTGACATTCCTTATAAATCTAACAATGAAGGAAGGAGTTTTTCCGAACTGTCTAAAAAGGAGCAAGGTAGTGCCAGTTTTTAAAGGAGGTGATAAAGAAGATCCTGGAAACTATAGACCAATCACGATCACAACTGTTCTGTCTAAAATAGTAGAAAGAGTGATTAATGATAGAATTGTAAAGTTCATAGACAAACATAACATCTTAAATGAAGCTCAACATGGGTTCAGAAAGGGGAGATCAACTAAGACAGCAGTGGCAAATTTCATAACATACATAACAGAGGCCCTGGAACAACGAAGGAAAGTGTCTGGTATATACTTAGACCTTTCCAAAGCCTTTGATTGTGTCTGCCACAAAACTCTTCTAAAAAAACTAAACTGTTATGGCATAAGAGGAAATGCTGCAGACATTATAAAAACATTTGCTGAAAACAGACAACAGTGTGTGGAATTAAAACATAAATGTAGGAACAAAGAAGAAAAAGTCTATTCTGAATTCCAGCAGGTAAAGTATGGGGTAGCTCAGGGTTCGATATTGGGACCTCTGCTCTTCATACTGTACATAAATGATATGCCCACTGAAATAAATGAAAAAGTAATAATGTATGCTGACGACACAACTTTGTTAGTATGTGGTGACACAGTGAAAGATTTGGTAGAGAGAGCCACTGAAAACTTTCAAATGGCAGAAAGGTATTTTACAGAAAATAATCTACTGATCAACAGAAAGAAAACAAAATGTACTAAATTTGAAACAAAGATAACAAAAAGCTCAGAGGTTTTTACACTGAAGATTGGCAGTGCAGACCTAGCAGAAGTGGACTGTAATAGATTTCTGGGAATAGAGGTGGACAAGCATCTGTCATGGGAAAATCACATTGATAAGGTTTGTTCGAAAATAAGCACAAATATATTCTTAATGAGAAAAATGTGCTATACAGTGGACACAGAAACCCTGTTAAAAATGTATTATGGACTTATCTTCCCACACTTATCATATGGTATACCACTATGGGGAGGAGCAGCTGATGTACACATACAGAGACTTTTAAAACTTCAAAAGAAAGCCATCAGATGCCTAGCCAAACTATCACCAAGGGAATCATGCAAAAATAAATTTAAAGAATTTAAGATACTAACTGTACCAAGTCTGTATATATATGAGACAATAGTTTTCCTTACGGTAAACTGTACAGCTCCACTAAACAGTGATATTCATAACCACAATACAAGAACTAAAGAACAATACCATTTTTTCAGCAAAAGGCTAAACATGACAGATAGGGATCCTATAAACGCAGGATGCAGATTCTTCAACAAACTGCCTCTTAGCATCAGATGCATAAAGGAACGTAGTGCCTTCAAAAGAAAATTAAAGGAACATCTCATCTCTGGATGCTGGTATAAGGTGAAGGAGTATTTAATAGAAAATTTGTAATATCAAGGTGAACTGATGTAGTGCTGGAAACAGAGAAGTGGACTGTGTCTTTTCACTAAATTTCTAATACTTAAATACCACGTTATATTTATAAATGATAAATTTGTAAAATTTTCTTTCTTTCTTATGTTATATAAAATTAACAACATTACTTGTCTAATATCATTGTAAATATGATCTACAGACAAATAAATTATTATTATTATTATTATTATTATTATTATTATTATTATTACATTCATCAATGGTCTGTTCCCCTACTCCTTCCACCGTCAGAAAATGAACAAACCTCTATGCTCTTATTATGACACCTCCATGTCACTGTTTGCAATGTGACTGGCAGCATCTGACAATTGATGCAAGCTGCTGCTACTTTTTCTTCACGTGATGTTTACGCGTGCCTTACAGCAGTGGGCTATAAACTTAAATGTTTTGGTTAGAACTATGCCTCATTACACACGTCATGATATTACTTGCCTGGGACCAGTTTGTGCATTCCAGGCTCCAGCTTGTTTTTTTTAACACCCATTATAAATTGATATTTTCATTCTTTTGCAATTTATCATACCAATACATGTAATTGATTATCATTAAAGAAACAGGGGAAGCAATAATTTTGACTGCATATTGCGCATGTTACCTATGCTGCCTTTTTGCAGTGATACGTGTTTTTTAAATGTCTCAATAGAAAAACAAATTTGATTGACCTGAAAATAGTTTTTCATCTCGCAATCCAGTGGCGAACTAAGCATAATGCAGCATGATTTGCCTCTAGTTGATTAATTTACTCAAATGTTAATGATTTGTTTTAAATACCAATTTCTGCACTAAATAGTAAATTATTTAATATACATTTTAAGATAATGTGTTGTTTCTAGCAGCAGGCATTTCAGTATTCCTACAAGTAAAGGAATATTTTGGAATATTTTAAACAGTTGTAACACCCATAAAAACATTCAATGCACCAGAGTTGGGAGTATGTTTTAAACAGTGTACAAAGCACAAATCAATAAGATTATGAAATGTTGGAATCTGATTGGGCCCTGCATCACCTTCTTGTATGTACAGAAAGGTCAGTGAAGAGATGTTAAATGCAATGAAAACATTGGACCTTATTCCAGGAAGCTTTATCACCTTATCTGAGCACAAGGTCACTGATGGCCACAGCAGACTGGTCTACCCTTCAGCAGTTAGTATTAAAGAAAGTGAGTTTGTGGTAACAAGTCTTCTCAATTCATGTAGGTCATACAGTTATGCAAGTGATGCAGCTTTGGAAGCATTAGATACAGTAGAATTGTAAATAGTTATAGGAGAAGACCAGATTTTACCAGGTGATCACATAATGGTATGCAATACTGGAACATTCCACTAACTGGATTTCAGTGCATTGATGGTTTGTCACTGTCTACTACAAATCAAAATGGTAGCACAAGTATTTCACTGCTGCCTTCTGTTGTCATGACATGAGACTGAAATGGGCCTATGAACTTCATGAGACACATGTACAATGGGGGACAAAAAGATTACCCAGCCCTAATTATTTAAAGTCCAAGAACAAAGCATTGTACATGCCCTAGTTTCAAAGTGTTTGTGTGTGTTTGTGTGTGTGTGTGTGTGTGTGTGTGTGTGTGTTGCCAACTCTGGTGGTCTTTGGAGCTTCAGCTTGGTGTACACATCATCAAATAGAAGCAATATTATAGTTAGGATACAGTGTACATAGAGATTCGTAGCTCCTTATTTTGGAAAACATTACTCAAGCCCACAGAAGTGGTTGAGATATAAGAACCCGGGGTCCTGAGCTGGGCATGGGTAAGCGCCGCCAATCTTCTGAGCCCATAACCTCTGGGCACGCTTCAGTGTCTATGGTGGAATGGTGGAACTTTGTTTGTAGGAACACAATCCTAATGTGTGCTACATGCTGATGGGATGCATGGCTGTTGAGGTAGAACAGTTGCTAGCAAGCAACCTTTGGGGATACTGCTGCATCTCGGTTATATAAGGCTTACCTAGGGGCTCTGTTTAGGTGGACATTTAGTTCCCTAGCTGCTCGTGGGATTGAGATGAACCTATCAAGAAATGTTCCACCATTTAGTGGGATGGGTGGGTGTACCACTGGAGGGTACCAACACCAATCAAAACAAAGAGTTCTCCGGTGGCCATTCCCGCACATCTGTTCAGTAGTAAAAAAAGGTTTTGTCCAAATTAACAGTAAAGAAATGAAGGTTCTTTTGAAAAGATTTAGCCCTTTTAAATCAGTAAGGGTTTAGAATGTCTTGTGGGCAATTTCAAATCTGTTAAGAGTGCAGAACATTACCCTGTTGGTGGAAACATCACCTGCCCAACACACTGCAAATGTGCAGAAAGCAAAGTGAGTTTGAAATCAAAGCAGAGCTACACAGTACCCTGAATTACAGTAAGGAAGTAGTTTTCTGTAGGGGTCTGGTGGATATTCCAGTTGAAGAACTTGAGGAAGAATGGGCAACTGAAGGCATAGTGAACATCCAAAATATTAAGAAAAGAGTGAATGTAGAACTTGTCAGATGAGTCCTTCATCCTCACTTTTAATAGTCCTTGACTCCCTGAGCATGTGAAGACAGGGTTTGTACGATGTTCCTAACCCCATGTTCTGTTTCAACCCAGGCAGTTATTGGAGGATTAGCCTAACAAGTTGCATTGGAAAGACGACAGAGTGTATGATCAACCGATACTTAGAATGGGTCCTTGAAAGGAGGTCCTTACTTAGCCGCTCTCAATGTGGGTTCAAGAGGTACCACTCTACACTGGATAACCTCACCCTACTTGAAAGTGCGCTCCAACATGCTTTCTTATGGATGCAACAACTGATTGGTGTTTTCTTTGATTTTGAAAAGGCTTACGATACTACCTGGAGGTGCCTTGTTGTACAGCAGCTTTGTGAATGGGGTTTTCATGGACATTTGCCCACTTTTATTTGATCTTTCCTCTCTAAAAGGTAGTTTAGATACGAGATTGGGAGTGTCTTGTGTGGCCATTTTTAAACAAGAGAATGGTGTCCCACAAGGGATTTTTTTAAGCATATGATAGCATCTGCCATAGCCATCAACAGCCTTACATCCACTGTACGACCACCTGTACAGTGTTCCTTGTTCGTGGATGACTTCTCCATCATATGTACGTCCTCCTCCATCACTATGGCTGCTCATTAATTGAATTTGATGATCATGTGGTTGGAGGAATGGTGTAATACCACTGGTCTTAATTTTTCATTGGAGAAAACCGTGTGGATTTTAATTGTTCCTGTTTCCTTTTTACTATACCTTTTTTAAAACTCGTGGACACTGTTCTCACCTTCAAGAACAAAATGAAATATCTCGGCCTCACCTTTGATGAAAGACTAACTTGGCTACCACATCTTAGAGAATTAAAAGTAAGAGGCCTCAAGGCTTTAAACCCTCTTAAATCTGTTAGTCATAGGTCCAGGGGAGTGGACAGGGCACAGGTGCTCTAATTTTATAAGGCATTTGTGCTATCCCACCTCAAATACAGATGCCTGGTTTATGGATTTACAAGACCATCCTACCTGAAAATGCTGGACCCAGTTCATCATGAAGGTATCAGGCTGTCAACCGGTGCATATCGCAAGAGTCCAGTTGTTAGCCTGTGTGCAGAGGCTGGTGAGCCTCCACTTTCTATTTGCCATCATCTCCTCATGGCACGTCAAGCATATCGGTTTATGGTTGTTTCTAATCCGCTTGCATCCTTAACTGTTGCACAGCATCGTTTGGCATGTTTATTCCGTAACTGTCCACATGCAACCAGGCCATTTGTAGTCAGAGAAATGGATAGCCTTGAGTTACTGCAAGTGCAGGGCATAAAGGTCCAACACCAAGGGTGGAGTAGGAGATCTACCTGGCTACTTTATAGGCCCAGATTGTCTTTGGCTCTGGCTGCTTTTAAGAAGACTTGTACCTCCAACAGTTTTTATAAAGCTGGATTCTTGAGATTTTACACCATCACCCAGATTTTATCATCATTTACAGACAGATCCAAGCAAGGTAACTGTATTGGCTGCTCTGTTATGTTCCCTGAAGTTGTCATACAGATAGGACTGCCAGAACAATTTTCTTTTTATTATGCAGAACTGTTTGCTGTCCTGAGGGCACTGGAGCAGTTTAAATGTCTTTGTGGTTTGAAATTCCTCATCTGCTCTGATTTGCAAAGTGCTCTTGTTGCTGTCGATCTGTTCCCTTCTGATCGCATGGTGCAAGAAATTCAAGATGCTCTCATGGCACTGCAGAGGCGAGGGCAAGAAATAGTTTTCTGCTGGGTTCCAGAGCGCACAGGGATCCCAGAAACGAGATGGCTGATAGGGCTGCCAAGGAGGCATGCTCCCTTCCACCTTCTGTACACTGTTCTGTCCCTCTGTAAGCTGTCAAGACATAAGAGACACAGAAAAATTTGGTTTGGTTGGAGACTCAGTGACTAGAAGTGGCAGATAACAAATTACTCCATAAAATCTACCGTCCGTCCATGGAATACCTACTTCTGCCCTCGACGAGCTCATGAGGTAGCCCTGCTCATCTTCAAATTGGACACTGCCCACTAACACACAGTTTCCTCTTACACTGTGAGGAACCACCCATGTGTGACAGACGTAGGACACAAATGTCAATTAGGTATATTGTAACAGTGTGTGTTTTATATGACTGTCTGAGGACAAATTTGGGCCTCTCACAGGACCTGCACTATATTTCAGCTGATGATGCGGCATCTGTAGAATGTGTTTTAAGATTGTGTACTATGCCTTGACTCCTTCCTAAAATATTGGGTGTGAGATTTTGATATATGGCAGAGTGGCTTGGTCATTCTTTATTTTGAAGTAGTCACCAAGCCTCACCCATCTGCCAAACTTTTAACTATGTCTGTTACTTCATTTTACTCTGACTTGTTCTGTCTCATTTTGTTATAACTTTCATCATCATTAAGGCCTTAGGTTGTAAATTTCCATGTCCCCATTTGATAGTCTCTTCGGCATTCAGTCTTTTGATTAAAGTAGGGGCGTGATGACCTGTATGTTTAGTGCCGTAAATAACCAGTCATTATCATGATCACCATCATCCACCACCACAAACTGCTTCTTACATCTGTTCCATTGGCTGCGTGGGTAGGCTGACGGTTTATGAACTCAAGGGGCGCGAGTTAGAGTACCACTAGAGTCAACTTTTTTTAGTCATGTGCAGGTAATATTTTTAACATTAATTCACTACGAATTGTGCAATTACAGGCTTTTCTAGATTCCAAATTCTTAAACATATTCCATTCTGTAATTGCCTAATCTTTAAACAGAGAGGTAAATGATAGCCATGCTAAGAATGTTGAAAATGGATGATTGTATTTGTAATTACTTTGACTGCCACATGGTGAATATATAGTGTTAACCTAAGATAAATGTACCGGCAGATAGGAATAATTTTGTAAGTCTTTCCACACATTTACACGAGTGAGTGGCTGTGACTTCTGTTATCTGTTGTTTCCAGTTTAATCTCAGTTCTTTAAATGTGGTAGGACTATTCAATCATTACCTTAACGAGAAAGGACAGGTAGCTCATTGATAGTGTTGGACTTCGTGGTTAAGTGGTGTGCATCAGATTGGATGCCACCAAAGACTTTACTTTTTAAATTTATTTTATTTTATTATTATTTTTTTATCATGGTGGAAATGTTACTTGCTTTAGTTACTTTTTGTTATTAAATAATTTTTTCAGTATTCTCTTTAGTAAATAACTAATTACAGTTTGTAAATTTATTTTTAGACATCAATCTTCCTTGGAAGGTAACACTTATTTGCCCACCCATATCAAAAAATAAACATCCTTGGAGGGTGTTTATCATCTTGGCTCTCGTAAATTCTGCACAGTCTTCTTGAGTTTAGCCCATACATTCTCTATAGGATTGAGATCACGTGACTTTGGAACCAGCTCTGAGTCATAATACTGTTGTATGGTGGATGATTATTTTGTTGGTAAATGAGACATTCTTTGGGGTAATAAAGTCGAGTTTGAGGAATGATTACATTTTTGAGGAAATATTCATAGTGTGCTTCTATGGATTCATTCTAAGGTCCCTGCACCTATGTAAGACATCCAGCCCCCCAACATTTCACACTTTTGCTCCCCCTTCTAGTGCTTGTAGCCACAAAGTGGGCTGTTGCGTATCTGTATGGTAAACAAGAACAGGATCTCTGCTTGTGGACTCAATTGTGCACTGATAACAGAAAATGACTTTTCCCCAATCAACATTTCCCCAGGAACTCAAAATTGCCAGTCTGTCCGTGACTTGATTGGCAGATAAGAGTTCTTTAATGAGAGCATGACGGGACCCAATTCCATAGTCGTTTAATCGTGTGAGAGTAGTTTTTGACGAGCCTAGGATAGGTAAATCTCGCCCTTGTTCCTGGATATTTGAGAAAGGGGCAGTCTGAGCCGTTCTGACCAATTCCTCATTTTCATGTCTGCTTACCTCACCATTATCTCTGAATCATCTGATCCATCTCCTTACTGTGGAAGCATCAACACCATAATGACGTCCTGGCTCAGGTGCACTGACACCAATTTCGAAGAGAGCAATTATGCACTCGTAAACGTTCACATCAGCCATTTGAATCGGACCTATGACATATGCTAATCAGCTGATGCGTTTCTCTAAGTTGAAAACTACAGACACACCACGTGGCAGTCAAAGTAATTACAAACAAAATACATCCATTTTCAATATTATTACTATGAACACTATTCTGTCTGATTAAAGAATAGATTATTGTAAAATAGAATTTTCTAAAAACCTGTAAAAGCCTATGGATGCATTATTTATATTGTATTAATATTTAAAATATTGCCTGCAAGAGGTCTAAAAAAAATTAACAAATAAAAAAAATTGACTGAAATGGTATTAGAGTGCACTCGCATTGCGTTCATAAACCATCACCCAATGAAACATTTGAAAAGTAGTTTGTTGTAGTAAATATATCCACGTTGAATTCTTAGACCTCAACCGTTTCTATGTGCTCGAATGATGTTTTCCAAAATAAATGATACACGAGTTAAAGAGCAATGAATTTCGACCTATTCTGTATCTTAACTATTTTATTGCTTCTATTTGACAATGTAAACAGCAAGCTGAAGTTGTACCGACTGTTGGAGCTGGCAACACTTGTGGTTATGAGCTCAGGCATGTGCAATGCTCTGTTCTTGGCCTTTAAATTATTTGGGCTGGGTAACCTTTTTGTCCCCCATTGTACAATGTGTTTGGAAGAAATCTTTTTCAGTATATCTTACAGTTATGACTACATTAGTAGTAGATGCTTCAGCTTGGCATTGTTGGTTGGTGTAGCAGATAAACAGGCAATTTGATGGTTTGGGATGCAGTTGGAAACAAGATATGATAACTTCTTGGTATTGAGATCAGTTGAAACAGAAACTGGTACATATGCACCATAAAGATAATTGGTGAGTTACAGATATGCATATTGAATAGACAAACACATTCACACAATTTACATTTTTGATCATGGGCTTTCTCTGGTACTCCAGTGCTGGAGTGGCCAGAGCCGGTGGTCTGTTGTGCTTCAATTATGTCTGAGGGTTTGTATGAAGTTTTGTGTATCTTTTTCTGATGGTGGCCATGGCCGAAAATTTAAGATGTGTGAATATGATAGGCAATATTCCACATTCCATTTAGTAACTCTAATTGAGATTTCACACCATTGTCTAATTCTAATGATTGGTATTCTTATGTAAATAAATAAACTTTATTTTATTCACGGGTATGCTCCTTGATGTTTCTAATTTTTACAAGTATTAAGAATTGTGTTTGAAAGGAGAAACTTTTTCATGTAGTGTTTAATGCTTTTTTTGTAGGTCATTGGAAGTTGCCAGTGACAACATTTTGGAAGAGCTAAGCAAGTACTATTGTGACTTAAACCCTGTATTCTGCAAACGTATTATCACACCATACTCGAATGCACCAAGTGAAGAGGTTGTTCAGTCTATAGCAGGATCTCATCCATTCACATTTGATTTGGACAAAGGTAAACAAATAATAAAACTTGTTTTTTTGCTGAGGATGGTTCAAACATAGTTATCTTCCTATGCGCTAAACAGTGCGTAGTACCTATATGTTCAAAAAGGCAGTACCAAAAATCGGAATTTTCAGGAAGACATATCTCAGATTATATTGATAAGTGAGATAACGGATTGAGTGTTTAGGGTAGCCCTTGGCCTATTGACCATTTGCATACCTTCAGCCCAGACAAATTCAGCAAATTTGTTGCTACCTTTGCATTAAGTTTGTTCTCTGTAATTTATATTCATGGTGACTTGTCATAATTATTCCTACATTTTCTTAAGAAAGGCTCCCTGGGGACATCATAGCTTTTTAAAAAAAAAATTCCCTCACCTGGATCAAGAGGATAAGAGTTACCTTACATTTGCCAAAAAAAAAAAAAAACCCCAATCTACAGCCATTTTAGCTGTCTGAGCCTGAATTATCTAAATAAATTCCAAAATTTAGCAGTGCCTTATTTAGTCTTTGGCTATTAAGAAGTCTGAGTTCCATTTTCTTAAATCTTTATATGAAGATAAAAAAAATCATTTTTATGTACCAAATATTCGAAGTCTGAGGCTGTCTGTTTCTAAAATTTCTGTTCATTATCAAAATATTTATTTTGTTCTTAAGGTGATGATCTCTGGGGAAACATGAAAATTATTAGAAATCACTTAGTTATCGAGATCCGGAAGTCTGAAGTTACCATACGTATGAGAATAAATTATGCATATCTTGTATAAGCCATAAGATGTAGCGAACATATGGCAAGGGTTCTGAAGTCACCTAATTATCTTTCGTAATGTTTAGTGGTAGCATAAGCACCTTATAAAAATTATTTTATTGTACAATTCAATACAATTGCAAATCAATTGCCATTTTTAATTTTTAAATTTAAAAAAAATTGTTATTATTTATTTATTTATTTATTTTTTATACACTGTCTGTGTACACATGCTGTTCTATGGATGGAAGACAGTTTTCTTTAACCGTATATTATGCATTTTTCTGTAGTGTGTGTGCTTGTCAGTATTTATAAATAATCAATCAAAACCTTACTGTGTGACATAATTCATAAGTGGCACTGCTGAAAAATTCTCCAATTGGACTGCAAAAAATGCTAATACACTTCTCTTCAAGACACTGTCAGAAAAGTGAGGAAACAGCCTGCCTTCATAGCTGTCAAGCTTGACGTAATTTTTCAAACAATGGAAAGTCGAGTGTGGAGTAACAACTTTATGTAATAGGTTTTGCCCTGCACCCAGTGCTATCTTTTAATTAATGACACGGGTAGGATTTCGAGAGAAATTCTTTCAAAGGTAATCCTTAGATTATTACTGATAATGCTATATATTTCTTATCAATATGCGTGATAAAAGACGAGACTTGTAAAGTTTCCCCAAACTTACTTTCCAGATTCTGATGATGCCCCAAAATGACGAACTGCAGTAAGAAAAATAAATTATTGCAATCAAGACTGTATTTTATTAGATACTTTATGAGAATGATAGATTGCTACTAATGACACACAGAAGTCTTTGAGTAGAAGATTACACAATTTTCAGCTTTGAGAGAAAAATCTGAAATTTATGTAGTCTCTTAATTTTGTTTGTCTGCTACCCCTCTTTAATGACTAACAATCTATTCTTTTGCTAAAGTGATTTTCAGCAGACCATAGATTACTTTGAAAAAGTTGCCCACATGCTTCAGTAGATATAGTTTGGGTGTTCTCAGAGGCTGCCCATTATTGAATTTCTTCTGCTTCATTAGGACTGTTCAGGATGATATGTAGTTTGTTTTGCACATCTTCTTTCTTCCCAGTACTTCTGCATTCTCGTCCTCCTTTCATCTTCTGTTAAAATAACTTTGATTCTGGTTAGGGTTATGTCCAAGTGGTTCAGCCGAATCCATTATTTGGCGAATCTAGCACACTGCCTTCGAATTTGAGATTTGATGCATAATGGCCAAATACTACCAAATCCCAAATCCAGAGTGTTATATGGAAACCTTCAGTGAAGAATGTTGTAGTTTACTTTGCATAACAGTGTGCTTTTGTTTGCACTATTTACTTTATTTTCCATAGATCCACTGAAAGACGTGACATCATAAAACAAAACGATCTCACTTTGAACTTATTAAACTGAAACCACTATGAAACTTACGCAGTTGCGTGGCTATTTTGAAAACAGTCTAGCATATTTATCCAAATCTAAGTGACACTTTTTTTCCAGTTTTGGTGTCAACAAAAAAAGCCTGCAGTTTAAATAGAGTGCAAAGCGAACAAAGTTCTGAAAAATGGCACTAGGAGCCGCCACAAGTAACTTTTCCTGTCTAATATAAGCAGTGCTACACAGGCTTCCTTTGCAGGCACAAATATAGATACTGGCATTAAAAATGGAAAAAAAGGAAAAAGTCTAATTTCCTTTTCATTTTAGACTATTGAATTTTAATACACCATCCAATGAAGGAAATAGTATTGCTCAACTTCAAATGTGGCAGCTTTTCAAATATTAGAAGCTACAAAAATAAATTTCTTCACGTAAATACCAACAATACGGTACATAAGGCTTTAGGATTCTTACACGAGTTTCCTCATTCTGATTTCACCTATTGTTTCGTTGAATTTTGTGAAGTACTGGGATGTGTGAACTGTAATGGAGCACTAGGATTTCAAGAAGAAAGTTTTTTATTATGTGAGAAAAAAGTTCTAATCGTACGTCATCCAGGTTGGATGATGTCAATTCAGCAACCACTTGACGTCTGTTTCAATAAATCGTTGAAGGTTAAGCTTAAATGCATGTACATCGACTGCCTATCGAAAAGTGTCGGGTCGTGTAAAACACGCAAGTGTGCCAGAGATTGATACATGGAAGTGGGCTTCAAATCAGATTGTGTAACAGGTATTTAAAAAGGTTGATTATCGAATGCACTACATTGTACGAGGGATGATGCTCTGTAGTACAAAGGAACTGAATAACAAGGAATCAAGTGATAGTGATCAGAATTACCGTACCAGTACATAATTGCTATTATAAACATTTTGTAAAATTTGTATAACAAGTCTAATAAAATTGTTTTATATTTCCGCAATTAGTTTCATAGTTATTTCCATTCTTATTTAGGAAGTGTTTAGTGTTGCTACAATAGCTGTACATTTGAAGTCTTATCTAAAAGCTACTACATAAAGCAGACTGTCAAGCATGTGTTGCATCAATATGCCTGATGCTACAATCACTGTCTTCATGCTACAATTTGTGTTTTTCTAGTACGGACAAGGGATTATTCCTATGAATTGTGATTCATAAATTCCACACTCTCTTCGCCATAAGTATAATACAAATGTAAACATTACACCATGTAATCTCTAATGTTATCTGTTACCGCATTTAAATTCCGTCTGCCTAAAAAAAAAAAAAAAAAAAAAAAAAAACACACCCCGAAAGACAACAGTGAATGCAGGTGAATATATGTATCACGTTAATGTTTACATTTGTACATGCATTTAAAAATAATTACTACTACATCACAGCCAGTGAAGATGATACAGCCTTCTGGGATGGATCCCAAATGACAATATTACAGTAAAATTTAAGAAAAATTTAGAAATTAAGCACTGATACTGACTTCTAGTACAGATTTTTAAATTTTCTGTGAATATAAATTCTGTGCAGACAAGTTACGTGATCTTAAATGTTTGAAAGAATAAATAAATCTACAACATATTCCTGCTTAACCCCCCGGAATGCACAGTCTGCGCATTAAGTACTTTTCACAGTTCTGAAATGTCTTCCTGGCAATAACAAGTACATAAACGTCCAATTAACGCTGATTTCTGTGTCTGAATGTACTGTCACTCATGGAATGCCTGATATGTCACTATAAAAAAACTTCGATTCGAAGTGTGGCAGTCGGAGGTGATGGTTGTATGACTGTGTTGTGTGCCTGTGTGATTGCGTGAGTGCTCTATTTCTGAAGAAGGCCATGGCCGATAGCTGAATGTGTTGTATGTGTGTGTCTTTTGTATGTGCCTGTCGCAGCTCGTCGCCACGTCTTTGCGGTGAGTAGTAAACTGTCCTCACTATATTATTTATTATAAAATTATTTAACATTTACACATCCTTTTTTTTTTTTTTTTTTTTTTTTTTTTTTTAAGGATCTATTTTTCCAACTTCCAAAATATCTACCCATCTTTTCAGGTTTTATTTTTGACGCTTCCCCTTTGAAAAAAGAAGAAATACATAATCCTTTCCTTTCTAAGACCATTATGGAATTATTTTTTATTTCATCAAAATGAAACAGTTGGTAATAGAGTGAAGAAAGTTTCTTATTATCTTTTAGAGTGTCTAAACAACATATATCTCAAAATGTTTAATACAAATTTAAGGGGAGGGGGGTATTAAAAATCCTTAATTTTTAAAATAAAAATCTAAATGAAATTGTAATTTCTTAAATTTTACTGTAATATTGTCATTTGGGATCCATCCCAGAAGGCTGTATCATCTTCACTGGCTGTGATGGAGTAGTAATTATTTTTAAATGCATGTACTTGAGTTGACAGGTTATTTGGGTTCAAGATTCGGCACATCTTTCATTTAAGAAACGGTATTTGGATTGACTATCCACTGCCTGCTAATTCCTTTCTTTTATTCCTACAGCCCTCCAATCATCTCAGACTTCCTTCACCCAGTTGGTTTCTGTATGACATGTTGCATTTCATATCTTCTTAGTCAACCTCTAATCATTCATCCTCATGATGTGTCCAACAAATCATAACCACCTCTTCCCTATCTTCCTTGATATAGATTCAGTATTTTCACACAGTTACTGTCATGTTCTATGTATCCAGATATCCCCATGTTTTTTGCTGTCCCACATGTGTCTGAAAATTTTTCACTCCTTCAACAAATGTATGAAAGCTCTCCTGCCAATCATCATTTCTGATACATATGTTGCAAGCATTTCTTTTGGTTGCTGTAGAATGTCACAATTTTGCATTCCGTGACATGTTTCTTGCCATATTGTTTGTTCACTGCATACCGAAACTTCTGCAAAGGCTGTGCCCTCTCTACTGTACTACTGTTGCTCTGCATTCCACCAGTTATCTTCTCCCCCAAATAATGAAAACTGTTAACTTTTTTTAACCACTTGGTCGTCTATCTTCCAGGCAGACCCAGTGTTTAAAGTCGTAGTCTTATTATATGCGCTTCATTTCTCTGATGGACTCATAATTTGTGTTTCTTAAGGACCGTGTTTCCTTCATGTTTCTGATTACATCTACTTCTCTTGGTATTTCTGATCATCTTGCTAGCAATTTTTCTTGCATTCTGAAAATTTGACCAGTCTGCTTGCTTTCTACAAGATTGCCACTTCATCCATGCTTTCCTCCTGGTCTCGGCTGCATTCTCACATTCATCTCTCCACCATTCATGCTTCCTTTTCTTGTTGTTAGTATCCAGAGGCTGGCTCTCTCTCTCTCTCTCTCTCTCTCTCTCTCTCTCTCTCTCTCTCTCTCTCTCTCTCTCTTTTTCAATTACTCTGGAGTACCATTTTCTTATATATTATGCTCGGTGTGTATTCAGAACTAGGTCGATTCTGTGATTATTTATGGTTTTAATTTTCCTCACTCAGTTGAGTATCCATCTGCATTTTATTTTGACAAAGTAGTGATCTGGTTCCATCCTGTTAGTTTCCTCACTTCCATGTTCATAATCTTTCTGTGATTCTTGTCATGGATTGCTACATGGTCTACCTGTTTTCCCCGATCCTTTTTCCAGGGCTGGCCTGTGTTGTTTTCTTGCTTGCCTTAGCTTTGTAATGGATTGTCATTACTCTCATTTTGTGTCTCCTTCACAGTTCCATTAATCTCTCGTCAGCCTTGTTTATTCTCTGGATAATCTCCCACAAGGCCTCTAAACTTCCTTTCTCCTAGCAAATTGTGACACTTCCTTTGTTCACATCTGTCATTAACTTATCCAAAGTGGACCAAAAATGTTCAGTTCCTGCTTTGTATTCTTTGTTCTTATCATTTGTTGGTGCCTTTGCTATTGTATAGGTTTTGTTTCCTTTGTTTCATTGTCAGATATGTCAGCCTCATTTACACCTTTCCATGCAATGATACTATCCAGGTATCTGTGATCTATTACAAAGGATGTGCCAAACATAAAAGGTTGCTTTGATCCCCCATCACTGGGTTTCCTTTTAGAACTACATATCCCTCCGATTCCATTGTGCTTTCGTCCCTGAATCTGTTTCCTGTTGTGCCAGTATACCAATCCCAAATTCTCTCATACTGTTAACAACTTGCTTTAGCTTGTGCACCTTCATAATTGTTTATGGTTCCCCTTTTAAAATACTGTTTTGGTCTGATTTTTGTGTCTGTGATTGAGGTACTGGTAGGTTCACAATTTTGTTTCGCAGATGATGCAGGCTCTCCAGACTCCGAAGGTCTGCTTGCATTGACTGAGGTCATTATTGAATTTAACCTTGCCAGTTGTCCAGTTCTTCAGTAAGGTGTGCATGTTATGGTGTTCTGTAAATTGAGCTTTGTAGAATACTCAGTGTTGATGATTAAGCCACAATCCCAACTACAGAACATAATGTCTTAGCATTACCATGCTGAATGCTGGAGCATCCTGATAAAACCATGGTAGTTAGTGTTCAGGACAAATTTATACTTAACCTTTAGAATCACAATGTGAGCAGCATTATAAAGCAAGAAGTACTGCTCCTAGTCGGTATTACAAGAGAATAAGACACAATAATGGCCCTGAAGTGGGATGCTGGTTAGTATAGGATGGCTGCCACTAACCCAGCAAAGAGGAGATCATTGCCAATCCTACCTGATGGCAGTGGCGGCACATCTGATTGTCATGCTTCCACAGGCTGTGCATTGCTTATGAAGACGACTGTGTGTGTGTGTGTGTGTGTGTGTGTGTGTGTGTGGTGTAAAAGGGGGAGGGGGGTGGTTGTAGCCTCTAAGGAAGACCTAGTTAATTGTGCACTCACTGAACAATGTTGCAACTTGTGTGTGCTGAAGGTTGATTTTGCTGAAAGCATATCAGTTTAGATCAGTTGCAATTGCTGTGTGAGCTACAGCTGAAAGAGCAGCACCCAGGGTTGGTGTCATTTCAGTCCTAAGAAACAAAGTTAATGTAGCATGTTGAGTTGATAGGGACTTTGGGACATTTGTGTATTGGTTGTCTGTGTAGTTTCTAATTCGTGAGGAATAGCATACATGAAATGCTACATGTTCCAGTTGCAGAAGTCTTACAGGCACAGATATGCTGATTATGTCTGTTGGTTATTCCAATAATTTGGCCTGCATAATGACTGATGACTCATCAATTGAGGAATGAATGTTAACTAGATACAGCCACTTACTGCATACTGTGAAGGAGTGATCCCGTCATATAAATTTAGTTTTTGTTTCATAGCTTGAAATATGGTCCAAGGTATAAATACATACTGGGCTGTGGGTTAGACCTTTTGCATGAAACTCTTAAATGTTTGGATAAGCTTTCCACTATTTTTGTCAATATGTGGCTCTCGGATGAAGCAACAGGTACTGTGATTCAGCAGTGGCTCAGGTAAAACATCTTGTCACAAATGAAACACACAAGATAATTTGCAGAATACCTCACTTATCTTGTGTTTTTCATTATTAATGTATAAAATATTCTGTCAAGAACCGACAGAAGTCGGTGAATGTGAAAAACATCTTGTGTTATTTGGCTTAAGAGACTGGGATTGATTATGTAATATTCTTCACATTCTGTGGCTGTTAGTCATTAGTGAATGCATATGTGCTAGTATTTGTGTATGCAGACAAGATTGTCACCCTTCATGAAGGTCATAATAGAAACATCCTTAATGACATTTTGTTTAGTAGGTGCAAGAGCCAAGTTAAAAACAAACTTGTCTAATTTTGTGTGACATGTTCACGATTTATGAACCTGGGAAAAGAAACCATTAGATCTTTTTGGGAGCTTGCACTCAAGTGTGTCCATACTGAAGAGTCCCCCCAACCACAGATTGGGGGAGGCACACTTTCATCTCTGGACACAATCTTTTTTATATAAGAATGATAAAGATTTATGTACTACTAACAAACTGTCTGGCTTTGCATGAGTAGCATACTATGTAATTATAAGTAGGGACCTGAAAATTTAGCATCTATTTATCAGATATCATTAAATGTTGTGGAACATCTTTATAATGTGGGGCCTTTGTGGAACATCTTTATATTGTATTAAATGTTAATGAAACTTAGCAAAGAAGAACTGCAGTCAATATTAATAAACTTCAGAGAAACGGTAGAACAAACTCATGTAAAAAATACCGACAGTTTTCAAAATGTCTTCTTATTGTTGATTGCTTCATCACATCTCAGGGTCATTAAGTGGTTCACTTTAAGGCCGAAGTAATGAACTAAGACGAAACCTTTCACTCTTGTAAAGGATTTGTATTTCTCTAAAAACATTTACATCTCAACTGAAAATTTATACAGAAGAAAAAAAATGAGACAGCTCATCTCTTCTAACTGCTCGAGAAGTCAAGACAAGACACTGCTAATTAAAAAGCAAAGATACTGCTCTTCCACCTTTTTTCTTTTAGTTCCACCGATGAATTTTTTTCACAACATTAATTAATAATTGTCAATTATTGTTATTATTAATAATAATTTTATCTCCCCTTTTTTTTAATAATAGTAGAAAATTAAATTAAATGAAATTAAAATAGAAATTCGCTTCTTACTGTTCTGATACCCCAACACTCCATTCCTGGTAACAGCACAATGTATATATTTATAAGTATCTAGTTACTCCCTCTCACAAATCTATGTTACACCTTTTAAGTGATATCTATTTTATGAGTATTTAGTGAAGGAAAGGAAAATGATAGTTTACAAGAGATTAAATTTTTTTTAATTTTTTTGTCAAATGAAAGCATGGTACATATTTCTGCGTTGCTCTCTTTCAGTTTGCATCTCCTATCCGTAACCACTGTGTTATAGTGAGATAATATATGCTCACTGTCAACATTGTTGGTGTCCATAACAAAGTCAAACAATGATTGGCAATTCTTGATATTCTTGTTCAGTGAGAATGACAGTCAAAACATTCACAATATCTACTGTATCATTTTCTTTCAGCTGCTGTTCAACAATTCCTTTTAAATGGGCATAGCCACTGGCCACAGCTTGTGGTAAACTTGAAGAAGCTAGAGTTTGTTACTACTGCTTTTCCAGGACTGTTTAAAAGTACATTTCTTGGATAAAGTGTCTACACTATAGCTTCAAACTCCTTATTGTTTGGTCTTTGCTTCTCAGCAAAGACAGTTTGCTCTTGGCAGAATTAGCTGCCTTGCAAAACACATCTTTCCATGCTGCCTGCTCTAAAGTATTTAGAGTATGCATTGCTTGCATTGTTCTTTCTGAGAACTGTCCATCACATACAGATCCCAAATTTGAGACCAGACTTTCCAGTTTTGGATGCAAAATATGGGCTGTAGGGTACTTTTGAGCCCTCGAGCAAAGTTAGGAGCTCCACAAGCTGTCTGCCATGGTCTTTCACAAACACCATGTGTGTGTTAATTCTTTTCACATCTTTGTTGGTTAAATTTTTTATGAAATTTACCCCACAGTTATTTGCCTCTCTCATCTCTGGCAACTTAGAAAAATCTACAAGCTTCCTTTGAAGTCTTTGATTTCAGAAATTGAAAATATTTATATTTTTGCTTCCTTGTGTTTCGGAATGCAGATTTGACCATGGTCACCACTTCATTTAATTCACTCATAACAGTAGTTCAGCATTTGCCAATCAAGCTGAGCTTGTGTACCCAACACTGCACATGAATCAGATGGTCACCAATAACCATTTTCAAAGTTTCAAAACAGACTGTCATGTACGGAGCACTGTCACTAACAAACACACGAACAGCATCATATGGCACCTTGTGCTCGTGTAGAGTTTCTAGTATTACTCTACAACAGTTTGTTGCATTTGCTACATTTGACAGCAGCGGGGAATATCTTCGTTCTTCTCCATCTGATAGTTGGAAAAGAACAATGAACACACAGCATCCCATTATGTCTGTAGTTTCGTCAAAAAGGATGTTCAACTTTCTACCAGCTATAGCTTCAGTGATTTTTTTTTTTTTTTTTTTTTTTTTTTTTTTTTTTTTGTGGTCAGAAGCAATTTCTAGGGATAAAAAAAAATACTCATGAAACTCAAAAGGCACAATAATCACAAGATTATCAAAAGAGTTTCTCTTACTCTAGAAGTTATTTTGTGAAATTTGTGTAGGTTTGATTTTACAATTTCATTATATTCATTGCAAAATAAGCTTGCAGCTGTAGAAATCAATACAGTAGTTTCATTATATACAACAGCCAAAACTTTTATTTATTTTGTGCGGGACTCGTTGACACAAACCTCATTTCACAAACACTGTTTTTTACTTTAATGTTGCATATTAAGAGTGGTCTGCTGTGTGAGAGCTGTTCCAATATTATAGTGACTATAATGTACGGTAATCCAGAAATTTGAAAATCTTTGTTTATTTTGATTTATTTTCTTATAGCTAGTGCCAAATATGAATACTTATTGTATGGCATATGAGTTTTTGCATTAAAGAAAATTCAAAGTTTCCTAACTGCAAAAACTTATTTATTTGCAGGTATATAAAGGAAAATGTAAATCATAATTTTAGTGTGTTTACATTATGCTCAGGTTTGGCCATAATAAGTTGGGGATTTTAATGTTTTTGTTAAGACTGGTAACAAATATGACAATATGCATTTGTCTACGATCGCTACCAATTATTTCCCCTCTGTTATCTCTCAAGTTTGCATATGATTACAGCGGGAAGGCGTAGGCGCTGCTTTCCCCCTCCCCCACCTCCCCCCACCCCCCACCACTCATTGTCCGGAAATTTAAACAGTAGAGCAAGGCATGCCCCATGCACTCATACTATCACCAGATTAGCTAACAAAATTCCCGAGAATAAACTGCCGTTGCTAACACTGGTAGAGCCTGCCCTACGCAAGTGTCAGCAATTGCAAAATTAAGCTGCAATTTATATGCATTACATTAACAACAAAACACAGTAACACACTTTCCAAAGTAGCTTATTTACGAAAATGCATTGGACAGAAGAGCAATGTAAAAAAAAAAAAAAAAAGATCTGACTGATAAGAAGAAACATTTTAATAATCAGGAAACAAGTTACCGTCTACTTTTTCAAAGAGTACGGATCAAGTGCGCTAATTGTACTTTAGAATACCGGTACATGTTTGTTCTGCACATTACTTAAACAGTGAACTTCCATTTGTATTTGTCACATACACAAATATTTTTTACACAAAGTTCTTACATGTGGGAGATCTTAGTTTGATATTTCGGTAATCCACGGCCGCATGGCTTGATTTTCCAGCTTTTCAAGTGGAATGTTGGCTTTCGCAAACACTTAAACAGTTCTTTTAGTGAAATTGTCTTTTTCTAGTTCTCTTCTTTCACTGTTGTTTAATGAGTCAACAATTCAAGACTGTGTTTAGAAGCACCAGCACTTTCTCACTGGCGAACAGTGCTCCTCTGATTTAACATGTTTCTCTATATTGTCTTTCTTTTCCCATCCAATGTGACAGTTGGAAAATTTGCAAAACACTGTTTTGGCATTAGTTGCATACAAGCCCTCACTAGCATTTTGCTGAGCCCTTTCATATGCATTCACAGCCATGCTACCCATATTCGTCAGCGCTACAGAAATGCAGACAAAAACTAAAGCAACAGGAAGAGAACAGATAAGGCACCGAACTGAATTGAACTGAATGCTGGCGGGAATTCTTTTCTTTGTTAGGTGTCACGCGCCACGACTGTGTCCTATCTTGCCATATGTCGCATTTATGTCTGTGTTTGTTCCATATAGCTCTCTCCCATTCGTCAGTAGACATGGCATCCCGGCTTAACTTAAGAGCGCAATGATACAGGTGCATCCCCCCCCCTTTCCTGCGACCATTTGTCACTCACTCCAAATCATGTGTTACTGAACAATACCGGTAACAGAAAATTCATTTCTTTAATGATATTTATGGGCAGAAAATAGTGGCAAGTGAAGGAATCGCAAAATTCACAACAAAATTGCATTTATTATGTAATTTCTCATTTTAAGCCGGAATTCACATCTAAATTCGCATTTACCACAAGCTGCAAATTTTTCAGGCCTGATGCAGCAAGTATGTTTGTAATATTATAAAATGGTGCCTCATGCTCATCCTATGCATTTTGAAACAATAACAGCATTGTCTCATTATCATAATGTTCATAAGTCATGGAATATATAGCTTTTTCCAAGGATATTTATTGTCCTCTTTTTTTGTGTGGGGGGGGGGATTTTTGTTCACCAAACTCACCCACTGTGTGGCACCCTAATGGATTATACACCTAAACCACGCTCATTAATCACACCATCCTTTAATGAAAACCATATGAAATTCCACTCAGAATTGTTGAGTTTATTGTGGACACACACACAATTACTTCAAGTAATGGAGGTTTCTACCGCCAATACCATTTAATAAAGATTTTAATGAATATAATGTTATTTATAATTTACAAGTCAGATGGAACTAAAACATTTACTTTAATTCTAATCTTTCTTTTTGTTTCTGGTTATTTGTGATGTTAATGTGTCTTTTGCTTGAATTTGCAGATCCAGATTCACCTGATACTGCTGCAAAGAAGTTGGTGAAATCAAACAAGAAAAAAATTCGAATTCGCAAAACAAGTGAGGGTGGAAAATTAAATGAACGTTCACGGAATGAATCTATTTCATCAAATGCATCGTACAATTCAGATGATGGAGATACAAAAGGTGTACATCTAATGTTAGAAGATCTAAGAGAAACAAAACATGAAGAATCAAAAGAAAGTGGTTTGGATTCATCTCAAGACATAAGCGATTGTCAATCACACAAGAATTTAAACTCTTCCTCATGGGTTAAAATAACTGGGGGCAATAAACATCAAAGGATAATTAAAGCAAGACTGAAAGCAATCTCTTGTGCTCAGGAAATATCAACAGAAAATTGTGACGAGTCCTTTGAAAAGCTAGTTTCTAACTCACAACATTCAACTGCGGATTTCCATGAACAGCAGAAACCCATTCCACACATAGTGCGAGCAGTAGACAGTTCTGAAAATAATGGACACAAAATGTGTGAAAGTGATTTTCCAGAATTATGCAGATCACCACCTCATCATGAAAGTAATTTCATCAAATCTGGGAGCAGAGTAAGGTAAATAAGCAATAATTCAACTTTAATTGTGAATTCAGACAGTGGCTTGACTATGAATCCTAAACCTCATTCCTCATAACTCTTATCAACTACATCCTAACAAAAAACTGCTTATATTTTGAAGGAAAAGTATACAGTCAAACAAATATGTGGCAAATCCATGCACATCCATTTGGCATCCTCCTATGTCAACCTGTTTATAGGCCATCTAGAAATAACTTTCCTAGCCTCTCATAACTCCAAACCTGTGGTCTGGTTAAGGTTCATTGATATTTTCATGATCTGGGATCAGGGCCAAGGCACACTATCCTTATTTCTTCACAACCTCAAATTCTTTTATCTCATCCCCTTCACCTGGCCTTCCTCAGCCCAGCATGTCATTTTCCTGGATGTTAACCTCCACCCCACTGATAGCTCCAAGCACAACTATCCACATTAAATCCACCATCTACCAACAGTACCTGCAGTACAGCTGCTATTCGTTCCACAATTTAAAAAAAATCAATTCCTTAGAATCTTGCTAACAGTGGACCACATATTTCCAATAATGTGGACTCCCATACTTGATGTTCTAAAGACCTCACAAAGCCCTTCACAGACAGGCAACCCCCTCCCCTAGATGTCATGTGGAAACATTTCATATGATATATTCCAACACGCCATCAATCCTCCCCTCCACCCTAAGTAACCAACCACAAGAGAGTGCCTCCAATGTCACTCAACACTACCAGAACTAAACCACATCCTCTGGGTTCTTATTATCTGTCATCATGTCCTGAAATGAGACACATCCCACCCATGATCCTTCCAACCACCTATTGTAGGGATCATTTCTCTGTAGAAGATCCTGATGCAAGACCTGCCCAATTCACCCACTCAGCACTTCCTGTTTCAGTCCCATCACAGGCTTATCTTATCCCATTAGAGGTCAGGCTTTTTACATTGGTAATACCAACTACCAGAAAGAATAGTCACTGTCAAAATGTGGCCAAAAACAGTATGAACTGACATGTGGATTAGGTAGCAGGTGATAATAATATCCTTGATTTTAACAGCTGTTATACAACCCCAGCTCTTCCCCTTTCACCACCAAAACTTTTGAACTATGAAGATGGGAATTGTCCTTGCAACTCATTCTACACTCCCACAACCATCCTGACTTCAACATAGGTCACCTATCATCCCATCATTCTATTCCTAACAGTCCTTCCAGTTCTTGCCTCTCTTGCAATTGTGTGCTGCCTATTTTTTATTGTTTATTTTCTCTGTTTTATTTATATTAAATGTATATCTGCCTACATTTACTGCAATCCAAGTTGTATATCACATTTCCACTTAGTGCTTTTATGCTTGGCCTCAGTGCCAGGCAGCACAGAAAGTTTTACCCCAGCCTTTCCCTACATCTTTCCCATTTCATTACAATCGAACTCCCTATTTGCTGTTAAAGTGTGAATTGTGCCATAGCAGGCAGATTGATCGTGTGCATAAGTTGCGATTGTGTGGATGTGTGTATGCTCCTTATCTGATGAAGGCTTTAGCTAAAAATTTAGTCTTATGAATGTTGTTGTCTTTTCTACATACCTGTCTGCAGCTTAGTGATCGACTTTGAGTTACTACCTATCTCATATTGGATTAATGTTGGAAATTCTTCACAGAGATGATAAATTATTCCTCAAAATAATAATTTACCTATCTCATATTACTGATATTCCTGTTCTTGGGGTGTTGTTGGTTCTCTTCAACCGACAGCTCCTACAACTTTAGTAACTTACAAAATTTATTACAAACAAATGAGTACTCATCTTTAGACATTGGAGAAGGGTCAATCCAAATGAAGTGGTACAATAAAAATTAAGTTGGTTGCTTGACCATTTTTAAATATTTTAATTTTTTTATATGTGATTGCCCTGTATTTGAGAAGTTCAAAACAGTTTTTTAAAGTAATTTATCTTGCACCTTTACTGAATGGCGGCCATTTTTATTTGACGGCGCACGCCGATTTTTCAGTCTGGAGACATTAGCGAAAATTTGAATATCTCTGCACTGGGTTAAGTTACAACATTGCAATTGACATGATTGTTTTCAGAAATGTGTCCTATACAACATTGTCTATTACACAAAATGCCCTAAATTCAATAATAACCAGTCAAAATGACCTCCAAAGTTTGGTATCCAAATTTTTAAAAATCCACTTTTTAGGCCCAAAAATAACATTCAAGGAGTGACTTATGAGAGTCTATTTTTTTCCTATAGTTAGATATCATACACTACTAGCCTCATATATAGAAAGAACACTTACAAATGTTTCCTTAATTTTTTATGAATTTTTGAAATTTGAAAATTTTCATTTTTTCTAAAGTTTGAGACTAGTTATCTCGGATGGGACTGAATATAAAAATATGATTTTTGCACAGTTTGTACACCTATATGATAGCAACATGCTGTAAAAATTTCAACATTGATATCTGAGTGTGAACAAAGATATGAATTTTTTCAAATGAGAAAATAATTCACATTACTATACAACTGATCTTATGGCTGTTACCTATTCATGTGTGATATTGGTGGAATATAATCAATTATTATTGAAGCAAGGTACTGAATTATATACAAAAATGGAAAGATCACTGGTTTGATGCAGCTCTCCACCCTACTCTATCCTGAGAAAGCCTTTTCATCTCCTCATAAGAACGGCAACCAACATCCATTTGAATCTGCTTACTATACGCGTCTCTTGGTCTCCCTCTGCGATTTTTTTTACCCCACACACTTTCCTCCAATGGTAAATTTACGATTCCCCGATGTCTTAAGAATGTGTCCCACCAATCGAGCCCTTCTTTTAGTCAAGGTATGCCAAAAATTCCTTTTCTCACCAATTCTGTTCAGTACCTCTTCATTAGTTATGCGATCTACCCACCTAATCTTCAGCATTCTTCTGTAGCACCACATTTCAAAAGCCTCTATTCTCTTCCTGTCAGCACCGCCTATCGTCCATGTTTCACTCCCGTACAAGGCAACACTCCACACAAATACCTTCAGAAAAGACTTCCTTACACTTAAATTAATATTCGATGTTAGCAAATTTCTCTTTTTCAAAAATGCTTTTCTTCCCATTGCCATTCTGCATTTTATATCCACTGTACTGTGACTATCACATGTTATTTTACTACCCAAGTAACAAAACTCATCTACCACCTTCATTGTTTCGTTACCTAATCTAATTCCTTCAGCATCGCCTGATTTTCTAAGACCGCATTCCATTATTTTTGTTTTGCTCTTGTTAATGTTCATTTTATACACACTCTTCAACACACTGTCCATTCCATTCAACTGCTCTTCCAGGTCCTTTGCTGTCTCTGACAGAATTACAATGTCATCAGCAAAACGCAATGTTTTTATTTCTTCCCCCTGAACTTTAATCCCTATTCCAAATTTTCCCTTGCTTTCCTTCACCGCCTGCTCGATGTACAAATTGAATAACATCGGAGAAAGGCTACAACCCTGTCTTACTCCCTTCCCAACTGATGCTTCCCTTTCATGTCCTTTGAGTCTAATAACTGCGGTCTGGCTTTTGTACAAGTTGTAAATAACTCTCCTTTCCCTGTATTTTACCCCTGATGACTTCAGAATTTCAAAGAGTGTGTTCCAGTCAACATTGTCAAATGCTTTCTCCAAATCTACAAAAGCTAAAAATGTAGGCTTGCCTTTCCTTAATCTATCTTCTAAGATAAGACGTAAAGTGAGTATTGCCTCCTGGGTTCCTACGTTCCTCCTGAATCCAAACTGATCTTCCCTGAGGTCAGCTTCTACCAGCTTTTCCATTCTCTTGTAGATAATTCGTGTTAAAAGTTTGCAACTATGACTTATCAAACTGATGGTTCTGAAATTTTCACACCTGTCTGCGCCTGATTTCTTTGGAATGGGGATTATTACATTTTTCTTAAAGTCTGAGGGTATTTCGCCTGTTTCATACACCCTACACACCAGTTCAAATAGTATTGTCATGGTTGGCTCTCTCAGAGAATTTAGTAGCTCTGAGGGTATGTCATCTACTCCTGGGGCCTTGTTCCGACCTCTCGTCTCTCAGTATAGTATCTACTATTTCATCTTGATCTACTTCCTCTTCCCTTCCTACAACATCGTCTCCAAGTTCATTTCCTTTGTAGAGCTGCTCTATGTACTCTTTCCACCTTTCAGCTTTCCCTTCTTTGCTGAGAACTGGTTTCCCATCTGAGTTCTTGATATTTGTAGAGTTGCTTTTCTTGTCCCCAAATGTCTCTTTTTTTATTTTCCTGTAGGCGGTATCTACTTTTCCCCTTGCTATACACTCTTCTACAGATTTGCATTTGGCTTCTAGCCACTCCTGCTTAGCCATTTTGCACTTCCTGTCAATCTCATTTTTTAGTCGTCTGTACTCCATTTTGCCTGTTTCATTTACTGCATTTTTACATCTTCTCCTTTCATCAATTAAATTTAGTATTTCATGTGATATCCATGGACTTTTTTGTAGGTCTTGCCTTTCTACCTATTTTGTCCTCTGCTGCCTTCACTATCTCATCTCTCAATGCTACCCATTCCTCTTCTACTGTTTTATTTCCCCCTGTTTCTGTCAAATGTTGCCTAAAGCACCCTCTGAAATTCTTAAGAACTTCAGGTTCCCTCAATTTATCCAAGTCCCATCTCCTTATTTTCTTACCTTTCTGCAGTTTTTTCAGTTTCAGCCTACAGTTCATGACTAACAAATTGTGGTCAGAGTCTATATCTGCCCCTGGGTATGTCTTACAGATCATAACCTGGTTCCGGAATCTATGTCTTACCATTATAAAATCTATCTGATACCTTCCGATGTCTCCTGGTCTCTTCCACGTATACAACCTTCTTTTGTGATTCTTAAACCACGTGTTTGTTACAATTAAATCATGTTCCGTGCAAAATTCTACCAGGCGACTTCCTCTTTCATTCCTCCTGCCCAGTCCATATTCGCCTAATATTTTTCCTTCTCTTCCTTTTCCTACTACTGAATTCCAGTCTCCCATCACAATTAAGTTTTCCTCTCCCTTAATTGTCTGAATAATTTCCTTTAGCTCCTCATATATTTCTTCGATCTCCTCATCATCGCCAGAGCTAGTTGGCATATAAACCTATACTGCTGTTGTAGGTTTGGCTTCGTATATATCTTGACAATGATAATGCGATCACTGTGCTGGTCATAGTAGTTTACCCGCATTCCTATTTTCTTATTCATTATCAATCCTATTCCTGTGATACCCCAAATTGATTTTGTATTTATAATCCTGTACTCACCTGACCAGAAATCCTGTTCATCCTGCCACTGAACTTCATTAATCCCCACTATATCTAACTTCCCTTTTTAAATTTTCTAATTTTCCTACCCGATTAAGGGATCTAACATTCCACGTTCCGATCCGTAGAATGCCAGTATTGTCTTTCCTGATGACAACATCCTCCTGAGTAGCCCCCGCCCGGAGATCTGAATTGGGGACTATTTTACCTCCGGAATATTTTACTCGAGAGGATGCCATCATATTTCCATACAGTAGAGCTGCATGTCCTCGGGAAAAGTAACGGCTGTAGTTTCCCCTTGCTTTCAGCCGTTCGCAGTAGCTGTGTGGCAAAGCCACATTAGCTGATGTTACAAGGTCAGCTCAATCATCCAGACTGTTGCCCCTGTAACTACTGAAAAGGCTGCTGCCCCTCTTCAGGAACCACACGTTTGTCTGGCCTCTCCACAGATACACCTCCGCTGTGGTTGCACCTACGGTACGGCTATCTGCATCGCTGAGGCACGCAAGCCACCTCACCTCGGCAATGTCTGTGGTTCATGGGGGTACGGTATTTAAAATAAATTAATTGAGAAATTAACATCCTTCGAGGTGCGACTATTCCTGAACCTGGTGGTGAATGTTAAGAACACTTATTTCTTCTGACAGCTTCTGTGATGTAGAATAAGACCTCCCAGTTGCTGTGGTAATTTCAAGCACTGAAAGTTTCCTTAAAACATTTTTCACTATTTGTCACTATTATATTTCTTAAATGATGTTGTTGGGCCAGCAGGGTGGTAAAAATGCACAAAAACATCATTGTTTTCCAAACTTATTGTTTCAACCTCAGCAAGCCACCACTGTCCATCATACACACATGCTACTATGTCATTCAACGTTAAAGAGAGAGATGTAATTTTACTGACACAATGATCCTCCGTTTCTGATGTTACATAGCATTTTTTCAAGGTTTTTGTAACTGAACCATAAACTGTTTTGTGACACACTTCACTTGTTATCTGTCCAACAGAGCATTGTTCATCCATGTTATTGCATTCCAGTTAATCTCTCAAAGTTAATTACAAATTACACACAAAACAAAGCACATAACACATTCTACACTCTCAATGATGTATGTACATCCACTTTAACAGAGGTTTCAAAACAGACTGACTACAACAATTCCACACCAGCAGTAATGTACTTCTACAATGCCACACCCAGCAATAATGTAATTCTTTATTGTCAATAAACCTAAACGTAAATTGGCATTTTTATTACAATAGAACACAATCGAAAGCTCCTGTTGTTTAATATTGTATTATTAAAAATAAATAAACTAAATGAATATTGTGTGATATATTTAGTTAACACTATGACACAATTAAATTTTATTACAATGAAACAATAAACCATTTAAATTGGCAACAGTCATTATAACTGTTGTAGTGTCATATGAATTATTTCCTCATTTAAAAAAAAATCATATCTTTGTTCACACTCAGATATCAATGTTGAAATTTTTACAGTACATTGCTATCATATAGGTGTAAAACCTGTGCAAAAATCATATTTTTATATTCAGTCCCATCCGAGATAACTAGCCTCAAACTTTAGAAAAAATGCAGTTTTCAAATTTCAAAAATTCATAAAAAATTAAGGAAACATTTGTAAGTGTTCTTGCTCTATATGAGGCTAGTAGTATATGATATCTAACTACAGGAAAAAAATACTCTCATAAGTCACTCCTTGTATGTTATTATTGGGCTTAAAAAGTGGATTTTTGAAAATTTGGATACCAAACTTTGGCGGTCATTTTGACTGGTTATTTTTGAATTTAGGGTATTTTGTGTAATAAACAATGTTGTAGAGGACACATTTCTAAAAACAATCATGTCAATTGCAATGTTTTAACTTAACCCAGTGCCGAGATATTCAAATTTTTGCTAATGTCTCCAGATTGAAATATCTGAGCACGGCGACAAATAAAAATGGCCGCCATTCAGTAAAGGTGCAAGATAAATTACTTTAAAAAACTGTTTTGAACTTCTCAAATAAAGGGCAATTACATATAAAAAAATTAAAATATTTAAAAATGGTCAAGCAACCATCCCTGTACCACTTCATATGGATTGACCCAGAAGTATAATCATTTCAGACTGATAGTCCAAGAGGAGGAGGAGGAGGAGGAGGAGGAGTAGTTGAGATAGCTACAGCGAGGCACTGTTGAACAGAGACACTGATTAGCAGAGTCTCCACGAAATGAAGAGAATGGCTATCGAAGAAAACTGTTGTTGGGGAACAAGATGGTCATAAAGGGGGTGTGCATGGTTTGCAACCAGTGTAGTGAATTGGAAGAGCTCCATTGGACCCATGGATGTCGTATCTATGATACGCAAAGCACAGTTGAGCCACCGACGGCTTGTCTTTTTCCCACATTAAGGGTGTCAAGGAACTGTTAACCTGCAAAAGTCAGATTCACACTCTCCTGTGGCCCAAAGAATCAGTTATCAGGATGCATCAGACCAAGCAATGCTCTGCCATTGTGCCAACATCTAATGATGGCCACATGTCCATTTAAGTCTCAGTTGCCATTGTCACGGTGTTGACATTGACAAATGCACAATTGTCCATCAAGAAGAGTGTTCAGTGTGCTCTGTCCTGTTTTAACAATCTTCCCAACCTACAATCCCAGTCATCTTTAATGTGTTGTGGCGGCCCAAAATTTTGACTCTTGGCGATAGTTTCACCTTGGTTTTGTTGCTGTTGGACACTCACCACATCACTCTTCAAACACCCAATTAATCATTTAGTTTTTGAAAAACTCATACTGTGTCTCTCTTACAATCTGATCTGAGTCAGACTCTGATAGAATGTGTGCCGTCCAGTTCTATACAAGGGCAGTGTGCTCACTAATACTATATGCATCACGTGTGTCTGGTAATACTACTATGTTATGGCTGATCATTGTATTCAAAGTGAATCAAATTTGAAGTGTGTTTCACAGGTAGGCTTGCTTGTGAGAGCCATCACTGTGTTAGTTGTGCCAATTAATTACCTGCAAGTTGTGTGATTGTCAGTCTTCAAAAAATGGAAATTTTTATAATTACTTCTCTGGGGCTAAGGAAATACTTCACTTGCTTTCAAATTTAGTCCACAACTTCCTTCTTAAAAATTGTGCACACTCGCCATCCAACAAGAAAAAGACCCATGTGCAATGATGACTTCATCTAATTACTTAGGATCAAATTGAAACAAATTAACCACAAGCTTCACAAGGCTGTAGACATTCTGCTTGTATTGGCATGGAACAGTTCTCCCTAAAGTTATTTCATTGTCCACAATAATAATAATAATAATAATATGTTCAATCCATATGCCACTACCAACCCAAACTTCTTGCTAAACAAATCATATATCCGTGAAAGATGCAGGTGCAACACATGCCTCATGCTTGCTCTTCCTATTCCATCACAGATAAACCCTTTTCGCCAACACACAGCCCTTGCAGTCTAATTTCATTGTGTTCAAACTTGCAACGTCCCTTAAATACACTAGGACAAATTAGCTAGTGTCGTATTCCTAATTTGTGATTCCATACCCTTACTGTCATCCTCTTCTTTTCACGCTTCCAATCATACCTCTTGGCATATACATTCTTTGCACCTTCGTGAAATGTGGTTGGGATCCACAGCTTCACATGTACTTTACCTCCAACTCCTTTATCAAAGATTGATGAATTTCAGATCATGCAATTTGCTGAGCTTGAGAAATTCCATGATATATCTTTCACACACACCCTGATATTAGATGTACTTTGCCAAACCTTCCATGCTGCTACTATCTGTTAAGGAGCATGTAACCTTCGAACATTAGCAGAAAGATTAAAAATTTAGTACTGCAGAAATTTTGAGTTAGTTATTACAAAAAATTTGAACTTACTTTCAATAATTAGTTTCAGAATAACCTTACAATTTTCCCTAAACTGTGATTTTCTGCTGGCTGATTCAGTTCCAACTATGTATAGAAGTTTGTTTATAAACAGCACCATTTCTTACTCTAAGTGTTAATTATAATTCCATTAAATAGTACTTTTGATTTTTTGTCTTATGAATAAAATTTTATTTGTTTGCAGTGAAATACGGAAGATAACTAAGGTATCACAAAAACAGTTGAAGAAACAGGCAGAATCTGGCACACCGCCAAAAACAGAACCTTTGAAGGTGAAATTGGCATGGAAGAGTGCAGATGCATCCAGTGACAATTCCTTTTCTCTGACTGATATTATGAGGGAAGAAGTCAAACAAAACCGCCACTGTACTGACACAGTTCCAATACAGTGTCATGAACTCTCAAGGTATGTTCAAAGTTTTTTAGTATGAGAGCCGTATCTCACTGTAACATGCAGCCTGCTACTTTGCTCTACTGTTGAAGTTGATGCTGCTTTCTATGCCAAATTAATTGTTTCTATTTCATTCACATGGAATTATTTTAAATATCTCAAACTGAGTGGTCTGGTAGCAATTTTTTAATTTACAGAAATGAAAGCATTGAATTAACAGTACAAAGTCCAGGATTCAAATACAGGTCTCCTTACTAGGCAGAAGTGCTAACCATTGCACAACCCTGACACCCTAGTTAACACAGTTGCATGGACCATTATAGGTCATCTCCCTTCCCAGTACAAAGCCTAAAATAATGAAATGATGTAATGGCTAGTACATCGACCTAGTAAGCAGAAGACCCTAGTTTGAATATCGGCTTGGGTACAATTTTTAAATAGTTGCTTTGTCCTATATTCATTATTGTAGGTGTCTCATGATCAATTAATTATTTGAATATGCCCACACCTGAGGTACAGATTGGATTGCCCCATGTTGTTCAGGATTAAGGTGCTATTCCAATGTTGGATGTCCTCAGCTGTACTGATAAGGTTAAAAACTGGAACATAAAGACAAGTTGAGGTAGAATTAGGTTTTGTATTCAGAATGAAACTTCCACTCTGCAGCAGAGTGTGCGCTGATATGAAACTTCCTGGCAGATTAAAGTTGTGTGCCGGAACCGGGACTCGAACCTGGGACCTTTACCTTTCGCAGGCAAGTGCTCTACTACCAAGCTATCCCGACATGACTCATGGTCTGTCCTCTATAGAGTGCTTTCCCGTGAAAGGCAAAGATCCCAGGTTCGAGTCCCGGTTCCAGCACACAATTTTAATCTGCCAGGAAGTCTCAGGTTTTGTATTGGCTGTGAGAGATGAACTAGACTAGTCTGTCGAGTTGCGGTAACCAGAGTGCTAAGATTGTGCAATGGTTAGCACATTTGCTTTATAAAAAGGAGTTCTGAGTTTGAATACTTTGTACAAATCACATTTAAATACTGCAGCATGCATTAATTATTGTAATTGTCTCATTTTTGAGTAATTATTTCATCAAACCACTGTGCACTACCAGGATCATGCGACTCTCTTAACGGTCATTAATATGCCAACTGTAAATCATTTATGTGCCCAAAAGTAGAGTTCTTTCCCTCACAAAATGTTGCATCATGACTGCACTGCTGCAAAATGGTCATGCATGCAGATTGTTTGTTGAAATAAAAAAAAAAAAAAAAAAATGGGGATAAAGGTCAACTATGTCAGAATGGATGGTACATGAAAGTTCATTTAAAGTCTGTCTGTGTTACCTGCTGTAAACAGATAACTTTTCATTATGGAATTCAACAATATAACAATGACATTTTACAACTCGCCTAAAAGATGTAACGATGAGCTGTGCTGGGCACATAAAACATTTAAGTTATAGGCCATAGCTTACTTCAGAATAAAGATGATTCACAAAATCACACAGGCACACTTCAGTCATACAGCAGTCATCCCCAGCTGTCGCAGTTACAGTGGATTCGGAGTGCGGCAACTGGAGATGATGATTGTGTGACTTTGAAGTGTGATGGTGTTAATGTTCTTTATTTTGAAGAAGGCCATGGTCGATAGTTTAAGTGTAAAATGTGTGTCTCTTTTTTTTAAAATATGCTTCTTGCAGCTCATCATTAAGTCTTCCTGCTGAATTGTAAATTGTCCTTATTTAATTCCAACCTGGTGTTTCCATTATTAGATTTTAACATTGCATTATTGTATTTTTTGATTTCTAGCTAAGTTTCAAAATTTTACCACAATGATTTCTTGAGTGCAATGAAAGCAATAACATATTTCCTTTCTTCTTCTTCTAGGTCTAAGATAATAACAGAACACACTCAAGAAGTTAACCCGAACAATCCTTGGACAAAGCCTCTCTCTGTTTCTCCAGATTCTCCCAGATTTTGTGACATAATAGCAGATGAGAGAAAACAAAGAGAAAATTGGACAAAAATGCGAGCGAAGCCTCTTGAACTTACACAGGTTAGTACATAATAGACTTGTTCTGTGCTTCTTCAAACATAATTATACCTTCTACAAATAACTGTTTTTTGACCATTTTGTGTGTTTTCTGTTGATCATGCTATACAATCCTGCATTTATCTAATTTCTTCGTCATCTCTCTCTCTCTCTCTGTCTGTCTGTCTCTCTCTCTCTCTCTCTCTCTCTCTCTCTCTCTCTCTCTCTCTCTCTCTCTCTCTCTCACACACACACACACACACACACAGAGAGAGAGAGAGAGAGAGAGAGAGAGAGAGAGAGAGAGAGAGAGAGAGACTCTACCAATGGTGGTGTCTTGAGAGATTTTATAACCCGCTGGTAAAAAACTGGGCATTGCCAAGTTACTTGTTCCAACCCCCTGCTGGCTCTCCTCCTCAATGTGCTCAAAAATCTCCCTCCCCTCCTCACCTGTGAAAATAGCCATGTAATTTATCATTTCTGCTGCAGTCACTGTACAGATTTTTATTTTGATATGGATACAAGCCATATGTCAGAATAGTCACTGCCAAACTGGCCATAAGAAAATTAGAGCACACTATCACAAACCATGCTGCAGAGCATAAGGGGCTTTATTTCAATGGCTGCTTCACAGCCCGTCCCATCTAGGCCTCCCTCTCACCTCCAAGCTTTTCTGAAATGCACAGATTGGAGTTGTCTTTGCAGTATGTTCTCCAGTCTTGTAATTGCCTTTTCTGTGTACCTGTACCTAGCTTTGTGATCTGTTTGTGGCAAGTTGCTACATATTGTCATTATATTGTCTAATAGTATTCACACATCTTGAAATATTAATACAAGGCTTGTATTTTTTCAGCTTGAAGATAGAGCCATTGAAGACTTGCTTGCGTTCTATAATGCTTCAGACTCGACAGATGAACATATTTCAGTTCATCGAGTAATCACAGATGTGATTGCTGCTCCCGTATGGATTACATCACAGTCTCATGGACAGTGAACTATGTTGTCAGGGTACAATTACTCATATTTATGAGTAAAACAGGTTTCATTTACAAATCTTGTCAACATTAATATCATCAAAATATATTAAAAATACTTCAAAATAACTTAAAGCTATGCACTGTTAAAAATGGTTGTACTTTTAGTGATAATTTTTCTCTTTTTGTATGAAAACCTATTCGCAATACATTGTTGTTGTTGTAAAGATTATATTACAATTATTTTTATGTTTTAGCCTATATAGTGTAATTTCTGTATTGGTTTCTGTTGAAAGATTGTTGAGTTCATTGTTATCTGTAATGCCACATTGAGTTATTAGTTCTCTTGTTGTAAAGTCTTTTCAAATTCATAGTAATGTACTGAACAGTGTTTGAGTAACATCAGCAACAATTTGAGACATGTCAGCTATATTCATCTGTGCAGAGCATTGCAGTAGTGATTTTTACATTTGATAAATTGCTGAAATAGCCTGCAGTGTTCACAAAATATTATTCTTAAATGAACTGCTGCTGTCACTATTGTTAACAAATACTGGATTGAATTTCCCTTCATAAGAAGCTTTACATGTATTTTTTTAAAATCCGTTTTGATACTTTAGTCATAGTAGTTACTCCTTTTAGAGAGAGAAAAAAAACTATTGTAATATTGATACATATTAATGAAATTTCTGTGAAAGTTTGTATTTATGTTTGAGTTCTCCCTAGAATTATTTGTTATAGAAACCATAATTATTTCAAATGTAGTATTTATTATCCAAGTTACAACCTATTATTATGGTTGTGGTTTGTAAAAGTGTTAATTACATATCAGAGAAACTTATCTAATACACTATGCTTATCTGCATATTATGAAAACACTTGTTCACGAAATTCTGCTTTCCATGAAAGATATGTGATTTTGTATTGAGGATGTGAACTCACTGCTGAAAGAGAAAAGAAAGGTGTCAAGGAATATTACCAGGATAAATGACACATTCTGTTATTTAAATATTTATTGAAGTCAACTGTAAGAGAGTACGAAGTTGGCATGTCAGTACTTAATCCTCCATATTATGTATGATGTAGCAATTGTAACATTTTAAATCAAATGCTGCATTTACACAAAGGAAGCTAATGTTTCAAGAATTCATAAAATGTTTTGAATATTAGGAGTGTGCTGACAGAATGAAGGATTGTGTGTCACTGAAATAATTTGTGTGTGTGTGTGTGGTGTGTGTGTGTGTGTGTGTTGCTGTAAAAGGCAATCTAAACCTAGTAATGTGATTACCAGAGAGCAATGTAGATTTAATGCTGATCTCATGCTATAGAAAAAGCTGTAGCTTTTTGTTTAGAATGAAACTTTATTTTATTTTCACAAAGCATAGTGGTGCCTTAATTATTGTGTATAGTTCACAGGAAGTCTGGGACCACTCTTGCTTAAACAGTATTGAGTACTGGTATACAATTGCATTACTGAAACATTATCTACCCAGAGCAACATATACAAATGCACTTTCTTTCAACCAATGCTATTTATTCTTCTGTAAGTACAGAAACAATTTTATGTCCTGTCTCTCCTGTGTAGATAATATTTATATAATGGCATGAATTTGCATGTGCAAGTTCTTCAGTTATTTTGTGTGACATAATCTAGAAGATTATAGATATTCACTAAAGAAGCATCAAACGAATAAAAAAAAATTGTTATTACCGGTTAGTTGAAAGTCTTTATTTTGCTCTGTTTAATATGTATTATTTGATAGTGTCAAATAGTATGACCTCATAAGTTTATGTATATATTCAACCCAATTTCAATAATGTGTAAATTTTTGTGTAAATATTCAGTAAATGATTGTCATTTTATAAAAGTTATGTCTTTTCATTGTTTCTCTCTCCTGATGCTTTTCAAATGCAGCTGACTCATTAAAAAATTTTTGAAAAAAATATCTATAATTTTTCTTTCATTGTTGTTGCAGCTGCTTCCCTTTTGCAAGAGCTTGGTATTAGATGATTGTAGCCCAAGTGTGTCATGAGATTTAACTACTGTGGTGAAATAATTTGTGAGGGCACAAATTAATGAACAATGGTCTTGCCATTTTTTTTTTTTTTTTTTTTTTTCAAGACATGAGGGATTATTTCCTGGTTACTTAGTTTGATTTCTCTCATTATGCGCCAACCACTGGTCATAGCAGTACTTCAAGGTCTTCAACACTGTGCCAACTCATTTTTCAGATCAAAGAAGATTTTGTAAACAATAACATACACTGTTATAAGACATTTAGACAAAAAATGACCAATTACAGCCCAACTCCAATACAAAAACAGAATTATTGCCCACAACAAGAGGGATAACTGCAGAATATTTCAGAAACCTCAAATGTGAAGTACCCACGAGAAGAGGGACTTTGTTCCTTATACAACGACCATACTATACGTTTAATGAATCACCATTAAGGAACTGCAAACGGTCATTCCAAATCGAAAAAACTACATGGGCTTGGGGAAGACCAAATTGTAGCTGAACTTTGGAAATATACCATAGCCACTCTCCAAAACATCTTTGAAGAAATCTGGATAAGTGAGGAGAAAAAAAATCCCAAATGAGTTGGAGACAGCCCATAGCCATCCACTCCATAAGAAAGATTCCAAAACCAATCCCAGGAACTACAGAGGAATCTTTCTTCTAGATGTAACTTACAAGATATGCTGTAAAGTTGTACTAAACATGTCAGAATTGCAATTAGAGCATCAATCTGGAGAATACCAGATGGGTTTCAGGAGAGGTAGATCCTGCCCAGAACAGATCCTGAATATCAAGAACACAATAGTCTACCAAAAGAGTAAAATCATGTCACCTCTTTCATTGACTTAAAAAAAAGGCATATGACTCAATAGACTGGGAATCTTTTATGTCTATTCTGGGGGAAATAGAACTAGACAACAAACTTAATCAGAAAAATCGTTACTGATATACTCAAGTGAAATTAATGGGGGAACTCAGATTCTTTTCAGATAAAAACTGGTGTGCGACAAGGAGATGGGCTCTTCCCTCTGCCATTGAACTGTGCTCTAGAAAAAGTAGTTGGAGTATTGAACATGAAGATTCATAGTGGAATAAGGCCTGTAACAAAAACACACACGTCAAAGTCAATTGTCTAGTCTTCGGAGATGATATGGCCTTATAGAAGAGACCTGGGAAGAAGTCAAGGAACATATACATCAATTACAAAAACCAACAGAAGAAATATGACTCAAAATCTCCTTAGAGAAGACCAAGATTAATGAGAAACATTAAAAACTCACCAATACATCTTCACATGGGAGAACAAAAATTACAGATTGTCAAAGAATTTAAATAACTTTGATAATAGATCAGTTAGAATGCCCTCAAGAAAAGGACCATCAAAACAGATATTCAAAATTTATTTAAAAAATTGAGTAGACAAAAAGGAACTATAATATGTGTAAAAAAATGCAGAAATATATAGGGCCTCATGAAAAAGAAAACTGTCCAGGCTAGGGAAGGAGCAGGAATATTGTCTTGTTAAGTTAAAGTTATCTTTAATTGGAAGACTGCGTTGAGTGCCACTGTGATGTAGAAATATTGCCTAAATTAAATTACTGACTCGACCAACCAGTTGAATGTGAACTCTAAGACATGGTACAACTTGGTGTTTTTCACATCAACCAACTTTCCTAGACGGGAAGGAAGTGGTGACTAATAAAAAATCATTATACTGCAATGGCATAGCAGAGGCACTCTCCAGGAGAAGATCGAAAGTAACAGAGCTAAGTAAATACTCCAAATTGAAATTTAACAACAGGTGGGTCACTGATTTGGCTCAAACTGTGAGAGTAGAAACAGTTGATGCCCTTTCAAGTGTGTAGAATATTTTGTCTCAGAAGGCTAGTAGGAAATGATCTGTAAAGAGTTAAAAGTGCAATATATACAATTATGGAGTAACATGTGTCAACTGACTGGTGTGGTGTATTAATTAAGTTCACAGATTACAAACTTATTGGGCTTGGTTTCGTTCTTACAGAAGGCATTTTTTTACTCCTCACTCATATCAAACTATTTATTACAAAATATATTTAAACCAGTTTGCACATACCAATGTAAAATATATAACAATGGAAATTCCAGGAAGAGAGTGGGCCCCTGCACGGATGAGTGCTGGGGGCAGGAACTAGCAGTTTAGGTCTGTGGGATTGCAGGAGGATAGGATATATTGTAGGGAGAGTTTCAACCTGTGCAATTCAGAAAAGTTGATGTTTATGGGGAAGATCCATACAGCAAATTCTGTGTAGCAGCCACATCATCCAGGGCTGCAAAAGAATGGTCCAGCTGTTTCCTGGCCACCGTTTGATGATGGCCATTCGTGCGGACAGACAGCTTGTTAAGTCATGCCCACATGGAAGGCTGCACAGTGTTTGCAGCTCAGTTTGTAGATCACATGACTGCTTTCACAGATTGCCCTGCCTTGCATGGGATAGGAAATGTGAAAGGACTGGAGTAGGTGGTCATAGGAAGGTGGATAGGATGGGTTTTGAATCTAGGTATTTTGGAGAGATATGGGGCAAGGGTTTGGGAGCAGGGATGTAGTAGTGATGGACAAGAATTTTATGTAGTTTTGGTTGGCAGTGGGATACAACTGTAGGAGGGTGGATAAAATAGCAAGTAGCATATTTCACATTTCAGTGCAGGATGAAAGGTAGTCAAAATTGTGGTGGAGAATGTGGTTTAATTTTCCAGTACTGGGGCACAAGAGGGGTACTCCTTTGTGGCTAGTTGGTGGGAGTGAGGGAGGTGGTTGTGACTGGACAGACAGTGTACATAAGATCTTTTTCTGGGCAAGGTTGGGAGGGTAATTACAGTTAGTGAAGGCCTCAGTGATGAACAGGGACTGCTCGTCAATGCAAATGCGACAACCATAAATGGCCAGGCAGTGTGGAAGGGACTTTTTGGTGTGGAATGGGTGGCAGCTGTCAAAATGGATATATTGTTGGTGGTTGGTAGGTTTGATGTGCATCAACAGCACTGATGAAACCATGCTTGAGGAGGAGGTCAACATCAAAGAAGGTACATAACTGTGACATAAAGTCATGGAGGAGGCAGGCAACCATGATGAATAATGAATGAAGTCTGCAAGAAGCTGTATAGGTCACTGTATTGATGAAAGTTGTTGGCTGGCTACAAAATGAATTTATTTTCCATGTTTCGGCCTTGGCCTTATCAGAATCCTGTCACTGAAAGTAACCACTGCACATTATTTACATACTGGTCAGGTAACATTAGTTACATGTTGTTCACATAACATCAGAGAGCAGGCTGCCCATCTCACAACATTTTGGTGTTCTGTTCCTTCATAGCTTCTCTTTTTCCCTATTTATATTAGTAATCTGAACTTTCAAGGTGATTTGTGTACAACAATGACACTACATTATACACATCAGCAGGAAAAAATTCCATGAATATCAGGTAAAGTAAACTCTCCTACATGTCAGTGCAGTACATTAAAAATCAATTAATTTACCTACCAAAATATATTTCAATATACAGATGCCACAATAAACAATCAAATCCATTGTAAATAAAGCTAAAACAAAGTTTCTTAAATGGAAGATACACCTTGATTATTTAATATCAAGCTAAGTACACAGAGTTATCTTTCATTGAGATTACAAAGATATATAAATGAGCAATCACATATAGTGCTTACCCTGAAGCCTATATTTAAATGCAATGGCCTAACTTGAAATAAATCATCTTGTGGTAGGGAAATTTTCTAACCCTCACAATTCAAAAGAAAGCCCTGAGGAGTGTCACTAAAACTGTCTTGTAAGTACTATTATTGTCTTTGATCATGTAATACACATTACAAAACTGTAATGAGTAATGAAAGTAGTATATAAAAAGTGGGAATATTTACAAATAATAATGGAATATTAATGAAAACTTACAGATTAATTCAGCTATGGTAATACAAGTCTATCAGAAGATACATTGAATATGAGAATTAATTTGTTTAATAGATTGTCACAAAATATGTTATATGCAATAAATAACAGCCTTGAATTGTCTGTTACAGAATTTCTACAGAATCATTTCTTCTTTTCAGTTTCTAACAATTTAATTTCTGGTATACTTATAACAGTAGATACAAATATAAATATTTTTCCTTGCAAATACTAGATTCAAGTCAAATGTGTGACTTCATCCAGTATCTTGAGCTGCATATGTTTAGGAGAGGCTAAAGAAATAATGTCCTTAGCATAAATAATGCAAGGAAAATTGCATGTATTACAAAAGACATAGTCATAAGACATGTTACAGTTAACACATTTTCTCAGAACTCGTAAATTATTGATTTTTTAAAATTATTTTTGTGCAGAAATTTATTCATTAACTATATTAATATTTAACCGTTTTTACAATTTTATATTGGGAACACACTAATTACATAGTAATAAGTATTACAATAAGGATTTCCGTATTTTCTAATGTAACACAACCCTTTCATGTAATTAACAGGAAAGTGTAACTAAATAATATTTTTATTAGTATGTTTGGAATTAATTTCAACTACTGCCTCTTAAAATTAACTGTGTTAGTGAATATGGTTTGTGTGTTAAAATCTATAGACCAATACTAATACAGTGTATCTTTATATGACAACAGCTGCATTTTAAAACTACTGTACATAGTCAAATCAATGTATAAATACACAAATATGAAAACTTGAGTACAGATTTTTAATACAAATTACACGAGGAGACAATGAAACTTATACAATTTGAAAGGGATATATGTGCATGTACACAGCAGTTAAGAATGGATAAGGGAAGTAGACATTTTCCATATGTAAAGGGGGTATTAGACAATGTTTGGCAATGTGATGTACAGATCTACCATAACAGTCATATAGCTGTTGCATTCAGGAGGACAGTGGTTGAAATCTACCTCCAGCCATCCAGATTTAGGTTTTCCGTGATTTCATTAAATTACTCCAGGCAAATGCCGGGCTGGTTCCTTTGAAAGGGCATGGCCGATTTCTCCTCCTTCGCACAAAAGCCGAGCATGAGCTCCATCTCTAACGACCACACTGTTGACGGGATGTTAAACCCTAAGCTTCCTTCCTCACCTTCATCTAGCTATAGAATGGATGGAATTATGAGGTTGAGTGTGTTGCCAGCAGTGGTAATCAAAATTTCACAGTAATGGAGTAACATTATTTCTTGGTGTTGTATTTCAAGTGTTATTCTGAAAGAATAACTTTGTGGACATCTAATGCTGCTACCAGAGAATTCAAGTAAGTTCCTAATTTTTAATTACTTCATTTGGAATAGCTATAGCTTCCTACTTCCCTTATTACATGGAAATGAAGGGTTCAGGCAGGAACTAAGAATCTGCATACCAACAAATTCCAATTAGGTACATAAAAAAATTGTTTCATTACTCTGTAAACACAATTGGTTGAATTTCAGCCACAGGCAGTAGTAGTACAAATAACTGTATGAAAAGACATTTGCTGAGCTGCTAACAGGCACAAAAAATAGACACATTCATAAAACTTAAAATTTTGGCCATGGCCTTCATTAGAAAAAGAAACATACATTCACACAATCACTTATACATAACTACCAGCTCCAACACTACAAGCAGCCTGACAGTGAGTAAGTAAGGGCATGGAATGCAACGGATGCCAGGTAAGGTTAGGGATGAAAAGTTCTCAGTTGCATGAATGATTGTAAAGGCTCTGATAGGTGGGAATGTGAGAAGCAGCATTGAATACAGTGATTAGAATGGACAGAGAGGATAAAAGGGAGGTTTAAAGGCGTGTGGGGAGAAAAGGGGGGACTTGAAGTGATGAAAAAATAAAGTAATAATAATGTAATTAAAGAAATATTGTTAAAGGTCAACACATAGTTGGAAGGAAGACATGAATTGGAGGGATACAGGATAATGAGTGGGGAAATGTTTGGTATAGGGTGATGGGATGGCAAGTTATCTTGGATTAAGGCCAGGGTGGTTCCAGGACTACAGAATGTGTTGAAAACTCCCGTTTGCACAGTTCAGAAGAGCCGGTGGCGGAGAGGAGGATCCAGATGGCTCAAGTAGTAAAGCAGCCTCTGAAATCGAGTGTGTTGTGTTCAGCTGCATGTTCTGTCACAGGATGGTCCATATTGCTTTTTGTCACAGTTTGATGGTGGCCATTCGTCCTGATGGACAGCTGGTTTGTGGTCATGTCAATGTAAAACGCTGTGCAACGATTGCAGCAGAGTTGGTATATCAAATGGCTGCTTTGAAAGGTGGCCTGACCTCTGATGGGGTAGTATAACCTTATGACAGGACTGAAATAAGAAATGCTGGGGGTGGGAGGGTGAATTGGGGAGGCTTTTTCATCAGGGTGTTTCACAGGGATGTGATTCCTGTGGTGAGAGGTTGGGATTGAGAGAGACATAGGGATGGACTTGTATGTTGTAGAGGTTGGGTGGGTAGTAGAACACCACTTTAGGGGAGAGAGGTGGGGGTCAGAAGGATCTTGGGTATGATGTCTCTTATTTTAAGACATGATGACAGATAATCTGAGCCCTGATGAAGGGTGTGATTTTATAGTTTCAGTCTGGGGTGGTATTGGGTGACCTAAAAGAACACTCCTTTGTTACTGGTTAGAATTGATGGTGTGCAGGGACATGGCATGGGAAATCTGTTTGTGGACTAGGTAAGAAGGGTAATAGCTGTCTGTGAAGGCCTTTATGAGGCCTTTGGCATATCGGGTAAGAGACTTCTCATCGGTGCAAATTTGGCATCCACAGGCGGCAAATCTGTAGGGAAAGTATTTTTTGACGAGGAATCGATGGCAGCTGTCAAAGTGCAGGCACTGTTGGTAATTAGTAGGTTTCTTCTAGACAGTCCATGAATAGGTTGCCACATGATTTGATTATATACTTTTCCATAATTGGTAAGGGTTATAAAGAATGAGCTATTGGGCTTTGTGTCTGATGGATGCTGAGAAAGGTAGGGTTTGAGAGCAGCAAGACTGGTCATGTGGGATATTTATATAACGAAGTGGCATCAACAGTGACAAGACGAAATTTCAATCACCGATTTTACTTCTGAATGTGAAAATATTTTGCTAGCACCCACCTACATAGTGAGATATGGCCATCCCAATAAAACAAGAGAAATCAGATTGAAAACAGAATGATTTAGGTGTTCTTTCTTCCTGCATGCTATTAGAAAATGGAATGGTAGAGAAAGGTTATGAAAGTGTTTAATGATCCCTCTGCCAGGCACTTAAATGTGATTTGCAGAGTATCAATGTAGATGTAGATGTAACGATCCAGGAGGAAAAGGGGTGGGGATGGTAGAAAGTAGATGAAGGAAGTAGTTGGTATCTTGGATAGGAGTGGCTAGGTTTCGAACTATTGGTTGGAAGGTGCTGGTCAACAAGGGCTGTTCTACTTCAGTGGATGCACAGTAACTAGCCAAAATTGAATGTCCAGGATTTTTAGGTTTATGGTTTTTTTGGGAGCAAGTAAAAGGTAGGTGTGCAGGGTGTTGTTGGGGTGAGGATGGAGATGAATTTGGGGGAGAGGTTCCGGGAAGGGCCATAAGATTTTAGCAGGTATTGTAGATCATGTTGAACTTTTGAGATGGGCCATCCTGGCACAACTTGTAGGTGGAGGAATCAGACAATTGTTGTAGGTCTTCTGCCACATATCGACTGTGATTCATGACAGTAGTAATGGTACCTTTGTCTGCAGGGAGTATGATTAGGTTGGGGTTTGTTTTGAGGTTATATAGGGCTGTCCTTTCTTCTGCCAAAAGGTTGGTATTCTTGGGTAGGGACGTGGGGAAGGATGGTGATGCCAAGTTGGAAGTGAGGATTTCCTGGAAGGTGACCAAAGGGTGGTTAGTTGGGTGATTGGTTTTGATTGGAAGCATTGGAGCACATTACTTTTTCCACTGTAGGTTTCAGCAAAATGAGAGGAGGTCTTTGACAAGTCCAACATAGTAAAATTTGGGTGTGGGGCTGAAGGTGAGATCTTTGGATAGGACTGAAATTTCTGTGGTGTTGATTTTATGGCAGGAAGTTCTGGGGTTGTTTAGGTTTAGGGTATCCTGTGTCTCCTTCCAATTTATGTTTCCACTATGTGTTGTCCATTGTTGGCATTTTATTTTAGTTATTTATTATTTTTTAATAATTCCCCAACACACCCCTCTACACCTCCCCTTATCACTCTCCCACTCCCCTTCACTGTATTCCAAGCTGCATATCACACTGCCACCTATCAGAGCCTTTACAATCCATTATACAACTCAGAATATTCCATCCCCAACCTTGCCCAGCATCCTTCCCCTACAATTGTATAGAAAGTATTCTTTTTATGCCAGTGTTGTAAAACATTTCTGAAGATTTTCAATGAGAAAGTGTTTGCTTCTGTTAGCACTGCATTGAATAGTTTTAGTCTGAGGTTTGTATAACTATTGTGAATCTTGATTAGATTATCTGATTAATCATGATAGTAGCCACCAAGTGGGTAATTCATGAAACCCCATTATACAGTTAATTTTGCTCTAATCATAAACAATGAAGTATGCCAATCGCTGTGGAAGTTGAGGTTCACAAGTCCATGAACAAGGGTTATTTTTGCCAGTTAGTATTGTCAATCTGTCACCACCACCTTAAAGTATGTGCAGATTACACAGAAACACAAGTGCGCTGATAAATTGTAGAATGAAAAATTTCTTATCAGTCTTCAATGGCTTGCATGAGGGTGAGTTAGAAGTACCTATTCATAATATTGTGGACTGCAGTTAATGACAACAGGCTACAAAGTCACAGTTTCTTTAAACACAAGGAAACATTTATAGCTGAGTGCTACAGTCAGGTACATAAAAAAAGACATTCATACATATTTTAGTTTTTGGCCACAGTCCTCATCAGAAATAGGACATACACCCTCATTCACACAATCCCACAGGCCCAACTCATAAACACAAAACTATGATATCATCATTTTTGGGTGCTGCGTTCAGAGTAACACTCCACAATGAGTGCAACTAAAAGTAGGGAAGGGAGGGGAGGGCGAATGGGAAAGTATATAAGGTGCAGGTGGGGATGGTTATAGTGCTGCCTTACAAAGCATGTAGGTACTAAATGGGTGGACAGAGATGCAGCTTAGGAATGCAGTGGCAGTAGGAAGGGGGAGGGAGATGGAACTGAAGGGAAGCAAAATAGTGATGAGTATGAGTAGAAAAGGGATAAAAATATATGGTGCAAACAGTGGCTAATGAGACAAGAATTGGAACAGGTACAGAACAGAGGGGGAGGAAACTGTTGGATGTGATGTCTGTGGGGACAATGGGTTACTGTAGTTTGAGGCCTGGATAATTTTGGGACCTGAGAATCTACTGCAAGGATAGCTCCCAGCTATGAAGTTCAGAAAAGCTGGTAGTGAGGGAGGAGGGGGTATCCAGATGGTCCAGGTTGTGAATCAGCCATTGAAATCAGGTACACTATTCTCAGCCACATATTTTCCTGCAGGGTAGTCCACATTACCTTTGGCCACAGTTTGGCAGTGGGTATTCATTATGATAGACAACTTATTAGTAGTCATACCAATATAAAAAATTGTGGAGTGAGTGTAGCATAGTCGGTAGATCACATGGCTACTTTCACGGGTGGCCCAGCCTTTTATTGCAGAAGCCAGTGATGGGACTGGAATAGGACGTGCTGGGTGAGTGGATTTGGCAGGTCTCAATGGGATCTTTGACAGGAATATTATACATGTAGCAGGAGACTGTAATTAGGTTGTGGCATACAGATGGATTAGGATGTTGCGAGTGTATGAATGTGTTTTTTCATGCCTATTTGCAGCTTGATGATCACTGTTGCAGTGGGTGAGTTTCAAGCTGTCATTACAATACATTGTTGAATATCAACCTGGAATTTCCACTGTTATTTATTTACTTACACTGCTATAAGTTTGCTGCAGCTTTTATATGCCATTTGCAAGAAATGCTGGGATTGTTCCTTAAACATAGTTGTATTTAATATATTAACCATTCACTGTCTGCTCTAATGTAATGGCCATTTACTGGTAAGCTTGTTTCCAATTATACAGTAAACTTGCACTCATCATACCTTGAGACTTGATTGGCACATCTTTTTATCTGTCTGCTTTCCTAGTCCTATTTAATATTTCACTCTCTTATATCTGATTCATGTAGTGTACCAAACTAAACTGGTAAGCCTCACACCAAAGATTCAAGAAGCACTTTAACAGTAACTGAACTAACTAAAATGTAGTTAGGGGAAATGGTTGTACCTTGGGACAATTTTTACATTGTAATTTTTTTATACTAAATTTTTTTACAAGAAATTTGAAAATTTACCCCCTCACAGGCACCAATTTTAGGTAATGTTGAACGAACAGCAGTTTACGCTAGCTCCAATATTTACACAATTACTCACCAATAAAGACCTTTGAGACACTTGTCTCAAGGTACAACCTATGGTTTCACCTTAGGACAGTGGTGGTTTTACCTTGGGACACGGTGATGTATTTCTATTTTTTAGTTTTATGAATGAAAAAAAATCGTTTCGGAATCAGGTAGTAAATGTGTTAGTCCAAATACAAAAGTTATTTTACCTTAAAACAAGAGATGGTGGGAATAAAATATTAAATGAATGAAAGCCACGAGACACCACTGGAGCTGGTAGTTCTTTCACTATATTATTGCGATTAACAGTGCTGATGTTCTCAACATTAGGAAATACAAAATGGTCCTTTGCTTCCTTAAGAATTTCAAAGTTAGTTATGTGTTTTCTAAAACTACTCCAGCATAGTACACATGAGATCTGCCACTGATGTCAACTTTTACCAAGACCCAACTACGTTGAGAACAAGGAAGTGTTACTTTTCCAGATGGTAGGAAGGATGGCAAATCCTCGTCTTCAGATGACAAATCAAATATGTTACCTCCAGAGCTACTGCCAAGCAGTAGTTCTTCATCAGAAGAACTGGAAGATGAAAACTCCTTTGTCTGTTTAGTGGCTTCTTTCTTTGGAAAAAGACTTCTTTTTTTTTTTTCTCTCTCTCTCTTCAATTCTTTATTTTTCTGGTGTATCAGTGACAATCATACACCTTCCAGGTGTCCCAAGGTTCAACCAGAGAAGTGTCCCAAGGTAAAACCAAATACACAATAACAGAAAGCAGTATCCTAATCTATGTACACATTTATATCGTTATAACTTATGGTATCAATAGCTTACTTAAATAATGCCCTACAACATTGTATTTAAGAAATATCAATAATGATACTTAACTTTAATTTATATCTTCTAAGGATAGTGGCTAAATTTTACTTTCAAACACAAAAACTTGTAAAACTTCTCCTCAGATCTCAAACATTATCCGAATACAACAGGCCTCTTATTTCCTCTGAAAGTAGGCCTGACAACTTTACTTCGTATTTCTTAAAGTTTCCACTAGAGTACACTGCCTGTATTAAAAAGTGTCCCAAGGTAAAACCGTCCCAAGGTACAACCCTTTCCCCTACCTGTATTATGAAATATGCTGAAGTAGTTAGTCAACTTTTGAGACAGTGGTGACACTTCAAAAACAATGTGACATGAGCATACTGGTTTTATGTATGACGCACTGTATAATGACATTTAGAGGAATATAATGCAGTTTATAACCACAATCAAATTGGCCTCTCACAGAATGTTTTTGCTCTCCCTTCTTTATATTATAACTAGATGTGGTTAACAATAAATCTATAAATTATTTTAAAAAATATTTACAATTTAAGCAAATGTTAAGTTGTTGCGTTTACAGTGTTTTATGGAGTATTCATGATCAGTTTCAGTCTGTTTAAATCGTAAGGTTTATTGCTTCAGTCTTCACAGGAGGTAAAAACTTTTTTTTCATAGGTGGTGTCCTTTCATTTCTCTGAAATATTAGAGGCATAAGAATTATGCATTCATTACATACAGTGGACATGCACATAATTGCAGTGAAGGATGTATAGTGAAATTAAATATGAATAAGAATTTCTCCACCATACAGCACCTCAACAAAGCACTGACTTCTACAGTTGTAGAAGAGGACCCAGTAGATTAATCAGACTAACTATATCTCTCTTACAGTGCTCCATTATTTAAATTTTCCCATTCAAATTACAAGTTCTGATAGGATTCCACTGAGTCAAGAATCATTAAAGCCCTATTCCCCTGCTTATAATGTAATTGAATAAATATCTACTGCATTCAAGATGCATCTCAGAAATGTTTACTGTTTCTTACTTACTATGTAAAAAAATTTTAACTATCTAGTTATGACATTTAGAAGCACTCAGGCACAAGTAAAAATAGGTTTGAGCCTCCTTCTCCCAATATATATGCACAGTGGCGGCTCGTGCTAGTTCTTTTGATGGGGCCCAGACGAAAAGTTAGTACCCAGTATAATTGAATCAGCCTGAAGTGTTTATTATATAAACTCCATTTATATAACATCATTTACACAGATTTGAAAAATATTAAATATGCTAATTATGCAATAATTATATAATCCACAAAACAATGTAGTTAATAAAAATTTATACAAATGTGCAATAAACATTTTTATTTTATTACTATTATTATTATTATTATTTTTTTTTTTTTTTTTTTTTTTTTTTTGTGGGGGGGGGGGAAGGAGGGGGTTATGTGTGTGTGTAATATTGTAGTTGGTCTGGTCCACCAGCTCCACTGGTTTTCTGTGTACATTTGTGGGTGTCTGAGTTTATGCTGCGGTGATACAATTTATTGAAGAACTTGGGCGAGGGGGGGGGGCTTGGAGATGTTTGGATTTGAACCAAAGTTCACCAGCTCTTCTCATGCTGAACTTCGTACTTTTTGTATTTGTGCTTCTGTGTACTGATTGTAATGTCAAAATCAAAATGAACTGTGGGAGGACGTATATGACTACTTCCCTATTGGGAATGCACCAGAGATAACAGGGACCCTCCTGGCTTTTGCCTTATGGCTAAGGTAAAAACTCTGGGAAAAACATTGGCTAGGAGCAGTTTCATGTGTATTTTACCTTCCTAGCATATTAACTAATGAGGTCTGTGTTCTGGCAGGTTATTTATACAGTAAATCTGCATGTCTGTTCTTCTGACTGGCAAACTTGTCAATTACTCAGTTGTTGACGTTTGGAATATCACTGACTTCCTCCTTGTGAATGGAACAAACTGCCAGTGAGTTCAGCCTTCCCTGACTCATACAGTTCCTGAGGAAGTTTTTTTTATTCATTTTAAGGTGCTGAAACTGCACTCTGTTTCTCCTGTTGAAATTGGTGTAGTTAGTACAATTTGTAATGTTTTGTGCACTTCAGTGAACGATTCTTCAAAGGAATTTTCCACAAACAAAGTAAACAGCTCACAAGCCAATGTAATGCCTCTAAAGGTATCATTGCGATAAATCGCTGACAGTTCATTTTTCAATTTATCATGGCAAATAAATGTACTGTAGTTTAATGAAAAAATATTGAACAAAGTGGCTGGGAAATGTGCACTAAAAGAAGCTAACTTTTTTGGATCAGTGATTTCGAAACAGCTAAATACAAGAGAGTTTTGAAAGCTTCCTTTCAGTTGGTTGGTCATAATGTCACACACTTCTTTGTAATCTGATGTCAGATTAAGTTCACTGCTACATTTCTTGGAGGAGCAATACACTCATCATCAGAAACTCAAAATCGTTGAATTTTCTCTTGTATTTCAGATACAGCACACTCAAAATGGTGTAATGCATTGGATATGGTAACGGCATTTGCACTCTGCATCTGAACTGTGTTATAGAAAATATCAACATATTTCATGATATCATAGAAAAAATTTAGGGGAAACAAAAAGTGTAGATTGTGAAGTAAATTTCTTAAGACAAATGCTTCTCTTATTGTAACATCATCCCAGGAATACTCTTCCTCAATCTTTTCAAAACATTCCAATAAATGCCATTTGTTTTCTTTTACAGTATTTTCAATCTGGGACTGGAAGTTCCATCTAGCTGAAGAGACTGAAGGAATTCTCTTGTTGCAGACTGTCTGTAACAAATCACTTTGCTTGGGAGATGAATAAAAAAAAAAAAAATGTTGTAAGACCAGTTATGTTTGTGAAGAACAACCTTATTGACTTTATGCTTTTACTGTAAGCATTCTGAAGAACCAAATTCATCTGGTGCACATAGCAGTGAACCTACTTGGCATGTGGGAAAGTGCTCTGCATCAGTGTCAGCACACCACTGTGACTGCTGCTCATTGCTGGGGCACTATTGTACGCCTGAGCAATGAGTTTTTCTTGAACATTGAAAGATTGCATACTTATTTTTAAAACCTCATTAAGTCCATATGCTGTCCTATCATTCACATTTTCAAAGGAAAGAATTCTTTCAACAGGTTTCTTCCCCTTAATATACTTCAGTATTATGACAAATTGATTTCTGCAAGTAATATCTGTTGTTTCGTCAGTCTGCACAGAAACGAAAGTGACATCGTTAATCTCTTTAATCAGTTCATCAATGTAAACTTGATACCTACAGTCAAGAAATTCATTTTGTATTATGTGTGACATATATTTAAACATGGAAATACTAGAGCTGTTAAGTGTCCATCTAATACATAGTCAAGATTTCCCAAAAGAGATAACAAGTCTAAGAAATTGCCATGGTTTGCTGACTCTTGTTTTTCAATGTGAGCTCTTAGTGCTAACTGATGAGTTTCACAAAACATTAAGCACTGTACTATTCTGTTTAATATGTGACTGTCCTTTGTAACCAATTCATTATGTTTCTGAACTGACATTTTATACACCGAATCAATCTGAGCAGCAATGTTAATGTGCCAAACATTTTATATTTACAAGCATTTTCTAAATGAAGTCCACATTGCTGATAAAACTCTTCTGGGTATTGGACGGCATCGTCAATATATCAAATATTTCACCGACGTTTCGGCCACTATTGCAAGCAGCCATCTTCTGGGTGTTACCTTAAAGGGGGTAAAGGGGGTGTAAAGGTAACACCCAGAAGATGGAAGATGGCCGCTTGCAATAGTGGCCGAAACGTCGGTGAAATATTTGATATATTGACGATGCGGTCTAATACCCAGAAGAGTTTTATCAGCAATGACAACGGCCGCGAAAGCCTTCGTCTACGAAGTCCACATTCTTCATGTTTCTTAATTCGTTCACTTAAATGCTTTAGATCCTTGCAGCCAACTGTTGTCCACAATCCTTCAGCACCAAACAACACACAGCAGAAACAAAACAAATTTTGTTTCTCTTCACTCACAGTTAGCCAAGACTTTTGCAGAACCGTGTATTGCAGAAAGTTCTCTTCTTCCTTCTGTCAAGTTGAAACATCAAACAATCTTTTGGTTGATGTGCGCCTAACTGCTTGATTTCTAGCTTCTCTTCCATACTTAATAAATGAAAGGGCATTTTAAGCAAAGATCAACTTTATTCATTTTATACTCAGTTTACATTCAAGTTGCAGTGACACAGCTCAAGGAAACTGAACACTGCTGACAGGAGGCCTTGTTTTCTGTTTCATGTGTTTTCTGTTGATGAGTGCCAGTGGGGGAATTGGGCAGTTGGGAGGGGGGGGGGGGGAGAATGCACTAAGGCACTTCACATAGGTGCGTAGGGCCTTGGCTGGGCCCAAACTCTGTGAACCTGTGGACAGGTGTGCATGGGGTGGAGAATGGGAGTGCGGCAGGTACAGCCCACTTCACTGGGGTACAGGGGGAGGAAATGCTGGGTCACAGATTTCAGGCCCCAAGCAGCACCAGGGCAAGGGGTGAGGAGGGGAAAGGGGAACAGCTCTATGATGTCACTGCAACTGCAGTCTTAGGAGCTTGGGGTGCAGTGGGAGTACGGGCCAGCTGCTGCTGGCCCTCAGCTGTCGCCATGGCTGCGTAATGAGGAGAAGGGGTCTACGTCCATCGGGCACATGCTAGCGGACCCTCAGCTATGCTGCGGCGAGAGGCAAGTGAAACCATTTGATCGCGTCATTGTAAATTGAGTTAGGATGGCAGGGGATAATGTCGCACTCCAACTGTTCGATATAATACTGCAAAAGTATATCACAAATATTCTGGTGGGGCCGGGCCCCTGTGGCCCTTTAGAATGAGCTGCCCCTGTATATGCATAAACATGTCTCTTCAAAGCTTTTGCAACCAGACAGGTATGTGTACAATGGTAGGGTAGTTGGAAGTCAAGACCATATGTAAGATGCAATTCTTGAGTGTTGGACTCTTGGTCCAAGGAAAGTGTATATAAGGAAAACTCTCTCTCTCTCAATGGAGAACATAACGAACCAAATAACTCTGTTAGCAATTAAAGATGAACAAAGAAGTAGGATTATTCAATGTCAAGTGCTCTAATTTTACAAAAGTTCTGCACTCAAATACTTCAGATTTTGTCTCATTTTTTGTGCAAACTTTTATAAACAATCAAAGGTAAATACGAAGTTTTGATATTTTCTGTATAAACTTCTTGCGTGAAGAGGAAAAACAGTTGCAGTGATATTCCATCCTCTGTATAACAGTGAATAATTGAAGTAAAGCGGCAAAAGATGGCACAGAGATTGAATAGTTTGTATTGCTTGCATTCTCTACATTTTATGTTGTTTCATTCACTGTATTTTTATTTAAGTGGCACTTAAATGGTCAATATATTTTATACTGTGGGCGGCAACAGCCATAATCGACTCTAACATGTAACACAATGTGGCTTCTGCACAGACAAAACTCTTTGGGCGAGTTGCTTAACAGCTCCACCATATTCAAATCTCCAGTCTGTACTTAGTCTTTGCATCAGAAAGTTGTAATAATGAATTGTGTAGATACGTTTGTGTATTAATGGGGCCCCAAACCCCACTTAACTCCACATTGGTGACCCAAAGTTTTCTTTCATGTGTGCGTTGCTGGAAAAGTGTTTCCACGAGTTCTGCGATGGGTTATTGTGCATATTTTGACAATTCCGGCAATTTTACCCAACCACACTATGTCATCACCTGTAATGCTGCCACCCAGATTCACCTTTGTACCGCAGGCATCCGCAAACTCTCCCCTGCATCTCAGTTCGTCGAGTGCCTTGAATTCTTCAATGATGCATTCAGCCCTGCATTTTTTGAGGGACTTGTTTGCGTCTCCACAACCAAAAAATGCCATACAACAACACAGTCACTCGAGCTTTGTTACTCCAAATGTACTTTCATGTGCTGAGGTGCACTCAAGCCCAAAAAGCATGTGTCTACGTTTGCCTCCAAAAACTGCAAACAGTGCAATTTTTTTGTAAATAGTGTTATTAATTCAGATTTCCGACCTGCAATGGCTATGCCTTTGGTGTCAAGGTATCCCTCCACTCGCCATGTGCTTGGACAGTAGTGCTACAGTGTGCCTCTGCCACAAGGTTTTGCAGCCTCTAATGTATTTAATGTACCTCATCAGATTTAATTTCAGTGCTCTACTTCCACCTCTAATTTTAGTTCTGACGATTTTTCATGGGTTTCAAGTGTATCTATTTGTGTGGGTACAGGCCCGGCACAAACTTTCTAGTGTTGTCATCGGTTGTACAACCATCTGCCTCGTGTGCAACCAGTGACAGTGTTTTCTACTCAACCAATTTATGCAGTGGCTTTGCCCGCACAAACATTTTGCAACAAACTGTGCTACCTCTACTGCCAAGGTATGCTGGTCCACTGTGTGTCAGTTGAGTCCCAAATCTGCCTGTGTTCTCATATGATAACCCTCGGCTGTGGTTTGCTCTAGTCGAGCACTTATTTACAATGCAGGTATCACCAACGACACTTCTTGTTTCTTGTGTCAAGTTTGCACGACCACTTGGATCTCCTCACTGACTTATATACAACCCACCAAAGGACAAGTACAACCACGTGAAATGGATTATCATTGAGAGACTATCACATCCTGCTGACCAGGATATTCACGACTACATTCACACAGCATCACTGAAGGACAAATCACCATCGGACCTGTGGCACATGCTGAGGGCTCAACTTGACCCCTTCATTATGCTAGACGTCACACTCTGGCTTCTATAGCTGTTAAAAATGTCAGTTCAAGTTCAGCTGCAGCTCCTTCCTCATTTCGGTGATTCTATCAACGAGTGACTACACCTTGCAGATGCAAATTATCGCCTGCTAACTTCATGAGGTCTACCGCTCTCATAACCGTGACCAGCTGGCATGAGAAACACTCCAGTGTGCTTTGCAGACTCAGACAAGGGCCTGCCTCCACTCAACCACTTCCCTCAGCAACAGGAACCACATAATCTGCACTGCTACTACTACAGAAAGTTTGGTGATGCTACCAAGAAGTGTCGATCACCCTGCCATCACCCAAACGCAAGTCACAGGCTGGAATAGGCGCTGCTTTTTGCACTGAATCAGCAGGGTGCCCATGAATGCTGTACCCCATATGTGCCCCCGAACTCATCAATTCCAGATTTTATATCAAAGGCACAATCACAGGGGAGCACTTTCTAGTGGGCACGGGTGCTGATGTTTCGATTTTACCTTTGTCCATGTCAACAGACAATCTCCATCTACACAAAACATTACTCCCCGGTGGCTAATTCTTCTCAGCTCTCTTGCAACAGATTGTTGACTTTCACCATTAATCTCGCCACTCAATGCCCACTACAGGAGAATGATGAGCTGTATTCCACCACCAATCAAAAACTTTTTTCGCAAATGCTCCATCAAACTTTGTTGACTGTGAAAATATCAATGTTATCTGCGAGGGTCTATGTACTGTGGATGAACTTGAATGGTCATTACACAAGTAGCAGTGTGAACATGACATAGTGCAGCACATACGAAATGAATAAGTCAACCTGTCACGTTAACTGGCAGCCACCAAGACTATCCTCCCATCATTAAGACAAGTCCTCACTTCACAGCATGACTCATCAACCATGACAGAACAGGTCAGTCAAATTGCCAATTTCAAGTGTGTTGCCAGAAACATTCTGCCCCAGCGCGTACTTAACTGTGTTTCAAGTGACTCTGTTCATCCACACTGCTCCTTTGTGGACATTTGCAACTCAAACAATGTCAACAACCCTAATATAAATGCTGTCAAAACTCACCACACTCATTGCATGTTTTGGTTTCTATTCATTCTAAGACCGGTCCATTGACTTCCACTGCTAACTCTCTGACGCCACAAAGTGTTTCTGTCAGTCACTGTGCCAACAAATTTGAGCCTGCTAACATCATACACTCTGCCCTCATCTTCTAGCATGGGTTTTGTTCAGTACAAAATTTTTACTCAGTGCTTGAAAGTCACACATGCCAAAGTTGCCACACCTGTTTGCTTCACAGCACCTCAACAGCATGTGTGGCCTCCCAAAGAAACAGCTCGACTGGTCTAGCCCAGCCGCCATCTTGCCAACCACCATCCATTGCAGTGCTACCGTCTGTCTCCAGCGTCACGTCCACTGCTCATCCACCAGTGCCTTCAGTGCTCTCAGCTGTACGAGTGCCGCCGTGGAAGGTCAGCCTCCTGCCACTGCCATCTTGCCTCCCTACAACCATGACGCTGCTGCTTGCACCAGCAGCGCCCTGTCAATCTCATCACTACTGTCACCCGTGCAGGCACCGTTGCACAGGCTGACAGACCATTGCTCGCCACGGCCGGCCTGCATTGCACTGTCAGTTCCAAGCCCCCTTGTCATTCTCAGCCCTCCGTTGCAGTTGGTGCACAGGCTACGGCTTAGTTAAGAAACACAATGGCTCTTGGCATATGTGCAGGGAGTATCATAAACTCAATGCAAAACCATTACTGACCACTACCACATTTTGAATGTAACAGATTTTTCAAACGCGCTTGCGGGTGCTAAGGTTGTCTTGGTGGTAGACTGCAAAAGTGCATATCATCAGATTCCAGTGGCTCTGGTCGATTTTAAAAAGACTGCTATTACAACCTCAATTGGCCTCTTTCACTAGAGTTTCATGCCTTTTGGCCTAAAAGATGCCACTAAGACGTGGTAGTGCTTCATTAAGGTTCTGCTGGACTTAAAATTTTGTTTTGTCTGCATGGACAATATCCTCGTGTTCAATGCTTCTGTTGATGAAAACAAACAACATCTTCAAATTCTGTTAGATACTCTTAGCAAGGCACGCATCGAGGTAAACAATGACAAACGCCAATTACACCAATCCTCCGTGCAGTTCCTTGGCTATATCGTTTCAGCTCTGGCTGAAAAGGCCAATTCCATCAAAAATCTATCGCTGGCCACAACGTACAAAGAACTGAGAAATTTCCTGTGCATGATAAATTACTATCGTTGACACCTACCCAATGCAGCCAAGATTGAGGCCCCACTCATTGATGCGCTTGCTGGCAAACAAACCTCAGGTGAGTGACCTGTCCCCTGGACTCCTGAAATGTCAGACGTTTTTGAGGCCCTCAAGCACCTTCTTTTGTGGGCCATTACCATTGCTCACCCACATCCCAACATGCATATTTATATTTTCTTAACAACTGACGTGACTGACAATGTGATTGGTGCTATCCTTTGCCAGTCTCTTGATGGCACTGTTTTCTCTTACAATTTCTTTCCAAGAAGCTAAATAACGCATAGCGGAAGTACTCAGCCTTTGACCATGAGATCCTTGCTATCTACAAGGCCATCAACCATGTTCGCTCTGATCTCGGGGGTCATCTGTTCCAAGTACTCATGGACCATAAACCTTTGGCTGCAGCCATACAACCACTCCCCTCCCCCGCACAGATTCCAGTATTTAGATAACATCACCCAGTTTATAACCAATGCCAGTTACATCAAGGGTGTGGAAAATGTTGTAGCAGATTTCCTCTCCCGCATTGATGCTGCCTCCACTCTCATCGACCTGTCAAACCTTGCTACCCTGCAGTCAGATGACAAGGACCTTTTAACACTCATGCCAATCACAGCTCCTCCATCCACACCATCTGCTCCACCTTCCCTCAAGTCATGAGAGAAATCTGGAAGTGATCACTCCACAGGAAAATTTTGGCCCCTCATTCCACGAACTCTCCATCGCGTCAGCTTACAAAAACTTCATGAACTAGAACTCTCCATCGCGTCAGCTTACAAAAACTTCATGAACTAGCACAACCTGATGTTGCATGCCTCGACCAGACTCATCACAGTGTGGCGATGGCAGCCATATTCGACTCTAGCATGTAACACAATGTGCCTTCTGCACAGAAGAAGCTCTTTGGGCGAGCTGCTTAATGCCTTTGACTCCTAGCCTTTGTATCAGCAAATTGTAATAAATAATATAGTAATAAGGACAGTTTACAACTCACTGCAAAGACTTTGTGATGAGCTGCGACAGGCACATACAAAAGACACACACGTACAACACTTTCAACTATCGGCCATGGCCATCTTCAGAGAATAGAACATTTACACAATTACACAGACACACAACACAGTCATACAACCACCATCTCCAGCTTCTGCACTTGGAAGGACAGTGCAGCAGCCAGAGGTGACGGTTGCATGACAGTGTTGTGTGCCTCTGTGATAGAATGAATGTTATATTTAATAAAGAAGGTCGTGGCTGATAGCTGAAAGTGTTGTAGGGCCTATGTATGTGACTTTTGTATATGCCTGTCCGAGCTCCTCACCACATCTTTGTGGTGAGTTGTTTACTGTCCTTATTACTGTATTATTAATTCCAACCTGGACATTCCATTATTACACAAGTTGTAATAAAGGATTGCGTAGGTACATGTGTGTATTAATGGGGCCACAACCCCACATAATCCCATTGTAAAATGTAGACTTTCATGGCTGGAATGGTCAATATTACTAAAAATTTCTGGGATATTATGTGTGGTCTTGTGGATTTATTATGGAAACCCAACGTTTTCATCTCCGACAGGATTGTTGTTGTTGTTTGGATGTTTCAGGGGGACATAACTACATAGGTCATCAGTCCCCCTCCGACTGGATTGAACCGGCGATCTTCAGCACCACATTGGTGACACTATCCATTATGCCATGCTGGCAGTCAGTTAACTTGGGGTCTTGTGGCTTTTCTCCCTCTCATGAAAAAATAGCAACCCACTGCTAAGTTCCTTTCGAGCCAGTTACAATGTCCTGGATCTTGATCTTGTCTTGGGTCCTCTGTATGGCAGTTCTGGACAATCCTTCCCTTCTGCACAATTACCAATGACAGACGTTCCTGTCGTGGCTTCATCAGTATCATTATCGTCATTAGAGTCCTTGAACAAGAAGCCATTTTTGCCTATCTGCTCTTCAAGATCATAGTAAGGCTTCGTGCAGAGGACATGAACAATGTCTCTTCGTTTTTGTCGTTTCGACGATGGATCACAATCCTTGACTTCGTATATCATGTCTGACAGGCAGTGTATGACATGATATGGACCAAAGTATCATTTCAATAACTTTTCTGATAGCCCAACTTACAGGGGTAAGTTGGACTGTAGACAACAGGTTGGTGCATGTGTTATACTGCTGTCATCTCAGCTTCACAGCCATGGAGCAGGAAAAACGACATGAAGTGTATGGTGTCTTGTCTTGCAGTAGTATAAGCAAATGTCACGACTGGCAGTATTATATCCCAATCCTTCTGCTCAACATTGAAGTACATTGATAGCTTATCTGCTAACATCTTGTTAAAACATTCTGTAAGACCATTTGTCTGAAGATGGTACGCAGTTGTCATTCTGTGGACAATGTTGCAACGTGACATTACCTCTGATACTAGTTTTGACTGGAATACTTTTCCACAATCAGATATCATTACACGTGGTGCTCCATGTTTCAAAATAATGTCTTCTACAAGGAATTTTGCGTTCTCTAGAGCTTCTGCAGTTGGCACAGGTTTGTTGACAGTGTAGCTTGTGAGGTAGTCAGTGCAGACTATTATACATTGGTTACCAGTTTTCGAAATCGGGAACCTCCCTAAAAGGTCAATTCCAATTCGGTGGAAAGGAGCTGCTGTAGGTGGAATTGGTACAAGATGCCCTGGAGGTAATTGCGGCATATGCTTCCGTCGCTGGCAGTCATTACAGTGAATCACATAGTGCTTGACAGATCGGTAGAGACCTTTACAGTAATACCTGCGTCTGATTCTGTCTAAGGTCTTCACAAATCCCAGATAACCTGATATTGGAGAATCGCGGAAATAGTTGAGAATAGCACCATGAACCACAGGCATTGCTGAGGTGGGGTGGCTTGTGTGCCTCAATGATGCAGATAGCCATAATAAAGGTGCAATCACAAGGGAGGTGTATCTGTGGAGAGGCTAGACAAATCTGTGGTTCTTGAAGTGGGGCAGCAGCCTTTTCAGTAGGGGCAACATTCTGGACGATTGACTGAGCTGGTCTTGTAACATCAGCTAACATGGCTTTGCCATGCTGTTACTGTAAGTACTGAAAGCAAGGGGAAACTACAGTCATTACTTTTCCTGAGGACATGCAGCTCTACTGCATGAATATATGATGATGGCATCTTCATGAGTAAAATATTCCAGAGGTAAAATAGTCCCCCATTCAGATCTCCAGGTGGGGACTACTCAGAAGGATGTTGTCATCAAGAAAAACAAAACAGGCATTCTATAGGTCAGAGCGTGGAATGTTCTAACCCTTAATCGAGTAGGTAAGTTAGAAAATTTGAAAAGAGAAATGGATAGGTTAAAGTTAGATACGGTAGGGATTAGTGAAGTTCGGTGGCAGGATGAACAGGATTTCTGGTAATGTGAGTACATGGTTATAAATACAAAATTAGTTGGTGATAACGCAGGAGTAGGTCTGATAATGAATAAGAAAATAGGAGTGCGGGTAAATTACTATAAACAGCATAGTGAACACATTATCATAGCAAAGATGGACACAAAACCAACACTGACCACAGTAGTGCAAGTTTATATGCCAACTAGCACTGCCGATGATGAGAATATCAAAGAAATGTGTAAGGGAGATAAAAGAAATCATTCAGAAAGTTAAGGGAGATGAAAACTTGATTGTGATGGGGGACTGGAACTCAGTAGTAGGAAAGGGAAGAGAAGGAATGAAAGAGGAGATTGCTTGGTAGAGATTAACAATCACCAACACTTACTTTAATCATCATGAAAGAAGGCTGTATATTTGAAAGAGACCAGCAGACACTAGAAGGTACCAGATTGACCTTATAATGGTAAGGAACAGATTTAGAAACAGGGTTTTAAACTGTAAGACATATTCAGGGGCAGATGTAGACTCAGACCATAACTTATTGGTTATGAACTGCAGATTAAAACTTAAGAGACTGCAGGAAGGTAGATGTGCTAGGAGATGGAACCTGGACAAATTGAAGGAACCAGAGGTGGTTGAGAGTTTCAGAGGGAGCATTAGGCAAGGATTGGCTGAAACGGGGGAAAGTAATACAGTAGAAGAAGAATGGATAGCTCTGAGAGATAGGGTGTGAAGGCAGCAGAAGATCATATAGGCAAAATGACAAGGCCTAATAGAAATCCCTGGATAACACAGGATATACTGAACTTAATTGATGAGAGGAGAAAATATATAAAGATTCAGCAAGTGAAGCAGGCAATATGGAGTACAAATGTCTGAAAAATGATACTGACAGGAAGTGCAGACTGGCCAAGCAGGAGTGGCTAGAGGACAAATGCAGAACCGTAGAAGAATGTATAACTATGGGAAAGATAGATACCGCTACAGGAAAATAAAAGAGATATTTGGAGACAAGAAAAGCAGCTGTATGAATATCAAGAACTCAGATGAAAAACCTGTATTAAGCAAAGAAGGGAAAGCTGAACTGTGGAAGGAATACATAGAGGGCCTATACAAAGAAAATAAACTTGAAGCCAGTATTCTAGAAATGGAAGACAAAGTGGAGCAAGATGAGATAGGAGAGATGATACTGCGTGAAGAATTTGACAGAGCGCTGAAGGAATTGAGTCAAAACAAGGCCGCTGGAGTGGATGATATTCCATCTGAACTACTGATATCATTAGGAGCGCCAGTCATGAAAGAATTGTTCCACCTGGTATGCAAGATGTATAAGACAGGGGAAATATCCTCAGACTTAAAGAAGAATATTGTAATTCCAATTCCAAAGAAAGCAAGTGCAGACAAATGTGAAAATTACAGAACTATCAGTTTAATAAGTCATGGTTGCAAAATACTAACACAAATTATTTACAGGCGAATAGAAAAACTTGTGGAATCCAAGCTCGGGCAAGATCAGTTTGGATTTAGGAGAAATGTAGGAACACAGGAGGCAATACTCACATTACTACTTATCTTAGAAGATAGGCACAGTAAAGGCAAACCTACAATTTTAGCATTTGTAGATTTGGAGAAAGCTTTTGACAATGTCGACTAGAATACACTCTTTCATATTCTGGAGGTAGGAGGGGGAAAATATTGGGAGTGAAGAGTTATATTCAACCTATACAAAAACCAGACAGCAGTTATTAAGTTATTAGAGAAAGGGATGCAGAGGTTGGGAAGGGAGTAAGACAGGGTGTAGCGTTTCCCCATTGTTGTTCAATCTGTACATTGAGCAAGCAGTGAAGGAATGCAAGGAGAAATTTGGAGAGGGAATTAAAGTTCAGGGAAAAGACATGAAAACTTTGAGGTTTTCTGATGAAACAGTAATTTTGTCCAAGACTGCAAAGGATATGGAAGAGCAATTGAATGGAATGGACAGAATATTGAAAGGAAGATATAAGATGAACATTAACAAGGGTAAAACAAGGGTAATGGATTGTAATGTCAGAAAATGAGGTGATGTTGAAGGAATTAGATTAGGTAATGAGACAATAAAAGTAGTAGATGAGTTTTGTTACTTGGGTAGCAAGATAATTTCTAATGGCTATTGGAAGAAAAGCATTTCTAAAGAAGTGAAATCTGTTAACATCCAATATTAATTTAAATGTTAGAAATTCCTTTCTGAATGCATTTATCTGGAGTGTAGCATTGTATGGGAGCGAAACGTGGACAATAAGGAGTTCAGACAAAAAGATGATAGCAGCTTTTGAAATGTGGTGCTACAGATGATTGATGAAAATTAGATGGGTAGATCACATAATTTACTAATGAGGAGGTGCTTAACCGAATTGGGGAGAAAAGGAGTTTCTGGAATATCCTGACTATGAGAAGGGATAGACTGGTAGGACACATTATGAGACATTAAGGACTTGTTGACTTAGCATTTGAAGGAAGTGTGTGGGGTAAAAATCATAGAGGGAGACCGAGGGATGAATACAGCAAGCAAATTCAAAAGGATGTAGGTTGCCATATATATTCTCAGATGACAGGGCAGGGCAGCATGGAGAGCTGCATAAAACCAGTCTGCAGAATGAAGACCACAACAACTGGTCGGAGATGAGGTGGAACAACCAGTAGCCATTTGGGGCCCAGTGGATCATAGTTGCTTTTATATAATGTTCCATTTATAATTTGGAACTCTCCACTGGTCGGTTCTCCTTTCTCCAAGGCCTCTACGGTTTTTAATAGTGCTGGATCTTCCCTTTGTTCAGCTGTAACGTCACCTAATTCAGTGAGGGCTGAAATTTCATTCATGCTCTTGTGTTCCACTAATGGATTCCTCTAAAGGCAATTGGAATCCCTGTATTTGCACCCGTTCTTGAATACCACTGTGGCAATGTATTCTTGGAGTCTTAGTGTCCATCTTGCTAGTTGACCTGATGGATCCTTCAAGCTAGTCAGCCAACATAAAGAATGCTGGTCTGTCACAATGGTGAATGGTTTGCCAAATAAATACGGCCAGAACTTGTTGATAGCCCAGATAACTGCGAGACATTCTTTCTCAGTTGTAGAGTAGTTTATCTCGGACTTTGAAAGTACTCTTGATGCATAGGCTATCACCTTTTCAGCATTTTCCTGAATTTGCACAAGCACTGCACCAATCTTATACCCACTAGCGTCACTGTGAAGCTCGGTTTCTGCATTCTTGTCGTATAATCTTAGAACAGGTAGAGAAGTTAGAGCCTCCTTAAGTTCCCGGAAAGCTCTTTCTTTTGTCTCATCCCAGTAAAACTTGGTGTCTCGCTGCAGAAGTTTTTGCAATGGATGTACCTTGTTACAAAATCGTTTTATGAAACATCGGCAGTACGAGCAAAGCTCGAGAAAACTTCTCACACAACGAATGTGCTGAGGAGTTGGAATTTCTGTGACTGCCCTTACTTAATCTTGCTCAGGACAGACACCACCTCCTTTGACTAGGTACCCCAGGATTTTTATCTCTTTGGCGATGAAGAGGCACACTTCATCACAGTTAACAGGCAACTCAGATGTTCTTCAAATGTTTTCAAGAAAACGACAATGTCATCTAAATAGCAAAGACACTTTGTCCACTTAAGGTGTCAAAGCAAATTGTACATCATGCATTCGAATGTGGCCAGAACATTACATAATCCAAGTGGCATTACTTTAAATTCAGAGAAGCCATCAGGCATAATAAAAACCATCTTTTGCCTGTCAGCTTCGTCAACCTCGATTTGCCAGTAACCTGTCTGCATGTCCATAGTTGAGAAGTATGTAGCTCCTTTCAAGCAGTCTAATGTGTCGTCAATGCGCAGCAATGGGTAGACATCTTTCTTTGTGATTTTGTTCAGCCACTGATAGTCAACACAGAATCGCCACGTGCCATCCTTCTTCTTTATGAGGACCACTGGAGACGACCAAGGACTCTCCGAAGGTTGAATAATATCATCGTGCAACATCTTCTCCACTTCCTCCTGAATTATCAGTCTTTCAGCTAGCGACTCTCTATACAAATGCTGGCTAATTGGTGGATGATCCCCAGTATTGATACAGTGCCTTATTGCAGGCCATTTTGTCTGACTTTTCTCCTGCTAGGGTATGAATGGATTCGAAAACTGGCGTAGTACAGCCAACACCCACTGGAATTGTTCCTTGGTCAGTCTGGGCCCTATTGGCAGTTCCCACAGTTGTTTTCTTCAGTGTGTTGTCTGTACTGGCAGTAGAGCAATGGTCTCTGTTGATGACGTTGAGCTCACCATCCTCGATTCATTCAGCATTCCCGATACACATTTTTTTGGAGATAAGTTGTGACTGCTCATGACAATTAGTGGTCCAAATCTTTCCTCGACCACTGGTAATGCTTATGATAGCCGCTGGTATGTAAATTTCTTTTGTGAACCTATCTACAAGCATTTCACAGTTTAACCAGTCATCTGTGTTTGCGACTGGAACTCTTCTCATTGTCAATGGCGGGATTGTCACATTGTCAATGGCAAATAACTTCCCAGAAAATTCTGTATTTCATGTACCCATCGGAATGACTTCCTCAATTTGCAGCTCAGATCTTCTACAGTCAATGATAGCTTGGAATACCTGAAGGAAGTCCCATCTGAGGATGACATTATGACTACATTCTGTTAAAACAACAAATTCAAATGGCTGGGTCCTGTTGTTGATGGTTATTCTTGTAACAGAATTTCCTGCTGGCTGGACTTACTTTGCATTTGGGACTGTCAGCACAGTTGCTCCCGTAACAAAAAACATTGTCTTCTTTAGTATGTGGCAGTAATTATCCGACAATACAGAGAAGGAAGTTCCTGAATCAACGAGTGCTTGGACAGGTTGGCCGTCGATTATGACGTCGATGAGATTTCCCGACATCTTAGCAACTGTCACCCAAAAGAGTATTTTCATCTGTGGCTGCCTCACCTTCATAGATGGTCACCTCACTTAATTTTTCTGGATGCGGCAGATAGGGGAGTGGCTGGTACCACTGTACGGCAACAGTGAATGGCAGTGGCACGTCAGGGAGTGATCTCGTCCAGGGTAAGGCAATTGGCTTCTTCCCATAGGTCGACTGAACTCATCAACAGGTGACTGCCTGAGATAGAACTGCTCTGATGGCTGATGTCTTGTGGCAAAATAATCATCGAATACTCGCCTTCTCTCTCTGCAGTAGCGCACGACAGTCCAGGGCGCCCAAAGTGGAAACTCACTGGCATGTTGTATTCTGTCCTTCGGACGTCTGCTCTTCTGTGGGGCATCATAGTTGCCACAGGAGTTGGTTATGACTGTGTTGGCTGGTTCCTAGGCTGTTGTTTGGCGGCTGCAGTGTAAGTTATTGTAGGGCGAGGCCTTTCTTCACATCGGATGTGACTGGTGGGGCAGACACGTGCTAATGTCTAATGTCTGAAATACCTATTCCTCAGTGGCATTGGCTTCCTCCTGATTTACAGTGCTTACATCCATGGTCATAATCTGATGCTCACTCAGTCCAACAGTCCCAGCTGCCATAAACTGTTGTAATTATTCTCTCACAATTTGTTGTATGAGAGAAGCAAAGTCATGCTGGTCTTCGACAATGGCCATAGGGACTACATTAGGAAGTCTGTCATACTTCTTTCATCCAACCCTCTTCTGTTGCATCTCTTCAATCCGCTGGCACAACTTGACGAACTCTTTCGTTGTAGAGACGTTTTTTATAAGAAGAACTTGGTATATGTCTTCCTCAATGCCCTTTTATCAGGTGTGTGATTTTGTCGGCATTTGTCATATCTGGGTTAACTATGTTACATAGGGCCAAAACATTCTGTATGTATGACTGTGTTGGTCCACCATGTCGTTGGGACCAGTTCTTCAGTTGTTCTTCTGCCAAGTGGATGTGATGCTGGCGGTCTCCAAAAGTCTTCTTAAGTTCCATCTGGAATGTATTCAAGTCATTCAGCTTCTCTTCATTGTTTTCAAACCATTGGTGGGCTGTTCAGTTGAGGTAGAAATAAACGTTGGCCAAGCACATTGTATGATCCCACCTGTTATACTTGGCAACTCAGTCCAATCCTTTTAGCCATTTGTTGAGCATCTCTAGAGCATCTGATATGCAGCTGGCTTACCACTGGTTTTGTGTCCATGGGTCTTAAGATGATACGGACTTTCGGAAGGATGTACTACATATATCCCATGTATTCCGGTTGTAGTCCGTGTAAGCGACGGCTTTTATGTTGTCTAATTGGAGCCACAGTGATGCAGCTGTTGCCTCCACCAAACAATGTTGCATTGAAATGGAAGCAGGCTTGACTTCAAGGACAGGGTTGTCAACTGAACACAGCACTTATACTGAAAGCAGGTTTACTGCGAACTGAAACATACATTCAGCACTGACTGCTTCTCGGACAGAGTGCTCTGCTATTTATACACAGACAGAATGTACCAGAAATTAGAATAATAGTTAACATAAGAAACATGTAGAAATTACAAGTGAACATAAGAAACATAAAGAACAATCTGGAAATGATAAATACAAAGAAATAATTTTTTCCCGGTGGACGGGATTGAACCGGCAACCTTCAGCACCGCAGTCAGTGATGCTATCCATGGTGCCACACCAGCAGTTGATTAACTTGGGGTCTTGCAGCAATATTTTTAAACGTGACTGCACCTCAGCAACGGTTACAGGATAGAGGCCCAGGTGGTGGGGCCACCTATTTCAACTGTGAATTGGATCGGTTGGGGGATTTGTTGCCACAGTGGTGGCAAAGGGGGCATTGGTGCTGACCACAGCTGACGGCAGCTCAAGGGATTTGAATACTCATTATAATGGCTATGTCCATGTGATCTTGCTTAACAATCCCAGTTGGTAAACAAATGGTCCAGTTGAGGATGTGGGGTTTGGCTAAAGTGTGTGAACATTACTTTGAGGAACGAATGACTAGACATTAATTTGCTGTAACTTCCAGCTGAGGGTGTTGCCTATGATACTGTGAACTTCTACTGCTACAGCAGGTTCATGTTTGGCAATATTAAGGGCAAACTTGGTATTGTTGCTTGTAATCCTGAATCCAGCAAGTTTTATTTGATTGGCTGTTCAGTAAGAGGGTCTGAGTCAGGGGTGCTCATTAGCTGCACTAACAGAGATGGAAACTGATTGAAGCCAGCCACTTGAGATTGCCTGGCTGAGAGGTTAATTTTGGTAGTGTGGCCAGGTGATGTGATCTCTGCTGCAGAAAAGACCCCAATAGACTTGTGTTCATTATTTGTAGTTTGTCACATCTCAGGCGTTTTTCATGGGCCAGACTAGAGGGTGGGGTGGAAATAAAAATTGTACATTTGACAGTCGAGAGGGTTGCAGATGATGCAGTGTGGAGGGATGCAAAAGGCAATGGAAAGTACAGACATTGGGGTCATCAGTGTGGGAACACTTCTGTGCTCCCAAAGTATGTTACATGACAGTTGCTCAGTGACCACCGACCAGTGCACACGTGACTGCAGCAACTCTACATTGTAAGGTAACTGGCTTCTTAAGAGAAGCGACTTATTTTCATTTTGTGTATGCTTTCTTTTACAGTTCTTCAAACTTTAGTGTGCTCATGTGTTTATTTACTAAGAATTGCATTTCGTTGTCAGTTCAGTTGTTGAATTTTGATTTATTAGCTAGCGTATATATTTTTCAGATTCACCGGTAATAAACAGTTTAGAGGTAGGTTCATATTTTTTGAAGCTCACTGTTTATCAAACTTTTCGTGCTCCTTGTATATTTACTTAGATTCACATTCAACTAATCAGTTCAGTGAATTCATCCGCAGTGTAAATCCGACACTCACTGCTTTTCTTTTGTTTTGGTCGTACTCACAGTTGGTAATCCTACACTTCAGTTGCTCAGTGACTGCCGGCCAGTGCACACATGACAGAAGCAGCTCCATACTGTAAGGTAACTGCCTTCATAATAGAAGTGACTTATTTTCATTTCGTGTGTGCTTTCTTTTACAGTTCTTCAAACTTTAGTGTGCTTGCGTGTTTATTTATTAAGAATCGCATTTAGTTGTCATTTCAGTTGTTGATATTTTGATTTATTAGCTCACATATATATTTTTCAGAGTCGCCGTAATAAACAGTTTAGTGTTAGGTTCATATTTTTCAAAGCTGACTGTTCATCAAACTTCTGTGTCCTCAAACGTACTTATTTAGAACATACATAAGTTTTTAGAATGGCTAGGAACTGTGACTGCTGAGAATGGATGCAGGCAGAGTTGGTGACTCTTCACTCGCAGCTTCAGGCGGTGTTAGCTTCGCTGGCAATGCTTGAGTCTGCAATGGGTGGGCGCCGCTGTTGTGGGTGACTTGGGGGATGCAGCAGACGCCCTGTGTGTCTGTTGTGCCCTCCGATTGGGCTGCGGCTGTGGCCACGAGAAGGCCTCCCCCCCAATCCGTGATGGATTGGAAGGTCTCCTCAGCATGTGTCAGGTGGCATAAGATGTCCCAGGGGACCGTAGTGGAGGCCTCCCCAGTTAGTCTTATGAACAGATTCGAGGTGCTGTCTGTGGCAGAGGATGTTTCTGACACAGATGGTGTCACTTGTCCTGTACTCGCCCCTCTGCCTGCTAGATCTGGGCACTCACAGAGGGTGGGTTTGTTAGTAGTTGGGAGCTCCAACATTAGGCAGGTGATAGAGCCCCTTAGGAAAATGGCTGCTAGGGAGGGGAAGAAGTCCAATGTGCACTCCGTGTTCATACCGGGGGGAGTCATTCCAGATGTGAAACAGGTCTTTCCAGATGCCATGAAGAGCACAGGGTGCAACCAGTTGCAGGTGGTGGCTCCTGTCTGGACCAATGATGTGTGTCACTTTGGATCGGAAGAGATTCTCTCTGGTTTTGAGCGGCTATCAGAAGTGGTAAAGACTACCAGTCCTGCTTGCGAGATGAAAGCAGAGCTCATCATCTGCAGCATTGTCGAACAGGACTGACTGCGGACCTCTGGTTCGGAGCCGAGTGGAGGGTCTGAATCAGAGGCTCAGACAGTTCTGCGACCATGTGGGCTGCAGATTCCTCAACTTTCGCCAAAGGGCAGTGGGTTTTCGGGTTCCATTAAATAGGTCAGGAGTCCACTATACTCAGGAAACTGCTACACGGGTAGCGGGGGCTATGTGGCGTGGACTGTGCAGTTTTTTAGGTTAGAGGGCAAATTGGGTTTCAGTCTCAAAGGGGGCAGGTCAGACACAGGAAGAAATCAGATCTAGGAACCATTGGTGTAACAGTTCTAAATTGTTTTAGCTGTGTTGGGAAAGTTCCAGAGCTCCAAGCGTTGATAGAAAGTAAGCGCAGATAGAAAGTACTGAGGCACAAATCGTTATAGGTTCTGAAAGCTGGCTGACACCAGAGATAAGTTCGGCCTAAATTTTTTCAAAGGGCCAAATGGTCTTCAGAAAGGATAGAATAAATAGAAAAGGGGGTGGCGTGTTTATTGCTGTTACAAACGGTTTATCCTGCAGCAAAATTGAGGCAGATAATTCCTATGAGTTGGTATGGGTAGAGGTTATACCTGACAACTGAAATAAATTAATAATTGGATCTTTTTATTGTCCCCCTGACTCAGACGATGCTGAAATGTTCAAAGAAGGCTTGAAGCACATTTCAAATAGGTATCTGAAGCATACTGTTATAATTGGTGGCAACTTTAATTTACCCTTGATATGTTGGCATAATTACATATTCAAAACTGGAGGCAAATATAAAACATCATCTGAACTAGTTCTGAATGCTTTTTCTGAATACTACTTTGAACAGTTAGTTCATGAACCACTAAAATAGTAAATGGTTGCAAAAATATCCTTGATCTCCTAGCAAAAAATAATCCTGAGCTAGTAAAGAGCATCAAAATAGATAGAGGAATTAGCGAACATCAAGTTGTAGTAGCAAGTTTGAATGTCGAAATTCACAAATGCACCAAAAATAAAAGAAAGATATATTTATTCAATAAATCAGATAAAAATTCATTTCACGCTTTCCTGAGTGATTGTCTCCAGTCTTTCAAAACAAAAAATGTGAGTGTACATCAGTTGTGGCTTACTTTCAAAGACATAATATCAGTAGCAATCGAAAGATTTATACCAAATAAATTAATAAAAGAGGGGATGACCCCCCCCCCCCCCCCCCGTGGTACACAAAACAGGTCAGATCACTGTTGCAGAAGCAAAGAAAAATGCATGCAAAATTTAAAAAGACACAGAATCCACAAAACTGGCAATCTTCTACTGAAACTCGCAACCTAGCGTGGACTTCAATGCAAGAAGCCTATAGTAGTTACAACAATGAAATCCTGTCTCGTAATCTTGCAGAAAATCCAAAGAAATTCTGGTCATATGTGAAGTACACTAGCAGAAAAACACAAATAATACCTTCACTATGTGATACAATGGTAATACTACCGATGACAGTACTCCTAAGGCAGAAGTACTAAATGCAACTTTCTGAAATTCATTCACCAAAGAAGACGAAGTGAACACTCCAGAATTCAATCCAAGAACATCTGCCAGCATGCGAAACTTACAAGTAGATGTTCCTGGAGTAATAAAACAACTTAAGTCACTAAGCAAAAACAAATCTTCCGGGCCAGATTGTATACCAACTAGATTCCTCTCAGAGTATGCTGATGCAATAGCTCCGTACTTAGCTATAATTTACAATCGATCACTCAGCGAAAGATCCATATCCAAAGGCTGGAAAGTTGCCCAAGTTATTCCAATATTCAAGAAAGGCAATAGGAGTGATCTCCAAAATTACAGGGCAATCTCACTGACGTCGATTTGCAATAGGATTTTGGAACATATACTTTGTTCGGACATTATGAACTACCTCGAAGAGAATGACCTATTAAGCAATAGTCAACACGGATTCAGAAATTATCGCTCTTTTGAAACACAGCTTGCCCTTTATTCACATGAAATGATAAGTGCCATCGAGAAGGGATCTCAGATCGATTCCATATTTCTGGATTTCCGGAAGGCTTTTGACACTGCATCCCACAAGCAGCTTCTAATGAAATTGCATGCTTATGGAATATCTCCCCAATTGTACAACTGGATTCATGATTTCCTATCAGGTAGGACACTGTTTGTTGTAATTGACGGTAAGTCATCGAGTAAAACAGAAGTGATATCTGACATTCCCCAGGGAAACATTATAGATCCCCTACTCTTCCTTGTGTTTATAAACTATTTAGGAGACAATCTGAATAGCTTTGTTAGACTGTTCGCGGATGATGCTGTCATTTATCAGTTAGTGAAGTCAACAGATGATCAAAAGCAACTGCAAAGCGATTTAGATAAAATTTCTGCATGGTGCGAAAATTGGCAATTGACACTAAATAAAGAAAAGTGTGAAGTAATAGACATGACCACTAAAAGAAATCTGATGAACTTCAATTAAGCGATAAATCAGTCAAACCTTAAGGTCGTAGAATCTACCAAATACCTAGGAGTTACAATTAAGAACAACTTTGACTGGAGAGAACACACAGAAAATATTGTGGGGAAGCCGAACCAAAGGTTATGTTTCATCGGCAGAACACTTTGAAGATGCACCAGCTCCACCGAAGAGACTGCCTACATCACACTTGTGCGTCCTCTCCTGGAGTACTGTTGCCCCTGTTGGGACCCTCACCAGGTAGAACTGACGGAAGACATTGAGAAGGTTCAGAGAAGGGCAGCTCATTTTGTTCTGTCACATTACGGGGAGGGGGGGGGAGTGTCACGAAAATGTTGCACGAATTAAAAGAAAGACGTTATTCATTGCGCCATGATCTGTTTGTGAAGTTTCAATCACCGACTTTTAGTTCTGAATGTAAAAATATTTTGCTAGCACCCTCCTACTTAGGGACACATGACCATCCCAATAAAATAAGAGAAATCAGATTGAAAATGGAACAATTTAGGTGTTCTTTCTTCCTGTGCGCTATTAGAGAATGGAATGGAAAAGAAAAGTTATGAAAGTGGTTAATGAACCCTCTGCCAGGCACTTAAATGTGATTTGCAGAGTATCTATATAGATGTAGATGTAGACATTCATTCTGCATTCAATTAGAAGAGGAAAAATGGATAAAGGATGGGACGCATAAGTTCAAGGGAGCAATGCATACCGACATTTGTTTCGCACCCAGGGTTTATTATACAATAATTAGGTACACTGATATCATTTGGAAATAATTACAATTAAAACTTTTATCCATTGTGTTGGAACCTGCGACTGTATCTTGACAGAAATTACTGCAACCAGTCAACCTTTTTCTTCTTAATGAAGGTTTATTAAACCATGACCAGTTTCAAGCTGCCTAGCAGCTCATCATCAGATGGTATATACATTTAGTACAAATTACATTTCTTTCTGCGGCAGTGCAGAAAATGAGAAAAAGTAAACACTAATTGTGGTATGTTACACTGATTAAGTTCATCTTCAAGATGTTACTTACAGTTATGAGTTTATTTTTTCATAAAGGTGACTGGTTGCAGTAATTTCTGTCAAGATACAGTTGCAGGTTCCAACACAATGGATGAAAATTTAATTTTATTACCTAGCCAGGTAAAAGGAACAATGAACAAATGAACTCATAACTGTAAGTAACATCTTGAAGACGAACTTAATCAGTGTAGCATACCACAATTAGTGTTTACTTTCTCTTGTTTTCTGACCTGCCACAGAAACTAAAAATGTAATTTGCACTAAATGTATATACCATCTGATGATGAGCTGCTAGGCAGCTTGAAACCAGTCATGGTTTAATAAATCTTCGTTAAGAAGAAAAGGGCATCTGGTTGCAGTAATTTCTGTCAATTACAATTAATATTAAATTTTGTGGTCCTTATCAAGATCAAGCACTCAACTGGCACCAAGGGACTAGTGGAATTACAGGCCGAAAAATGATAGCCACCAAGTGGCATTCCACCAAGGAGGATTAAATTATGGTTGCTGTTTTTTCAGGTCATTTACATCCAGTACAACATTTAGTCGTTGAATAAGATGTGACACCACCTTAGTTGGTACATGAAATACATGACAGGCTACCGCTAGTTCTGCGTAGGGAGTGGGCGCTCACAAATATGTATGTGCACAATGCACGGCAAGTCCGATGCACTGATCTGTGTCCTGTTTATATTGCAGCGACATCTATTACATTCTCCTACAACTCCTTACAGTGCACTCTAAAATGATCTTCACAATATCAATGCACATTTTTGATTGCCAATATTCCACACTTCTGTGCACTGCGATGACACCTCGCTCCACAGAACAAATGAGATGGCCATTTGCTGGGAATTCTAAAAGAAAGACTGGTCAGCAATGAGCCTCTATACAGATCTAAAGGTATTCCTGTCAGCTGCTAACTTATTTGCCTGGCCAGTAATGTCTGCTCAAGCACTGTTCAACTCTCGAATGTTTTCGAAGTGCCACACTTTCTTCTAAGATAAGTTGTAACGTGAGTATTGTCTCCCATTCTCCTAAATCCAAACTGATCTTCCTAAGATCAGATTCACCAACTTTTCTATTTGTCTGTAAATAATTCATGTTCATACTTAGCAACCATGACTTATTAAACTGATAGTTCTGTAATTTTCACACTTTTATGCACTTGCTTTACTTGGAATTAGAATTATTATATTCTCCTTGCAGTTGAAGGGTATTTCCCCGGTCTCGTACATCTTGCGTACCAGGTGGAACAATATCTTCATGACTGACTCCCCTAGGGGTTTCAGCAATTTATACAGAATATCATCTACTCCAGAGCCTTGTTTCAACTTAAATCTTTCAGTTCTTTGTAAAATTCATATCTGCTATCACATCTTCATCTACAAGGTTTCGATATTCATGTAGCTTCTATTATTATCTCCAAACATATCTATTATTTTCCTGTAGGCAGTATCTATCTTTACCCTCATTATATATTCATTTATGGTCTTGCATTTGTCCTTTAGTCACTCCTCCTCAGCCAATCTGCACTTCCTGTCAACCTCATTTATTAGCTGTCAGTACTCCCTTTTGTCTGCTTCACTTCCTGCATTTTTATATTTTCTCCTTTCAGCAATTAAGTTCAGTGCCTCCTATCTATTAAGCCTTGTTCTTCTACCCAATGATCTTCTGTGGCTTTCACCACTCTATCTCTAAAACCTACTCATTCTTCTTCTACTGTATTACTTTCCCCTGTTTTGGTCAGTCTTTGCATAATGGTCTCTCTGAAACTCTCAACAACCTCTGGTTCCTTCAATTTGTCCTGGTTTCATCTCCTCAATTTTCTATCTTTTTGCAATTTCTTAAGATTTAATCTATAGTTCATAACCATAAGATATGGTCAGAGTCTATATCTCCCCTTGATATGTCATACTCTTTAAAAATGTGTTTCTAAACCTTTGTCTTAGTACCTTCCAATGTTTCCTAATCCCTTCCTAGTATACAAACTTCTTGCATGTGCTTAAACCAAGTGTTTGTGATTATTAAATTGTGCTCTGCACATAATTATAGCAAGTGATCTCCTCTTTCATTCCTTTCCCCCAGTCCTTATTCACCTATTACTTTTCCTTCTCTTCCTTTTCCTAGTATCACATTCCAGACCTCCATCACAATCAAGTTTTCCTCTACCTTAACTGCCTGAATAATATCTTTTATTTCCTCATACATTTCTTTGACTTCCTCTTTGTCAGCAGAGCTATAGTTTGATTAAAATTACTTGCTAGTTGCAGTTCATGTGCTGGAGCTGCTTTCCATCAAACTGAGCACTTAATGCACTTAAAGCTATTATTGTTATTAACTTTTTCCAATGTTATCGACATTTGAATATCTGGATTTTTTATATATATTGATTATGGTTTTAAACTGATTGGCATTCCTTTCGTCTTGAGCTAATTATGGGCATTTTAGAAATATTTATTGTTTTAATTGATTTTAAAAAAGGCTTTCTCTTGCTTGTTCCTGTTTCCTACATTCCCATTCTACACTCCTCGCCATTAAAATTGCTACAACACGAAGATGACTTGCTACAGATGTGAAATTTAACAGACAGGAAGAAGATCCTGTGATATGCAAATGATTACTTTTCGGAGCATTCTCACGAGGTTGGTGGCGGTGGCGACACCTACAACATGCTGACATGAGGAAAGTTTCCAGCTGATTTCTCATACATAAGTAGCAGCTGACCAGTGTTGCCTCGTGAACTGTTGTTGTGATGCCTCATGTAAGGAGGAGAAATGCGTACCATTACATTTCCGATTTTGATAAAGGTCAGATTGTAGCCTATCGTGATTAAGTTTTATGGTATCGCGACATTGCTGCTTGCATTGGTCTCGATCCAATGACTGTTAGCAGAATATGAAATCGGTGGGTTCAGGAGGGCAATACGGAATGCCGTGCTGGATCCCAATGGCCTCGTATCACTAGCAGTTGAGATGACAGGCATCTTATCCGCATGGCTGTAACGGATCATGCGGCGACGTCTTTATCCGTGAGTCAACAGATGGGGACATTTGGAAGACAACAACCATCTGCACGAACAGTTCGACAATATTTGCAGCAGCATGGACTATCAGCTCGGAGACCATGGCTGCGGTTACCCTTGATGCTGCATCACAGACAGGAGCGCCTGAAATGGTGTATGCAACGATGAAACTGGGTGCATGAATGGTGAAAAGTAATTTTTTTTGGGATGAATTGAGGTTCTATTTACTGCATCATGATGGTCACATCTGTTTTAGGTGATATCAAGGTCAATGCACATTGGAAGCATGTATTCGTCATCGCCATATTGGCATATCACTCGGCGTGATGGTATGGGGTGCCTTTGATTACATGTCTTGGTCACCTCATGTTCGCATCGATGCCACTTTGGACAGTGGCCATTACATTTCAGATGTGTTATGACCCATGGCTCTACCCTTCATTCGATCCCTGTGCAACCTTACTTTTCAGCAGGATAATGCACGACCGCATGTTGCAGATCTTGTACAAGCTTTTCTGGATACAGAAAATGCTCGACTGCTGCCGTGGCAAGCACATTCTCCAGATCTCTCACCAATTGAAAACATCTGGTCAATGGTGGCCGAGCAACTGGCTCGTCACAACACGCTACTCTTGATCAACTGTGATATCGTGTTGAAGCTGCATTTGTACCTGTACACGCCATCCACGATCTGTTTGACTCAATGCCCAATCATATCAAGGCCATTATTATGGCCAGAGGTGGTTGTTCTGGGTACTGATTTCTCAGGATCTATGCACCCAAATTGTGTGAAAATGTAATCACATGTAAGTTCTAGTATAATATATTTGTCCAATGAATACACATTTATCATCTGCATTTCTTCTTGGTGTAGCAATTTTAATGGCGAGTGGTCAGTCCTTTTTAATTCACATTTCCTCAATTAATGATAACCATACAAAAAACAAGACATGGACAACAGTGTTAACAAAATATTTACACATGTGCAGCACTAAGCTCATACTGCTGAATACTTTCACACAAGCCTTTGAGATATACAAGTAGCTTATTATATCACAGATATCAGTATACATTTAGGGAAGCTTCATATGATTTATGCGTAAACGAGCTATATGAAGACTACAATTCAGGATTGTTACTGTGTGTACTGTGACTTAAATGTAAACAACAATGTGTTTGTGTAGCACTGTGGTTAAGGTATAATAGATTCCGGTGCTGAAGTTTGTGGGTTCGAACACAGTCTTATGCTATTAGTTTAATATCTAAATCAAACTTACTTTGTTCTGTTTATTAACTTAATTCAATTGTTTAAATCTAATGTCTTGTTTCTTATTTTTCATTATAGTACTGACTTTTTATTTTACATCCTATGATTCTTTTATTATTATTATTATTATTAGTATTTTTTATTGGAATCTTCTTGTGTCATTAATTACCCGTAATCAAGTGCCCAGCAGGACTGCTGATTGGTTCAAATATGGCAACTCATGTAACCACTAGCCAGTATTAGGATAATTTCAGGTAGGCTAGGCAATGATAGTAAGAAATTACAATTTGCTTTTAGTGCTGTATTGAAATTTTTATGTCTGGGTTTACTCACTGAGGTAAGCTTTATTTGTCACTCATCACTTAAAATTAGCTGTCAACACAGCTTTTAACATTGCTGCCATTAACTTTTGGCAGTCTCTTACAACACTGCCCCAATATTATAAAGTAATACAAGGTATGTCCACAAAGTAAGTTCTGTTTGGTTACATAAAACAAGGAGAATGGAAAAGCTGGTAGAAGCTGACATCAGGAAAGATCAGTTTGGATTCAGGAGGAATGTAGGAACCCAGGAGGCATACTCACTTTACGTCTTATCTTAGAAGATAGATTAAGGAAAGGCAAACCTACATTTTTAGCTTTTGTAGATTTGGAGAAAGCTTTTGACAATGTTGACTGGAATACACTCTTTCAAATTCTGAAGTCATCAGGGGTAAAATACAGGGAAAGGAGATTTATTTACAACTTGTACAAGAGGCAGACCGCAGTTATTAGACTCGAAGGGCATGAAAGGGAAGCATCAGTTGGGAAGGGGGTAAGACAGGGTTGTAGCCTTTCTCCGATGTTATTTAATTTGTTCATCGAGCAGGCGGTGAAGGAAAGCAAGGAAAAATTTGGAATAGGGATTAAAGTTCAGGGTGAAGAAATAAAAACATTGCGTTTTGCTGATGACATTGTAATTCTGTCAGAGACAGCAAAGGACCTGGAAGAGCAGTTGAATGGAATGGACAGTATGTTGAAGAAAGCGTATAAAATGAACATTAATAAGAGCAAAACAAAGATAATGGAATGCAGTCTTAGAAAATCGGGCGATGCAGAAGGAATTAGATTATGTAACGAAACAATGAAGGTGATAGATGAGTTTCGTTACTTGGGTAGTAAAATAACAAAGGACGGTCGCAGTACAGAGGATATAAAATACAGAATGGCAATGGGAAGAAAAGCATTTTTGAAAAAGAGAAATTTGCTAACATCGAATATTAATTTAAGTGTAAGGAAGTCTATTCTGAAGGCATTTGTGTGGAGTGTTGCCTTGTACGGGAGTCAAACATGGACGATAAGCAGTGCGGACAGGAAGAGAATAGAGGCTTTTTAAATGTGGTGCTACAGAAGAATACTGAAGATTAGGTGGGTAGAACTCATAACTAATGAAAAGGTACTGCACGGAATTGGTGAGAAAAGAAATTTTTTGCATACCTTGACTAAAAGAAGGGATCGCTTGGTAGGACACATTCTTAGACATCGAGGAATCGGAAATTTAGCATTGGAGGGAAGTGTGTGGGGTAAAACTCGCAGAGGGAGACCTAGAGACGCGTATAGTAAGCAGATTCAAGTGGATGTGGGTTGTTGTTCTTATGAGAAGATGAAAAGGCTTGCTCAGGATAGAGAATTGTGGAGAGCTGCATCAAACCAGTCTCCGGACTGAAGACCATAACAACAACACATATAAAACAAAGGTGTAAAGTTAAACGAAAAATATTATTGTACAAAAATCTACAATCTATGTTTCTACATACATTCTGGAATTTTGTAGGGACTTGTCACAGTGTGACAGAAGACTTTGTATGCCTTCTTCATAGAAGGTTGTTGCCTGTTTATTCAACCATGTGGTAGCATGATCTTTCAGCTCATCATCATCGTTGAAGTGTTCACCACCAAGGACAGATTTCCAGAATTTCCACAGCAAGGGCACTAAGTGTAAACTACGGTTGTGCATTAATCCTCCCTTCAATTGTGTGAACCAGTTCATCAGTAACCACCAATAGGCGTCCACTTCGTTCTTCATTGTGCACGTGACCATGACATTCATTGAACAGTCTGACCCATTTTCTAACCAATGAATCACTCATAGCATTTTGTCCATAAACCTCACAGATTTACCAATGAATTTCCTTTGATTTAACTTTTGTTGCATTTAGAAAATGAACCAAAGATCTGATTTCATATGCGACAACATTTTCAATTATGGCTGAAATTATAAAGAAGCATACAAAGCACAATCTCGGCAGCAGTGATCTGAAAATGATGTTCATGTCTTCTCCTTGAACAAAGGAAATACCTTGAAGGATTCAACACTATTTTGGAAAGGATACGCTGCTACTCACCAAAGAGACGCCTGATGAGCCGCAGAAAGGCACAAATAAAAGAAAAATAAAAAATAAAAAATAAAGCTTTCGGCTGTTAAGCCTTCGTCTGTCACAGAACACACACACACACACACACAAAACGGCGGTTGCGTTTGTGTGTGTGTGTGTGTGTGTGTGTGTTCTCTGGCAGACGAAGGCTTAACAGCCGAGAGCTTTATTTTTTATTTTTTTGTTTTTCTGTTATGTGTGTCTTTCTGCAGCTCATTGGGTGTGTCTGTGGTGAATAGCAGCCTATCCTTACCAAAATATTGTCTTCTCCTTGAGTCAGAGTAACTGCCTTGCATACTTGGAACTGCGATTGTAGCACTGCTGCAGATAAAAATAGAAAAGGAACTTACTTTGTGTGGATGACTGTCGTATTTACAGCATTTTTCAAGCGACCTGCTTCATTTGCGTATTTCCTATAGTCGAGCGGTACCGGCTGCCTAAGAGAGAACACTGTAGGAACACATGACAAACATCAACTAGCAAGTAATTTTAATTGGATTATAGCTGGCATATAAACTTGTTCTATGGTGGTTGGTGTTGACTTTGTTTCTATCTTTTGATATGATAATGCATTCAGTATGCTGTACATATTAACTTACCTATATTCCTACTTTCTTATTCATGATCAGACCTACTCCAACTTTACCACTAACTGATCTTGTATTTATAATGCTGTACTCACATGACCAGAAATTATCTTCATATTACCACTGAATTTCACTAACCCCCAGCATATCTAATTTCAACCTATGCATTTTTATTTTCAAATTTTCTAACTTGTCTATTTGATTAAGGTATAGAACTTTAAATGCTCTGATCAATACAATGCTTATTTTATTTTTCTTGATGACAATGTCCTCCTAGTCCCTATACAGAGATCTGAATGAGGAACTATTTTACTTTCTGAATATGTGACCCAAGAAGCAAACATTATACATTCATACAGTACAGTTGCATGTCTTCGGGAAAAGCAATGGCTGTAGTTTCCCCTTGCTTTCAGCCATTCGCAGTAAATGCATGGCAAAGCCACATTAGCTGATATTTCAAGGCCACCTCAGACAATCGTCCAGACTGTTGCTCCTCCAACTACTTGAAACGGTGCTGCTCCTATTCAGGAACCACACATTTGTCCGTACTCTCCACAGATACCCCTTTGCTGTGGTTGCACCTACGGTACAGCTATCTGTATCATTGAGGCATGCAAGCCACTCCACCTTGGCAATTTCTGTGATTCATGAGGGTGGTGTTGTTATATATATTTTGTCAATTATTAAGTAAAAAATGTTCATTGTACCATGTAAAACTGTACCCTGGTAAACTGTGTGAAACATAGATATCCCAATGAGTTGCAGAAATGCTCATCTAACAGATTAAAAGTTAAATACAAGCTTTTAGCTCTTACAGTCTTCATCAGATAGAGAAACATACACTCTCTCTCACACACACTTCCATTAACATGAGTGATGCCTCCAGCTGCTGTGGCCAGATTCACAGCAGTTGGAAACAGCAGTCATGTTTATGTGAGTGTGTGTGTGAGAGAGAGAGTGTGTGTTTCTCTACCTGAGAAAAGCTGTAACTACTGAAAGCTTTTAGTTAACTTGTAATCTGTGACTCAGCAAGATGTTTCAATGAGTAGCAACCTATCCTTTACCAAAATATTTGTTGAACCCTTTCTGGAATTTCCATTGTTTGAAATGTGTATACAATGTCATTTCAATAGCATTATCATCCATTCTAAACCAGTCCTTTGAACAGATATGTTTTTTCAGATAAACTGCCAGATGAAACAAGTATTATGAAAGAAGAAAGTCTTGTTGACCACTGATAAAAAATTTAAAGCACTATTTTGTTACCTCTATACAAAAACCAAAATAACTTGACACTTTCTGCTTCCACAACTACAGAACACCACAGAGATCCTTTTAAATTTCTAGAACATCACCTAAAACTTTATGGAAAAACAAAAGGGAACATGACATTGTTATATTTAATATGGAGATCAGTAAAAGAGGAGCCTGAAAGAAAATAGAAAACAGATGACTTACCCAAAGCACAGGCCCATCAACAGACACAAATATAATCACACACAAGCTGGTAGCTTCTTCAGGAAAAGAGGAAGGAAGGAGAGGAGAAAGGGAAGGATACGGGTTTTAAGGAAGTGGAAAAGGAGTCATTCCAATTCCAGGAGTGGAAGGACTTACCTTAAGGGGACAAAAAGGAAAGACGTTGCCTGGTCTGATGATTCCAATTCCAATTGTATTGAGTGGATGTATGTGTATGGTTGGAGACAAGCTCATGAATCCATGGATCCTACATCTCTGCAGGGGACTGTTCAATCTGGTGGAGGTTCTGTAATAGTGTGGGGCATGTGCAGCTGGAGTGATATGGGACTCTGATATATCTAGATACGACTGACAGCTGACATTTTCTTATACATTCTGGCTGATCACTTGTATCCATTCATGTCCATCAAGCATTCTGACAGATTTTGGCAGTTCTAACAGGACAATGTGACACCACACATGTCCATAATTACTACAGAGTGGCTCCAGGTACACTCTTTTTAAAGTCCTATGCCGGACACCAAACTCCCAAAACATTAACATTATGGAGTATATTTGGGATGCCTTGCAATGTGCTGTTCAGAAGAGACCCTCATCCCCTTGTACTCTTATGGATTCATGGATAGCCCTGCAGGATGATTGCATTAGTTCTCTCCAGAACTATGTCAGTCATTAGTTGAGTCCGAGCAACATCGTGATGAGGCACTTCTGTATGCTAGTGGGGGTCCTACACAATATTATATGTTAGTGTAGATATAGTTGCATAGACGGATAACCTAAATATCTCCACTATCATAGAAAATATGTGGTTTCAGTAAGATACTGCAACATCCCACACATCTTGTTCTTCACTTAAAATCTTAAGTGGCATCTTCTCTGGACACCATACTTACTTATGAAGTGACATCGGATGGCCTCCCACTCATCCAGCTTGATGCCCTGCAACTTTCTCCTGTGGAAATACCTAAAATACAAGGTATTTTAGAATACCCCCAAAAGCCTAGAAGCTCAAGAGGAAGTTATAACAAATGAGGCTGCTACCGTTCTGCCCTAGATGACTTGCAGAGTCATAGAAACCTTCTGAGAAAGTCTCAAAAGCACTTCAACAACAGAATCTACCATTTGAATGAAGTATTACACTGTTACCATAAGTATGATTTCTGTACATTGCTTTGCAAAAATATTTGTCGATATCTCATAGTATGTGGAGTGGATAACATTTAGTATTAAAATACCATGGGCCAGGAAGAGTGACCTTTACAAATTCAGAAGATTGGTGGCAGTAATAATGAACTGAGGTTTTGTTAACACTAATATTATCAAAATCTTCCAGTGATATAGAAGTGAAAGACATTAGCTGCTACATATAATAATAAAATATTTTAATAATAAAGAAACATTTACATAAAACATTATAGGACAACAAACAAATGGAATAGTGAGGTGGATGTAACTGAATTTCCAGTCATTAACTATAACTAAGAATAGAAAGTTAGAATTCAACAATAAAATATGACAAGGTTGCAACTTATCACAAAGATGACCGTTGAGCCACAGGCAGACATGTAGGAAATATGTTCACACACACACACTCACAACTTAACTTTCAGAAACAGCCTTTGTCGGAACAGAACACATACTCATTAACACAATCACACAGGCTCAATTCACTAACACATAACAATCATCTCTGCTGCTGTGGTCCAAGTACTGCCCCTGCAGTGAGAGCAACTCTGAGTAGGTAGGGAGAGAATGAGAGTGGCAAGGAGAAGGATGTAGTGAAAGGATAAATATACTAGTACTGCTGGACAGAGTGTGTAGATACGAGACTGGTAAAAATAAGATGCAGTTTATAAACACAGTGAGGAGGATTGTGGGTTGGGGAGGGGGAGGGCTGCATAAAAAAGGAGGAGGGGTGAAAATGGAAGACCTGGATAATTTCTGGTCATGGGAATGTACTGAAAGGAAAACTCCTATCTTCACAGCACAAGAAAGATGGTAGTAGGGGGAGTGAGGAGGATGTTCCCTACACACCTCTAGTAAGAGTGCCACCCTCATAATTCAATAACAATTTTGGACTAGTATGCCTACACAAGGCACTGTTCCACCCCTCCACCTCCCTCCCCACCACCCTCCGGCGTTGAGATACAGTCTGTCAAAAATTCTTCCCACCTTTTATAAAGTCCTATTCTGTTGCTGAACCAACCACTGCAACATCGTAGTCCATACCTATTCCACCTCCTATCCCAGCCCATTGTCACAGAAATCTGCCCTCCCGGTACTTCTTGTAGTACAGGCTTATCCTTCCCATCAGTGGTTGGGTAACCTATGAAAGCAGCCATGTGATCTACCAACTCCACTGCAATCAGTGTACAGCTTTTTATTTTGCCACTACTACTAACTAGCTGTTAATTCTGAAATTTTCCCAGCATATTTCTTCTTCTAGTAATTTTTTGGTCTACAGCCAACTCCTGTCATAATTCTGCCACAATTTTTGGCCCTGGGATGTCTGGCCGTTTTCAGATGAAGAGGCAACTACTAAGGAACCCAGACACACTAACAGAATTTATGCTGAATCTCATATATGTGAAATGTACTGACAGCTAAGTTGTGTGTGCTGCCCTTGGTGGTAGAAGTGAAACATTATCCAATCCTTGAGTATTAAATAAAACCATTTATTCCGATTTGATAGGATAATTTTAACTGTAGGAACCCAATTTTTATCCAATTAAAAGCAAGTGTCACAATTTATAAGATTATCAGCAAGACTCATTTTCACTGATTTTTGGATTACTGAATCCCAAAAATTAGAGCTAAAATTTTTGTTCTGTTGTATTCAATTGAGTGTCTCATGGAAATACAATGTTCTACTATTGCTAAACTTCATGACTGTAGCATCTTTGAGTTCTGTACAATACTTCTTGACTATTCATGTTGTCTGGTCTATGTACTTGCAAGGGAACGGTCCAATAAGACATGTCAATACATCCATGAAATTTTTTGCACAGAAAGAAGACAACGAAAGAAATGCACTCCAAAAATGTTAGCTGCTAAGAGGCACTGCAAGTATTTAAAAAATAAATAAAAATTGAAGTTACGCATTTATGCCACATGAAGAACAGCTTATAACAATTGTTTGTACAGCCCTGCCTGCTTAGCACGCAACTTGGCAAATCACTCACACAGCGCCACGTAGCGGAATTATGCAGAGTTCACAGTTACCAATATTAAGCACCTAAAGTCTGGTTTACAATGTAGTGGATGGAAGTGAACACGAACAAATGAGCATTTGCAGAAAATTCACTACCATTCGCTTGTAAATTGATTGAATTGTTTATACTAGAGGGAACGGAAGAGAACACTTGGTAGCAAACATTGCCTGTGAATGGTGTGTCATTTGTTTTTAGTTTTTGGAGGCAATATTTGGCGTACAGCATACAATTATACCCCGTTAGAGCCACAGTGTGAAACTTTGCTATTCAGTGAGGATTATTGTGCATGGCGAGTGCATTATTTTTGATGGAGTATGCAAAATGGCGAAGGGAAGGAAGAATTTATGTCTCTCAATTTGTATGGAAACGAGACACGCAGTGAGATCATGCACTTTACACGGAATTCATCTCCATCTCCCCTTAGCACTGGTCCAAAATTTTCCTTCTATGTCAGCTGCAATTTTTCTCTGGCTCCTCATTAGCATTGAGCAGATTCTTATAAAGAGAACACTAATTACCAACATCGAGCATCATCTAAGGAGGTGACACAGCTGGCGCTAACACTACGCGTATCTAGTCTACTGGTCTAGTGGCAAAGTGCGCGCTTCATGAACCAGAGAGCACGGGATCAAAACCTGTTCAGACAACAAATTTTTTCACTACGATTTTTAACCAAACATTTACTGCTCAAAGATGATGGAGTGGCTATGAAAGAAATGTAGTTCAGATTACACATTAAACAGCAGGTCTCCATTTGCTGATCAGGTAACTGTGAAAGGTTGGGGACACCTAAGCAGCTGCAGTGGCGTCCAGTTGAAAGACCTGCAAGAGGCCTACTGGGTACACCAAATAGAATTTTCTTTTGCTCATCCTTGTTAGTTTGTTTGCTCTGGTGAACACCAGGCTTTAACGATACAAACATTTTTTGAATAACTTGATACCGACAGTTCAACTCTTGCACATGAAATTCTGATAAAAGTGGTTAGCAGAAAAAATAAATTCATGACAGTGTTTGATGTCATAGACTACTTCCGTCAGTGTGGACTTGTAATTTGTCTAGCAGTACCACATTTTATTACAGTTCCTGTCGGCCATTCCTTAAAACAATTTTTGAATTTTATGCATTTGACTATCAGTGAAATAGTTCTTTGTTTATTCCATGTAGTCGTTACAAAAATGCGAAGTGTCTATTGAATGACAAAAACAAATATTTTTCTTGCACCAGGTCCACCGGACAAACGAAAATTTGACGCATTCAGGCACTTCGCAGTAACCACTAGTTTTATTTAGACAGAACTGGGACAGAGTCATAAATGGTCCCGGTCGTTGTACTGCATATTGTGCTGCATACCAGGCATACTTGATCCAATTGTAAAGCATGACGAAGAAAACTGGTAATGCACAAATGACTGGAGCTTAAGAATACTGTTCTGCTGATAAACCTGAAATGAGAGAGAGATATTGGATATTATGTTGTCTGATAATTTCCTAAAAAATGCTTTCCACTGTCGAAAAAATTCTTTATCAAGAGGTTGAATCGCATAGTAGTTCCAGGTGGAATCCACATTACATCCACAGATTTTTCGACATCCTCCACAAAAACAGAGGTGTCATTATGTCCAGACCATGAATCCAACAAAATTAATGAATTAGTTTCTGCAACTGGTAGGAATATGTTTCAAACAAAATGTAGAAAATTATTCTTTCACATTATTCCAAATTTTGATATGTTAATTACAAGATTTTAGCAATTAAGCAGTCCATTTTTTTAAATTTTGCTTTGAGGTTATTGAAGACAGATATACAGCTGCGGAAACAGTAAACCACTCATACTTGTCACTGGCACTACCGTATATGAATGTGTCATTGCATTCACTGATTGGGCAATCGACTCCGTCTTTTTTTCACCCCGAAATGATAAAGTGCGGTGTGCACACAGTTCTTTCACAAAACCTGACTGATCAGCATTATAAACAGCTGTTGCAGGGATAACAGCAAGTTTCATCTTTATGTCACTTATGAACTTCTCTACGGCATTGTCTATCACTGGTAGCTCTCTACACGTTTACGTAACATAAACTTGGTAATTTTGTGACTTCCTATTCTGTACAATTTCTTGAACCTTTGTAGCCACGTTGATGAAGCCTGGAAATTAGCAATGTTCATGTCAGATGCAATTTGGAGTAGATCTCCATCGGTAACTGTGCATTGCCTCTCACGAGCAGTTCTAAATCTTTCGAACAGTTTTTCTTTCAGATGTTTTCGAGTTTCCATTTGGCGCATATTTCTTGCTTCATGTAATTCTTTCTTCCATTTATAAAGTTCACACTCAGATTTTACGAAACAATAACGCCTTTGCACACTGCTTAACTTCAAGCGTTTTTTCCCTCCTTTGTCTAACCAATATTTCACTGCCTTTTCTTTGTTGCTGAAAGCTGATGTAGTACATGTTTTCTTTTTATGCTTGGAAGGTATTCTTCTTCAGAACTGTTACTGGCACAACTGACATTGTCCGAGTCACAGTTCGTGAAATCGTCACAGTTATTTCCTATTTCTTCTAACGTTTCCACAATTTCAAACGAAATGTCGATATCATTCGAATGAATGTCAAAGAAATCAATCAACAAATGACACATATGTACGTCCTCAGGAGAAGTAGGTGATTTCGGCTGGAAACCACATTCTTCTTATTTCATCTTTGCTAAATTGCACTGTTGCTACAGCGCCAGTAGGGGTACATTTCTAATGCCACCTGGCGCGCTACGAACTTGGCAATTTTCAGCTATTTTAAAAAAATACTTACAGTGACTCTTAGGAGCTAAAATTTTGACAGCGCATTTCATTTGTTGCCTTCGACATGTCTTATTGGACCGTTCCCTTGTTAGAATCATACTCGTAACGAACTTTGTATGTGACCACCTTTTTAGTTGTAAGTTATCTTTAATGGATTCAACTAGGGCCAAGATCTTCCCCAATGGATAGAAGATAATAACTAAACTTCATGCCCAGTAAGGACAAATAGCAACACTCCAAAGACAATGATGAAAATTTTAAATGAGTTATGTTTCTTTCATATGCTAGTTATGTGTCTTCTAAAACAGAGAAATTCCTTAGGAAAACAAAATTGAAGTTATCTTCCATCCACCAGCAAAGAGCTTGGTTCTAGTTGTATCTGTCAAACATGACTAACTACTGAAAAAAGCAGGCATTTACAAAATTCCTTGTGATTGTGGTTCCACATACATAGGCCAGATGACACAAACTCTCCAGGAGTGATGCACAGAACATGAAAGATGCACCCATCTTCTGCAACCATCAAAATCAATAGTAACAGAACCCTAATTGAAAGGACATTCACTAAACAAAGAATTGGTAGAAGTATGTCTTGCCAATAATTTTATAAACTGTGACAATGGTTTTCATTGTATAAAAACTGTATTTACACTGGAGTTGATAGGACATTTGATACTCAATGATTAGATGATACTTCACTTCCACCACCAAGGGCTGAACACAAAATTCAGAAGTTCTGCACATTTCATAATCTCACCCAAGCAGAGAAAGATGCCAGCACATTCCACATTCACAAGATTCAGTATAAATATCGTCATTGCACCTGGGATCATCCATAGTTGTCTGCTCACCAGACATCTCTGGTCCATAATATTTTGGTGGAATGCAGATGCCTATCAGAATGAACAACCAAACAGTGGCCAAAAGTAAAGAAGACCACCCTGCAGGACGTAATGCTTGACTTCAATGGCTGGTTCAAAACCTTGACCATCTGGATCTGCCCCCAACCTACTACAATTTTTTCTGGAATGAAAAGATTGGAGCAATCCTTACAGTACTTTCTTCAGTCCCAGAATTATCCAGGTCTCATCTTACTAAAACATATTGCCCCCCCCCCCCCCCCCCACACACACACCACATCCTACAATTACCATCCCCTCTATTGTACACTTCCTGTAATTCTTGTCTCATTCCCCACCGTCTGTACTATTTTCTCCCTTCTTTACTCCTCCCCCTTTAGCTTTCCTTCTCCCATTTTCCTTCCTCCACCCTTCCGTCCACCATGCAATAAAATGCATTTCTTTCTGGCAATATAGTACAAACACAGTATGTCAGGCAGCACTAATATATCCATCCCTTGCAAATATATCCCTCTCCTTCTTCCTCCCGTTCCCTCCCCACTTGGAAATGCTCTCATTGCAGGAGCATTAATCAACCACAGCACCAAAGCAGATCATGTGTTACTGTGACTGAATGCATGATTTTGTGCTCCGTTCTGATGAAGAGTGTGGCTGAAAGCCAAGTTATATGTGAGAGATGTATGTCTTACATGCTTGTCTGTGGCTAAATGATTATCTTTTCCATATTGATCTTTCTATTGTTAGTTATGATTATTGAGTGGAAATTACATTACATTCTCCTCAATGTGTTTAATTGTTACTCATCTAATAATACTTTATTTATTTTTGAAATACAACAGTGTCAACAGACTCTTGCCATCCTTCCCCATGAGTTCAAGCTTTATGAGACTGTGAGCTACATTATAACAATGATTAATATTTTTTTAGTAAGTTGTAAATTACTTCCCAGTGTTGCTACCATGAAGTATTACCTCTAAAGACAGCAGATATAAATTCATGAATGAAATTTTGAAAAGGTAATTAAGGAGTAATCGTTTCAGCGTGTTAGTGCTGTAATATGTTGGTAAATGCCAGGTGCAGAAGCACATATTTTGGTAGTTGTGGTACCCAGTTAGTATTTGATCTAGGATCACAGTGTGAAAAGATTTTGGTGTAGTTCAGATCAGCATCCCTATGTATGGGAATTAGAACATGTCTTACTGTAGCTGTTACAGTAGGTAAGTAAAGTCTGAATGATGAATCAGAGCTGGTGAAGAGATGAATTATGTGAATCAATTAAGTCCTATTGCAAAAATGTCAACTGAACAGAAATTACTGTTCAGCTAATGGTACCATTTTTATGTGCATTATTCAGATTTTATGTGTAAAAAATATTTTCTCTGGAGAAAAATGGGAGTAATGGAATGCGGTCAAATTAAAACAGGCTATGCTAAGGGGGTTAGATTAGGAAAGGAGACACTAAGAGTAGCAAATAAATTATGCTCAAGAAGAAAAAAATTTTAATACTGAATATAAATTTAAGTATTAGGAAATCCTTTATGAAGGTATATGTCACTGGGGAGGAGTCTTGTACAGAAATGAAATGTATGTGATAAGCAGTTCAGGCAATAACAGAATAGAAGCTTTTGATATATGGTGCTGCAGAAGTATGCTTAAAAATAGATTGGTAGGTCATGTGATTATAGAGAAGATAGTGAACATAACTGACAATAAGTGAACTTTCTGGCATAACTTGACTAAAATAGGAAATAAATGACAATAAACATCAAGAAATCATCAATTTAGTGTTGGTAGAAAGTGTGGGCATTCAAAATCACAAAGGGAGACTAACAGATGACTACAATAGGTAGGTTTAAGTGGATGTGCATTGCCATAGTTATTAAGCAATGAAGAGGCTTCCAGAGGAGGCAGTAGATGAAGAGCAGCATCAAACTATCTTTCAGACTGAAGACCACAACAATAACAAAATTTGCTCCTAATTCTATAAGAGTGACATAAGAGATATAGACCTGTAACTGTGTATTTTTCTGATGGTACTTCTCAAAAATTAAATATTTCTAATGATTTGAGATATAGGTGAGGTGTATCATGAATGTGTGTATCATTTATAGCTATGAGAATATCTTTGTTCAGACATAAAATTGCTTATGATGATATGTCATTTAGGCACTAAGGAAATATTGATGGGACTAGTCACACCATGTATGTTTGTTTAGTGTGAAAATAAATAAAAAGGGGAAAAATATTCTTTTGGGAGTTCATAGTAATTAATAACGATAAATCCACACAGAAATTTGTTTACAGAGAAACTAGTACACAAAGAGGTGTCTGTTAGAATAAATAATCTGAAGACACAGACTATTTTTATATGACATGTGACAGTCAGTTTCTAAGGAACAACAGTATTCTCTAATAAACAAGTGCTCAAATTCCCAGGAGAGAGAGAACACACATAGTAATGATTTTTTACCTTGTTAGTGCATAAAAAATTTAATTAACAATTCCTCAATACCTTTTCCAGTATATTTACATTTCATATTTTTAGATTATGATCATTGATGACGTCTCTGAAAACAAAATTGTTGGCATTTTTAATGAATTTTGTTACAAATAAATAAAATTCAAGTTTTGCAAGTGCATAAACTCTGAAAGTAATAATTTACACAGCACTGTCCTTGTAAGATCAAAGCCTAGTCAAAGTTATTGTAATGATATCAGCAAGCAAATAAAGAATTTAATACAAAACTATTATTTACTAAATATTGCCACATTCCCTTCCACACAATGTGAATAAAGATTTTAGCACATGGATATGTAATGACACACAACATACTTTACTATTGTGTGATTTTGAAAAGAAATTTAAATGTGTGTATTGCTATTAATTATTCAGTTTTTTGAGCTTAGTAATTGTAATTGGTTTTGGCTATCAGTGCATATGACGCAGCAGATAAAATACACCACAAATTCATTAAGCCAGCTAACCCAAAGGATTATGCTCATCTCAGTAGCTAGTCTTCAGAGAACAAGTTTTAGTTTTTCTAATGCAGAAATTAGAATTATTGTTACAATATTAATCTTGTTCTCAATTTCTCAATGCTTGGTGTCTTCTTAAAGGAAATTTTGTGGCATTGCATTAGTTGTAACATTGGTTCATTTCAGTTTATAGCTCTTTTGCACATGGCTATTTTTATCATTATAATATTTTTATTTGCTTTTAATAAAAAATAACATAGCCGACATGAACTACTGGCTTTAAACATAATTATTATTTCACCACAGAGATATTAACATCCAAACAAATCAGATTCAGAGAAAAGAAGAACAGAATAGTGCTTGGATAGTTATATGACATACAAAAGATAGATTTTTTTGTATTCTTTTAAGTGTTCTTACAATAATTATATATCCGATTAATGATGAAAATTCTCCTCAGAGATAATAAATATTGTTGAAATGAGATAGAATGGCTGGCCAGTACTTACCATTGTGTTGTACCGCCGATAGTAACACAAAATGAAAAAACAGAAAAAAAGGGACAAAGGGACAAGCTTTCGGAACAGAGTTCCTTCAGTCAGGTGGGAGAGAAGGGAAGAATAAAGGATGGGAACAGAAGGGAAAGGTGGTTCACGACCTAGGTCATGAAGACCTTCATGACCTAGGTCGTGAACCACCTTTCCCTTCTGTTCCCATCCTTTATTCTTCCCTTCTCTCCCACCTGACTGAAGGAACTCTGTTCCGAAAGCTTGTCCCTTTGTCCCTTTTTTTCTGTTTTTTCATTTTGTGTTACTATCGGCGGTACAACACAATGGTAAGTACTGGCCAGCCATTCTATCTCATTTCAACAATAATTATATATCCCTGTTTATAAAGAACAATACTCATCTAGTACAAGAGAAAGAAGAATAGATACTGCCATGGGCATGATAATTCTGGCTTAATAAATTTGTGGTGTTATTTTATGTGCAGTACTGTATGTGAGAGAGCGAAAACCGATAAGAATTACTTAGTCCAAATAAACAATTATATATATCACTATCATAGTCATCTAGCAATACACACGTATAAATATGTTTCTCCCCTTTAAACTGATACAATATAACTGTTATAAGTATAAAATTGGAAAGTCCAGGTTGGAATAAATAATATAGTGAGGACAGTTTACTACTCACCGCAAAGACGTGGCGACGAGCTGCGACAGGCACATACAAAAGACACACACATACAACACATTCAGCTATCGGCCATGGCCTTCTTCAGAAATAGAGCACTCACGCAATCACACAGGCACACAACACAGTCATACAACCATCACCTCCGACTGCCACACTTCGAATCACGCTCTGCAGCGAATCGGGGACGGGAGGGGAGGGGAGGGGGAGGGGATAGAAAGGTTACGTCACGGTGGTGGGGATGGGTTAGATGGGAATAACGAGATGCAACTTAGGAATGGAGTGGGGAGGCGGGTGAGGGGAGAAAATAAAATAAAATAAAGTAAAATAATTTAAAATAATTCATGTACACTGCAAGTGCACAAGTGTGTGTGTGTGTGTGGTCTTGTGCACTTGCAGTGTACATGAATTATTTTAAATTATTTTACTTTATTTTATTTTATTTTCTCCCCTCACCCGCCTCCCCACTCCATTCCTAAGTTGCATCTCGTTATTCCCATCTAACCCATCCCCACCACCGTGACGTAACCTTTCTATCCCCTCCCCCTCCCCTCCCCTCCCGTCCCCGATTCGCTGCAGAGCGTGATTCGAAGTGTGGCAGTCGGAGGTGATGGTTGTATGACTGTGTTGTGTGCCTGTGTGATTGCGTGAGTGCTCTATTTCTGAAGAAGGCCATGGCCGATAGCTGAATGTGTTGTATGTGTGTGTCTTTTGTATGTGCCTGTCGCAGCTCGTCGCCACGTCTTTGCGGTGAGTAGTAAACTGTCCTCACTATATTATTTATAACTGTTATAAGTTTAGAGAAACATCAATAAAGTGACACCAACTGCTGGGTGACAAGATTATTTTTTCATTCTATGGAATGAAAAGTAATTCTTTGTGGTTTTAATTGTGAATGACATACATATTACTATATTTTATTAAAATGTGTTTGGTCATAAACACTTAAAAATCTAGAGTCATTGAAGAAATAATACTGAATAACTGACTTGTGTCAGTTTTCAGTGGAGGTGAAAAATCACATATTTACAGCACATTGTTAGGCCTGTTGTAGATATGTCTGTGACAGAAAGTGCTTCCAGAGCCAAGACTTTAATTGATGTAAAGGAACAGTATTTCACAAGACAGTCTTTTCACCAGAAAAGATCTCAGTGTTGACTTGACAGTAAAACATGTTACAGTTATATGAGTTTGTATTTCATTAGTGACAAACAAAGTTGACAGCACTTCTGTTGTAGAGTCTTTGCAGAGACAACTACAAGTACACTCCTGGCCATTAAAATTGCTACAACACAAAGATGAAGTGCTACAGATGCAAAATTTAGCCAACATGAAGAAGATGATTTGATATGCAAATGATTAGCTTTTCAGAGCATTCACACAAGGTTGGCACTGGTGGCGACACTTGCAATGTGCTGACATGAGGAAAGTTTCCAACCGATTTCTCATACACAAACAGCAGTTGACCAACATTGATGGTGAAACATTGTTGTGATGCCTCATGTAAGCCATGCGGGAGTAGCTGAGCGGACTCCCACGGCGGAAGTTTGAATCCATCCTCGGACATGATTGTGTGTGTTGTCCTTAGATTCGTTTAACTTAGTTTAAGTACTTTGTAAGGGACTGATGACCAACGCAGTTTGGTTCCATAGAATTACAAACATTTGAACATTTTTTAGCCTTGTGTAAGGAGGAGAAATGCATACCATAACATTTCCAACTTTAATAAAGGTCAGATTGTAGCCAATCACAATTGCGGTTTATCATATCGCAACATTGCTGTTTGTGTTGGTCGCAAAACAATGACTGTTAGCAGAACATGGAAAGGAATGTTAGAAAGGAAATTAGGCATCAATGTTCCATTGGAGAAATCATTATGTGAGCCATGCATTTATGGCAAAGCACATTGCTTAACATTTGGTAACAGAGAGAAGTCAACTTGTCCAGGTGATCTGACGCCTGCTGATGTCTGTGGACCTTTCAATGAATCTCTTTAGAAGAAGAGATAAATGGTTGTGTTCAAAGACAGCTACACAAAATTTCAGTATTGCTATCTCATAAGGCAAAAATCTGAAGTTAAAGATTCATTGAAATATGTTATTCAACATTCAAAGATACTGGGTCATACAGTCAGAGCTGCTGACTGACAATGGTGGAGAATTTGACAATAAAGAAGTTAAGGACATAATGCAAGCAGAAGGTGTTACTTAGAAGCTGACAGCACCCTACACACCACAACAAAATGGTGGAAGTGAGTGGGACATGTCAACTATAGTTGAAATGGCAAGAATCTTTAAGTATTCAAATAAAGAAGCTGATTTTCCATCAGCCATATGGGAAGAATTGGTTGGAGCATCAGTGTACATTCTGAATTGAACTGCAAAATCATCTGTGGAAGGAATTAGTCAAATTGAGCTGTGGTTTTGTAAGAAGCCAAGAATAAAATATTTACAAATAATAGGCTCTACGTGCTTTGACCACATTCCAGTTCAAAGAAGACAGAAAATGGATAAGAAATCTGACAAGAGATATCTCGTGGGGTATGATGGAGATGAGTGTTACAGAATTTGGGTGAAAGTCTTTCTCAGCAGAGATGTAATCTTCCATGAAAAGCCTGCAAGATGTGAAGAACAAGTCAAATTACCATTGCAGGATTTTGAGCAAAGTAATCAGGGAGAGTATGCAGCTGAAGAAGAAGATGAGGCAAACTCCAGCAAGGAAGAGTTTGAAGAATCAGAGACTGAAGAGGGCAGTGCTGATACCAGAGAAGAGGAACCCTTTACCCAGCCTCATTGACAGCTGAGAAATCTTTCAACATTAATGAAACCTTCGTGGCTAAATGACTTTGTAATGTTCACTGAAGAGATGATTAATGAAACAAATGAAGAACCAGAATCATATGAAGAGGCTGTCAATAGTACACAAAATGTTTACTGGAAGCAAGCTATGAAAAATGAAATGAAGTCACTACAAGAGAATCAGACATGGGAACTGACTACTCTACCAAAAGGAACAAGAGCTATACCATGTAAGTGGGTTTTTCATGTGAAGACTAATCCTGATGGAAGTGTTGAGAAATACAAAGCAAGACTTGTTATCAAGGTGTTTAATCAATGCTATGGTGTAGACTACAGTGAGACCTTCAGTCCAGTAGCTAAATTGAGCACAATTTGTTCAATGCTAAGTGTTGGTGCAGCTGAAAAAATGCATCTAATACAGTTTGATGTGTCTACAGCATTATTGTATGGAGAACTAGAAAAAGTAATATTCATGCAACAGCCAGAAAGGTATAATAATGGAACAGAGAGAGTTTGCAAATTAAGACAAAGTTTGTATGGACAAGCCCCAAGATGTTGAAGTAAATGGTTTGGAGCATTTCTCATGTCAGCAGATTTCAAGGCAAGTGATGCAGATCCTTGTTTAAATATCAGAGAAGAAGTTGGCAAGAAACTGTTAGTTGCTCTTTATGTAGACGATGGGTTAGTTATGGCAAGTGATCAGCTGGATGCCAGAAAGTTTGTTGATGAGTTGAAGGCTGAATGCAACATCACTGTGAAACCAGCATCATATTTCCTTGGACTTGAGATAGAACACTTTGATGATGGTGCAATCAAGACAAGTCAACAAGCCTATGCAAAGCAGAGTCTGAAGCATTTCAATTTTCAAGAGTGCAAACCTGTCTTAAAACCAATCATAAAAGAACCAGATACATTACAAGCAGAAGGAAAGAATGCAGAGAAGTGTAACTTTCCCTATCGGCAAGGAGTTGGAGCACTGATGTACCTGAGGCTTGGAATAAGACCTGTCCTGGCTTACAGTGTGAGCTTCCTGTCTCAAACTCTTGACTCAGGATCAACAGAAGATGAGAAGATGTAGTACGAGTGAAGCAAGTACTCCAGTATGTAGCAGGTACAAGTGACCTAGGAATAATCTATCATCCAAACTTGTGCAGTGGCATATTAGATTGCTACAGTGATGCAGACTTTGGAGTGTGCAACAAAACTGGACGGTCAACATATGGTGTACTTATTACACGTGCAGGTGGAGTTACCTCCTGGCTCAGCCAAAGACAGACACGGAGCTGGTAGCTGCAACAGAAGCTGCAAAGGAGATAATTTATCTGTGTGGACTTTTTATAGTAATGAGAAAACTGAGTGACTTTCCAGTCCTTAAGGTTGACAATCAGGCAACAGTGAAACTCGCACAAAACCCTGAGTTCCATCATCACACTAAGCATATAAAAATAAAGTATTTCTTCATCTGAGAAAAGGTATTGGAAGGAGAGTTGTGCATTCAACATATTTCAACTGAGGACCAGTTAGCAGATATACTGACAAAGCCCCTGACAAAACCAAGACTGTTAGATTTATGTCATAAGATGGGTCTTTCATGTTGTGTTCCCTACTTTTTTCCTTAATTAAATAAGGGAAAGTGTTACAGTTATATGTGTTTGTATTTAATTAAGTGGCAAACAAAGTTGGAAGCACTTCTGCTGTAGAGTCTTTGCTCTAGACAAGTACAAGTAACTATGTCTTTGTCGATGTGTCTTTGTGTGGTTGTACAATGTGAAATAAATGTAATGTTCAGTGAAGTAAACAAATTATTTTTGAACCTGAAACAAGTAAGAGTAACAAAACACAATTTTGTTAATTTGTTTTTAAGAGTGGTTGACATCTGATCATCACTAGACTGCAAACATTCTAACAGACCTTCTGAGGCTCCAATTATGCTGGGTTTGCATTTTATTACTCTGTTTGACTTACATAATATTCTTTCAGTTCTATGTTCATTATATTTGTTGTTGTGGTCTCCCATCCGGAGACTGGTTTGATGCTGCTCTGCACCCTACTACATTCTGAGCAACTCTTTTCATTTCTCCACAAGAACAGCAACCCACATCCATTTGAATCTGCTTACCCTATTAGTCTCCTGGTCTCCCTCTGTGATTTTTACTCCACATACTTCCTTCCACTGCTAAATTTACAATTCCTTGAAGTCTTAAGAATGTGTCCTATCAATCAATCTCTTCTTTTAGTGAAGGTGTGCCAGGAAAATCCTTTTCTCTCCAATTCTATCCAGTACCTCCTCATTAGTTACTGCAGAATTTGAAAGAGTGTGTTACAAATCTACAAAAGCTAGAAATGTAGGTTTCCCTTTCCTTAATCTATTTTCTAAGATAAGTCATAAGATGAGGATTGTTTCATGCATTTCTACATTTCTCGTAAATCTAAACTGATCTGCCCCAAGGTTAGCTTCTAAGATATTTTCCATTCTTCTGTAAATAATTTGTGTTAAAATTTTGTAACCATGACTTATGAAATTGATGGTTCTGTAATTTTCACACCTGTCTGTGCCTGTATTCTTTGGAATGGAAATTGTTACATTTTTCTTAGAGACCAATGGTACTTCACTTGTCTCATACATCTTGCACAACTTGCAAAGTAGTTTTGTCATGGCTGACTCTCCCAGAGACTTTAGCAGCTCTGAGGGAATATTATCTACTCTGGGGGCCTTGTTTTGACTCAGGTATTTTAGTGCTCTGTCAAATTCATCTCTCAGTATTGTATCTCTTATTTCACCTTCACTGCGACATTTGGAGTTGACAGTTGTGTGTGACTGTGCTGTGTGCCTGTGTGATTGTGTGGATGTTCTACTTTCTGAAGAAGGCCACAGCCGATAGCTGAAGTGTTGTATGCGTGTCTCATTTTTTTATGTGCCTGGCTCAGCTCATCATCACGTCTTTGCGATGAGTTGTAAACTTACCTTATTACTATATTGTTAATTCCAACCTGGGCTTTCCATTATCAGATTTTGACTACAATTAATGTGATCAGTGTGCTGTTCACAGTAATTTATCTATGTTCCTATTTTATTATTCATTATTAGACCTACTCCTGTAATACCCCAACCCATTCCAGTAGACACAGGAGTTAAGAAAGGATGTTTGCTGTCAGGTTGGAGGACTTGGACTTGACTTTGCAGATGACCTGTGTTTGCTAGGCAGTAGCTACAAGGGTATGGAAGCAAAGCTGAATGAGTTAAAAATCCAAGCATCAGAAGTGGGTTTGAAGATAAATGGAAATAAAACTAAGCAGTTGTGCTGTAATAACTGAAATGAAGAATTTTTTTTTTTTTTTTAAGAGAACAAAGAGATTGTGCAAGTCAAACAGTTTTGATACCTGGAAAGTATAGTCACCCCTGAGAGGGGAACTACTGAAGATATAGGAAACAGAATAAATAAGACATCCGCAATGCAGAGACCAATCTGGAAGTCAAGGGAACTTAACACCAATACAAAAATACACACCTTCAATACAAATGTCAAGTCGGTACTGCTCTATGGGTGTGAATAATGGAAAACTAACAAAAAGCTGATTATCAGGCTTCAAATATTTGTAAATAGAAGTTTGAGGAATATCTTGAGGATATGGTGGCCACAAGTAATCTCCAATGAAGAACTAAGGAAAATAACCCACCAAACACTCATTGATATTGAAATATGCCATAGGAACTGGAAGTGGATTGGGCATACATTAAGGTGTGGTAAAGACAACATAGCAAGACAAGCCCTAGAATGGAACCTAAAAGGCCGCAGGTGAAGAGGCAGACCAAGGAATACATTGAGGAGTAGTGTAATAGCAGAAGGGACCAAGAAAGGAGGGAAGACCTGGACCGAGATAAAGACACTGGCACAGAACAGAGTCTGGTGGCAGACGTTCATTGATGCTCTATGCTCCACTTAGGAGATACAGGAAATAAGTAAAGTAAGTCAAGTCACTCACCTGACCAGACATCCTGTTCATCTTTCCACATAACTCCAACTTAGTCATTTCACTTTTGGAATTTCTAACCTGCCTAACCAAATAAAGAAATCTAGCATTACACACTCCGATCTGTAGAATGCCAGTGTTGTCTCTCCTGATGATGCTATCCTCCTGAGTAGTCATCATCCAAAGATCTGAATGGGGGACTATTTTACCTTCAGAATATTTAACCCAAGAAGGCGCTATAATCATATATTCATACAGTAGAGCTACATGTCCCTGGGCAAAGTAATGACTGTAGTTCCCCCTTGCTTTCAGTCATAAGCAGTAACTGTATGACAAAGCCACGTTAGCTGATGTTACAAGGCCATCTCAGTCGATCTTCTAGACTGTTGCCCCTGCAACTACTGGAAAGGCTACTGACCCTCTTCAGGAACCACTCAATTGTCTTAACTCTACACAGACACCCCTCCACTGTGGATGCACCTAGGGGACTGCTATCTGTATCATTGAGGCAATCCCACCTCGCAGTGTTTGTGGTTCATGGGAATGGTCTCCTAATAAACAATTGGAAATTTGTCATTCTCATGCTAACAGAAGGTTCATTGAGTCAAATATGCTAACCAACCAAAATCTGGACACTCAGAAAATTCAGTTGTGTGTTTTTGTTTCTTCGGTGAAAGTTTTATAATTGATGTAACCAACCGGTGATAATATGTAGCCTCGCAGCAGTCTTCGTAGCTCTTCATTCTGGAGTTGGAGTTGCTCAGTTTCTTCTTTCAGTCGATGACGTTCTGAAAATACAACCAAACAGATTTTTCATTTGAATACTGACAGGTATATATAAATACTGAAAAATTGGTAGTTTATAGTTATTAAGTCTGCTATGTTGCAAAATGAAAGAATGATATGAATGCTTAACTCCTTCATACACAGAGCAAACACAATCTCAGATGAAGAGAACCTATCAATGGAACACATACACCTGGAGATCAGGGCCATAGCTGTGTAGAAAGGGGAGGGGGGGATAAGGGAGCTCCCCCTACACCAAATTATGTTGTAATGATTTACAAGATAGCATACATGTTGTATAGATGTTAAGGATTTCTCAGTGGGCTGTTATGATCTTGGAGAATTGGGTTTTCTGCCACTAATCCACGTCGTACTAGCACGATATTTCGATTGTGTTATAAAATTACTCACAGTCTTCATCTGGTGCTTCCTGCTTCATAAAAAAGCTCCTGATGAAGATCGCAATATCATGCTAGTATGACGTGAATTACTGGCAGAAAACCCAATTTTCCAAGATGATATATGTCATAATTTACATAATTTTCAGCCCCCACCCCACCCCGCCATAAAAAAAGGAAAGAAAAACGTAAAATAAGATAAAATAAAATAAAAACAAAAAACTGTCTCAGTACCCTCCTGGGGACAGTGTTCAGCAACAATAGTAGTGTAACAACTAGTATACTCTTCCAAGTATACAACCTTCTTTTGTGATTCTTAAACCACGTGTTTGTTATGATTAAATTATGTTCCGTACAAAATTCTACCAGGCGACTTCCTCTTTCATTCCTTCTGCCCAGTCCATATTCACCTACTATTTTTCCTTCTCTTCCTTTTCCTACTACCGAATTCCAGTCTCCCATCACAATTAAGTTTTCCTCTCCCTTAACTGTCTGAATAATTTCCTTTAGCTCCTCATATATTTCTTCTATATCCTCATCATCGGCAGAGCTAGTTGGCATATAAACCTGTACTACTGTTGTCGGTGTTGGCTTCGTATCTATCTTGACAATGATAATGCGATCACTGCGCTGCTCATAGTAGTTTACCCGCATTCCTATTTTCTTATTCATTATCAGTCCTACTCCTGTGATACCCCCAACTGATTTTGTATTTATAATCCTGTACTCACCTGACCAGAAATCCTGTTCATCCTGCCACCGAACTTCACTAATCCCCACTATATCTAACTTCAACCTATCCATTTCCCTTTTTAAATTTTCTAATTTTCCTACCCGATTAAGGGATCTAACATTCCACGCTCCGATCCGTAGAATGCCAGTATTGTCTTTCCTGATGATAACATCCTCCTGAGTAGTCCCCGCCCGGAGATCCGAATGGGGGACTATTTTACCTCCGGAATATTTTACCCTAGAGGATGCCATCATCATATTTTCATACAGTAGAGCTGCATGTCCTCGGGAAAAGTAACGGCTGTAGTTTCCCCTTGCTTTCAGCCGTTCGCAGTAACCGTGTGGCAAAGCCACATTAGCTGATGTTACAAGGCCAGCTCAGTCAATCATCCAGACTGTTGCCCCTGTAACTACTGAAAAGGCTGCTGCCCCTCTTCAGGAACCACACGTTTGTCTGGCCTCTCCACAGATACCCCTCCGCTGTGGTTGCACCTACGGTACGGCTATCTGCATCGTTGAGGCACGCAAGCCACCCCACCTCGGCAATGTCTGTGGTTCATCACATACACACACATTTATTCAGTCACAAACACTTTTAAACATAATTACAATGCAAGGTATATACACACACACTTACAGTTAATTTGGGGTATGGTTAGTGTGAGTATATTTTGTATCTAGGGTAGTAGGTTAGCATCATAGGCTATGATGGAGAAAAGATTTTTATCCTTGTCATACAGATAACAGTGAATTTTATAAATTTTGTAAGGGGATTGGTATGATTTTTTTTTTTTTTTTTTTTTTTTTTCCCCCCAAAAAGATATAAGCCATGGGTGGGTTTGTATCTTTTGTTACAGGGAGGAAGTTAGGTACACTTACACACACATACAGATACACTCACACAATTACAGACACATTTACACTGCACAAACACACATTGCTAAGAGTAGACAGGTAGTGGATTTGCAATAGGGGGTATATGGAGCTAACTTTCAGAGGAATTCCGAATCTGAAAGCCATAGATCACCGTTGGTGCAGGCGGTCAGCGAACATCAGCTCACCAAAATCCTCCGGCAACATGGTAAGTAAGATGAAGACTCTCGGGTCCCTTGGGGGGTGGGAAGTGGTTTCTAGTCTTCCTAAACTATCGTCTTTCCTTCTTCGGCTCCAAATGTTGCATCTTCTCTTTCCTTTCTTACTTCCTTCATGTAAGGTACCATGCTATCTTCCCTCTTTCCATAACACAAAACGGCATCGCGTACGGCCTTCTCACACTCTTATCAAGGTAGTTTATTTACACTGATGTGCATATACAAACATAGGTGCATCATATTGAAGCCATCTGTATCTCAGACGGTAAACTGCTCTTAGTAAATCCAAGACTGTTGTGAACTTAACATCACATACACACACATTTATTCAGTCACAAACACTTTTAAACATAATTACACACACACACTTACAGTTAATTTGGGGTATGGTTAGTGTGAGTATATTTTGTATCTAGGGTAGTAAGTTATATTTGTTTTTTTCTCTCTTCTCATTTTTCTCTCTTTCATTTGTTAGCAATGTAACCCAGCTTACATAGGAGATATGAGTGATGAATTATTTTTTTCTCTTTATTAAGAGCAATCATATGAATGAAATATTTTATTTGCCAATACACTCAGAGGGGGGATAAAATGGAGAATCACTGATTGTAATATGAGTGTACACTCATAAAATATTTGAAAGTAGACCTCAAGTAGTGATGAGTGAGAAGTGGTTTTTGACCAGAGGAAAGGAAGGCAGTAATGAAAGTCGTCCTTAGTAGGTGTAATGTTTTGGTGAGAGTGAGTAGACCTATTAAAGAGGTTACTGATCAAATGGTCAAGTACCTAATGAAAGGACTTGATTGAATTGAGGTACCAATATAGAAAGGACCTAATCCTTATTGTCACCAAACATTTTTTGTTGGTATTAAACGATAATGTGCATTTCCCTTGCCCGTTATGTCAATTGAAATCGCTTATCTTTCATTTCCTAGCTTTGAGGCTCACTTAAGTAAGGAAGGTGGAATCCTCATTTTTGTAGTTAAAGATTGTTATGCACCCTAATTAAGATGAAAATTCATTCAGATTTAGAATGTCTCTTATTAACTTCAACCTAGTTGTGTTGTAGAGATAGGTGTGCCAATGATAATTCAGAGAAATTTAAAAAAGATTACTTCTAAGATCATTCTCCCACCATTCTTTAGTTACATGAGTATTCCATTGAACCATTTATTATGTAACAAAACTAACTGAAAAGTATATGATGGGTAAAAAAGAGAAAAATTAAACCTGTTATACAAACTACTACTCTAAAGATTACTCGAACAAATATAAAACAATTGTATTATAACATTTAAGATTTGAGTTGAGAAAACAATTCTCTAAAAGGAGACATGATAATTGTCTCTACGAAAATGAAATATTGAAATATAACAATAAGAAATGAGTTTGTCATATGGTGTCTTGAGTCTAAGGTGGGGGGGGGGGGGGTTATGTAGTGTAACAAGTGACACTACATTCCTGCTTACCAACTCAAGGCAACCATATTTATTAATTTAAGAGATTTAGAATAGCAGGGGACAAAATTCTGCATAGGGTTTTCTGTATTCCTAGGTGAAAGTACCTGGTGACACCTACTACGGTAAGAAGAGTGATTACGCAGGTTTACCAACCTGTGATGAATAAGTGGCACAGAGAAGAGAGCATGGATTCCTTGGCTTAATAAGTGTTCCGTTCTAAAAAGTCAGAGAGAGACAAAAGACTGTGCTACTTTCGTTATTGACATTGTTGTAAAGTGAGAGAGACACTATTAGAGACTGGAACTGAACATATTTTGTAAAATAAGTCTCTGTATAATTATAAGTCATTGATTATGGGATTGTACGCTGCAGTACAATAAATTAGTACTGTCATTTGTTACTTATGACTTTAATTCATTAGAAGAAGATCAATATAAAATTGAAAAAACATTTTGTGCTACTCTCTCGTCCTGAATAACTTTTGATACAAGTGTCTGATGCCTGTAATATCAAGAAAAAGCTTCTAGGTTGAGGAACAGACTAGCTGGGCCTCATTCTCCTAGGAGAAAACTCAATAATAGACATATACCAAGCAAGATATAAGGACATAAGCAATATAACTTTTGTAGTGTCCTCAGAAGAAGAGATACATGGTCGTAACACTACACAATGTATATATGGCATCAGCCAAATCCAGAGGGCCTTCTGACAGCAGAAGTGTGGTAGGACCAAGATGAAAAAAAAAAATAAAAGAGGAGGTAAAAGGCCTGGCTTTTCTATCTTTTGCATACAATGTAACATCCAAAAATATGGAGACTACTGAGGCAACATAAAATCGGGACAGACTTCCAACCACCAGCTAAGACACTTGCCCTACTAGGAACAGTGAAAGACAATGTCTGCCTCAAGAAATCTGGCATATACAAAATTCTGTGCAGCTGTACCAAATCCTATATTGGCCAAACAGTGAAGAATAGATTCAATGAACACCAACACTACACCTGTCTAGGCCAACCAAGCGAAGTGGCACCAGCAGAACATTGCATAGACACTACACAGAGAATTAAGGCAAGATAAAAGTCCTGGTCTCCACAAATATCTACAGGTTAAGCTTTTTCAAAGAGTCTGTAGAATTTCATGTAATGGAGAACCTCATCAACAGGGACACTGGTTACCAACACAGTAAGAGCCTGGAAATCAAAACTAAGATGTATCAAGGAGAATCAGTGCAAGCAAATGTGAGATCATTCCTCCACGGCCCCCTAAGAGGTACTGTGCCATCCACCCATTCCGAAACCTCCGCTTCATTCACTACTTGATGAAAATAAACCATTGGCACAGGTAATTTCACCAGACCTGCTGGGGATTAATATTGCAGGCAGAGAGCAAAGTATTGCAATAGCACCACCTGATGGTGGCAGAATGGTTATTTGCTGAAATATGGATATTCAATGTTTGTAGCCAGCTGGACATCAAAGACCCTTCAAACAGCATATATACCAGGAAATCCTCAGATCACAAAACAATAATTCTGTGACTATGATTGAGAATTGAATATACACATAAATACACACAAACTATTTGCTTTGAATCAGGTGTAGGTCTGTTCAGCTATCAACCATATTGTGTCTGATGTGATTAATTTTTGAGTGATAATTAGTATAGTTCCATTTGTGAAAGCATGCCGCATGGAGACAGAAGACAATACCAGAAGACTAAAAGAAGGGAATAATTGTCCCAATATTTAAGAATGGAAATAGAAGAGAGTGCAATAACTGTCGTGCGATAACACTGATGAGACATTGTGCAAAGATTTTTGAGAAAATTTTGGATGCACGAACTTGGGAAAAATTAGGAGGAGGATAAGAGATGCTGTAAGGCAACTACAGAAACAACACTATGAATATGGAATAGATCTACTGAATGACCTTCCTGGAGATTAAAAAAGCATACAATAGTGCACGTAGAAACAAAGTGTGGAAAGCCCTGAAGAATAGAGGGGTAGCAAAACAGACTATTTGGAGGATAAGGGAAATGTACCATGGATGTGTGAGCTGTGTGAAAGTGAGAGGAGAGAGATCAGCTTGAATTGAACAAAAGAATGGCTTAAGGCAGGGAAGTGCACCTTCACCATTATTCTTTATTGTAGTGATGGATGTTATGAGTACAGCAGCACAAGAAATTGGTGAAGGAAAGATGAAAGCTATGGTCTTTGCAGGTGATCTGATGATTTGGGGGAATAAGGAAGAGGAAGTACAAAAACGGTTAGTACAAGAATGTGGGATGAAATTTATTATAAGTAAGAGTGAGATGATTATCACAACAAGAGCAAAGGAAAGATGAACAACTGGAGTAACAATCGGTGAGGAACAAATGAAGAGAGTGGAGAGTTTCAAGTACCTAGGAATCTTGATACAGAAAGACGGAATAGACATCAGAGAAATAAACGAGTGGGGGAGAAAAGCAGAAGCATTTCAGAAGAGTGTCAGAAGCTTGATATGGAGTTGGGATGTACCTTAAAGCAGTAAAAATGTTATACAGCGGTCATACTATATCCTGATACTGACATATGCATCCAAAACTGGGGTTATGAAAGGAAGAGAGAAAAACAGATTACAAGCTAGTGAGATGAAATTCTTGAGGAACAATATTGGATTGACAAAGATAGAAAGTTTAAGAAATGAGAGGATCAGAGAGTTAATAAAGGTGGAACCATTACAAGAGGAAATATAGAAATCAAGGTTGAGATGGTATGAGCATGTTAAGTGAATGGAGGAGAATAAGATACTCAGGAGGATACACGAGATGAAACTGGAGGGAAAGAGACCAAGAGGAAGACCAAGAGACAGATAGCTGAAAGGAGTGGAGGAATGTGCCAGGATGAAAGAAGAAGAATGGGCCAAGGTGAAGATGGAGAGATCTTCACAAGACAGAAGATGGTGGAGAGACTTATGTTTGAAGCAGAACTGGTCAGAGTCTGAAAAAAGACCAAGATGATAATGAATTAGTGTGGTTGTATTATTAGCAAACACAGCTATTTCTTAGTATTTTTCCAGAGACTACAAAATTATTTATGTAAACTGGGAATATTAACATATTTTTTATGTTATGTTTATACATTCGGTGGTAATTTTTGTTCTTATGATGCTAGTTGTAATTTTTATAAGCCACTTAATACAGACTTTGGAAATGTTAAATTTAGCAGGTTTGGTGTATGGTTTCCATACTAGGGAAGGCTGTAACAGTTACTAACCAGAACTACATTGTGTACTGCTGCTCCTAGAAATGATCAGCTTCTAATTAACATCAAAAGATAACTGCAAGATAAGACCTGCCATTAACATAATACTGTATTCCTGAGATTTTATTGCAACACATTATATTAAAAAATAAAGTGTTTTGGAGAGACCATTAATTCATTTAGTGTTAACTTCATTGTAAGTTTCAATGTATGTTCAATCTGTTGTGTCAGTAGTTAATATAGCATTTTTTAAATTTTAATTTAATTTTTATTTATTTATTTATTTAGGAAAGGGGGGGGGGCAAGATTACTGTAAAGATAAGTAATTTTAAGTAGATAACCCATGACATTTTGTATCAGTTTCTCTGCTCATATTCAGAGGATAATTTCCTCTGAAGCCCATTTTACTTTATTGAAGTCTGACATTTTTTATTGTAGATATTACATCATATAAATATAGCTATTTTTTCTTTATATTCATTATTTACATTTATTATTATTTCACCAAGACTCAGCAGCATGGCAGAGATAGGCTTCACTTTTAGGGCATAAGGATATTTCTCTATAGTCTAACCTCCTTGTTCCAAACAAATTTGGCTATGTTATCTCTGGTCCTTCTTGGTACTGTAGTTTGTATGATTAGCAGTGTATAATGCAACAAATTGAAAAATATTTTAGTATGGTATGGCAAGTATCTGAAAAGTAGATCATTGATGTACACTTGATGTGAAGCCCAATAAAGATTGTCAAGATGAGCAGTAGAATTTTCAATGATGGTACCTTTTAATACACAGTGATATTTATGCAGCCCTGTGTACAAACAGTCCCATAACTGTATAGCTTTTGGAGAAAAAATGTTCTCAAATTTCTTCCAGTATGCTGTGACATCATCTTTTGACAAGAGCCTTGACACAGTATCTCTTTTCCGTGATAAACGTGATGCAAGATTAACATATGTTCTGAAACAAAATACAAGAAAAGCATTGTTGGTCACTAGTATACTCCAATGTCTACTATAATCTTTTCTAATAAACTTACTGTTGTCTTTTGCTGCTAAAATCACTTATAAATTCTCTAAGAGCTTTCAGGACATACACAGGATTTATTTTCAGATTATGTTTCAATATGCATTCCATTGTTCTATCTGTTGCCATCTCCTCAATGGGAGTAGGTAATGCTGTAAACAGATTTTTGTTCAGAAATTGAGAGTTCAAGAGTTTTAGCATACATACTTTAATAAAATGTTAATGATTTTACAAATTAGTCTATTTTTAAATCAAAATATATCCAATTACATAGCTGTATTAAACATCTGAAGTAGATGCACTGCTGTAATCACTCACATTTTATGGCCTTTTGTTCTGGGGCGGGCTGTTTTTCATCTTGCTGGCCACCATTGGTTTGTGATTCTTCTGACAACTGTTCATCCAGACTTTGCACTGATGTCACAGACTCACTAGATGGTGCAGCTGTATCTCCAGACTCTTGACTGAAAATAAAGTTGCCATTTCCACACTCATACTCAGTAACATCAAAAGTAGATTGGAATTATATGGGCTCAAAACATTTCAAGCAATCACAATACACAGATCAATGAAACAAAATACAAGAAAAGCCACACAGAGGGTGCTAAAAAGAAAAGTACTTTTTATTGTAATAACAGGACCCCTCAAAAAGGTAGAATCAGTAAATATATACAAAAAATAAATTTAATCTATACAGAACATTATAAACAAACAAAGTTGACAGTACGCTTGGTTAAGCCTGAAAATTTTAACTAAGGAAATTAGAATGAAAGTACACCATCTGAAAAAACCTTGTTGCTACTTCAATTACATTAAAGTAGCTAAACCAACCCAGTCTGTGGCTCAGTTTGATATTAAATAAATGGAAAAGTAAACAGTATTCTTGCACATATTGACTCCTGAGAAAACACATCAATTGAATTAATACCCTGCTATATATTGCCAAGGAAACTTTGAATCAAAGGCAAGGAAGAAAATCATTATTTATTGTAAAAGTCAGAGGAATGACTACATTTTTATTTGGTCATATTTTGCATAAAGATAAACATTACACTGTTTATTCTGGAACATGTGACGTAAAATTGCCTATGAGACATGCATTTGTTTTCAATATCCTTTGTCTATCTCATCACCTCCTCTCTGTCTTTCCTCCCCCTCTCCTCCTAAGGGAGAAGCTTAGCTTGCAGTTGTGCTTGCAGCCTACCTCAAATGCATTATGATAAATACAGTGATTTACAAGTGTGTTCAAAACTTTTTAAATATTGATTTCAGGTGGAAGTAGGGGCAACATCAGGACAGCAGATGAAAAGACAATGTTTGTCTCAAGGAACTGAATTATTGTTGATATTTATATCACCTCTGCCTGAGGAACAAGGTGGGATTGTTCCCATTCACATTCTTTTCTGGGGTGCTATCCCAATATAGGAGAGCCTTGGGAATTTGATACATATTTAACAGGGAACATTGAGGCAGAATTAAAGTATGTTGTGTGGAGAGACATGCTTGAAGACAATCCATGTAGTCACTTTGTCCATAATGCTGTCACCCCTGTTGGAAAAGGCAGAGAGAAGCTGAAGGGAATTTTGTAAGAATTCATTTTCTTGTTTTAAGAGTGACCGTTTTGGTGTTAATGTGGTTGCTGAATATGAAAGCTATATTTTTTAATTGTTTCATTTATCTTTACAAAAACAATCATAGCCATTGTTGTATTCTTTATAAATAAAAATACAGAATATGTATTGGCAATTTGTAATTTAACAAGTTTAGTAAATGTCATTACCTCAAATCAAGATAATCAAATTATTTATTTATGGGGTATTAAGTTCTTTAATGCTAGAAACTGCCCAGAGAACTCTATCTTTGCAGTTTCCAGGCAAACGCAAAGTGTTTGAGCTGCCACATCTAAGAAGCTCTAGAATGCACGGAAGAACTTATACCTAGAAGCTCTATGGTGGGATAAAAACAAAAGAAATGTATTTTTAAAACTTTATGTTATGTAAGAGTATTCTCCCTTATCTTACTTTTACTTTGGTTGTCATAATGTAAAGATGATTAATATTCCATACTTTGAGATGTATTAAGATGGAATAAAACTTGAAAATGAATTTAAAATATGTGTGAAAAGTTAAACTTCATAGTGTAAGAAAAATAAATAAATAAATAAATAAAAAAGCTTCTACACTATCGGATAAATGTGGCACTACACGCACAAATGTTCAAAAGCAGACCACAAACACTGCAACAAAGGGTGAAATCCAGGTATACCAATCACAAAACTACTTATGGCAGCTTCTGAGGGCATATTTTGGAACTTCCTGAAGCTTTGCCTCCGAATCTAAGTTGCAGGCATATTTTTAGATCCCGAAAATTGGAAAAACGTGCGGCTTGCATTCAGTTAAATACAGTAACTTTGGGGATTGCTTATAGGCCAGATAAATGCTTAAACTATAAAATTTTGATGAAAATATTTACCTTGTCTTATCTGAAGGTCGTATTATATGCAGAAATATACGGTACTTTGGAGAAATGTCAAGACAATCAAGCAATTAATTTACCTTTAGGTTAAGTGACTGACTGGGACTTCAGGTGAAGTACCTGACTGGGTGCAAAAGGTAGAGAATAACTTAGATAAGGCATTTTAAGACCTAAATGAAATTTCACAAAGTGTGAAGAAAAAATTTTGACTTTGAATGTGCAAATTACCAATCTGACAAGTTATGGATGGAATTACAATGTACTAAAGCAGAAATAAATTCTAAAGGAATTAATAACCAAATGACTTCACCTTCTAATTCAAATGGGGAAAGTGCAGCATTTACTGATCTAGTATCCAAAATTAAGTTCAATTGTGTTTTCGATGAGAGAAATTCAAAATTTGTATTTCTGTTAGATCCCCAGTAGACACTCAACTTGTGTTTATGCATAATGTATCCCAATAAACAAGGATCCACATGAAAATGTGATACATTTAAAATTAACTTTACACATGAAATTCCGACAAAAGAACGGTTAATTTCTGATAATGAACCAGTCGAACCTTCAGTGAAAAAACTGATAATTAATGGTATTATTTTTCATTTAGGCCTACCTGTTGGAATATTAATAGTGGAAGTGAAATTTTTATAATCTCTCAAGAAGTGTACGACCTTTTGTCAAAACACCATTCACTTTTAACCCTACCTGTATCTGGAGTAAATATTATAGGTATCACAGGAATGAAAAGTCAAGTAGTTGTTGATTTTAGGTATCAAACAACAGCATGAAAAGTCAACAATGTTAACTTTTGATTACATTTCAAAACAGATGACTGAAAGCGTATAGCATTGAAATTGGTGCATTTACTATTGACTGCACACATGATATTATTAAATGAGAACATTCAGCGGGAATTGACTTGGCATTAATTCTGATGTTTACTGTACATTTTGTGTAAAGAAGTAAGGTTTTATTTATTTTTTAAATGGTGTGGACCTTTTCAAATAACAGATGTACCTCATCCAAAGGCTGTTTTCTTAAAAGATCTTTCTTAATTTTGCTCTGAGACATAACTATCACTCTTTAACTATTCTTTATTCTGTGATTAACCTTCTTATAATATCTTTTAACCCGAATGTGACAATAGTTACTAATTAAACCTCTAACATGATGATGGAGTGGTGTTTACTGCTTACATGAGAAGCATATGCAATTAATTTGTTTATGGTATAAAATAATGTCTCTACATGTGTTTGCTGTTTACACAAATAAAATATGTAATTAATTTATTTAGACTACAGAATACTATCTGTACAAGGAAGAGACTGACTTAACATTAAGTTATCCACCTAGACATTAAGCATTTTATATATATACATGTGGCGTCTGTTCGGAAAGAACAGACGTCACATTCTGATCCAGCAGCTGTTATTATTTAATATTCATAGAATATATGACTTCAACTGCTATTGGGCAAAGCTGAAAATGTGTACCCAGCCGGGATTCGAACCCGGGTCTCCTGCTTTCTAGGCAGTTGCGCTGACCCCTACACCACTGGGGACACAGTGATCACCGCACCTGCAAGGACTACCCATGCACGCCTCCCGTCAGATACAAATTCCCAGCTTCGCCCTGCCCATAGTACTCAAACTCGTAGTTTAACTAATTCCCGTAAGAGTAAGGGCTTCAAACTTGCCCACCCCTCCCCACTAACGATAGGATCATTGCCCGTCACCGGCATATTATATATATACATGTGGCGTCTGTTCGGAAAGAACAGACGTCACATTCTGATCCAGCAGCTGGGAATTTGTATCTGACGGGAGGCGTGCATGGGTAGTCCTTGCAGGTGCGGTGATCACTGTGTCCCCAGTGGTGTAGGGGTCAGCGCAACTGCCTAGAAAGCAGGAGACCCGGGTTCGAATCCCGGCTGGGTACACATTTTCAGCTTTGCCCAATAGCAGTTGAAGTCATATATTCTATGAATATTAAATAATAACAGCTGCTGGATCAGAATGTGACGTCTGTTCTTTCCGAACAGACGCCACATGTATATATATAATATGCCGGTGACGGGCAATGATCCTATCATTAGTGGGGAGGGGTGGGCAAGTTTGAAGCCCTTACTCTTACGGGAATTAGTTAAACTACGAGTTTGAGTACTATGGGCAGGGCGAAGCTGGGAATTTGTATCTGACGGGAGGCGTGCATGGGTAGTCCTTGCAGGTGCGGTGATCACTGTGTCCCCAGTGGTGTAGGGGTCAGCGCAACTGCCTAGAAAGCAGGAGACCCGGGTTCGAATCCCGGCTGGGTACACATTTTCAGCTTTGCCCAATAGCAGTTGAAGTCATATATTCTATGAATATTAAATAATAACAGCTGCTGGATCAGAATGTGACGTCTGTTCTTTCCGAACAGACGCCACATGTATATATATAATATGCCGGTGATGGGCAATGATCCTATCGTTAGTGGGGAGGGGTGGGCAAGTTTGAAGCCCTTACTCTTACGGGAATTAGTTAAACTACGAGTTTGAGTACTATGGGCAGGGCGAAGCTGGGAATTTGTATCTGACGGGAGGCGTGCATGGGTAGTCCTTGCAGGTGCGGTGATCACTGTGTCCCCAGTGGTGTAGGGGTCAGCGCAACTGCCTAGAAAGCAGGAGACCCGGGTTCGAATCCCGGCTGGGTACACATTTTCAGCTTTGCCCAATAGCAGTTGAAGTCATATATTCTATGAATATTAATTAAGCATTTTACCAAGGTTTTATACTTCTATATCATGATAATAAGTACAAACTGGGGTGGGTTTGTATGTGTTTTGTATTTGGGGAGGTATTCAGTTACAGCTTGGTGCACTGTAACTGAGGGTAAGAGTACACTTTACACACACACAGTAACACTTTAGAAATTTACACACTGTCACATGCACAAAGCTGAAACACGCGACACTAGACACTCGCCAGGTCATTGCAATAGTGGGAGTTGGAGCGTTTCTTTGGGGATGGGGGAGGAGTTTCTGGACGTGAAGCTAATGCGATCCATTCTGTAATGGGGAAGCTCACATCTAACCTGTCATATTTTGCCCTCCTGTGCCATAGCGAATTAAAGAAGGGACCAGTGGTTTCCTGGAGTGGGGAGGTGTTTCCAGTCTTTGGGGTCTATCTTTCTGTTTTCTTCATTCCAACTTCTTGATTTCCAAATTTTTCATTTCTGTCTTCATGAGGTTTTTCTCCCACTTTACACAAAGCACATTGATCACAGTGGAGATATTTGCCTGTTTCCATGTCAGACATTTTGTCTGACTACAACCCCAGTTGTTTACTGCTGAGGGTTTTGTCTGAAGTCCAGTTCGCACACTACACACATACATATACACTTACACTTCAACACACACACACACTCTTTCACAAACATATTTATATACACTTATACACCTTTAACATTTATTTTACAACAGCACATACTTTTCACACACTTACATGGAGGTCTTTTTTTTTTTTTTTTTCTCATAGGAATAAGAAAACAGTTTTTCCTTAAGTACACTTCAGGGATGTGTAGGAGAATTTATGAATATCTTATAGAGCCTGATTATATGTATATGAAGTGATAAGTAATAGAGTTGTTGTATGATTTACTCACTGTACACTCGTTCGAGGTTGAGGGATATAGCAAGGTGAGAAGAGTAAGTACAAGTGCACATTCATAAGAAAATGGCTATATAAGGGTCAAATAAGGCTGCATTACATATACAAGAGGAGTGGTAGGTAGAAAGAAGTTGTCCTCAGTGAATGAAAAGTGTAACAGATGGTTATTTGTGGGATAGGCACACCCATGGAAGAGGCTGCTATCCTGTTTCAGGTGCCCATAAAGAGGACCTTTTTTTTTTTTTTTTTTTTTTTTTTTTTTTTTTTTTTTTTTTTTTTTTTTTTTGAGGATTAAACAAGGCAGTGCTTATCCTTACTTCAAAGTCTTGCCCTTGAGTTCCCAACTTGGTGATTTACCTAAAAGTTTTTTCCTCACTCTTATAGAAAGTAAGATAAGACAATTTTATTGTCATTAGGCCATTACAGCAATAGACAAAATACAGCATAATTTTTCCATTGGTACATAAAAATATTACTGCACTAAACATAACACCCTGTAGGTTATCTATGAGACCACAGCCGATGAAATAAGATTTAAACTAGTTGTTTGGAATAAATATTCCAAAAATAAAAATAAAATTATTACTTACCTAAATGTATTTCTTCTGGTAGACAGTAATGAAGCAACTGTATCCTTGATTTACATTGCTGTTCTTCTATAATACCCACATGATGTTGGATTTGTAAAACGGTTTACAAAATATATGTGGAAAGGTTACGAAAAATAATTTGTTGTCTTAAATCTGAGCGGAGGTATATGTAGTGTAACAAAGTTCACTGCATGTCTCAAGCTCAAATCAATATAATCAAATTATTTATTTACGGGGAATTAAGTTCTTTAATGCTAGAAACTACCTAGGGAACTCTGTCTTTCCAGGTTCCAGACAAACACAAAGTGTTTGACCTGCCACAACTAAGAAACTCTAGGATGCACAGTTCTATGGCAGTATTGTGTGCCTGAGTGATTGTGGGGATGAGTGTTCTCTTTCTGAATTGTGTGTGTGTGTGTGTCTTTTATTTTTGTGTGTCGGCGGCTCAACGTTCGTCTTTACGGTGAGTTGTTCCCTATCTACATATTATTATTAGAAATATATTTTTAAAACTTTATGTTATGTAAGAGTATTCTCTCTTATCTTACTTTTACATTGGTTGTCATAATGTAAAGACGATTAATATTCGATATTTAGACATGAGTTAAGTTGGAATAAAACTTGGAAATTAAAATATGTGTGAAGAAGTTTTTTATGATAAAGTGGAAGTATTAATATGATTTAATGCATTAAGTGTATCTTTGGAAGATTGAAGTCTGAAAATATGAGTAGCAGAAACATTGTTACAGAAACAGAATAGCTGGTTCTGTGATTGGTAAAAACATTTGGGCTGTCAACTTTAAACAAGCAATCTCTTCATGATAAACATTGAATGTAGTGTCTGAGTAAATTTCACGGTCGAAACATTGCAATTTGGCTGATGGAGTCACGACCAATCAGATGCAATTTTACTGCTTTTCCTTATAACATCACAGAACAAATATTTAATATAAACAGTTTAATGTGACATAAATCTTGTTTTCCCTTTTCGTTTGCATTTGCAGTTCGTGAGAAGACTAAAATGTCATGATTTCAATGTTTATATATATTTTAAAGTTGACTAAAGTGGTCAGTCACACGACTAAAACATTACAGAACAAACAATTACTATAAACAGTTTGTGACATAAATCTTGTTTTCCTTTTTAGTTTATATATGCAATGTGAGAGAATACTAAAGTGTCGTGATTTCAATGATTATGTATATTTTTAAAATTTTACTAAAGTGGTCACTCACGTGACTACACGAAGCTGGAAGCAAGGAAGGCAAGGCGCAAGGTCTTTTGCTTGCCGGATGCCGAGTAGGTAAGGTAACTGCTTATAGCGGTATCAGTGCGGTTCGTGTTTTATATGCCACGTGTGGCATTCCGAAATTTGTAAGTGCGCTCGTATGCGAATGTCTTCCATTTTCGGCTCCAATAGTAACATGAGGGGCTAAGCGTTTATTGTAAATTGTTATATAAAGTGTAAATGTGACAAAAGAAAATAAACTAACGTAGAAGCACAAGTGTGGATTTATTTGTTAATGGTACTGTACCTTGTTAGTTCACTTGTTTACAGGCATAAACTTTAAAGGGTAAAAGCAACAGTGTTACAATCACCCCTTAGTAGGCGAGCCAAGAGACATTTATGTTAGGTTGTACACGAGCCCTGGCCGTTAGGTATGTTGCATCCTATCGTGGGAAAAGAGACGCACCACAATTGGCTGTAACTCATGAATATAGGCTATAATTTTCATTAATGTAATAGAGTTGGTTGGTTTTTGGAAGGGACTAAACAGTAACGGTTATCAGTCAATGGAATAGGGCAGTGTTTTTCATGTCCAATACAATAATAACTGCCAAATCAGAAGAGTAAAATCTGTGGAATAAAATTCCGGGTTTCGGGATTTTTGAATAGTTGTCAGTAGAAATAAATATTATAAATTAAAATTTAACTTTTTACTCTTTATATCTAGTTCCTACACAGATAATTAAGCTGCATTTAACTTCTATGATCCCACTCGTACTTGGTATTGGATTTACAGAACCAGCCAATTTCAATTCTATAACAGAATTCAGAAAATATTTAAAAGTGAAACTATTTGTATCAAGTTACAACATAATTATGACAATTATTAAAGCAAGACACAAAGGAATTTTTGACTTGGATGCCACTGGGCTTTTAATTAAGTAAATGGAGAAACATGAAAATTTGTACTAGGCTGCATTTTGAACCCAAGTTTCCTGCTTACTAACAGTCCCGCTGACCATTACACCATTAAAGAGCAAAATTTCCAGTGTATCCACAGACAATGACATAGTGTCCCTGCCCATTATCTCTCAGGACTCATTGTATTTCACTGATTTACATAGGAGTTCAAGCACGGTGTGCAGTCGCACTGAAGAAAGGATCATTGGCAAAAAGCTTTTCAACCACCATGAAAGTAAGAAAAAAAAGCTAGTTATCAAATTCAAATATGAATTAGCAATATTATTTCCCCATTATCATGATAAATATAACATTTAAGAGCAGTGTTCCATGATTATTATTATTTTTTTAATGAAATTGCTTAAAACATAACTTCCTGTTGTTATGATGTACATGTTCCAAGCATTGTGTGCTGCCAAAATTGCATTTTGCACGCGTAATATAATCTTTCGTCACTAGATGGCGTTCATAGGACAGCAATAAATCTGTAAAAATGGTTATAGGTAAGGAAGGAACACGCAGTTACGCACGAGATAGGAACTTCAGTGAGTGTTCAGTGTAAACAATGACAATAGGACAAAGAAAGGAACATTAAACAGAAAAACAATCTGCAACTGTGTCTTTAAGTGTAGCCAGTCGTACTGTGCAACAAATATCACAATGAGAATGTACCAGTATTTTGTTGGATGTGTCCTTTATAAATTGCAGTGACATGTGGATACTGGCCAGAATATGGATCAGTTTGAAAGAACAGGCTAAAATCACTTCAAAGAGTGATGAAAAATATATAGAAGTCACAAGTAAATATGATCACTTCAAATCAGTGTCACTTTTAGCAGCAGAACTCAGCCATAATAGAGAAAAACTGATGAGTGCATATACTGGGAAAAGACATCTTCAGGCAGGGAACTTTAACGGCATGTAACAGCTAAGAAAGCCCGCACCTCACTGTACATAACCTCCTTCCAACTCACTATTTCCAGATGTAATGTAACTACTCTTCCCTTATATACAGGGTGTTCAGAAATTCCTGTTACAGTCTTTGAGCCTCTGTACAGGAGAATGAATACATAATAATTTGATAAGAAACTTAAGTCTGGGAATGTCATTCATTGACACTAAGAGCATTTCTTCACTTTTTGTCACTGTGAAACAAATCTATGTTACTACAAACTCTTTGCTCTTTAATTTTAGAAAGAAGTAATATGGAAAAAAAAACAGGAACAAAATGTCTAGTAAACAAAATTTCTAAAATACATACCTTAGATCTTTGAGCATGTCTTCAAATTCAGTTGTATAATGTTTACAAGATTTTGCTACTGGTCAAGTGCTCATAGCTCTTAAGATATTCATTGTAGAGTCCGTGTTTAATAGATTTTTTTTCTTGTTTCACTCATTGATACTTCCTCCCAAAATATGGAAAGCAAAGAGCTTGTAGTAGAACATAAGTGTTTCACAGCAACAAAGATAAAGAAGTGCACATAGTGGCACTGGATGACACTTCCAGACATGAGGTCCTTATTAAAATATGTACTCACTCTCTGGCCAGAGTACTTGAAATGTATAATGGGGTCTTCCAAAAACTCTATACATTTCAAAAATATACTGCCCACGTCCTTCAAAATGTTTACTAGTGTGGTATAAACATTTATAATAAATCTGCTACAAAGCACTTTCGACTAAGATGCAGACTATTTCAAATCCAGCCAACAGTACTCCAAATGTCCGTCAGAGGTCTCTCTCATTGCTCAACAAAGCTACCGCCATGCACCTAGTGGAGAGCGGCGAGCAGAGTCAATGCAGAGATAGCCGCGTTGGGAGTCCAGGATCAGACTTGACCAGGTGAGCCACGTATGTTAATATGTGCCTTAGAGCAGTAATTGACGATGAGTTTCACATTCCGTGCATCTCTCACTTGTTCGTGTTCTCTGTACGGGCTTATGGATACCGAGGCTGTCATTCAGGCTCTTCTAGGGCAGCAGCGAGCTTTTATGTCTGCAATCACGACACTCTCCACCGCATTGTCTGCTAGGATATCTGTGCCGCCGATGATTCTGCCCCCGTTTCCTCAGCATGATAACTTGGCCGAAGATTGTGATGCGTATGAGAAGCAACTATGGCAACATTTTCTTGCATTTGGAGTTGCAGATGCTAATGTATGTAAGGCCTTGTTTCTGTCCTGGCTTTTTCCCCAATTATCAATTGCTTGGCCAGTTGGCACCTTTGTGGGACCTGGCCTCTCTTTCCTTTGATGAGATGTATCAGTTGTTGCCTACTTACTATCACAAACACACACATGTTGTTGCAGCGCGTGTTAAAGTCTACCACTGTCAGAAAAAGCCCCATCAAATTTATGATGCTTGGATCACAGAACTTCAGGGTTTGAGTTGGAGATGTTTGTTGGTGACTGATGCTCACAAGGATTCTTATGCTGATTCTATGGTTCATGATGCTGTCATTAGGTTGGCTCCTGACAAAGAGGTTCATCAACATGCTCTTCAATGTGAAAACCCATCGCTGGCTGAGGTATTGAACATTGCTCAGTCTTTTGAGATTTTGCGAGCAGTCGAGATCAAATTGAGGCTTTGTGTGATGTGTCAGCAATTGATCCAACTTCTCCAGGTCCTTCCTTTGTTGAGTCACATGGCAAGGAGGATATAGCAGCAGCAAACACTTCTTCCCAGCATCACGTAGGACAGCAAGCAGCCGTGCAACAACAGTCATGGTGCACAACACTACAGCCACACACAATACTTCCATCATGCATTTATGTTTTGTCCAACATGAGCATAAGGCGTGTCCTAAATGCCGTGCCACATGCAATAAATTCAGGAAGAAAGGCCACATTGCAGCTCTATGCCGCTCTCAGTTTTCTGTCGACTCAGACTCTATCATGAGCATTAATTGTGTTTTCCCTATGACTTCCAGCACGACTAAATTGTTTTTAGAACTTAAAGTATTGGGACAACTGCTCCTCTTACAAGTGGATACTGGTGCCGCCATGACACTCTTGAATTCCCAAATCTTTGTAGAGCAGTGGTCCCCTGCATTCTTTTCATTTGATCAATTATAAAAAGAAGAGCATTCCATTTCTAGGAAAGTTCATGGCGTCGCAATATATATAAATGTGGTCCGTTCCTTGACCTTTTTCATTGCAGACGACCCTCATACTGCAAATTTATTTGGCTTGGATGACTTTCAGGCTTTTGGATTTCTATAATGAACTCCATCCACCTCATTTCTGAACATGTTCCTTACCAGCAAATTGAGACTCTATCCTCTGAATTTTCGTCTCTCTTTTCGAAAGCTTTAGGTTGTGCCACCAATTTTACAGCATACATTAGCCTCAAGTCTATGGCTCACCCTCGATTTTTTCACATGCGTGCAGTGGTCTTGGATGACCAAGTTAAACAGGAATTGGTTAGGTTGACTTCTCTGGGTGCTCCAAAGACTATTCCCTCCAGTGAATGGGCGTCGCCCTTAGTGATCGTTAAAAAACCTAACAGCCAGTTACATATTTGTGGCGATTTTAAGAACACTGTTAACGCCCGAGCATCATTCATTAACACATACCCATTGCCAGGCACAGACGAGCTCTTTGCAAAACTTGCCAGAGATCAGTTTCTCTCCAAACTCGACCACTCAGAGGCGTACTTACAGGTCCCTTTGGATGAGGTCTCCAAACAATTTCTGGTACTCAACACGCCCTTCGGGTTGTATCTTCCATTTGGAGTGGCTAGTCCTCCCGCAATTTTCCAATGTTTTTTAGAACAATTAACAGTATCCGTGTTAATTATCAAGGAAAATTTGGAAAATATTTCGAGTAAATTTCCCGATCATGTTATTATTTTGGGAGGTGATTTTAATTTACCAGATATAGACTGGGAGACCCAAACATTTTTGATGGCTGGCAGGGACAAAGAATCCAGTGAAATTATTTTGAGTGCATTATCTGAAAATTACCTTGAGTAGTTAAATACTGAACCAACTCGTGGTGACAACATATTAGACCTTCTGGCGACAAACAGACCCGAACTATTCAAAACAGTTAACGCAGAACAGGCAATCAGTGATCATAAAGCGGTTACAGCATCGATAATTTCAGCCATAAATAGAAATATTTAAAAATGTAGGAAGATTTTTCTGTTTGGAAAAAGTGACAAAAAGCAGATTTCAGAGTACTTGACAGCTCAACACAAAAGTTTTATCGCAACTACAGATAGTGTTGAGGAACAGTGGTCAAAGTTTAAAGCCATCATACAATATTCATTAGATGAGTATGTACCAAGCAAGATCGTAAGAGATGGGAAGGAAACACCATGGTACAACAACCAAATAAGAAAACTGCTACGGAAGCAAATGGAATTTCACTGCAAACATAAACATAGCCAAAGCATTGTAGACAAAAAAAAATTAAACGAAGCGAAATGCAGCATGAGGAGGGCTATGCGAGAGGCATTTAACGAGTTCGAAAGTAAAGTTCTATGTACTGACTGGGCTGAAAATCCTAAGAAATTTTGGTCTTATGTCAAAGCGGTAGGTGGATCAAAACAAAATCTCCAGACACTCTGTGATGAAAATGGCATTGAAACTGAGGTTGACACTCTAAAGGCTGAATTACTAAATGACTTTCTCCAAAGCTGTTTCACAAAGGAAGATTGCACAGTAGTTCCTTCTCTAGATTGCCAAACAGATCACAAAATGGAAGATATCGAAATAATTGACAGAAGGTTAGAAAAACAATTAAAATCACTCAAAAGTGGAAAGGCCGCAGGACCGGATGGGATACCACTTCGTTTTTACACAGAGTATGCGAAGGAACTTGCCCCCCTTCTTGCAGTGGTGTACCATAGGTCTCTAGAAGAGCGTAGCGTTCCAAAAGATTGGAAAATGGTGCAGATCATCCCCGTTTTTAAGAAGGGACGTCAAACAGATGTGCAGAACTATAGGCCTATATCTCTAATGGCAGTCAGTTGTAGGATTTTGGAACATGTATTATGTTCAAATATAATGACATTTCTGGAGACTAGAAATCTGCTTTGTAGGAATTAGCATGGGTTTCTAAAAAGGCGATCGTGTGAAACCCAGCTTGCGCTATTCGCCCACGAGACTCAGAGGGCCATAGACACGGGTTCTCAGGTAGATGCTGTGTTTCTTGACTTCCTTGACAAGGCGTTTGATACAGTACCCCACAGACGTTTAATGAACAAAGTAAGAGCATATGGTCTATCAGACCAGTTGTGTGATTGGATTGAGGAGTTTCTAGATAACAGAAAGCAACATGTCATTCTCAATGGAGAGAAGTCTTCCAAAGTAAGAGTGATGTCAGGTGTGCCACAGGGGAGTGTCGTTGGTAGGTTGCTGTTCATGATATATATAAATGACCATGCACATAACATCGGAAACTCACTGAGGCTTTTTGCAGATGATGCTGTAGTATATAGAGAGGTTGTAACAATGGAAAAATTGTATTCAAATGCAGAAGGATCTGTATCAAATTGATGCATGGTGCAGGGAATGGCAATTGAATCTCAATGTAGATAAGTGTAATGTGCTGCGAATACATAGAAAGAAAGATCCTGTATCATTTAGCTACATAATAGGAGGTCAGCAACTGAAAGAAGTTAATTCCATAAATTATCTGGGAGTAGGCATTAGCAGTGATTTCAAATGGAACGATCATATAAAATCAATCGTCAGTAAAGCAGATGTCAGATTAGATTTATTGGAAGAATCCTAAGGAAATGCAGTCCACTGCTTGAATACTGCTCACTGGTGTGGGATCTATATCAGATGGGGTTGATAGAGGAAGTTGAGAAGTTCCAACGGAGAGCAACGCACTTCGTTACAGGATCATCTAGTAATCGTGAAAGCATTACAGAGATGATCGATAAACTCCAGTGGAAGACTCTGCAATAGAGACGCTCTGTCACTCAGTATGGGCTTTTGTCGAAGTTTCAAGAACATACATTTACCAATGAGTCTCCATTCTATGTATATCTCGCGTAGAGATAATGAAGATAAAATGAGAGAGATTAGAGCCCACACAGAGGCAGACCGACAATCTTTCTTTCTGCGAATAATACGGGACTGGAATAGGAGGGAGAACCGATAGTGGTACTCAAGATACCCTCTGCCACACACCTATCGGGTGGCATGTGGAGTATGAATGTAGATGTAGATGGTGATAAACAAATCAGGGAGAAGGATTGGATGGGGGGGGGGGGGGAGTGGAGTTTTTTCGATGAGTTTTTGGAAGTAGATGATGTAACATTTTGTGCAATAAACCTGATTATAACAAAAAAGTTGTCTATGGAGTATAATTATGAGCGAGTTAAACTCTTTTCCACATTAATTTTACCACAACAGTTATACTTTGGATCCGGCATGACTGAAATGGACCATGGCAGCAGTGAGCAGAACCAGCAAGATTTAAGTTAAGTACTGAGTCAAACCCCAACCTTTACATACAAGGTACCTTTATACCACATCGATCTATACTACAGCAAATCTCAATGTATATCTTTGGGCCAATATCTCTGGGGCAACAGCGTCTCTGTGCTCGTCAAACATATAATCTCAGTCTGGATCTGTATTCATAGTTGTTAACAATAAACTGCATTTCTGGATTCATACATGTGGTTTCTCTGGGGATCAAACCGCTCTTGATTCCCATACACGTTTCCAGTATATGTGACGTACATGTATGTTCAACATAACATGATAACCTCCTGGGTCAATTTCTAACACACTTGGTGCTTATACAGAAAAGGGGGGGGGGGGGGGTGTAGAGTAAATGGACAAAGATAGGAGGGAATAGGAACTAAATAAAATAAAATTGTCATAACTTCAGAACAGTCTGTGTCAGGACATTCAAACTGCACCTGTGGCCTCAGGGCATGTGAAATAGTTTGGTTTAGTGATGAAGCCTACTTTCATTTAGTCATTGGGTTCATTAATCAGCAGAAATGATGCATTTGAGAGACTGAGAATCCACATTTCACAATCGAGTCATCAGTCTTGTCATCCTCAATGGGTATTTGTGTGATTTTCAATGTCCAGTCATGGAATAACTGGTGTGATATTGCTTGATGACACAGTGACTACCAGATGGTAGATGTGAAGTTGTCCGAAGATGATTTCACCCCCCCCCCCCCTTATCCAAAGTTATTCTGATTTTGACATAATGTGGTTCACATAAGACAGAGCTCGACCCCATCAAAGGAGGAAAGTGTTTCATGTCCTGGAGGAGAACTTCGGGGACTGCACTTTGGCATGGGCCATGACTGGCTGCCATATTTTCCAGATCTGAACACAAGCAACTCATTTTTAAACTGCTGTATTAAAGAAGAAGTGTACTACAACAATCCCAGTACTATTTTGAGCAGAAATTAGCCACTCCATAGGTCATCAACAGGAACAATGTTCCGGGACTTCAGCAGGTCTTGCAGAAATTCACTGTTTGTCTGTGTCACATCATCGCTATGAAAGGCAGGCATATCAAACATGCCACAACCTAACTCTGAAGTGAAGTTTGCATGTTGAATAAAGTGTGTACACATCTCAGTTTGTAACTAATTTACATTTTGTTTCGTGTAGTTAAATAATTATCACCTTGTATTACCAAAGAGATGAAGCAAAGGTGAGGGAGTAGGCGAGGAGGACATGAACAAGGAGAGGATAAGGGATAAGAAGGACAGGTATATAGGAGGAAAGAAAAATCAACAGAGACAAGGAAGCAAGAAAAGTGGATGACAGAAAAAAGGGAAGGAAAAGATTGACAAAGACTAGGTATGGTTGGAAGGAGGAGGAGAGGGAAGGGGAGAAACATTTCAAATAATATAAAATTTAAACAACAAAATAAAGTGCATTTCTGGATTCATTCATGTGGTTTCTCTGGGGATCAAACCCCTCTTGATTGTTAAGAATTTTTTCATCTGTAATAAACAACAAAATTATTATGACATAAAGATTATAAGTGAAAGTTGGTTTCTTTAAATGAAAACTGACCTAAACGTGCTATCTGCTCCTTTGTCAGAAGTAACTTCCTCAGATTTTTTTTCATCTCCTTTGTGCTCACTACATATGGGGCAGAAAGTGTAAGGCAAGAAGAATTCCTTCATCAGCATAATGTCTTCTTTCTTGGTTACACCTAGTGCCTGTAAAAAAAGACATAAAATCATATCTGGCTAAAAATTCTCTGTTAGGGTAAAGCTAATGACATTTATTATAACACTGTAATTTTTCCCAACAAATGTACAAAAGAATTGCAAAAATGACTTAAATATTGTCAGCCACACACATAAACAAATGAGACCATAACTTTTCTGATGATAAAAGTGGGATGGGGAACAAGCTCAACTTTCTCTAGCAAGGTTGGAAGCTCAGATTCATATGCGATGCTCCTGTGAAACCAGAACTGAAATAATGATCATAGGGATCACCAGTCCCTTCTAATGTTGTGAGGGCCAAGCTAAAGCACTAGCAGGGACAAGGGTTAGTCTATTAACTTATTTCAAATGATTAATGATAAATGCACAACACAGTGCAAAGATGGTAACAGAATTAGTTCAACATGGGCTTGTCATCTACTGTTATCTTAAGCAGTTATCATTCAACTTTCATATTATAGAGTACATAACAGGAAGACAAGGATACAATGAGTCTGTAATCAGTGTAATTAATTTTTAATGGCTACTTACAGATAAAATAACCTAAAGCTCTTGAATTTGTATATCTATTAAACAAGAAGTTCTTTTACCATATTGAAAAGGCTATAATTTTAGGAGATATCATGCAAATGCAAAATAAATATTGCAATGGTATTCTTACGCTGGAAAGCTCAAACTGAAAAATTATTACTGTTTTTGGGGGAGTAAAGAAAGAACTCACTAAAAATCATAGGCACTGAGTCATCAAAAGGTGTGTGCAAACATGACAGAAGACTTGTTAAGCTTTTCACTAGATGGATGGTGAGGATGGGAGAGTGGAAGAGTGGGAGGTAGGATGTAGGAGGATTAGGGTTTAACATCCTGTCAACAACATGTTCATTACAGATGAAACACAATCTCAGCACGGTGGAGGAAATCGTCTATGCTTTCACTTTCAAAGGAACTATCCTGTATTTTGCCTGGAAAAACTAAATCAAGATGGCCAGTGGCAGATTTGTACTGCTGCCATCCCAAATGTGAGTCCAGTGTGATAACTATTGCACCAACTTGAGGAAGGATGAAACATTAGGTGCTGCTGATTAGCAGCTTGGGCGGAAGGGGTGAATCAGCCAGGTAGCTGGAGAGAGATGTGAGAGGGATGGACTGTAGAGTGGGGCTAGGCATGTGATGCAGGTGTTTACTCTGATGCCAAGCAGCACACAAAGAAGGTGACAAGAAGCTATGAAATGGGAAGAGGTGGTAAGACAGAGACAATGAAAACTATTGGATGCAGGATGTGGGGAAGGAGGTTAAGGCCATGCCATTTTTGTGATTGAAAGGTGTGTTATAAGAATGTAGTTCAGAAGATATGGTGGAGGAGGAGAGGATCTGGATGGCCCAGGTGGTGAAGCAGCCACTGAAGCTTAGCACATTATTCTCTGTTGCATGTTGTACCACAGGGTGGTCGACCTTGGTCTTGGCTGTATTTTGGAGGTTGCTATTCTTTCTGATGGACAGATGAATATCAATCATCTTGATGTAGAAAGCAAGACAATGGTTGCAGTACAGTTCCCTCCATTACTTCGTCATCCCCTTGCACAGTAGAAGCTGGATCCAGTGATCTTGACCAGTTTAGAAAAGTATCCCCTTTCCTAGCAAAAATCCAGTCCCACATCCTGTTCCTCAAATTCTCCCACCCAATGACCCAACCTAAAAAAAAACAGTACCACCTCCACTGCCTAGAAAATCTAAATACAAACACTACATCTCTGAAATTGAACCCCTGACCCTCCAACATCTGCATGAACACTCCAGACACTACCTCTGCAAGCTATATAGTCTCCTGACATCCTTCTCTTGGCTTGGGTCATCCTTCTGCAAGAGCTCCTCCTTGCCAATCTCTCATAGCTTCCACACCCTGCCTATATGACCTTTCTAATTTACCACATCCTCCAAACTTCCTCAAAATCCAAACTCAAAACAAATCCAAAACACTGTAGTCAACCTCTCCACCAAATCTCTCAATTCCACTGAAGATTTGAAAAGGAAGAAAGCTTAAGTGTTTAACATCCCGTAGAGAGCGTGGTCATTAGAGACGGAGCTCACACTCTGATCTTTGTGTAAGGATGAGGAAGGACATCAGCCATGTTCTCAAAAGGAAAATTTCTGGCATTTATCTGAAGTAATTTAAGGAAATCCCAGAATACCTAAACCTGTATGGTCAGAGGTGGATTTGAACCATCATCTTCCTGAATGTGTGCCAATGTGTTACCAATGTGCCACCTCACTCAGTACAGAAATACCTGAATACCTCATTACCAGCCCCACACCCAAGCTGAATCAAAATTGACTTGACTTCTTATGCTCTACACAGAGGAAACATTACTTTGCTTCACCCAGTTTATTCCTCCTTCCAACCCTGACACTTCTTGCCCTTCTACTTAACCACTGTTAGTAACCTTCCAACAATTGCCTATGTGAGCCTCACTATCCTTTCTGAAGTCCCAATGCTGACCTTTCAAAAGAAGAAAGGATTGCATTATACATCCTAAAACAGATACAGATATGATCATCCTCCCTGATGACAAGGGTCCAACTCTGTCACAGTAACTAATTGGCAGAAGTGCTCTGTTAATTACTGGAATTGTTCAGCTAGAAAATTACCAGAAGAACCCCATCCCAGAAGTCCAGCATGACCTCCAATGCCTGTTGTCCCACAAACTTTGATGGTGTTGTCGGTGAGATTCTATTCACCACAGATATGCCTGATGAGCTGCAGAAAGGAACACATAACAGAATAAACAAAAAAATGAAGCTTTTGGCTGTTAAGCCTTCATCTGCCACAGAACGCACTTACACAACACACACACACACACACACACACACACAAACCCAACCACTGTCTCTGGCTGTTGCGGCTAGACTGCAACACAGCTGAGGCGAGAACAACCAGTGGTGGGGATGAGGAAGTGGCATGGAGAGGGAAACAGGAAGGGAGGGATTGAGCAATACATCAGTGCTGTCTGATAGATAGGTAGGGACTGGAGTATGTGGTGGAAAGGGAGATATTTGTAAGCTGGAGTGTGGGTTGGGAAAGGAATGGGAGAGGAGATTGGTGGAGGGAGGAACTAGTGCAAGTTTAGGGCTGGGGGATTTTGGGGGTGTAGTATATATTATAGAGAGAGTTCCCATCTGTGCAATTCAGACAAGTTGGTGTTTGTGGGGAGGATCCATTTGGCACAGGCTGTGTAGCAGTCATTGAAGTGAGCTACATCATGCAGTGCTGCATGCTCTGCAACAGGATGGTCCAGCTGTCTCCTGGCCACAGTATGATGATGGCGATTCATCCGCACGGACAGCTTGCTGGTCATGCCCACACAGAAAGCCGCACAGTGTTTGCAGCTCAGTTTGTATACAACATGAGTGCTATCACAGGTTGCCCTGCCTTTTATGGGATAGGAAATGCCTCTGACGGGACTGGAATAGGTGGTGGTGGAATGGTGATAGGACAGGTTTTGCATTTAGGTCATATTGCAGAGATATGAGCCATGGGGTAAAGGGTTGGGAGCAGGTAAGGAGTAGGGATGGACAGGATAGGATGAAAGGTAATCGAAATCTGGCAGAGAGTGTGATTTAACTGTTCTAGTCCTGGGTGGTATTGGGTGAAGAGAGGGATGCTCTGTTGTGGCCTGACATTGGATGTGGGGGAGGTGGCAAGTGACCAAACAGACAGGGCATGTGATATCTGTTTCTGGACAAGGTTTGATGGGTAATTGCAGTCAGTAAACGCCTCAATGAGGTGTCTGGCATATTTGGAGAGGGATAGCTCATCACTGCAGATGCGATGACCACAGGTGTCTAGGCTGTATGGAAGGGACTTTTTGGTGTGGAATGGGTAGCAGCTGTCAAAATAGAGGTATTGCTAATGGTTGGTAGGTTTGAGGTGGATGGGTGTACTGATAAGGCCATCTTTGAGGTGAAGGTCAACATCGAGGAAGGTGGCTCGTGTTAAGTAGGACCATGTGAAGTGAATGGAAGCAAAGGTGTTGAGGTTTTGAAGGAATGTGGATAGTGTGCCCTCACCTTCAGTCCAGATTATGAAGATATCATCAATGAATCTGAACCAGATGTGGTGTTTGTGATTCTGGGTAGTCAGGAAGGATTCCTCCAGATGTCCCATGAACAGGTTGGCACAGGAAGATGCCATATGCAAGCCCATGGCTGTGCTGCGAATTTGCTTGTAGGTGATGCCTTCAAAGGAGAAATAATTGTGGGTGAGGATGTAGTTTGTCAAGGTAACACGGAAGGCGGTTGTAAATTTGGAGTCAGTAGGGCACTGTGAAAGGTAATGTTCGACAGTGGCATTGGACATGTTACTGTAGAGGGAGATGGTATCAACTGTGACGAGCATGGTTCCAGGTGGTAAAGGAATAGGAACAGTGGAGAGTTGGTGGTGGAAATGGTTGGTGTCTTTATACTGGAAGGTAGGTTGTCGATTACTTTTCGTCCTGCCCTGAAATGAGAAATACCCTGCCCAAAATCCTCTCCACCGCACTCCCCCCTACAGTGGTATTCTGTCGTAAACCAAACCTACATAATATCCTTGTCCATCCCTCCTCCTTCGCTGCTCCCAACCCTTTACCCCATGGCTCATATCTCTGCAATATGACCTAAATGCAAAACCTGTCCTATAATCATCCCACCACCACCTATTCCAGTCCCCTCACAGGCATTTCCTATCCCATAAAAGGCAGGGCAACCTGTGATAGCAGTCATGTTGTATACAAACTGAGCTGCAAACACTGTGCGGCTTTCTATGTGGGCATGACCAGCAACAAGCTGTCTATGCGGATGAATGGCCATCGTCATACTGTGACCAGGAGACAGCTGGACCATCCTGTTGCAAAGCAAGCAGCACTACATGATGTAGCTCACTTCAATGACTGCTTCACGGCCTGTGCCATTTGGATCCTCCCCACAAGCATCAACTTGTCTGAAATGCGCAGATGGGAACTCTCCCTACAATATATCCTACACTCCCAAAATCCCCCAGGCCTAAACATGCGCCAGTTCCTGCCCCCACCACTCTCCTCTCCCATTTCTTTCCCTACCCACACTCCAACTTTTGAACATCTGCCTTTCCATTACATACTCCAGTCCCTTCCTATCTGTCAGACAGCACTAACGTATTGCTCCATCCCCACCGGCGTCCCTTTGCTCCCTTCCTGTTTCTCTCTCCATGCCACTTCCTCACCCCCACCACTGGTTGCTCTTGCCTCAGCTGTGTTGCAGTCCAGCCGCAACAGCCGGAGACGGTGGTTGGGTTTGTGTGACTGCGTGTGTCTGTCTGTGTGTGTGTGTGTGTGTGTGTGTGTGTGTGTGTGTGTGTGTATGCATTGTCTGTGGCAGATGAAGGCTTAACAGCCACAAGCTTCTTTTTTTCTGTTATGTACAAGGAAGTGTGTGGGGGTAAAAATCATAAACGGAGACCGAGGGACGAATACAGTAAGTGATTCAAAAAGATGTAGGTTGCTGAATATATTCTTAGATGAAGAGTCTTGTGCAGGTCAGGGTAGCATGGAGACCTGCATCAAATCAGTCTGCAGACTGAAGACCACCACACACACACACACACACACACACACACACACACACATACAACTGTTATGTGTTCCTTTCTGCGGCTCATTGGACATCTCTGTGGTGAGTAGCAACCTATCCTTTCCAAAATATTGTTGAATCCTTTAAGTTCATGCTTTTGGATTGACTGAAATTATTTTTTGTCATTCTTTATTTATGTTGTGACTGTCGCTTCCCTATGTATCAGTTCCTTTGCCAACTTGCCCCACTGCAGGATCCTTCTTCTCTCTCCTTTGATCAAATGTGCAAACTTATTTCTAAATGTTACTGCAAACAGATGCATGTAATTGCCAAGGATGTTGAATTTTATCGCTGTAGGAAGCAGACTCAGCAAAATTATTAGGCGTGGGCCGCACAGCTTCATGGTTTGAGTCGTCATTGCCATTTTGTCACTGATCTACATAAAGAATTATTTGCAGATCAAATGGTATGAGATTTCATAACACGTCTCACACACAATCACAAGATTCACAAGTGAGCCCTTCTGAGTGAAAATCCTTCCCTCAAAGAGATTCTCAATATCACTCAATCTTTTGAAGTTTCAAGGGCTGCAGGGAATTAAACTAAATTGTAGTGCAAAGTGGCAGAAATTCAACCTGGCTCTTCTTCCCCATTGCCACCCCATTCACAGAGGGATGAACAATAGTGATGGTTCACTCCCAACCACTGCACAACAGCAGCCCTCCCTGCACACAGCAGCAGCAAAGCGAGCAGGCAATAAACAACATCACACATATTTAACACTTCCTTCTTGCACAGCTTGTTTTGTCAATCAAGATAGGCCCAATTGTCCTATGAGATGGGCCACTTATCATTATTGTAACAAGAAAGGTCACATAGCTACTGTTTGTAAAGTCAAAAAGCAGCACATAGATGCCAAGGATATCAATTGTGTATTGGCAATTTCCATTGTGCCCAATAAACTCTTTATCAATGTCATGGTTTATCGGAAACTTTTGCACATGCAAGTAGGGCGCTGCCGTCACACTGTTAAACTTGCAGACATACATGGATCTGGGTTCTCCTCCTCTCTTACTGATGTCATGGAATTAGCAATCTACTATAAACAAAATATCCTGACTCTGGGACAAGACTCGTCCCCTGTCACATATAAATCTGTAGCCCATTCGCTAATCTTTCTTGTTGTGAATAATGAACAGAGACAACTTGTTTGGCCTGAATGCTTTTACAGCATTTGGGTTCACTATTTCTGATGAAATGAACTTCATGTCTGAACAAGTGCCTTATGTGCAACTGGACTACCTATGTTCAATATTTTCCACTGTGTTTTCTGCAGGTTTGGTTTATGCCATCAATTTCCAAACCCACAATACCATGCAGTCTCCTGTCAGACCCCATTTTTTCGTGCCCAACCAGTACCAGTGGTGCTCCATGAACATGTCAAGGTGGAACTTGACTGCTGTAATGCAGGTGGACAAACTGAACACATCCAGAAAATGAGCAAGCCAAATGGTCATTGTGAAAAAGCCGTTGGGGCAGCTGCACCTTTGTGGTGAATTCAAATGCTCAGTCTATCAACAAACCATATACATTGCTGCATCTGGATGGGCTTCTGGAAAAGTTGGCTGGTGATCAGTATTTCTCCAAAACAGACCTCTAAGAGGCATACTTACTAATTCCCCTAGATGTTGCCTATCAACATTTTTTGGTCTTTTTGTAATGCCAGAGGTATTCACTATGTCCTCAACCCAATATTCAAGCTAAAATATAATGATGGGGCTAAAGGGCTTGTGCACCCTTTAAAATTGAAATTGAAGAACTATATGGCTAGGTCTGCTATCGACATTGCCCTGGACCAATTTCTCACTTCTTGTCACATCACCCAATTCAGTGAAAAAAGCCCAGCAGAGCTACTCAATGGCCATCAAACCCAGACACTGTTCCAGATCCTCCAACCAGCCCACGAATACTGACCAATGCCACCTTCAAACTCGTTTCCAGCTTGGGATGGCCATCTGGGGTGGTGGGTTTGGCCGTTGCTCAAAACAGAATCCTTCCATCATCTCTAGGTGCCAGCTCTCTGTGTGCATTGAGGCGGGCCTCTGTTGCACATCACAATGACCATCTGTGCATCTGAATAGATGACCAGACAAATACCATTGACAGAACAATGTAACTACAACAGTCTGCAATACTTGGCAATGTGTGAGCTGCAGGTGGGCTCCTGCCACTACCTGCGACTGGGAAGAGTCACCTGCAGCAGAGCAAGGCCCCTCTCTGCATCCATTTGTAGAGAACTATTTAATAATTTTCTCAAATACATTGTATACAATTTCATCAATTAATTCTCTTTTCTTGGGTGTGATTACAATACTTGTATCATCAGTATACATTAAGAACAAAAAAAGACTTAAGACTGAATCCTGTAAGATTCCAATTTTGGTAACTCCCTGTTTGAGGAATCATCTGATTTTTGCCCATTATGTAAACTGCTTATTTCAACTGTCTACACTCTTCCAATTAAGTATGAATTAAACCATTTGTGCACTGCCCCACTCAAACCACAATACTTGAGGCAGTATAGAATAATTCCATGATTTACACAATCAAAAGTCTTTGAAAAATTACATATAATCATAACAGGTGCTGTAAAATTGTTTGGAGCACTTAATATTTTAGTAGACATATATATTGCACTTTTATGTTGAAAAGCCTTTATGGAATCCACTTTGATATTACTTTCTCATGAAATTTTGATAAAGCTGTCAGTATGGTCAATAGTTAATGACATCAAACATATTCCCTTTTTTGTGCAATGGTTTAACAATATCATATTTCAGTGTTCCGGGGAAAAATATTCTGCTTCGGAGAACTACTAGATAAGTGACATATGTCTCCTATTTTTCTTGATTATATGAAAATACAAAAAACACGAGATAAAACAATGCTAGGGCATGCTAAAGTGTATATGTCAAGAGCAAATGTTATATAAAATACAAGGTGCATCAGGAACATTTGGTGAATGGTGTTTACAAACTGAGGATGAGGTGCCTGTGCAGATACATTGAGCGACACTTCAACATGTGCCTCCAATCATGCAAAGCACTGCAATGAACTGGTGGTACATGCTGTGACCCAACTAACAGGGTCTGATTGAGAACTCATATGCGCTCAACTTTCTCACTATACGCAAGGTCACTGTGCTTCCACACCCTTCTTATTCTCCAGATTTGATGCTGGCAGATTTCTTTCTGTTTCCCTGACTTAAATTACTCCTGAAAGGCTTATGCTTTACAACAGTTGTGGATGTGAATATCCAAAAATGCATAACCTCAGTGCTTCAAGCAATTCCATAAGAAGTGTTTGCTGACAGTTTCCAAAAGAAGTGTATTGTAGCCAGTGGTGAATACTTTGAAGGCCAGTAATGGTATTTTGATTGTAACACTTGCAATTTACTCTTCATATTTAAGAATTTGTAATCATACTTACACTGAACACGTTATCGAGTTTTACTAATGTCTTTCCATCTTTTCTATGTAGAAAGAGTAATTTATGCAGGCATTCTTCTATCAAAAATTGAGATTCATCTGCAATTTTCAGTAGAATGTGCTTGAGCAACATGTTGGTTTTGTCACCAGAAGTTTCAATGTCTGAGATTACCGGTACCTTCTTATCAACACATGTACATCCCTCTGAAATTAAAATAAATGTTTCAAATTCAAGGTTCAGTATTGTTAATGCACATTAAAATAGCATTTTGCCACTCTTGTGCCCATTTTGAATTAAGCAAATTTTATGGCTGTGAATTCTTGGTGATGTAAAATTAGAATTAACACTAAAGATTTAAAAATGGATAACACTATATTTCCAAAACCTAAGAATCCTTCCTAATGGAAAAGTCCATATTTAAAGAGGCTGTAGCTTCTGATTAAAATTAACTGTGCCAGATAATTTACCAGAAATGTGTAATTATTCATCCAGAAGTATTTAACACACTTAGGTATCAGCAGGTAACAGGTGACAGTGACACTTCTGCCCCAAGGAGCTTAAATTGTGCATTGAAATATTGTTTATTAACTGGCAGATTGCTCACAAAAGTCACAAAATTCAACTTTCAAATAAAAAGTAATAGCCTCCAAAATGTACTACAATTGTGAGTTGGTACCTGCTTTTGTGGGGTGTACTTAGTATTATAATGACAATTAGCTCCAAAATGAATATAACTGCAAAATAATATGAACAATAGTACCTGACATAACTGTAAATCTGTTGATAACCAAATGCTACAATTTGTCACTATATTCGGGCATATTTGGTGTGTTGTTGTTGTGGTCTTCAGAGACTGGTTCCATGCATATCTCCACCCAACTCTATTCTGAGCAAGCTTCTTCATCTCCTCATAAGAATGGTAACCCACATCCATTTGAATCTGCTTACAGAATTCATCTCTAGATCTCCCTCTACAATTTTTACCCCACACACTTCCCTCCAATGCTAAATTCATGAATCTTAGATGTATAAGTATGTATCCTACCAACTGATCCCTTCTTTTAGTCAAGATATGCCAAAAAATTCCTTTTCTCCCTCATTCTGTTCAATATCTGCCCATTAGTTATGCGATCTAACCAACTAATCTTCAGCATTCTTCTGTAGCACCACATTTCATAAGCCTCTATCCTCTTCTTGTCTGAACTATTTATCATCCATTTTTCACTCCCATACAAGGCAACACTACACACAATAGCTTTCAGAAAAGATTTCCTTGTTGTTGTTGTGGTCTTCCGTCCGGAGACTGGTTTGATGCAGTTCTCCACCCTACTCTATCCTGAGCAAGTCTTTTCATCTCCTCATAAGAATGGCAATCCACATCCACTTGAATCTGCTTACTATACATGTCTCTTGGTCTCCCTCAGTGATTTTTACCCCACACACTTCGCTCCAATGCTAAATTTACGATTCCTCGATGTCTAAGAATGTGTCCTACTAAGCGATCCCTTCTTTTAGTCAGGGGATGCCAAAAATTTCTTTTCTCACCAATTCTGTTCAGTACTTCTTCGTTAGTTTTGCGATCTACCCACCTAATCTTTAGCATTCTTCTGTAGCGCCACATTTCAAAACCCTCTATTCTCTTCCTGTCCGCACTGCTTATCATCCATGTTTCACTCCCGTACAAGGCAACACTCCACACAAATGCCTTCAGAAAAGACTTTCTTACACTTAAATTAATATTTGATGTTAGCAAATTTCTCTTTTTCAAAAATGCTTTTCTTCCCATTGCCGTTCTGCATTTTATATCCTCTGTACTGCGACCATCGCTTGTTATTTTACTACCCAAGTAACAAAACTCATCTAACATCTTTTAATAATGGAAAGTCCAGGTTGGAATTAATAATATAGTGAGGACAGTTTACAACTCACCGCAAAGACTTGGCGACGAGCTGCGACAGGCACATACAAAAGACACACACATACAACACATTCAGCTATCGGCCATGACCTTCTTCAGAAAATAGAGCACTCATGCAATCACACAGGCACACAACACAGTCATACAACCATCACCTCCGACTGCCGCACTTCGAATCATGCTCTGCAGCGAATTGGGGATGGGAGGGGAGGGGAGGGGGAGGGGATAGAAACGTTACGTCACGGTGGTGGGGATGGGTTAGATGGGAATCGGCGTGGTTATAAAGCTCTCTGTTGAAAGCTGGCGGGGTTGTTGGCTCGGAAGTCGGAATGTGACAGTTACAAAGGATTGAGAAAAAGGAAAGTAGGAAAATACAAGAGAGAAGGAAATATTGATAGAGGGATGTTATAGAAAGTAGTAACAAAGGAAAAGGTTTGGGATGGAAGGGAGACCGTTAGGCAAAATTTAATAATGGAAAGTCCAGGTTGGAATTAATAATATAGTGAGGACAGTTTACAACTCACCGCAAAGACGTGGCAATGAGCTGCGACAGGCACATACAAAAGACACACACATACAACACATTCAGCTATCAGCCATGGCCTTCTTCAAAGTTACAAAAGGATTGACCCAAACCTTTTCCTTTGTTACTACTTTCTATAACATCCCTCTATCAATATTTCCTTCTCTCTTGTATTTTCCTATTTTCCTTTTTCTCAATCCTAGGAAGTAGGTAGAAGGTAGGGGTGCGGGGTGTCGGTGGGGTCATGAGTTTGATGGACTCAGGTGAAAGGTTTTGTAGGGAGGCCTAAGGATCTGAGAATTCCCTGAATCTCTGCCTGGACATCAGGAATGAGGTCGTTTTGACGACTTTGTAGGTAGTATTGTCTGAAAGCTGGCGCAGTCCCTCAGCCACATACTCCCGCCGATCAAGTACCATGGTTGTGGATCCCTTGTCGGCAGGGAGAATGATGATGGAATGGTCAGCCTTCAGATCACGGATAGCTCGGGATTCAGCTGCGGTAATGTTGGGAGTAGGATTAAGGTTTTTCAGGAAGGACTGAGAGGCAAGGTTGGAAGTAAGGAATTCCTGGAAGGTTTGAGTCCATCAAACTCATGACCCCACCGACACCCCACACCCCTACCTTCTACCTACTTCCTCTTTTTCCCTGAAGAAGCTGCCAGTGGTGGCGAAAGCTAGTAAGTGTGTTTTGAGTGTGATTTTTATTTTTATTTGTGTCTATCGACAAGCCGGTCCTTTTGGGTAAGTCATCCGTTTTCTATACATCTCTGTCTAACTTCTAACTTCTTTGCTTTCTACAGTTCTACAGTATGTCTGCCTAAGTGTACTTGCGTCTGTGTAAATGTTTGGGTGTGTGTGTATTTGCTTACCCTCCTTTTTTCTCCCCAAGGTAAGTCTTTCCTGTCCCGGGATTGGAATGACTCCTTATCCACTCCCTTAAAACCCTCATCATTTCCTTTTCCTTCTCCTTCCCTTCTGCCTGACGAAGCAGCTAGGCTGCGAAAGCTTGTATGTGTGTTGTATGTGTGTTTGTGTGTAATTTTATTTTATTTTATTTGTTTCTATCGACGAGCCGGTCCTTTTGGTAAGTCATCTCTTTTCTATATATATATATTATAGAGGAAAAAAAATTCCTAACAGGAAAAATATATGTAAAAAAATAGATGAAGTCTACTTACCAGGCGAAGGAGCACAGGCAGCGATAGTAACAAATAAACAGACACACACACAAACGCTAGCTTTCGCAGCCTAGCTGCTTCGTTAGGCAGAAGGGAAGGAGAGGGAAAAGGAAATGATGAGGGTTTAAGGGACAGGAAAGACTTACCTTGGGGGGAACAAAGAAGGGTAAACAAATACACCCACACCCACACATTTACACAGATCTTAGGCAGACATACTGTAGAAAGCAAAGAAGTTAAGGGGTTAGACAGAGATGCCACTTGAGGCAGAGGCTCTGTCCAGAGAACCGAGGCAAAGATGCTAAGATGGTGGGTGGGAATTCGAATTTAGTGGAGGTTGAGACCAGGTGGGCAACCCTTTTGCAACCTTGTTTACCCTTCTTTTTTCCCCCCAAGGTAAGTCCTTCCTGTCCCGGGATTGGAATGACTCCTTACCCACTCCCTTAAACCCTCATCATTTCCTTTTCCCTCTCCTTCCCTTCTGCCTGATGAAGCAGCTAGGCTGCCAAAGCTAGCGTTTGTGTGTGTGTGTGTTTATTTGTTACTATCACTGCCTGTGCTCCTTTGCCTGGTAAGTAGACTTCATCTATTTTTTTACATTTAAACAATTTTTTTTTTCATTTTTTTTATTTTATTTTTTTAATATTATTTTTTTCCCTCTCTTCCTCAAAATTGGGGTATGCGGATTATTCGAGGGTGTGGATTATTCGAGTATATACAGTACATTGTATTTAGTTTGTAAATGACTGCATAGGTATAAAATGTATCTGTATATGTGATTCAGTAGAGGTCAGGAAAATAAAAGGTGTGATAAAGAGGAAACAACAGTTAAATGCTTTACTCACTTGTGTGTCGTCATTGAATGACTGTAGTAGGATGCAGGATTAGTTGGACCAAATTTCTAGGTGGTGTGAGGAATGGCAACTAGCACTGAATGTAGAAAGGTGATGCAGATGAGCAGGAGAAACAATATAACAATGTTCCAACCCAGTATTAGTAGTATACTGCTTGACAGAGTCACATCAGTTAAATACATGAAACTATTCGGTTTATTGGGAGAATTTTGCGAAGATATGATTCGTCTGCAAAGGAGACCGCATATAAAATGCTTTGTGCAATGCAGCCACAAGTATTGCTCAAGTGTTTGGGATCCCCGCCAGATTGGTTGAAAGGAGGACATAAGAGGCATTTCAGAGGCAGGCAGCTAGGTTTGTAACTGGTAGATTTGATCAATGTACAAGTGTTTCTGAAATGCTTCAGGATAGCTGAAGGGAAGGTAATGTTCTTTTTGAGAAGCACTGTTGAAGCAATTTAGAGGGTCAGAATCTGAGGTGGACTGCTGCCAACCTACATTTTGTGTAAAGACCACAAAGATAAGAGCAGAGAGATTAGGGCTCATACAGATGCATACAAGCATTTGTTTTTCCCTCATTCTATATGGGAGTGGAACAGAAAAGCAAGTAACTAGTAGTGGTACTGAGTACCCTCCATCACACACCTTTTAGTGGATTGCAGCATATGTATGTAGATGTAAATGTAGCAGTACACTCATTTGAGGTCAGGGAATGGAAGTAGGGAGGAATAATTATGAAACAATTAATGTATGAGCTAAGGAGACTTGATAAAAAAGTAAAGATAGATTGATGTGAGGGACAAGAGGGGACCATCATAGGAGGAGATGCGAGGTGGTAAGAGAAGTTGCCATTGGTAAACTTGGCGGTGAGATGAGGTTGGTTGTTGTAGGGTAGGCAGACCAATGAAAGTGGCTGCTACTCTAGGGCAGGTGCCCATAGAAAGGGTCTGATCCTTTGTGGTGAGGTGGTTAGTCAAGATGGAGCTTGCTGCCACCAACTGGTTAAACCAGGAAGGACTTATTACCACCTAGATATTTTTTATTATATTATTATTACTTTAATATTGTTGGCGGATTAAATGAAATGATAACTGCCCACTGCTCTGAAATCTTTCCTGGTGTTCCCAGTTATGTGGTTCAAAGAGATATCTGTTTTTAAAACTTGTGGAGAAGTGCATCTAATTCAGTACTGGTGAGTTTCAGATATTGGAATTGGAGTCAAAAGCTGTCAAAAGAAAGAATTAATACTCTTATAATAACTTAGATAATACTTCTCCTGACATTCTGGAGGAGAGAGAGAGAGCAAATCATTGTACATGCCTTCATACTTACTTGAGGTGTCCAACAAATAAACAAACTTGGTTTAAGCTGTTTTGGAGAAATAAAATAATTTAGTATCTTGTGTCTAAGGGGGAAGGGGGGGGACATGTAGTGTAACAAGTTATGCTTCATGTCTCAGATCTGGCCCAAGATAACCAAATCGTTTATTTTTGGCGTTGTTTAAAATTTTGATGCCACATATTGACCAGGAAACTCTGTATGTGCAACTTCCTGACTCCAGAGCAGCTACTGTGCGTGAGCCTTAGCCTCAGAGAAAAATATTCAACCCCAAAGAAGACCTACATCTACATCTACATGGGATACTCTGCAAATCACATTTAAGTGCCTGGCAGAAGGTTCATCAAACCAACTGTTATATCATTTATCTCCCATTCCATTCTCGAATAGCGCGCGGGAAGAAAGAACACCTCAAACTCTCCGTTCGTGCTCTGATTTCTCGTATTTTATTCTGATGATCATTTCTATAAGTGGGAGACAACAATATATTTTCGCATTCGGAGGAGAATGTTGGCAACTGGAGTTTCGTAAGTAGCACACACCGCACCAATAAGCGCCGTTGTTGTAATGATTCCCATCCCAGATCCTGTATCATTTCCGTAACGCTGTCTCCCCTGTATCGTGACAATACAAAACGAGCTGCCCTTCTTTGGACTTTTTTGATGCCCTCCGTCAAACGCACCTGATAAGGATCCCACACTGGGCAGCAATACTCCACAAAAAGGCAGACAAGTGTAGTGTATGCAGTTTCTTTAGTAGTTCTGTTGCATCTTTTAAGGGTTCTGCCAATAAAACACAGTCTCTGGTTTGCCTTTCCCATGACATTATCTACACCTTATTTCCAATTTAAGTCTGAAGTAATAGTAATTCCTAGGTATTTTGTGGAGTTTGCGGCCTTCACTTTTGATTGATTTATCTTGTAAACATAGTTTGATGGATTTCTTTTCATACTCATGTGGACAATTTCACACTTCTCATTATTTAGAGTCAATTGCCAATTTTTACACCATAGTGATATCTTATTCAGATCGTTCTGCAGTTGGTTTTGATCTTCAGATGATTTTACTAGATGGTACATGATGGCGCCATCTGCAAACAACCTAAGAGAACCACAGTAGAACCTCGTTTTTACGCTTTTCAGGGGACTTCAGTGAAATGGTGTAAAATGCAGGAAAATGTAAAATGCAGGAAATAATGTTTTAAATGGTAAAATATGCTTACTGGATCAGCCTTGCATTTTCGTAGTTTATGTGTGATATATGTACATAATAGACATCTAAATACTCGCCAGGGAGATGATTATACAATAAAGGTTATCCAAATTTTTACTATTTTAAGCGCCAGGAAAAACTGGTAATTTTATGGGAAGTGAAATTAGTCAAAAATTTCTATTCATTATAATCGAGGACGTAGCTATTTTAAGTGCCAGGCAGAACTGCTAATTTTATGGGAAGTGGAAATTTTTGACGTAATTTCAGTCATTATAATAGAGGATGCCACTATTTTGAGTGCCAGGCAAACTGGTAATTTTATGGGAAGTAGAAATTTTTGACATAGGCCTAATTTCATTCATTATAACTGAGGACGCCACTGTTTTAAGCGCCAGGCAGAACTAGTAATTTTATGGGAAGTGGAAATTTTTGACGTAATTTCAGTCATTATAATCGAGGATGCCGCTATTTTGAGCGCCAGGCAAACTGGTAATTTTATGGGAAGTGGAAATTTTTTACGTAATTTCAGTCACTATAATCGAGGATGCCGCTATTTTAAGCGCCAGGCAAACTGGTAATTTTATGGGAAGTAGAAATTTTTTACGTAATTTCATTCATTATAATCTAGGACGCCTCTGCTGGGCTATAACATCTTCAAAATTACCTGAACCGCTTCGATAGATATCGTTTGGACGCCGCTGCCATCACACATCTTCAAAATTACTGCCTTTTACCGGAATTAATTATTTACATAGTAAATCACCTACAGTTCCGTTAGTTTTGTATTTTTCGATGTTTCACACGACAATATTCGAGAATTTATTCGCGTTCTCGAGTACAAACATATGCATAAGTATTTTTGTGACGTTTGCATGGGATCGGCATCTCTCACTATTATCGCTTTTTTGATGATGTGGGTATTATGATACCCAACTGTGACAGATAAAGTTCTTTATTAACCAGAAATATGTATCACAAAAACAACACAACTATTTATTCTCACTTCAACAAAGCAACTGGTTCTGATTGTTTGAGTACTCGCCAGGGGTGATTCTATTTACACTTCGGTAAAATCAGACGTGACGTCATTATGACGTACCCACACTATCGATGTCCAGAAGAGCGGCGCATCGACTTTTGCGATCGTTCGAGACGCTGGTTTTCGGTGGGATAACATGCTTAATTCGACATTCTTTCTGAACTGCATACTTTTTTCCTTCGTAGTTTAGTGACAAAACTAGGCGTTACTTGGTATCATGTTTTGGAAGGACTGACGGAAATTTCAGTAAATGTAAATTGAAAATTATGTCAGAAATACCACAGACCGAGCCTTAAGAGAACTTCACACATTTTCAAAGAAAAGAACTAGCATGTTGCAGCAACTTGGCGGTAGATGAGTACCCAGTTTTACGAAATGTTTTACCTTATGTTCGCAGAGCCTCTGTGACAAATGCCTGTTAATATTCAGCTCATTTGATTTATAGTTTCGGCGAAAACATACATATTCCTACGGCGACTATATGTTGTTTTTGTATGTCGCATATTTTGACACGTCAAAGTACACATTGTCGCTTCATAGCCTGGTAACCGTATTTTGTCCTCTAAGTTTAACGTAGACTCCGTACTACAATGCAACTCGGTAGCATTTTTTGCTTAGAGAAAAAGTTTCCATTAGTTTTAAACACAACCTTCACAAATGGACCACGATGATAACATCAGATTTGAATAACGTTTCACAGCTCACAGTGTAGGTCCTTTTTCGGAAAATTTATAGCTTCTTACTTTTAAAAAAAGAAAGCAAAGTTATACCTTCCGAAACTGTAATGAATATACCATTACCAACTGAAGATATTATCAGCTACTTCTTTAATTCGTCTGCTACAATTGCAACCGCAGTTTTGCTTCTAGAACGACCACACAAGTCGATCATGGCTCTTCGATAGTGTGGTTACGTCATAATGACGTCACGTCTGATTTTACCGAAGTGTAAATAGAATCGGGTGATTCTATTTACACTTCGGTAAAATCAGACGTGACGTCATTATGACGTATCCACACTATCGACGACCAGAAGAGCGGCGCATCGACTTTTGCATCGTTCGAGATGCTGGTTTCGGGTGGAACAACACGCTTAATTCGACATTCTTTCTGAACTGCATACTTTTTTTCCTTCGTAGTTTAGTGACAAAACTAGGCCTTTCTTAATATTGGTATCATGTTTTGGAAAGCACTGACGGAAATTTCAGTAAATGTATATTGAAAATTATGTCAGAAATTACGCAGACCGAGCCTTAGAGAACGACAACTTCACACATTTTCAAAGAAAACAACTAGCCTGTTGCAGCAACTTGGCGGTAGATGAGTACCCAGTTTTACGAAATGTTTTACCTGATGTTCGCAGAGGCTATGTAACAAATGACTGTATTAATATCCAGCTCATTTGATTTATAGTTTCGGCGAAAACATACATATACTTATGGCGACTATATGTTGTTTTTGTATGTCGCATATTTTGACATGTCGTAGTACACATTGTCACTTCATAGCCTGGTAACCGTATTTTGTCCTCTTAGTTTAACGTAGACTCCGTACTACAATGCAACTCTGTAGCATTTTTCGCTTAAAGAAAAAGTTTCCATTAGTTTTAAACACAACCTTCACAAATGGGTCATGATGACAACATCAGATTTGGTTGACTAACGTTTCAGAGCTCACAGTGTAGGTCCTTTTTCGGAAAGTTTATAGCTTCTTACTTAAAAAAAAAAAAAAAAAAAAAAAAAAAAAAAAAAAAAAAAAAAAAAAAAAAAAAAAAAAAGAAATCAAAGTTATAGCTTCCGAAACTATAATGAATATACCATTACCAACTGAAGATATTATCAGCTACTCCTTTAATTCGTCTGCTACAATTGCAACCGCAGTTTTGCATCTAGAACGACCACGCAAGTCTATCATGGCTCCAGTCGTCTTCGATAGTGTGGATACGTCATAATGACGTCACGTCTGATTTTACCGAAGTGTAAATAGAATCACCCGTGCCGCACCCACTCGGCCAGCCGGTCTGGCAAAGAAGCTAGCAGAAAGACGAACTACACCGCCACAAATCAGCGTTATTCTCTCGTTAACAAACCGTTCTGTTTGTCTGAGTACATGCCAGGCGCTCTGCCAAAGAAGCTGGTGAAAAGAAGAACTACATTGCCACAAATCGACGCGTCTATAAGTCAACAACAAACGCGAAATATACGTTTGAATAAACGCAAAGTGTCAAGAAACTCGAATGCGAATAATTTTTAAGCGCTATACTTTAAGAGGAAAGCCATGCTAGTGTCAATGTATGTACATTACGTCATTTTTCTTCACGAACATGCTTTCAAAATGTGTAAAATGCGGGAAAAGCGTAAATATGTTACTGCAAAAACGAGGGTGAATTAACATTGTAAACATAGGAAATTTGATGGGGCCGACAAAAAATGGTGTAAATGGCGGGAAAACGTAAAAACCGAGAATTTAAAAACGAGGTTTTACTGTACTTAGATTTTCCTCTAAATCATTTACAGAGGACCAATAACATTACCCTGTGGAATCCCCCATATCACCACTGTATTAGTTGATGCCTTACTATCGATTACTACTAACTGTCCCTATCCAGTTGCAAATTTGTGGTGATATACCATAACTGTGCAATTTGATTAAAAGCTGTTTGTGAGGTACGGTGTCAAAAGCCTTCTGGAAATCAAGAAATACAGAATCAATTTGCGAACCCTTGTTGATAGCACTCATCACTTCGTGTGAATAAAGAGCTAGTTGTGTTTTGCATGAATAATATTTTCTAAATCCGTGTTGACCTTGGGCCAATAGATCATTCTGTTTGAGATAATTCATAATATTTGAATGCAGGATATGTTCCAAAACCCTGCTGCAAATTGACGTCAATGAAATAGGCCTATAGTTTAATGGGTTACTCCTACTGCCTTTCTTGAATACAGGTATGATCTGTGCAACTTTCCAATCTTTTGGTACAGATCCTTGTTTGAGAGAGTGGTTGTATATGGCTGTTAAGTAAGGAGCTATTGCTTCAGCATTATCAGATAGAAATCTAATAGGTATACAGTCCGGACCAGAAGACTTGTTCTTGTTAAGTGATTTTAGTTGCTTCACTACTTCGATAGTATCTACTTCTACATTCCGCATTATGACCTCTGTTAGTAATTCGAAATCTGAAATATTGGTTTCCTCTTCTTTGGTAAATGAGTTTCTAAACACTATGTTTAGTAACTTGGCTTTAGTAGTGCTGTCATTGGCAGGATCGCCATTACTATCACGTAGTGAGGGTATTGTTTGTGTTTTGCCCCTACTATATTTAACATATGACCAAAATCTCTTAGGGTTTTCAGTCTAATTTTGAGAAAGAGTTTCATTGTGATAAGTATTGGAGGCATCTCGCATTGAAGTCCTCGCTAAATTTCAAGTTTCTGTGTAGGATCGCCAATCCCGGGGATTTTGTGTCCATTTAGACCAAGTTGGACTTTATGATTTCCATGTGATTTTATTGTTCAATTGCTTTTCTTTTATGTAAGATTGTACCAGTTATCTGTTAACAGTTGTCTTAGAATTGTCAAACTGACAATACTTGAGTTATGTACAACTTGAAGTAGTTAGTGGGTCGAAATAAACACCTAAAGTTTCAGTGTTTTATAAATTAATGAAATGCAGCAACCAGTTGCTTGTCGTTATTTATTTTGAACTTTAACGACCGGTTTTGGGCGCTTGAGTGCCCTTCTTCTGGTCTATTTTTGTACTGTTGCTTAATAAATAAACATGCTACTAGTGGAACCAACGCTAAGTCCTTTTTTTTTTTTTTTTTTTTTTTTTTTTTTTTTTTTTTTTTTTTTACCTAAAGTTTCATAAACTGTCAGTGTGAAAAGTTATTTCAAATATTTTGAAGTATTGGATTTGTATATTTCTTCTTTGGCAAATTATGCAATCTATGGATATTCAATGAACCCTGAAGTTATACCTCATAAACTTTCAATGTTGTCTCCAGAGGCATGTACTAGCCATACCTTTTCCTTTAATGGAGAATTTCTTGAATATTGACTACCTGAAAAGACTGATTTTACTCCAGAGAATAAACAAATTTGTAGTGTTCATCATAAAATAACATGATCACACTAGAGCATCTTCTTTTCTGAGCAATTACAGATGGTGAATAATATTTTTTTAGTCTGATAGGCCTCAAAACATGGCACCACACATAGTGGTATGTTTTATACTCTACATTCATATCTCTTTTCTTGGGACACTTTCTGTTTCAAGCAAACTGTGCACTGATGCTTTGGCAAATGTTTCGTGGAATTTCTCATCTCAGTGCACTTCATAAAATGCCTCCCAGTAAAACTTAGAGGATTCTCATCTGCATAGTGCCTTCCTCTACCAGCTGTCCTCTGTTCTTGTGCATTTTAAATGCCCAGATCCTGTACATGGAAAAGAAATTTTTGTACATCTTGACAGTCTCATATGGATTACACGGGCTCAACAGCATGTTCAGCTGTCAACAGCATTCATAGTTGTATTGTAATATCCAACACATTGTGGTTTCCTTAATTTCTTACCAATCTTTCTGACTATCTTTTCCATCTCAAACATTTCTTTTCAGCATTACAGGTGATCAGTATCCACACTTCTCTTTTGTCACATCATTTCGTCACAAGGCTTGTGGATATATACCGTATTTCTCCTCATTTCAGTCTGCTCTGTAATTTTGAAATGTTGTGCCTGTATTTGTGGACAGTAACACACGTGTATGTTACATGGTTATGAAACCAGAGGAGCAGGTATGGACTTGAATACTAATCACGAGTTTTATCAGTGTTGTTACTAGGTTGCCACTTCACCTCAGACTGTGGAACTTAATTTCAATATTTGTGCCCATGTATGCAATGAAATCTAGGATTTAACCCATCTCGCAGTCACATAGCACAAACGTTTTTATTCCAAACCCATTTCTTTTGGAGGTAATGTAGTGTTTGAATCAACCCTTGTTCAACAACAGGCTTTAACGTACTACTGTAAATATTAAATGTGCTTTGAAATGTTGCATATACTTTATCAACAATATACCAAATTTTTCACATCCTGTCCCCTTCATTGCTGACAAACTTGTCATGATGTCAATTGTTATTAAAATTAACAGAAAATGCTTCCTGGACATAACTGCACCAAAAGCATGAGTATTCAAGATTCTGTCTGTGGATGAATAGTCATTGATTTTCAGCTTTTTCACATGAGATATGAACATACAAACAGTGACAAAAGAATACAGTTCCTCAAAACCCTATCTCTTTCCATCTGGACAATTGAGAATGCTCTGATTCTGGTATATTTTGCTTTGTATCTAAATAAAATCTGTTGGATTCATCTGCTACAAATTTCATCAGTTCTTCTGTTAAAAATACCTGAAAAAATGAAAAGGAAAAAAAACTTAAATTTTGCCTTAATTCACACTTAAGTCCAGAAGCTGAAGCATTTAATGCGTGAAGAAATGGAAGAAAATCACTTTTTTTTCTTGTCAAATGTGTCACTAAAACAAGCTCTTTTCACTAGCACTTCGCTATCACTGTCAGACACAATAAAAGCTAAATGATTTTGATCCCTTGTTGACAGATGCATTGATCCAGCTGAAGTACATAGCACAGGACTGTTACTTTGAGAATTCAGTTGAAGAATAATCACCATCAACTCTGTTAAAAACTTCATTCTCACTGTCACTCCTAGCAAGAATTTTGAAGATTTCTCCATCGGTACAACCATGACAGCATCACATTTTCTATTCAAAATGTGAACAGAGTCAACAGTCAGTAAAAATGAAGAAGAAAACAACAACATACGAATACAGCAGCAAACACTCACAAGACTTCAACTGTGCAGGCAGAACACTGAACTACTAGTTACTCGGCACGAATACATCAAGTTAACAAGCCCAGAACACACAGGTGTCTTTAACATGGTACATGTAAACATGTCAAGGGTACCAGGCAGATGGAGCAGCAGCATATGTAAACATGTTCAGAGCATAATGGGACAGGTACAAAGGCACATATTAACATGTTTGCAACAGTTAAAGGGTTAAAAGTGCCTTGTGAAAAATGTATAGTGTAGTGGCAGTGGCAGTGGCAGTGTAGACAGTGTATCAATACAAATCTTAAGGTCTGGAGTGAATCCTCACTTTGTCGGAGAATTTGTTATACATTAGTCCTCACTTTGTCTCAGAATTCTTTATAACAGTGATCACTTATTACATCTCTGGCAACAATTTCTATATGAAATCATACCACCCTATTTCAAACAGTAGTGTCTCCCTACAGAAGATTGGAAGAGTCATTGCAGAAGTGGGATGAAGGCAAATGCAGATCACTGAAGAAGATCCATGTCTAATAAAGATTAAAGATTTGAGGTGTTAAAACAAATCTTTGGCTAGAAGATAGTATTTACTCTTTTAATAGATTTTTGGACCAAATTAATCAAAATTACTTTCTAATTATGAAAAATTGTGCAGCTAACATTAAAAATACATTATTATCTTGTGCCACAGTCAAGCAACACATATTAAATTTAAATTGATTTTACATGAAGCTATAAACATTCCACATAAATGGAACAAAGTGTTTCAAGAATATCTACATCTGCATATAAGTCACCTGGGAACATATATTTTTATAACATCAACCAATAATAAATGTAAAATTTTAATATTAAATTTGTGAAAAACACACATATAAACAGAGAAATGATGTTGAGAACCTTTTTTCCCTGTAAGTTTATTAATAGCTCTTACTGCTGCTTGATATGAAGGCAAGTCAGTTTTTTTCATTTTGGGGTCATCAGGGGGGACCCATGTCAGTCCCAAAAGTTCTTCATGAATAAATTTGTCTGCTGCTAGAATCTGCAAAGAATGTAAGCAATATATGTACTTAAAAAGGCAGAGAAAGTAATAATAATAATCATCTTCCTTTTTATAATGGAGCTTATATATTATCTTATAATATGTATAAAAATAGAGATTGTTTAACTTACCCAAAGCACAGACTCATTGACAGATACAAAAACACAAATAAAAACACACACAAACACAAAGAGTCAAGCTTTCGTAACTGTTGGCCGCTTCATCAGGAAAAGAGAAAGAAAGGAGGGGAAACAGGAAAGGAAGCAGATTTTGAGGGAGAGGATGAGGAGTCATTCTAATCCTGGGAGTGGAAGGACTTCCCTTAGAGGAAAAAAGGAAAGGTAAACACACCAATATATACTTTATACTAAAATAAGATATTACAATTCAAGATGTACTACAATTGTGTGTGACAGAAACAACAAATCTAATAACAGTTGATAAGCCTTTCAAATTTACTTTTTCTCTCAACAACCAAATGAAAGAATGACAATGAATGCACAACTCTTGGTGGGTGTTCAGTTTATGCCTTGTGAGACCCTTAGCATATTGAGAAAGGACCTTCACAGACAGAAACTACCCCACAGACTTAGTCCACAAACAGATCTCCCATTCCATATCCCCACAAATCACAAATTCTCCCTCTACCATCAGTAACCATCCACGAAAGAGCGTTCCCCTTCTCACCCAGCACTAACTTGGACTCGAACAACTAAACTGCATCCTTTGCCAAGGTTTTGATTTTCCGTCCTCATGTGCAAAAATGACAGATATCCTGTCCAAGATCCTTCCCACCTCTCCTAAAGTGGTGTTCTGTTGCCCTCCCAACCTCCATTACATACTAGTCCATCCCTATGCCACTCCAAACCCAGCCTACTGCCACAGAGATCATATCCCTGTGGAAGACCACACTACAAGATCTGTCCAATCCACCCATCCAGCACTTCCTACTCCAGTCCAGTCACTGGCTTAACCTACCCTTTCAGAGGTTGGGCCACCTGTGAAAACAGCCATGTAATATACCAACTGTGATGCAATCACTGCACAGCATTCTATCTTGGTATGATCACTAACCAAGCTGTCCATTAGTATGAATGGTCACTGCCAAACTGTGGCCAAAAAGAAGGTGGGTTACCCTGTGGCACAGCATGCAGTGGAGCATATGCTTGATTTCAATGGCTACTTCACAACCTGGGCCATCTGGATCCTCCCACCCACCACCAGCTTTTCTGAACTGCACAGATGGGAGTTATCCCTACAGTACATTCTCCAATCCCAAAATTATCTGGGTCTTAACCTACAATAACTTCCGTTTCTCCACACCCAACAGTTCCACAGATCCTATCTCTCTATCCTAAACATCTCCTATTTTGAGTCGTGTGTGTGTTTGTGTGTGTGTGAGCGTGTGGATGCGGCATGTGTGCGTTCCATTTATTTTACTGTATTTTATTTATTTTCTTCCCCTTGCCCGCTTCCCCACTCCAAGCTACATCTCATTCCTCCCATTATACATACATGCTCTTCAAGGCCATGCTATATCCATCCCCACCATCATCACGCAACCTTCCTATGCCCTCTCCCCTCCCCTATTTCCACACCACAGAGCTTGATTCGAAGTGCGGCAGCAGGAGCTGTGACTGTGTTATGTGCCTGTGTGATTGTGTGAATGTTCTATTTTCTGAAAAAAGCCATGGCCAATATCTGAAGTGTTGAATCTTTATGTCTTTTTTTATGTACCTGTTGCAGTTTATTGTCATGTCTTTGCAGTGAGTTGTAAGCTGTCCTTATTACTATAGTTAAAAACACAATTTCTCCTGGATGGAAACACACTTTGTCTGTATTAAGTCATAATAAACATTCCCCTGAACAGTAAAATTTATCAATCTTTTAAAAGGTAAATGTTTCACACCAGCATTGAACTTCCCATGGTTAAAATACTCTTACAGTGTCTGTGTTACTTTCATGGCATGTAATGACTGTTTTTGTCTGTATCTTGCTACTGCATTCCCATCAACTAATTGTGACCTCTTACAGACCCAATGTATTTATATTTTACAGTGGAAAGTCCAGATTCAAATTCAATAATATAATTGGAGCTGTGAAATACAGCTGAAATCATGAGTGTTGTGCTGTGTTGTGCCTTAGAATGGTCCATTTGCCTTTTGCCATAGATTGACAGTGACCACTCTGCTGGTATGATTGGGCCATCATCAAATTGTGGCAAAATGCAAGATGGACCACCCAGTGGCACAGCATGCAGCTGAACACAAAACTCTTGATTTCAATGGCTGCTTTACTACTTGAGCCATCCGGATCCTCCCCTTCACCACCAGCTCTTCTGAACTGCACAGATGGGAGTTGTGCCTTTGACACATTCTACAGTCCTGTAACCATCCTGGCCTCAACAAAATATAACTTACCATCCCTAGACCCTATGCATAAAATCCCCCCTTCCCCACTCATTATCCTATATCCCTCCAATTCATGCCTTGCTTCCAAATACATGTGGTCCCTTAAAATATCCCCTTAATTAATTACATCTTTACATTCATTTTTATAATTTTTTAAAAATTTTCCTTATTATTTTTATAATTTATAATCCCTCCCTCCCCACATACACTTCTACACCTCCCTTTTATCCTCTTCCAACTCTTCCCTTCACTGCATTCAATGCTGTATCTCACATTCCTGCCTATCAGCCTTTACAATACATCAAGAAACAGAAATTGCCATCCCCACCCTTACCTGGCCTCCTTCCCCTTCCACTCTCCTCCACCTCACTCCCCACTCAGTTCAAGATGCTTGTAGCGCTAGAGGTCATGTGTGCATAGTTATGTCTGATTGATTGTGTAAATGTGTGCGTGTGTCTTTTTCCTGATGAAGGCCATGGCCGAAAATTTAAGTTGTTTGAATGTGGTTGTCTATTTTATGTGCCTGTCATGGGCTCAGTAAATGTCTTTACTGTGAGTTGTTACCTATCCTCTGCTATTGACATACCAATTGGATTTTCCATTGTTCCTCTTGTGTGTAACTCTTCCATAAATCACATGGCTCAGATGATAGTGACTGTAATTACAATTATTTGTGGATACTCTATTATTTAAACAAGATGAACATAATTCATTTGGCTGTAAGTTAGCTGTGTATTATATAAGTGCTGTGAGGTAGGAAGCACAAGTGCATATTCAAATCATGTGCACCGTCCGCGTACTTATAGCACCCACCTCCAGAGGTGTGAGTAGGACAAGTTGCAGGCAGTGCACCAAAGACTATTGCCAGGCAGAAAGAGAAGGGGCTGTCAGTTCTGTTGTGTATCTGCTAGAGACAATAAGTCAACAGCTGATAGAGGCATTTTGATTTCTCAGTGATATTTTCTGTGTTTGAGAATACAACACATCGGTGACTAGTGTGTCACAATTCCACATGTTCGGTCTCTTCTGCCATTATTTCATTATGTCTTTATTATGAAATGCCAGAAATGGCATTTTCAGAAGTGATCTGTCAGCTTGTCAACTGTCAGGAGACTCTTGACGCAGCATTGCAAAACCAGAATCACCTTTTCGCCATGGCGTTGGAGACTCAAACTCGGCTTTGCTGTTTTTAACTATGTCTGGGACCCTGCACCCCACAGGGTCTCATACAGCTTCCTGAGTCTCTTAACCACTGCCCTTTGTGCATATTACAAGATCATGGAAGAGTGGGAGGCCTATGAAAACCGATTGTGGCAACACTTTTAGGCGTTAAGAGTTCAGAATACCCTTCTTTGTTGGTCTCTACCCCTCTCATGGGTTTCCCCCACTATCAATTGCTGTGTCATCTGGCTCCCTTGCAAGATTCAGCACCTCTTACTTTTGAACAGATGTATCAGTCGCTGTCATCATATTACTCCAAGCATAGTCATGTCGTAGCTTCTCAAGTGGAATTTTACAGAAGACACAAACGACCACACCAATCGTATAGAGAGTCGGCTGCCAAATTGCATGGCCTCAATCGCTTTTGCAATTTAATGTCTGAGGTTCACAAGGAATCATAGGCCAATCAGATGGTCAGCGATGAAATTATTCATCTTGCAGCTAATAGAGAAGTGAGGGAGTGAACTTTGCAAAGTGAAAACCCCTCATTGTCCAATGTTCTAAACATTGCCAAGCTTTCGACGTTTCGAGAGCTGTGGGAAACCAAATTGAGGCTTTGACTGAGGTGTCAGCTGTTCAGCCCTCTACCCCTTGCCAGCCAATGGAAGACGAGCCTACTGATGCTGACGTGACCACAATTTAACAACATTCTGAACAGTCATGTGGTCAACGTCATATGTGGCAGCAGCCAAGGGCATGTGGCTCCCAACAACAAATGACACAGGCTCGCTATTGTTCTCCTTTGCATTCGTGACCTTCTTTAGTCAGTCACAAGCATACTGTTTGTCTTCCGCCCTTGGCCACATGTCATCGTTGCAAAAAGAAGGGTCATATTGCATCTGCATGTAAATCCAATCATCCCATACATGAGTAGGAAATGAACACCAACATACATTGTGTTGCAATACTAATAGTACCTGTTTCTAAACTCTTCCATGATCTTAAAGTATGCAATTTGATACGAGGGTGCAAGTCGGCTTGTTAAATTCACAAATGGATGTTGACTTGGGCTCTCCGTCCCTCCTGTCGGTCACTCAAACACTGCTGAGCTATAATAAACAACAAATTCAAGTGCTCAGCCAGCTATTGCTCCAGCGACTTCGGCACAGTGACTTTCCCCTTAACATTTCTGGTGGTGCACAATGAGTCCAAACAAAACCTTTTTGATATGGACTTTTTTCGGCCAGTTGGGTTTTCTATTTCTGATGAGATCAATTTAGTCTCTGATGGGGTACAACTGGATGGGCTATGCATGGAATTTTCGTCCTTATTTACACTGGTGTTGGGTTGTACCACATCATTCCAGGCTCACATAATGATGAAATCTTCAATGCGGATGATGAAATCTTCAATGCGGTCACATTTTTTTTTTTTTTTTTTTTTTTTTCAGGTGCGTCCATTTGCTATTGCCATCCATGACTTAGTTAAAGCCGAATTAGATCACCTCAGGGACCTGGCAGTCATTCGCCCTATATCTTCGAGTGAGTGGTCTACTTCTGTGATTGTCTTTAAAAAAAAAAAAAAAAAAAAAAAAAAAAAAAAAAAAAAAAAAAAAAAAAAACTGGCAAACTGCTGCTCTGTGGCGATTTTAAAGTCAAAGAAAACACCCAGTCCATTATAGATATTTACCTGTTACCTCAACAGGATGAGTTGCTAGCTAAATTGTCAGGATTTCTTTTTTCCAAGATAGATTTCGCAGAAGCCTACCTCCAGCTCCCCTTAGACGAGGCTACCCAATGTTTGGTGGTGGTGAACACTCCTTTTGGCCTGTACCACTATTAATGGCTCCCGGTGGGGGTGATCAGTGCCCCCACTATTTTTCGGCAGTTCCTAGAACAGCCCAGGCTGTATAAATTACCTGTAGTATCTGGCAAATCCACAGATGATCACTTACACAACCTGTTGTTGTTTGTTGTTGTGGTCTTCAGTCCGGAGACTGGTTTGATGCAGCTCTCCACCCTACTCTATCCTGAGCAAGCCTCTTCATCTCCACATAAGAACGGCAACCTACATCTGTCTGAATCTGCTTACTGTATCCATCTTTTGGTCTTCCTCTGCAGTTTTCACCCCACACACTTCCCTCTAACGCTAAATTCACAATTCCTTGATGTCTAAGAATATGTCCTACCAATCTATCCCTTCTTTTAGTCAAGGTATGCCAGAAATTTCTTTTCTCCCCAATTCTATTCAGTACCTCTTCATTAGTTACGCGATCCACCCATCAAATCTTCAGCATTCTTCTGTAGCACCCTATTTCAAAAGCCTCAATCCTCTTCTTATCCGCACTGTTTATCGTCCATGTCTCACTCCCATACAAGGCAATACTCCATACAAATGCCTTCAGAAAGGACTTCCTTAGGCTTAAATCAATATTCGATGTTAACAAATTGACCCTTTTTTTGGCCCTACAGTCTGATGGCCTTAAAAGCAATCTGGGTAGGTGCCAATTTTTTCAACCCTTTATTGAATTTCACATTTCCCATGAAGGTATTCTCCCTTCACACCATCACATTGAAGCCATTTTGGCTTTGCCTCACTCTATGTCAATGAAGGAGTCGCAGGTCTTTCTAAGCAAGATTGTGTATTATCACAAATTCCTTCCCAATTTGGTATCCACTGCACAACCGTTGCATACCCTATTGCACAAATATGTGCATTTTCAGTGGTCTCTTTTGAAACAAAAGCTGCAGTCTTGCTTGGCTCCCTTCCAGCCTGGGCAGCACTTGGACTTGGCCACGATTGCTTCTAACCATGGAGTAGGGGTCATTTTGGCCCATAGGTATGAAGATGGTACAGAGTGACCCATCGCATATGCGTCAAAAATATTGAACTCGACACAACTCAAGTACTCACAGATAAAAAAAGAGGCACTCACCATTGTCTATGAGTTACACAATTTCTACATCTTCTTGTATGGCACAAAATTCCACGTGGTCACGAACCACAAACCCCTGATCTCATTGTTTAGCTCTTCAGCATCACTTTCAGATAAAGCAACACACAACCTCCAATCTTGGGCTCTCTTTTTCTCAAAAGTCATTCATGAAATTAATTTCCATCCTATGGCTGAACAAGCAAATGCTGATGCACTCTCCCATCTCCCAGTGGGCCCTGACACTATTTTCGATAGTAATGAACTGCTTTTTCACCTGGATGTGGAGGCTCAACAGATAGTGGACGGTTTTTCCCATTACCGCCTCATGGATAGTGTCGGCCACCATCCACTATTCCCACGCTACAGCAGATGGTGTCATGGGTACAAAACGGTTGGCCGGAGAGGCCAGATGGCCAGAGAGGCCCCCGGGCCATTGTTCGGACCCGATTCACAACACAACTATTTCTTGTTTCGGTACCAGTTTTTAGTCAGAAATGGCATCCTCTTGTTATCTACATCAGATGTCAGGAAGTTCTCAGTCTTATTCATGTAGACCACTGGGAGGTGGCGCATACAAAAGCAGTGCCTGCTGCCATGTGTTCTGGTCAGGGCTAGATAGAGATATTGTCTGCCTTGTTTCTGCCTGTTCAAAATGTGCTACCCACCAGGCTGCTCCTTGTGCACCTTTCCCTCCATGGCCAGAGCCAGAACAAGCATGGGAACGAGTTCATGTGGACTCTGCAAGTGCCTTTTTGCATTCTTTTTGGCTGTTAGTGGTAGATGCGTTCTCAAAGTTTCCATACGTTCTTCGCTGTAGTTCTACATCGATGGTGGTAACGGTTACAGTGCTTTCGAAAATCTTTTCTTTGGCAGGCTTGCCAGTCACATTGCTTACAGATAATGGCCTGCAGTTCTCTTCACAAATGTCTTCAGACTTCCGTGCCCCCCAGGGTATCCGCCATGTTTTGGCTCCTCTGTTCCACCACCAATACAATGGGGAGGTGGAGCGGCTGGTCAGAACATTCAAGATCCAAATGAAGAAAAATGTGGTTCAGGTGTACCCTGGTGCTGCATTACAGAAATTCCTGGCATCCTACCGATTAACGCCGATCAGAGATAAGAGTCTGTCTGTGCTTCTACATGGCCATCAGCCGCGGACACTGCTTCATGTTCTGCAGCCCCAATGGGACACGTCCACATGTCGCCCAACCTATTTTTGGCTGGCGATTGCTGTATGGGCACGTGGGTTTTGCCATCGCCCTAAATGGATTCCAGTGGTTGTCATGCACTCTGCGAGGTCCACACAGAGGGTGGTCTCACAGCCCGACATGCGGATCACTGACTACAAGTAGCACGCCAAGAGTGAGAGGACATGCAGCAGCCCCCCTCGGGGCTCCATTCTACATCAGAGAATGACCACTGAGCTCAGATTTATACAGGTCAACCTCCCTTCGCAACCAGGGAGCTTCGGCCCATGGCACCAACAACACTCTGGCCAGCAGCAGCCCCACCCGCTCCGCCACCACTGCCTCCTCCTCCTTCCTCTCCAATTGAATCTACACTGCCGATAGTATCTGCCCTGGGAGAGGACAGCACCATGGATTTTGGACCCTACTTACTACCACCATCGGAGAGAGCTCGCTGAGTGCACAGTGCTTCCAGTTCCCACAACTGTACTCACCAGTGTCAGCCTGATATTTTTGTGGTGAGGACCCAATGGATGTGTTGTGTGTGTGGCATTCCCTTTCTTCCACAAGAAAGGACATGTGCTGTGAGGTAGCAAGCGCATATTCAAACTGGGCACACTATCCGCATTCTTATGATGAGCGCAGGCAGCGAGTCACAGACTAACATCAAGCAGAGAGAGCAGGGTCTGTCATTTCTGCTGTGTATCTGCTAGAGACAATAAGTCAACAACCGATGAGTAAGATGCAAGTAGATTCAGTGCTGTGTGTATTGGATATAGAATAAGATCTGATTGTTAACCAACATCACAGAGTACAAACAAACAATGGGAACTCCAAGAATATTTATTTATTTTTTATTTATTTGTCATTAGCTAACATATGTCAAATAGATAATTTTACACGCTATATTCCAAACATCTGAAGTTTTGGATACTTTAAGAAATTTTAAGTTTCATTTTTTTCTTATCTTAATTTTTACACCCTGGGTTTCATTTATTTCTTATCCCTATTTCTATAACAAGTAAAGAGTTAGTGCAATACATGTGGATTAGGAGATTTACCACACATATTCAAATTCCTTGATGTTATATTCACATTTAACAGGTAAAAATTTATGTAGTTGCTTCTCAAAATTATTACTTGGTAAGTCTCTCACAGTAAGTGATAACTTATTATATAATTTCCAATGTGTTTAAAACTACTTTGGACCTTGTGCAATATTGTGAATTCTACATCCAGGTTATCTTTATTTCTGGTTTCATAAGAGTCAGATTAGATTAGATTAATGCCATAGATCATCAATATGAGATTTTGTAACGATGTGGAATGTGTCAGTTTAGTAAAAGATAACATTACATGACAAACAATTTTTTATTTCTTGTTAATATTTAAGATTTTTTATTTAGTTAATTAATTTTTTAGTATATAAAAATCCATCTACTGTGTAGAAATTCTTTCAATTTGTATTTAAACGCTGGTTGGCTTTCTGTCAGACATATGGTAACCAAAGACTTTTCTGGCAGCATAATTCACCCCTACTGTGCCAAAGTTAGATTTAACCTTGAATAGTATAGGTTAACCTTTCTCCTAGTGTTTAGCTAAGTATACTGCTATTGCTTTTGATTTGGAATGGGTCATTAATAACAAATTTCATATGTGAATATATATATTGTGAAGCTACTTTGAAGTTTCCAGATTCTTAAATCCTGGATAGCTGTTCCGAACTGTAATGTATTTATTTGCTTTTCTGTGGAAATGAGGCATGTTTTAAGAAAAAGTGAAGGTACAGTCAATATATTTAGTTCTTTAAAGTACCATTGACATGATTCTTGACTTGTAATTCCCATAATTGGTCTTACAACATTCATCTGCCACATGAATACTGTCTGAACACCAGGAGAATTGCCCCATAGTTTTATTGCATATGCAGATGGGACTGAAAGAAGGCATAGGATGATGCAGAAGTTGCTGTCTGGTAACTAGCAGTTTTAGTCTGCTTAACAGGGATAGTACTCTAAGACAGTTTGGTACACAACTGTTAAGTACGGCTGTTCCAAGTCAGTTCAGAATCCAGGTGGATTCCTAAAAATCTTACAGATTCAGTCTCATTTGCCAAGATAATAATATTAAAAGTGAATAAATTAATATAATATGATGATGGCAAATGATTTGCAGACAGGTGCCACTCATCAACAGAGCAGGTGCAGTTTGGTTTTCTGCCTTCCAATATGCACACATTCAACTGATGTTTTTTTTAATTGTGTGACTCATCAAGTCATCTGTGTGGTGAGTAGCAATCTATCCTCTTCCATAATATTGTTACTACATAATGGAATACATATTTTTATTAATATACATATAAATAAAAAGTAAGACATTCCTGTTGAGTTTCAGTTGCCTTCCTTCTCTGAAATCTGGACTCGGACCTCCAAAATCTACACTAATATCATTCAAATGCCTGCCTGGGAACTCCATGCCATCCTGACTGACAGAATAATGCTTTTCATCCTTGTCCATAGGAATTGTCTTCTTCAGTGATGTTTTATTCTAGAATATGATGTCATAAGATGTTATAAAATGAAAAAAGAGAAAACTAAGTAAACTTTCTGAGGTTTTCACTTCCACATTCAATTGTTGTTTTTTTAATTGTGTCTGGCTGTGACTCGTCAAGTCATCTGTGTGCTGAGTACCAACAGTTTACAATGTTCTGTTTCCTGAGACTGTTTGATTATTTATCAAAATTAAATAGAGTATTAATCACAGTTTTAAGTATCAATAACAGTGTTGTAACATACAACTAAGGTCATTTTATTCATATTTTTGACTAATGGAAGCTATGGTTTTTATTTTATTGCTACCTTTGTGAAGATACTAACAGCAACTTTAATATTTAAGATAATGCTTTCTTAGCAGATAACTTCCAACTAATGTCTCTGAACAGAATTTTGGATCTTTTTCAGTAACATTCATGCCTGTAGTGTATAAATCTGCTGATAGACATATAAACCAAAAGGAAACATACCTTTTGTAAGAGTTTTGTGGCTTTCTCCTGGTTCATATCCCATAACTGGTGATATCTGGTATCATTTATTTGAGAAAGATAATCAGTTCGCTCATCTAACTTCATTAATTTGTCATGAAGTTTTATGATTTCATTTCTTAGATGATCAGATTCACTTTTAGTGAAATTTTCAGTATCAGCTATGTTTTTCTTTAGAGAATTCACCATTCCTTGCAACCTAGATTGAAGTAGTAAAATTCTATATTAGATATTTATTATTACTTGAAAGAATAATCAAGTGTATTTTTTTTTTTTTTTAAACAGGGATCTCTCTTATATATTATCTTAACTTGTGTTCAAAACAAATTTTATTCTATTATAAATTCTGTTGTATGCATCCTATTTAGAATAAAAACAACCATGATGTAGAATGAATTTGTGTACACAGTAACACAACAAAGTAACAAACAGAAACTATTACAGTTTATTACAGTTAGCTGTATTAATAAGTAATGATCATTAAACTTCTACATGGACATAATTTTATTTATTTATTTAACATGGCAGATTAGGGCATTCAGGCCCTCTCTTACACCTAACCAGGCAGTCTATATATTTTACATTTCCAAAATTACATAAGTTTAACCAAATCTAGAAAAATTAAAATTTTCAAACAGTACAGGTAACAAAAAGTCATACATAACATTTTAGACTAGTATTTGATCAATAACAAACATGTCAAGTATTACAATACAGAAAGGTTTTAATTATGACTGCTAGCAGCAATGGACATGGAGGAAGGTATGGAAGAGAGAGAAAAGCGAGTGAAATAATACACAGAAGAGAAATAATGCAGAGAAGTCGACTGTATACATGAGTTTTTGGGAGAGTTTTCAGAGAATGAAATAAGGAAATGTTCCAGCTTTTTCTTAAACATAGCAAAACCCTGAATCGTGTGAAATGAGTAGGGTAGCTTGTTCCAGAAGTTTAAGAACAGAGACAATGACGGAGTTTGCAAATGTTTTCGTTTTATGAATGGAAAAAGTAGGGTACTAGATAAGTGGGTTTTTGTGTTAATATTATGATGGCAAACAAAATGTTTAAGTTCTGAGGCAAGGTAGAGGGGAGGGTGTTCACTGAGCAGTCAATGGAGAAGGCATAGCATGTTGTAGTCCCATAGTTTGTCTGGCAGTAGCCACCCTAGCTGAGTGTATGAAACACCAATATGATCATATCGAAGAATGTTACATATGTACCATACACATGCAGTCATTGTTAACTCTAACCTCTTGTATTTTGCTACTTGTGACATGATAAATCATATCACAATAGTGAAGTTTTAGTTGAATGACAGATTGCACCAGTTTGCATTTTATTTCTTGTGGAAAGATATTACAAAATTTTGTGAGGGCATACAGGTGAGCGGAGGTCTTCCTGCGTACAGTGACCGTATTATCTGCCCAATGTAAATGTTTGTCAATAATGACATGCAAATTCTTAACTGTTTCTGATATGGTATTGGGATACCGTCAAGCTGAATGGTTGCTCAATTCATAACTTACTAATTTCTGATGGGCAACTAAGCTTATTTGAGACTTTTTAACATTTAATTTTTGTCCCAGGTTTTTTGTCTATGTTATGACTCAAGACAGATCCTCAATTCATCTGAACAATCACAGTGTTCATATCTTCAGGTCTGGCACTTTAGCTGGACATCATGTACAAAGAAGTGATATTTACAGAAAGTCAAAACCTATGAAGTATTATTGACATACAAGGAGAATACAAGTGGACCTAAAACTAATTCTTGTGGCTAAAATTTAGTAGTGTCAATAAATGTTCAAATATTTGTAAAGCTTAAGGGACTTAACTGCAGGGTCATCAGTCCCATAGTGTCAATATAACAGCTTTGCAACTATTCACGGACAATTTCAGGTCATCAGTTACCTTGATTAGTGCAGTCTTTGTGCTATGGTTTTTACAAATGCCATACTGATATTTGTCAGATAAGCTGAATTTGCATAAATGTTCAGTTAGTTTGTCATGAACAATGAATTCAAGGGCTTTGGAAACAGCAAACAATATGCATATTGACCAAAAATCACCGGGTGATTTTAGGTTTTCTACTTTAGGAACAGGTTGGACTATGCTTATTTTCGAAGAACTAGAATAAGTTCCATTCTCAAAAGAGGAATTACATATATCTGTTAAGACAGGTAATAAGCTATAATTATGGTTATACTAATACCGTCATTGCCTATTGATTCAGAATAGATTCTCATTTTTTGCTTTTCTTGTTGTATTTATTGTTACATGTTTTAGGTGGATGTGTCATCATTAGTTACGTCATTACGGGATTTTTCAGGGCAATTGTTTATTTGCATTTGGCACTTGATTGGTGTGGGGGAAGAATGCATTCAGTTTGTCAGCTGAGATCTGAAAAACAGATTCTAGTGTAGCCTTTCCAACACCCAAGCTATGGAGATTCTTCCACAGGGTCACTGGGGTAGTGTTGCTGCATACAAAAGACCGAGTGTACCTATTTTGACTTTTCTAATGCATTATTTTACCTTGTTCCCGAGCTTTCTGTGTTCTTTATATTGTTTGGTTTCAGACTTCCCTTGAATCGTCTATGAGTAGCATCCCTATTGTTCATCATTTGACATAATTCTTTAGTCACCCATGGAGGATGGGGCTTTCTTACATGGATTGTACCTTTAGACATGCTTGTCATATAGGGAAATAAGTTTATTCTTAAGTTCAGAAATTTTACCATCAATCGTGGGTTCTCTGGATATTTGATGCCATGATATTTCTGAGCAGTTGGCTATTAGAGTGTCACAGACTATTTTTTTCATGTTTGTACGAGTAATATAACATGTTTTGACCTTTGGTGACTGCATGGAATAAGCTATGAATATTACATCATGTGCTGAGTGAGCTGTGGCTGGCATTTGACCTAGATCTGTGACTTTGTTGATCTTTTTCATTGTGATCACACATACAAGACTATGACTGTGCTCCATATGGTGAGTAGGTTATAATGGCAGAATGCTATATTGTTGGAGATAAACAATCTCCTTAGGTTTATTGTGGATGGAATGTCTCTTAACAGGTCCCTTTACTGTCTCCCATCATGATGACATGTTCATATTGATAGTGTAGTAAATGTAACTCTGATTAACAGTTAAGCACTTTAGACTATGTACATTTATTTCATAGCATCAAAGAATACACCAGACAAGATCCATGGACTTTCACACAATTATGAAAATTAAAATACTCTAATTTGTGTTTGTTCTACGGGTTTGTTTATTTTGTGAATTGATTTTCGGTTTATTAGGCCATCATCAGACATTTCATACAACTGTTATTAGAGGATGCAAGCCAATGGTAGCAGTTGTTCTGTCGTCTCAGAATGTAAAACTGTTATTGATTTCTGTATGTAAGAATGTAATTGTGAAACTAGAATTGTTAAATACAAGAAAATATTGAGTGTCAAAAATCTGTTGACTAATTATTCAACAAAATCAAGAAACAAGTATGCTGTAATATTCTACAGCTGCAATTCAAAGGAAATAACAAACTCACTATGGTACAGCATCATAAAAGTGAAATAAAAATTTGACAAAAAAAAATGTTTGTATAGCTTATGGGACTTAACTACGGGGTCATCAGTCCCTAAAAAATTTGACAAATATTTTCAATATGCACAATATATTTAGGTATTTTTCTTATTGTGAACATGCACTACATATTTAAATTCCTTTTGTTTACATATTTTACATCATTCCTTAGATGGCAGCTACTTTTGATTCCAAGAGATTGCAACTAGACACAGGACGATAACAGAGACTTCATTAGTTTGCCTCGCTGACTCCTAAGTAGGGGGGTGAGAAAATGAATTGGTTGATTACAGCAATTGTTTCATTTCTACACGCACAATAAAGTATACCACTGGGGTGGTACAAATGCCTTGGAAACATTTCATGGTTTAGCATATTAAACTGAAAATCTACACCCCCATGAACCACAGACATTGCAGAGGTGAGGTCGCTTGAGTGCCTCAATGATACAGAGCCGTACTGGGTGCAACCACAGCAAAGGGGTATCTGTGGAGAGGCCAGATAAACAAGTGGTTCGTGAAGAGGGGCAGCAACCTTTCCAGTAGTTGCAAGGGCAACAGTGTGGATAACTGACTGATCTGGCCTTGTATGTCAGCTAATATGGCTTTGCCATACAGTTATAGTGAACGGCTGAAAGCAAGGGGAAACAACAGCCATCACTTTTCCCAAGGACATGCAGTTCTACTGATTGAATATATGATGATGGCATCCTTTCAGATAAAATATTCTGGAGGTAAAATAGTCCCCCATTCAGATCCCCAGGCAGGGACTATTCAGGAGGATGTCATCATCACGAAAGACAACTTTGTCATTCTACAGATAAGAGCTTGAAATGTTAGATCCCTTAATCAGTTATGGAGGTTAGAAAATTTAAAAAGAAAAATGGATAGGTTGAAGTTAGATATAGTAGGTATTAGTGACGTTAGGTGGAAAGAGAAACAAGAGATCTGGTCAGGCGAGTTCAGGATTATAAATACAAAAACAGTTGGGTGTATTACAGGAGTAAGTCAAATCTATACTAAAATAATATCAATAATGGAAGATAGATAACAACTCACTGTAAACATGCTTGCTGAGCTGCTGAAAGACACGAAAAATAGATAATCACATTTACACAACTTAAATTTTCAGCCATAGCCTTCATCAGAAAAAGAAACACCAACATTCATGCAATCACTCAGACAACTATATACAAACAAACATCATGTCTGGCCATTCCAGCAACACAAGCATCTAGACTGTGACTATGCCTAACATCTCCCCCACCCCTCTTCCTTCCCCACTCAGTATACTGTATCTCAAGTCTTTCTTGCAACTCTGTCGCCACTTACAATATGCCCTTAATTAATTACTTTTTATTTTTGCTTCTCTTATTTTTTCCTATTTTTCCTAACTTTATTTTTTCCTTTTTTTCCCAATTTTTATTTTTCCTTATTAATATTATCATTTCAAATCCCCCCACTCCCTCCCCATACTCATCTACACCTCCTATTTATCCTTTCCCACCCCCCACCCCTCATTGTATTCATTGCCGCAATTCAAATTGCTGCCTATCAGAGCCTTTAAAATCCATCATGCAATGTGGAACTTTCAACCCCACCTTTAACAGACATCCTTCCCCCTCCACTCCCCACCTCACTCACAGTCTAGATACTTGTGTTGCTGGAGCGTTCGAACATGATGGTTGAGTGTATATAGTTGTCTGAGTGATTGCGTGAATGTATGTGTTTCTTTTTCTGATGAAGGCCATGGCCGAAAATTTAAGTTGTGTGTATATGATTATCTACTTCTAAGTCTGTCAGCAGCTTAGCGAGCCTCTTTATGGTGAGTTGTTCTCTATCCTCCATTATAGACATTCCTATTGGATTTTCCATTGCTAATACTATACTAATAATAAATCTGTAAATGTAGGCATCTCACTGCTCACTTCTGTCTTTAAATTTACTGGACAAATTTTCATGCAGTTTTCAAATGAAAGATGAGCAAAGATTGGTTAAGCATCTAGGCATAATTTCATCAAAATAAGTAAATAAATAAAAATAAAAATAAACAAGGGAGAGATCGTAATTTTGTTTTCAGTAACCGTCATGGCTCTCTGTTCATCTATTGAAACTACTTATCTCCAAAACTACTGTACATTTTCGGAGATAAGATGACCTTCAGATAAGACAAGCTACAAATTTCATCAAAATTTTATAGTTTAAGCATATATCTGGCCTATAAGACATCCCCAAGTTACCTTTATTTACCTGAATGTAAACTGCACTTTTTTCAGTTTTTGGGATCTAAAAATACGCCTTCAGCTAAGATTCAGAGGCAAAGCTTCAGGAAGTTCTAAAAAATGCCACTAGAAGCCACCATAAGTAGACGGTTTTGTGTGGATTTCACCCTTCATTGCAGTGTTTGCATTCTACTTTTGAACTTCCATGCGTGTATAGCTACATTGTATCCGATTGTGAAGAAGTGTTTTTATTTATTTTTATTTATTAATTAATTAATTTATTTATTTATTTTTTACACTGCGAAGTTTCTCCAAGTTCTCCAAGACGACATTTAATCGTGCCAATGCACTTATTGCCACAAGACCCCCAAGTTATCTGACTGCCGGCATGATGCAATGGATAGTGTCACTGACTGTAGTGCTAAAGGTCACCACAAAAATTTATTTCTTTGTAATTATCATTTCCAGAATGTTCTACGTGTTTCTTATGTTCACTTGTAATTTCTACATACTTCTTATGGTAACTATTCTTCTAATTTCTGGTACATTCTGTCTGTGTATAAATAGCAGAGCATTCTGCCCGAGAGGCAGTCAGTGCCCTGTATGTTTCAGTTCACAATAAACCTGCTTTCAGTATAAGTGCTATAAGTGCTGTGTTCAGTTGACAACCCTGCCTCTGAAGTCAAGCCTGCTTCCATTTCAATGCAACATTGTTTGGTCAAGGTGCCGGGTATCCTGTGCAACAGCTGCATCACCGTGACTCTGATAGGCAACGTAAAAGCAGTCACTTACTGGACTAGAACCAGAATACAAGGGATATACTGAGTACATCCTTCCGAAAGTCCGTATCATCAGAAGACCCATGGACACGAAAACAGTGGTAAGCAAGCTGCACATCAGACACCCATCGGTGTTCTCTGGAGATGCTGGAGAGGACCCCAACAAATAGCTTAAAGAGTTCGACCGAGTCGCCAAGTATAACAGGTGGGATCATACAGTTTGCTTGGCCAACGTTTATTTCTACCTGGAAGTAACATCCCACCAATGGTTTGAGAACAACAAAGAGAAACTGAATGACTGCTAAACGTTCCAGACGGAACTTAAGAAGACGTTTGGAGATCACCAGCCACAAATCCACTTGGCGGAAGAACAACTGAACAACCGGGCCCAAAGACATGGTGAGTTGACACAGTCGTACATACAGAATTTTTTGGCTCTATGTAACACAGTAACCTGGATATGACTGACGCCAATAAAATCACGCAGCTGATGAAGGGTATTGAACAAGACATGTACCAAGCTCTTCTGATAAAAGACATCGGTACAACGGAAGAGTTCATCAAGTGGTGCCAGCAGAATGAAGACATGCAACAAAGGTGGGTTGGACAAAAGAAGTAGTCCCTATGGCCGTTGTGGTAGACCAGCATCACTTTGCTACTCTCATGCAACAAATTGTGAGAGAAGAATTACAACAATTTATGGCAGCCAGGGCTATAAGACCGAGTGAGCATCAGATTATGGCCATGGATGTAAGCCCTGTAAGTCACAAGGGAGCTGACACCACTGATGTATTTCAGGCATTAGCTCCTGTCTGCTCCACCAATCGCACCCAACATAAAGAATGGCCTTGCCCTGCTATGACTTAAGCTGCAGCCACCAAACGGCCACAACCAACTCCCGCGGCAACTATAACTCCCTGCAGAAGAACAGACGTCTGGAGGACAGAAGACAACACACCAGTGTGTTTCGACTGTGGGCCCCCTGGACATGTCGTACACTACTGTACAGGGAGAAGGCAAGTATTTGACGATTATTTTGCTGCAAGAAGTCAGCCATCAGAACAGCCATCAGGCAGTCACCTGCTGATGAGGTCATTCGACCTATGGGAAGAAGCCCATCACCATACCCTGGATGAGGTTGCTCCCCGACATGCCGCTGCTGTTCACCATTGACGTACAGAGGGGTACCAGCTGCTGCCCTAGCTGCCGTGCGCAGAAAAACTAAGCGAGGCAACCATCTACAATGGGAGGCCACCACAGATGAAAATCCTCCATGGATGACAATCACTAAGATTTTGGGAAATCTCACCCACTTCATAATCGACAGACAACCTGTCCGGGCACTGGTTGATTCAGGAGCTTCTTTCTTTGTATTGTCAGATAATTACCACTGCACACTAAAGAAGACAATATTCTGTGATACGGGGGCAACTGTGCTGAAGGTCGTGAATGGAAAGTACGTCCAGCCAGCAGGAACATGTGTCACAAGAATAACCATCAACAACAGGACCCTGCCGTTTCAATTTGTCATTTTAACAGAATGTAGTCATAATGTCATAATCGGATGGGACTTTCTTTAGGCATTCCAAGCTATTATTGACTGTAGAAGATCTGAGCTGCAAATTGAGGAAGTCGTTCCAATGGGTACATATAATACAGAATTTTCTGGGAAGTTATTTCCCATTGACAATGTGACGATCCTGCCATTGACAATAAGAAGAGTTCCAATCACAAACACAGAGATGACTGGTTAAACTGTCAAGTGCTTGTTGATAGTAAAAAGTTTATCAGGCTCACAAAAGAAATTCACATACCAGGGTCTATCATAAGCATTACCAGTGATCAAGGAGAGATTTGGATCACTAATTGTCATGAGCAGTCACAACTTATCCCCAAAGGAATGTGTATTGGGACAGCTGAACCAATCCAGGACGGTGACCTCAACGTCATCAATGAAGACCCATGCTCTGCTGTTAGTACAGGCAACACACTGAAGGAAACAACTGCGGAACTGCTAATAGGGCCCGGACTGACCAAGGAACAACGCAAGCGTGTTTTAGTTATACTACACCAATTTTCAGGTGGAAGTGGAGATGTTGCACAATGACATTATTCAACCTTCAGAGAGTCCTTGGTCATCTCCATTGGCCCTCATAAAGAAGAAGGATGGCACATGGCAATTCTATGTCGACTATCGGCAGCTGAACAAAATCACAAAGAAAGATGTCTACTCATTGCCCTGCACTGATGACACCTTAGACTGCTTGAAAGGAGCTACATACTTCTCAAATATGGACATGCAGGCAGGTTACTGGGTAATCAAGGATGGCGAAGCTGACAGGGAAAATATGGCTTTTTACACCTGACGTCCTCTATGAATTCAAAGCAATGCCATTTGGATTATGTAATGCGCTGGCCACATTCAAATGCATGATGGACAACTTGCTTCTACACATTAAGAGGATGACGCGTCTTTACTATTTAGATGACACTGTCGTTTTCTCGAAAACATTTGAAGAACATCTGAGTCACGTGTCAACTGTGTTGAAGTGTATTCAGACTGCAGGGATCCACCTCAATCCAAAGAAGTGCTCCACCTCAATCCAAAGAAGTGCCTCTTCATCACCAAAGAGATGTAAATCCTGGGGCACCTAGTCAATGGAGATGGTGTCCGTCCTGATCCAGATAAAGTAAGAGCAGTCACAGAATTCCCAACTCCTCAGCACATTCGTGATGTGAGAAGTTTTCTCAAGCTATGCTCATACTACCAATGTTTCATAAGAGGATTTTGTAATAAGTCACGTCCATTGCAAGAACTTCTGCAGGGAGACGCCAAGTTTTACTGGGATGAGACAAAAGAAAGAGCTTTCTGGGCACTTAAGAAGGCTCTAACTTCCACACCTTTTATGATGAGAATGTGGAAACTGAATTTATCACTGACACAAGCGGATACGGGATTGATGAAGTGCTTGTGGAAATTCAGGAAAGTACTGAAAAGGTGATAGTCTATGCATTAAGAGTACTTTCAAAATCCATGATAAATTACTCTAAAACAGGGCTATCATCAAGTTCCGGCCATATTTATTCAGTAAACCATTCACCGTTGTGACAAACCACCATTCTTTGTGTTGGCTGAATAGCTTGAAGGATCCGTCAGGTCGACTGGCAAGATGGTCACTAAGACTCCAAGGACGTCACAGTGGTATTCAAGAATGGGTGCAAAACAAGGATGCCAACTGCCTTTTGAGGAAACCATTAGTGGAACACAAGAGCAAGAATGAAATTTCAAACCTCACTGAATTAGGTAATGTTACAGCTGAACAGAGGGAAGATCCAGCAATTAAAAACCACAGAGGCCTTGGAGAAAGGAGAACAGACCATTGGAGAGTTCCAACTAATAAATGGAAAACTGTATAAGAGCAACACGATCCACTGGGCCCCAAATGGCTACTGGTCATTCCAGCTCATCTCCAGCCAGCTATTCTCAAGTATTTCCACGATGTTCCAATATCCGGGCATCTGGGATTCGTGAAGACCCTAGACAGAATCAGATGCAGGTATTACTAGAAAGGTCTCTACCGATCTGTCAAACACTATGTGTGTCACTGTAAAGAGTGCCAGCAATGGAGGCATGTGCCACAATTACCTACAGGGCATCTCATACTAATTCCACCTGTAGCACCTCTATTCCAGTGAGTTGGAATTGACCTTTCAGTGAAGTTTCCTGAAGTCAACAACTGGTAACCTGTGGATAATAATCTTCACTGACTATCTCACACGCTATGCTGTCACCAAACCTGTGCCCACTGCAAAACTCCAGAGATCACAAAATTCCTTGTAGAAGACAATGAAATCTGATCATGGAAAAGTATTCCAGTGAAAACTAATATTAGAGGTAATGTCACATTGCGACATTGTCCACAGAATGATAACTGCAAACCATCCTCAGACAAATGGTTTTACAGAATGTTTTAACAAGACATCAGCAGATATGCTGTCCATGTATGCTGATATTGAGCAGAAGGATTGGAATACAATACTGCCAGTCATGACATTTGCTTATAATACTGCAAGACAAGACACCACAGGCTTCACGTCATTTTTCCTGGTCCATGACCGTGAAGCTGAGATGACAATGGATACACTGTTCCCGTTCCAGCCGCCCAACACTCAGGATGACTATGTGAAACAGCTCATCACCAGGGTTGAAGAAGCAAGACAGCTGGATCACATACGGACACTGAACGCCCAGGAGAAGGACCATCAGTAGTATGATGACAAGCACCAATCTGTTGTGTATAGCCCAGGAGATCTGGTATGGATTTTTACCCCTGTACGGTAAGTTGGGCTATCAGAAAAGTTATTGAAGCGATACTTTGGTCCATATCGTGTCATATGCCGCCTGTAAGACATCACATACGAAGTAGAGGATTTAAAGCCGTCATCAAAACAACAAAAATGAAGAGACATTGTTCGCTCCTCCACATGAAGCCTTACTATGATCCTGAAGAGCAGATAAGTGAAAATGGCTTCTTGTCCAATGGATCTAAGGATGGTAATGATACTGATGAAGCTACGACAGGAATGTCTGTCGTAGGTAATCGTACAGAAGGGAAGGATTCTCCAGAACTGCCATACAGAGGACCCATGACAAAGTCAAGATCTAGAACATTGCAGCTGGCTCCAAAGGGAACCTAACAGTGGGTCACTGTTTTTCCGGAGAGGGTGCAATGCCGCAAGACCCCAAGTTATCCAATTTCCGGTATGGCACAATGGATAGCGTCACCAATTGCGGTGCCGAAGGTTGCCGGTTCAATTCCATCCACCGGCAAAAATTTATTTCTTTGTATTTATCATTTCCAGAATGTTTTACATGTTTCTTATGTTCACTTGTAATTTCTACATGTTTCTTAGGGTAACTATTCTTCTAATTTCTAGTACATTCACTCTGTGTATAAATAGCAGAGCACTATGCCCGAGAGGCAGTCAGTGCTTCGTGTATGTTTCAGTTAGCAATAAACCTGCTTTCAATATAAGTGTTGTGTTCAGTTGCCAACCCTGCCTTTGAAGTCAAGCCTGCTTCCATTTCAACGCGACAATATTATGCAGGTTAAAATACACGAAATTGCCTGGAAACAGAAGATAAAGGATTTCAAAGGAAACCGCAATCGTTGCGTGTAACTCCAAAATATTTTAACCCTTTCAATTCTCCATATGTAAATGTACACTAATCATTTCAGTGCAACTCTGCATATATTGAGAAACTATTTTTGACAAGCAACATGGTAAAATCAAGCTGTGTTGTAAATAATTAATTCTATTCCTGCTTTATGGTGTATAGGTTATTGTATGTACCCTTGTCCAGTCAATAAATTAATAAAGCTCATAATGCGAATGTTTTTCTTTTTTAAAAATCATGTAAACCTTTGTTTTCGTAAATCTTTCCTCTACGATGTAAATTACAGACTAAATTTCAATATATACAGGGTGTTTCACTAACTGTGTTTGCCTCTGTAACTTATAAAATAATACATGATGGGAAATTTTAATGTGGTAGGTCAACACAAGAAATGTTACACTTTCTGTGGAGCTATGAACATAGTTTATTGTATCATTTTCCAAAGAGTTACAGCACAAAGATATAATTTTTTAAATGGAACAATAGTTTTTTTCTATCCTGCATTGAATCCGTTGAAACCAGCTGTGTCCAAATCAATTTCAACTACATTCCTAACACTGTTAGTTTGGGATCTACAACCCTTCAAAGTTTCAGGGGCAGATACCACAAACGCATAATGCAATGCACCTTCTAAATGTGGTACGGCCGAGTTGTAACGTCGCCAGTGTCACGGAGCGAGAAGCTTCCTCAATGCGCTGTTAGACTGCCAACTGTCACCTCACACATCTGTATACCCGACAGTTGGAGCCACACAAACAATCGGGGCTCAATAAACCACAGTTACTGACATCACATGACGATGGCATACATGAAAAACGAGTATGTTAACATGTTGCTGATGCTCGGCGAGTGCCGACACGATGCCACTGAAGCAGCCACGATGTATGCCGTGAGATATCCTAGGCAAAGAGCCCCAGCAGCCATTACGTGCCGAACAACGACTTTTGGAAACAGGCAGCTTGGTAATGCACCGCAGTAACAGACGAAGGCCTGCAAGAAGTGAGGAGATGGAGGTGTTTGTTTTAGCTGCACTACACCATGATCCTCATGTCAGCTTACGAGCCGTTGCTGCAGTCACTGGTGTCAGTCTCACATCTGTGTGGCGTATAGTACATGGCCACAGATTCCACCCGTACCACCTGACACTGACCCAGGAGCTGCATGGGAAAGATTTCGGTGCAAGACTGACATTCTGTGAGTGGGCCATGCGTAATTTTATGCTGGAGTCTTTACAAAGTGTTATGTTCTCTGATGAGTCCACATTCACAAATTATGGTGCAGTGAATCGCCATAACATGCCCTACTGGGCCGCAGACAATCCTCGCTGGGTACGACCTGTCGATCATCAACATAGGTGGTCTATTAATATGTGGTGTGGAATCCTTGGGGATGAAATCATCGGCCCACACTATTTCCCAGGTACACTGACAGGTGAGTTATATCGCACTTTTATAGTCGACACTTTGGGTGGTCACCTTGAACATGAGTGTCTACACACGAGAGTCCATATGTGGCTGCATCACGATGGTCACCCAGCCCATTCTGTGCATACTGTTGTGGAAGAACTAAACAACAGGTTTGCAGAAAGATGGTTGGGGCGCCATGTCCTCATTCATGGCCCGCAAGGTCATCCGATTTAACACCAGTAGATTTCTTTTTGTGGGGACATCTACAGGATCGTGTTTATGTCACTGAGCCCACATCCCCAGACGATCTACAACCGCGCATCGAGGACGCATATCACTCCGTCACACCGGCAATGTTACATCTCGTCCGCAGATCCTTTCGACAGCGCATTGCATTATTCATTGAGGAACATGGACACACATTTGAACATCTCATGTAAATCAACTTCCCACCGCCATAACATCCATCAGCCACCACACAGCCATGTAGTATGTACAGTGTGTGGTATCTGCCCCTGAAACTTTGAAGGGCTGTAGCTCCCAAACTAACAGTGATAGGAATGTAGTTTAAATTGATTTGGACGCAGCTGGTTTCAACTATTCCAATGCACACTAGACAAAAACTATTGTACCATTTAAAAAATTATATCTTTGTGCTGTAACTCTTTGGAAAATGATACAATAAACTATGTTCATAGCTCCACAGAAAGTGTAACATTCCTTGTGTTGACCTACCGCATTAAAATTTCCCGTCTTCTATTATTTTGTAAGTTACAGAGGCAAACACACTTAGTGAAACACCCTGTATATATATTTGTGCATTGTAATACAACTTCGGATTCTGGGGCCTTTTTTATGATTTAGCCATTGTCTTATCTGCAGAAATATATGGTACTTCACAAATTCACATGTTTAGCTTGGGGATAATAATTGACTTTGTTTCATAAAAATCAGATCAAGGTAAAAAAAGAATATTACAATGTAACTTTTTTTTTATCTACAAATGTTAAGTCTGTCTTTCTCTTTCATCACGTTAATCTCCAAAACTAATATACAAATTACATAAATGCTTCATTTCACAAAATTGGATCAGAGAAACTAAGAATATCACAATTTAAATTTCTCTGAAAGCAATTTGTCTATTTGTAGAGGGTACTCTCCAGAAGTACTACATGAACATTCGTGGGGCTTCACACATAATTTTAGAGTAGGTTGCAGCATAGTGTAGGCTTCTTTTCATAAAAATCGAATAAGGGGAAGAAAAGATATCGTACTTTGAACTTTTATTTGCACACTATGCTCAAAGTACAGTGTAGTACTGCAAATATCTAAAAATAATTCATGAGGTACCACTGATAAACTGAGAACAGCCTGGGGCAACATATAGGCTTCATTTCATCAGAATCATATCAGTAAAATAAAATATATCATAATTTGAATTTTTAGTTGTATTTCATGCTTGGATAGAAGGGCATAATGCAGCAAAGAACCAATAGAGGCGTTGTTAATTTCGTAGTGCACCAGAAAACTAATAGATAGCACTGTGTGTGTCAGTGTGAAGTTTGGTAGTGATTGGATTATCACCCTTTGAAAATGTTAATTACTCTTTTACTTTTGAAATTTACTATATTTCTGTAAAATGTTTTCTTGGTTCTACAGAATATGATTCAATGCAATGAATATAAAACTGATACAATTCTTGCCGTCTTTAATCCATATTAACAAACTGATATCACAGTCTAAAGTATACGTACAACTGACATGGAAATTTAGTCTCAAGCTTGGAGCAACAATAGTGCCTCTAGCGGAAAGAGATGCAACTGTAAGAATAATGACTATTTTAGTGATATTTCTACTTCATTAAGGAAATACTTATTACTTATTATATTTCAGCTTTCCATGCCTCAGTACATTGTCAAGAGATATGAATGAACATAAAATAAATGTTTAAAATGGCGAATATCACTGATGTATAATATAATCTACCTCATATTTATGAAGATATGGCTATTTCTAACACGTTTCACAAAAAAAAAAAAAAAAAAAAAAAAAAAAAAAAAAAAAAAAAAAAAAACCCACACACACATTTGCATGCTGTTTTCACAGGAAACTTGACCTAAGATTGGGGCAACATATAGGCATGATTTAATCATAATCAAATCATGGAAAAAAGATATATCATAATCTTAAGTGTTTTCAATAACTGTCTACTTAATGACATTTCTTTGCTTCTTTCAACACATTTCATTTATGTTTAAAACATAATGACATACCTTCATGTATCTCAATTGTATTCATTTACATAAGAGTTCTTTGAATTTCCCATTTTGTATCAAAAATTTATGAAATCCATCATTTCAGACAATGACTGTTACTTAGATTGGACATCTTGGTTAGGATAACTGAGTTTATTGAGTGATCCAACAATGGTTCTATTTATACTGATTGAGGTCAGGAACCTTCAAAAGCCAAGATACACACAGGCCACAGGCCCTTCTTTAACAACCATTGTGAAGCATGGGCATATAAGCTAGATAAGATAGTAATGAATAAGAAAATAGGAATTTGGGTGAAATACTATGAGCAGCGCAGTAATCGCCAATTTTATATGCCAATTTGCTCTGCCAATGATGAGAAGATCAAAGAAATTATTCAGACAGTTAAGGGAGAAGAAAGCTCAATCGTAATGGCGGACTGTAATTTGGTAGTAGGTAAAGGAAGAGAAGGAAAAATAGTAGGTGAATATGGACTGGGAAGAAGGGAGACATAAAAACCTTTTATCAAAACTTGGAAAACACATTAACTCAAACAGTAAAGAATAAGCAAACTATTATCATCTGTGGCTATTTTAATACAGACTTTAAGGGCTCTGCAAAAGAAAAAACAGATTTAATGAATATACTAGACTCTCATAAATTGAAAATCACAATACACTCCCCCACACGAGAAATTCGTCACACTAAGTCTACAATAGATCAAATAATAATTAACTCCACTAAAGAACAGCATAAAGCAGAAGCAGTAAACACAGTACTCGGAGACCATCATGGACAAACCATAAGTTTCCACATAAAAGGTATTGAAGTAAACAAACTGACAAGCACATATAACACCAGACCAATAATGACCGGGAAATTGAAATATTTAAAAATCTTTTAAAAAGTGAATCATGGGAGCAAATTTATGATACAAATACTGAAAACATATCTGAGAAATTAGATATATTTATTGAAAAAATTAAATATTATTTTGCTGTAGTATTTCCAGTTAAAACTAGGAGATTAAAAGATACCCTCCCAAAAAAGTGGATCACTATGGGTATTAGAATATCATGTGCAAATAAGATTCCTGAACAGGCTTACCAAAAGGTGTGACACAACACCTGCATTTGATAGGCATTTCAAGAACTATGAAACCGTTCTCAGAAAGGTAATAGAGTGTGCCAAAAAGCTAGAAAATGCCAGATACATAAGTAATTCCTCAAATAAAATGAAAGCAGTTTGGAATATTGTAAAGAAAGAAACAGGAAATAACAGAACTAAAAATAAGAACATGCAGCTGAAGGAAAATCAGCAAACCACAAGCAAACCAAAGGAAGTAGCCAATATGTTTAACACTTATTTTATAAATATAGCAGAAAAACTTATTGAGAAAAATGTCATCAAAAATCCATCACAATTAGCAACAAAAATTATACATATAGATAAAACTATATTCCTCACTCCAACCAATACAAAGGAAGTGCAGCAGGAAATCAAGCTACTAAAACCAAACACTCATCAGGAATAGACAACATACCAGATTTTATTGTAAAAAAAATGTGCAGACTTTCTCTCTGAACCACTGACCTATCTAATTAATTTGTCCTTCTCAACTGGTAGTTTTCAAAAATGCTTAAAAATTGCTAAAGTGAAACCACTTCACAAAAAAAGAAGTCAGGAGGAACTGTGTCCTTTCTGATAGGAAATCATGAATCCAATCGCACAGTTGGGGAGATATTCCATAAGCACGCAATTTCATTAGAAGCTGCTTGTGGGGTACAGTGTCAAAAGCCTTCTGGAAATCCAGAAATATGGAGTCAATTTGAGATCCCTTGTCGATGGCACTTAACACTTCATGTGAGTAAAGGGCAAGCTATGTTTTGCAAAAGCGATACTTTCTGAATCCGTGTTGATTATTGGTCGTTCTCTTCTAGGTAGTTCATAATATTCAAACAAAGTATATGTTCCAAAATCCTACTGCAAATTGACATCAATGAGATTGGCCTGTAATTTTGGGGATCACTCTCATTGCCTTTCTTGAATATTGGAATAACTTGGGTAACTTTTCAGTCTTTGGGTACGCATCTTTCGCTGAGTGATCAGTTGTAAATTATGGAAATGTGAAAAAACCACTGCAATGGATATATTTACAATACGGAATAGATCACCAGCTAACCTAAATATTGATATAAATGGAAAAACAATAGAAAAAACGGAGTGTACAAAATTTCTAGGAATATGGATCCAGCAAAATATAAAATTTGCATGTAGATTATATTAATCGAAAGCTAAGCAAAACATGTTATATCATGCGGACATTAAATAACAGTATATCATATAATAACCTAAAGTCCATATATTTTGCCTATGCCCACTCGCAAATGAAATACGGTATAGTATTTTGGGGAAATAGTGGAGCAAGTATGAAAACATTTAGAATACAAAAAAGATTATTAGAACAATGGAAGGAGTGGACCAAAGAACATCATGTAAGCAAAAGAAAAAAAAGGAAATGAAAAGGGCGGGAAACAAATACATCCACTTCCAAGCATGTACATAATGGAAAACCTAATTATTATAAAAGAAAAATTAAATAGTAATAACCCGTAATGAAACAGTACACTACCACAACACAAGACAAAAAAATAATGTTCATGTTAAACAGACAAACACTGCACTATTTCAGAAAGGAGTACTACACCCTGGGATTAGATGATATAATGCTTTGGTGATGCACTGCTTCTATTCAGTAGATGAATATTTAGAGTTTCAAAATTATAGCATCAGCTAGAAACGTAGGTCTAGTGTATAGAGAAAATGTAAATTTTCTATTGTTATTACGATGTATTTCTTTATATAAAAAATGTAATCATGTTGTGTAAAAGTGGCAAATATCCATTTTATTCAATATGTAGAGTAACAAAAATTCTAGCAGTGAAAAACATTATGTGATAAATCGTACTAAGTAAAATGTTAATCTACTGTTAATATTACAACATAAGAAAAGAAATATTTAGGCCATAAATGGTCCAATATCTATTGTACCCTGTACAGTTCTGAATTCACTGGACCAATAAATAAATAAATAAATAAAAGGAATGAAAGAAGAAGTAGTCTGGTAGGATTTTGTACGGAACATAATTTAATCATAACAAACACTTGGTTCAAAAATCATGAAAGTAGGTTGTATACGTGGAAAAGACCAGGAGACGCTGGAAGGTACCAGATAGATTTTAAAATGGTAAGGCATAGATTTTGGAACCTGGTTTTAAATTGTCAGACATATCATGGAGCAGATATAGACTCTGACCATATCCTATTGGTTATGAACTCTAGACTGAAATTGAAGAAACTAAAGAAAGGTAGGAATATAAGTAGATGGGCCCTGGCTAATTTGAAGGAACCTGAAGTTCTTGAGAATTTCAGAGGGAGATTAAAGCAACAATTGACAGAATCAATGGAAAGTAAAACAGTAGAAGAGGAATGGGTACCTTTAAGATACGAAACAGTCAAAGTAGGAGAGCACCAAATAGGTAGAAAGGCAAGACCTACAAAATATCCTGGGATATCACAGGAAATACTAAATTTAATTTCAAAAGGAGAAGATATAAAAATGCAGTTAATGAAGCAGGTAAAATGGAGTACAGACAACTAAAAATGAGATTGATGGGAAGTGCAAAAGAGCTAAGCAGGAGTGGCTAAAAGTCAAATGCAAATCTGTAGATGAATGTATATATAGGAGAAAAACAGATACTATCTACAGGAAAATAAAAGAGACATTTGGAGAAAAGAAAAATAGTTGTATGAATATCAAGAACTCAGGTGGAAAACCAGATCTAATTAAAGAAGGGAAAGTTGAAAGATGGAATGAGTATATAGAAGGGCTCTACAAAGGAAATGAACTTCGAGACAATATTGTAGGAAGGGATGAAGAAGTACATCAGGATGAAATAGCAGGTACTATACAGAGAGATGAATTTGACACAGCACTGAAGGACCTAAGTTGAAACAAGGTCCCTGGAGTAGATCACATTCCCTCAGAGCTACTGAAGTCTCTGGGAGACCAGCCATGACAAAACTATTTCACTTGGTTAGTAAGATGTATGAGACAGGCAAAATACCTCCAGACTTTCAGAAAAATGTAATAATACCCATTCCAAAGAAAGCAGGTGCAGACAGGTGTGAAAATTACAGAACCATCAGTTTAATAAGTCCTGGTTGAAATTTTTAATACAAATTATTTACAAAAACCTCAGGTAAGATCAGTTTCTATTCAGGAGAAATTTAGAAACATGGGAGCCAATACTTACCTTATCACTTATCTTAGAAGATAGATTAAGGAAAGGGAAACCTACACTTCTACCTTTTGTATATTTGGAGAATGCTTTTGATACATTTGATTGGAATACACTCTTTCAAACTCTGAAATCAGCAGGAGTAAAATATAGGGAACAGAAGGTTATTTACAACTTGTACAGCAACCAAACAGATGTTATTAGAGTTGAAGTGTATGAAAGGAACACAGTGGTTGGGAAGGGAGTAAGACAGGGTCGTAGCCTTTCTGCAATTTATTCAATTTTTACATTGAGTGAGATGTGAAGGAAATTTGAAGAAGGAATTAGAGTTCAGAGTAAAGAAATAAAAACATTGCATTGTGCTGATGACATTGTAATTCTGTCAGAGACAGCAAAGGACCTGGAATAATAGTTGAATGGAATGGACAGTGTGTTGACAAGAGCATATAAGATGAACATTAACAAGAGCAAAACAAGGGTAATGGAAATGCAGTCTTAGAAAATCAGGTGAAGCTGAAGGAATTAGATTAGGTAATGAAACAATAAAGGTGGTAGATGAGTTTTGTTACTTGGGTAGTAAAATAACATGACAGTCATAGTACAGAGGATATAAAATGCAGAATGGCAGAGGGAAGAAAAGTGTGTCTGAAAAAGAGAAATTTGCTAACACCAATTATTAATTTAAGTGTAAGGCAGTCCTTTCTGAAGGCATTTGTGTGGAGTGTAGGCTTGTAGGGAAGTGAAATGTGGACAATAAATAGTTTAGACAGGTAGAGGATAAAGGCTTTTCATTCAACTGAAGTGTTACAGAAGAATACTGAAGGTTAGGTGGGTATATCGTGTAACTAATGAAGAGGTACTGAACAGAGTTGGGGAGCTAAGGAAGTTTTGGAATTTCTAGGACACATTCTACAATCTGAAGGAATCATAAATTTAGCATTGGAGGGAAGTGTGTAGGGGAAAAACTGCAGAGGGAGACCAGGAGACGAATATAGTAATCAGATTCAGATGGATGTGGGTTGCCGTTTTTATGAGGAGATGAAGAGGCTTGCTCAGGATAGAGTAGGGTGAAGAGCTGCATCAAACCAGTCTCTGGACTGAAGGCCACAACTACAACAAACTGGAAATTGTTCTCTTGCTGTAATTTGTTTTCTGAAACTGCAATTTCCATGGTATTTTGTTTTGAAGTGCTATTTAATTACCTTGATGAATTCCAGTCTTCTTTCCAAAGAGATTTGATATTGGATCTGTCATTGTTATAAAATTCTGTATGTGATAATTTCAAACAATTGAAATTCCTGGAAGAATTCAAAATATTTTCACCACAGAGCTGTCTTGATGATTCAAAGAAAGTCACACATAAAAGATTTAAGTTTCCTCAGCTGGAGACAACTGTCATGGTGAGTGAGTGTGTGCAAGAGAGTATGTGTTTCTACTTATGAAGAAGGTGGTAAAAGCTGAAAGCTAAGTCAACTTAATCTTTTATGTTCATCATTGAGATGTCTTTGTGCTGACTACCAAACTATTTTTTTAAAATATTTTGTTCATGGTAACTCTATATTTAAATGTATGCCTGCTGTTATTCATCCATTTTCAAGTTCATTACCTTTTTACTGTTTCTGACTTCATAATGTTCTTTCACCCAAATCATCTCTAGAAGTTTTCCTTTGTTATGTTACATTGATGTTACAATATGCTTGCAATTAAGGCTGATAATAATGCACCAAAAAACAGGATGGGTCAATCCTGAGGCTGGAGGTTGAGAGTAGCTAGTGGGGTGATGGGGGAGCCTAAAATGTTCCAGAGAAAATAACTGCAAATTCAACACATTTCTTACTGTAAATCCTCACTGCTTAGTGCACAAGTTGAGCAGTCTACCAGTTGCTGAGTACTGCATTGCTGGCTGCCCACACACCCAGTGATGCTAATGTGGAGACCCTGCTAATTACCCACAGTGCTACTACATTAGTCAACAGCAATTTTCCTGCACCTATGATCATATCATATTTGGGACAGCCACAGATGGTGCATTCAGTGCTTTATTGTGGCAGATACCCACCACAATTAGGTGTTTATTCCACAGTGGCAGATGTTGGTTGATAATCATGCAACCTTCAAATGTGCGGCTGGTGTAGCCCTGGGATGACCTGCTGTGCAACTATCCTTCTTCCGATCATAGTACCTGAAACACCACTGCCATTGTGGCAATCTATCTCTCAGCATTGTTGCATTAGTTTGCAAATACTGCTGATTCTTGTGTTCCTGTGGAAACACTGTGACGACCTTTTTTAATTATTACAGTAAGAACATCATGCACTAGCCTGTTGTCGTGAGTAATGCAGTACACCCCTCAGACTCACACTATTATGCCCTTATATGGTCTGTCACTGAAGATTACAAAATTTTATGTTTTTGTGATCTATCAAAGAGTAAAGGGAGCTATTTTGTTGATACACTGTGAATATGTATTTCATGCAACAGGAATAGACCTACATCAATTAAGAATTGGCACTAACTAGGTTGGAACTAGCCACATCAATAGTAAATGCTTTCTCTCTTTAACTGTGTCAATAAACGAATATTGACATCAATAATGCTATGAATGGAGTGAATTTACCATTGTGCTTCACTGGATGTAGAATAAACCTCAGAAATAGAAAACACTTATCTGTGAAATGATTCAAAGAAATTCTTAGTTACACAATACTCAACTAATGGAGGTACTACTCCAGAAAATCAAAATTCTGGATCATATTGCTTGTGGCCAGCAGGAAAATCACTTCACCAGCTCATTACGGTGGAGTGAACCACACTGGTTCTCAAAAGATAGGAATTTACATAATCACTGTTACTGAGTGAAGGATAAACTAATTTTTCCCTTTCGAATAATCTACATTCTCTCAGAATGATCACATGATTAACTGACACCATCACCTTTTTGGTCAATAGTCTAACTGTATAATTTCAATCTTAAGCTATATAAAAACAAGTACAATGACTTATGTCCAAAATCATCCATAAAGTTGATCTTGCAAAAAAATTGTAGATTCTTTTCATAAATATACTGACGTGAAATGTTATACAGTGAACAGACAATACATTCAATTATAATCTAGTAATAAGTAAATAAATAAAGATAAGAAAGCAACAAAAGTAACAATGGTGAAAATACCATTTATAGTATAAAACTAAATGAAGTACTTTAAAATACTTGTTTAGGATTGGAAAAACCTGTAAATTATCTTTAAAAAATAATAAAAGTGAAATAGTAGTAAAAGTTTACAATTACCGACATTTTTGATAGCTGCATTATTACAAACACTCTTACTTGTTAATCTGGCGTTTCTGCTGGCACTTTAGTATAATATTTTCATCTACTCGCTTTTTTAGAATTAGGTAGTTATAATCAAGTTTCTCACTGTTAAGCAAACATGATGCTTTAATTTGTTCCAACTCCTGCTGCAGCACCTGTTCACATAAATTTTCAAAATAAGATAAAAATAATACAGAAAAAAATTAACTTTTGAATGCAAAGTAAATATTTTCTTCTGCTAGTTTGAATTTGATATATTATTTTATTGTTTTTCCATTCCATAGCTCCAAATAATGTTCAAGAGAGAATACAGTCAGATGCAGTTATAGACAACAGAACATTAAAATTCTTTACTTACCAAGTAGCAATAGATGTAAACACGAATAAAAGTTGAAACCTGTTACAACAATTTTGTTTTATGGAAATGACAGGTGGCAGTAGAGGATAAGAAGCAATTCAAGAAAACTCCTGGAGTGTCACCCAGGATCCTAAAATTCATAAACACTCATTGTTACTATTGTCTAGCTGGAGTGTGGTCAATACCACCTAGATACATGGCCTGTGCGCTGCCTGCCAAGACTAGTCATAACAAAAGAAAACTATTTGTTTTACATAGCGTTGTACTGAGTTTAGGAATATGTGCACTTTATACAGTGTGTTTCAGAATGTTCTTAATGTTACTTATGTGATTCACGGACAAATTTGTGTTGTATAAGATATTTATGAACTGTTAGTAAGAAATCTTACAGGTGTTGGCATCGGACGATTCATATTAGGCATTTTGTATCCTAGCAGCAAATATCTGCATGGAGAATCGCATAAATAACATTAAGAACATTGTGAAACACAGTGTACAATGTGCATGTATTAACAAACTCACCACAGTGCTACGTAAGGCAAATCATTTTCTTCTGTTATGACTACTCTTGGCAGGCAGTGCACAGGCCTTGTATCTAGGTGGCGTTGGTGTGGTTCACCTCCTGTACACATAATTCAGCATATTAATTGAAAAATATTGTTTGGTATCAAAGCAGATTTTACTTTAGCTTCATCAATTAGTTTTGAATTACACTGCTCCAACAATTAGGATGATTTTATACTTTTATTCAATTCTAACAGCAGTTCTCAGAATTTCAGTTGCTGAAGATAAATACTTGTCAAATATTTTGTCTCCTTGTAGTTATTTCTCCCATGACTCTCTGTTTTGAGACATATTCATTTTCTTCTAGTTTTCGCACCTGTTACAGTAATTCAAAATAGTCACCAATGTTGTGTAGAACCCATTGCCGGTGATGTGGAAGGTGTAGTATACCAGAGCCTGTTCTGTTGATGGTATAAACAGAGCAGTCTACTGCTTGTCAAAGCTCTGGAAAAGTTCTGAAGAAAATTCCATGAATGGGTTCTTTCATCTTCGGAATCAAATAAAATTCACAATGCCTTAAGTCCAGGAAGTATGGTGGATACAATTTTTTGCTTGCACAGGTGTTCCTTCAGGATGTAAAGCACAGTTGTATGTACAAATCCAGTTTTGCTAATCCAGTAATCATCTGGCATCAATCACTGTCCACTATCATGGCAACTGTTGTAACAGTATAATTTATTTCCTTCGAGAGGACGGCTCATCACAGATCAAGTGAATGGTACAATACAATTGCAAATCACAGAACACTGCTGACGTATACACAAGAGGCTCAGGTGAGAGCTACATCATACCTCAGGGTGAGGGTTCGCACAACGTGTGCTTGCCCAGTCGTGACAGTACTGCAAGCACTCGGAGGCAGTACCATTGTGTGGCGGACTCAGCCGTGGCGTGTCTTTCATATGCCGCAGACGGACAGGACGCGGCTTGCGGTGCCGTGGTCCAACATCCCTCCCCTCTTCCGGGAAGCCGACACTGCAGGCACTGCAGGTGGAGGCAAACAATGGCCAGCGATGGTGGATCGTGGCAGCCACGGAAGTCGCCCACGTGACCCTGTGGCGGGGCCGACCACGGAGGGGTGGGAGCCAGCCAGAGACGGCGAGCGCCTCCATCACCTTATCTGCATCCGAGGGGAAGTCGTCAGTTCGGCGCTGCATGTCCAACCAGTCCAGAGGCACGTAGGGGACGAAGTGGCAGGCTGCGGACAACCAGGTCAGGGCAAGGTCCCTGCTAGCACAGGTGACAGTGGCAGAGAGGCCGGTCGCATCTCGAAGTCACCACTGGAGGAAGATGCCTCCCCTGCCGGCACTCTCACCATCACCAGTGTGGGAGATGAAACAACTGTGTCCATATCAGGACCTGAGAAGGCAGGAGGTGAGGCCGATGGAGGGGAACCGGCTGTTGTGCAACCCGCAGGGAGGGAGGCCGCATCTCGACGTAGTCATTGGCGGCCAACTGTTGGCGTTGTGAACGCCCATCCATAGTCCCCCATCCCCGAGCCTCATTGAGCGTTGGGTCCATCGGTAAGGAGTCATTGTGGTAGTGGGAAGGGGGCAATAATGCAGCGAGGCCAATGGGGGTGAGCCGTCACCAGGAGGAGGCCAGTGCCATTGTTTTGTCGGATGGATGCCTCTCTCGAACTCGGCGAATGACTTTTCCAGGCACTTACGAAGTTGTGATTTAAAAGTATGCACCACATGCTATGCCTCGCCATTGGATTGGGGGTGGAAAGGAGCAGAAGTGAGGTGGGAAATACCATTATTAGTGCAGAAGTGTTGAAAAAAAAGGCCTGAATTGAGGGCCATTATCAGAGATGAGCATCCGGGAAGTCCTTCAATAGCAAAGATGGAAACCACATTGACTGACAGAAAAGGCTGGCTAAGTCCACATGAAAATGGTCCCAGCGGTGCTCAAGAGTAGGCGTCAGGGAAAAAGTGAGCCAGGGAGCAGCTTGCTGGGTAGCACACTGAGTACACCTATGAACCAACTGTTCAATGGCGGCATAGATCCCTGACCAATAGACAAAACGACGTGCGAGCACCTTCATGCACGTCATACTCCAGTGACCCTGATGTAACAGAGTTAACATACGGGCCCGTAAGTCGGACAGAACAATGATACAAGCCTAGTCAGAATCGGGACAGAGTAGGACACCGTTGATGACTGACAGCTGGTGTCGAAGCTGAAAATATGTATGCAGAGGTCCAGCCTCTTTGGCAGACAATTGCTCACCTGGCGGTGACATGCTTAATCACAGGGTCCCGACTGGTGGCTTTCACAACTCAACTGGTCATAATCAGAAGTCTTTAACAGCTTTTTTCAAATGATTGTCAATCTGAAAAATCGCCACTTCGTCTTTGTCGAAGGAAGGGTCGGGGCCCATGGGCAGATGGGACAAGGTGTCAGCATTGACATGGTGCGTTGAGGGCCGATAATGAATTTCGTAGTGATAGGCACTCAAAAACAGAGCCCAACTCTGGAGACGTTGCGAAGTCCGGTCCAGAAGATAAGAATGCGGACCAAACAGTGCCACCAGAGGTTTGTGATCAGTGATAAGGTGAAATTTAATGCTGCAAAGGAACACTTGAAACTACCGAATAGCATAAACAATCGCCAAAAACCTCTTTCTCATTCTGAGAATAATTACGTTGGGCATTTAACATCTTAGATGTGTAGGCAATGGGCTGCTCAGAACGATCATCCAGTCTGTAGTCCAACCCTGCTCCAATCCCGTGCTGAGAAGCAACCAAAGCTAGGACTAGCTTTTGGCCTGGTGTAAATGTGCCGAGGCAAGGTGAAGACTTTAACATCAATTTGATGTGGGTGAATGTTGCCTCACAAGCAGCAGACCACACAAACAGAACACCTTTCTTTCGCAGTGTGTTCAGTGGTTGAGTGACCTCCACCACCTTAGGAAGAAATTTGGAATAGTAGCTGATTTTGCCCAAAAATGACTGGAGTTCCGGCATATTGGTAGAGTGAGGAAGATGATCAATCGCCACAACTAATTCTGACCTAGGGTGGATGCCATCTTGTGACACGAGGTGTCTCAAATAATCAATTTCAGGTTGAAACAACCGAGATTTTTGAAGATTGCACTTGAGGCCTGTCGCATGCAATTTCATGAACAAGAGCCACAAGTTGCTTAAGTGATCTGTGCGGGAGGAACCAGTGATGATGATATTGTCCAGATAGGTTGCACAGCACGGAATGTCGTCCAACGCTTAAATACTGGGGACGCACCCACGACACCAAACGGCAGATGTTCGTAGTGGTACAGTACGAAAGGGGTGTTGAGAACCATGAATTGTTGGGAATCAGAATTTAAGGGATGCTGGAGATATGCTTCCACCACATCAATTTTAGAAAAACACTCACTGTCTGCCAATTTCACATAAATGTCGTCCGGGGGTGGGGAATGGGAAAACAATCTATCACTGACTGCGAGTTAACCGTGGACTTGAAATCACTGCACAACCAAAGGGCTCCCACCGGTTTCTTTATTATCACCAGAGGCATCGCCCAAAGGCTAGAGGAAACTGGTTCGATGATACCCAGCCGAGCAACCGATCCAACTCATCCTTAACCACTGGTTGCAAAGCAAAAGAAATAGGCCAGGCGCGACAAAATTTTGGAACCGCTGTGGGTTTGAGAGTGATGTGCACCTCGTAACAAATGGCTGTTCCCAAACTTACCAAGAAAAGTGCTCCAAACTCACGGCAAAAGCAAATCCAATTCATTAAAGGGGATGGAGTCAGACACAAGATGAACAGTGTCGTAAATGCTGAAACCAAATGCTGTGAATGCATCCAGGCCAAAAATGTTCTCTGAAGCTGTGCTTGTGACGGCCAAAAATATGACAACGCGCACTATATGTTGGTACTCCACCTCAATCATAAACTTGCCAAGCACTACAGCTGACCAAATGACAAGAAATTGTAAAAAGCGGTGGCATCCCAAGTGCCAAATACGTATCCAGAGACACCGGTGTCAACTTGAAAATGGAACAGCTGATTTTGAATAAGAAGTGTGACATAAATGTTTGAAGAAGTGACCTGCTCCTGTCCAGGTGCGGTAGAAAGACAGTTTACTTCCATGTGGGACTCATCACAAACAGCCGCCACATGGCCTTGTTTACAGCAGGACGCACACCGCAGAAGGGGCAGTACAGGCGATCATGTGCACGAAAAAATCCGGAAAAGTGGGAAAGTCATGTCATCAGAATGGAACTGCTGAAGGAAATCATGAAGAACAAGAAGACGATGAAGAGGAGGGCAAAGAATTCCTGTGTGGGCATGAGGACTGTACCACCACCACCTATACCATTTCCTCAAACTGATCCGCTGTTACTTTAGATACCTCTGAAGCCTGTGCAAGGGACAGAACCTATTCAAGGGTGGGATCCTGTAATCGCAAAGCCTAGCAACACACAGCTCTATCAGGAGCTGAACGGACAACGACGTTGAGAATTAAGGTATCTGCTTACGACTGCTGACAATTTTCACTCACAAAACCACACTTACGACTCAAACTGCGGAGGTCTGCCACCCATGATCGATATGACTGACCAGATTTCTTTTTGCTCTGATGAAAATACAGTTGGGAAAGCACCATGTGTGTTTGTTGCCAATAATAAGAACTAAGCAATTCCAACATACGGTAAAAAGACAACTTGGCGGAGCCAGTTTTCGCAGTAAACAAAAAGTATCAGGCTTGATCCATGACAAGAAGAAAGACTTTTGTAAGTTAGGATCTGTTACCTTAAAAGCAGCAAAATGCTGCTGTAGACGCTGCACATAGGAGTCTCAGTCTTCCTTAGACTCTTGGAAAGCCGGTTAGCTGGAGTGGTGGGGAGGTAGGCCTGGGGTGGCGGCAAAGGAGCCACAGTGGTACGAGAAGATGTAATCAACTCCATAAGCAAAGCTTGCTGTTACTGTTGTAACAGTATAATTTATTTACTTCAAGAGGATGGCAGTACAGCATAGATCAAGTGAACGGTACAATCAATTGCAAGTCACAGAACACTGCTAACGATTACACAAGAGGCTCAGGTGAGAGGTACATCATAACTGAGGCCAAGGCCTCACCCGGTCATGATGGTGCTGCAGGCACGTCTTTCATATGCCGTGGACGGACAGGACGCGGATTGCGGTGGCCCGCTCCAACAGCAACAGTATGCACTTTTTTGTTAGAGATGCTAGGATGACCTGCTCAATGCATGTCAACCACAGTTTGTTGACTTTTGTTGAAGGCATTTACCCAATGTGCCACCGTTCTGTATGGCAATGCCAATTCCCCAAACGCTTCTTGGAGACCTCGATGGCACTGTCATGCTGTACAACCTCTGGCACATTCAATCTTGATCCAACTCCATTGTTCCTGTTTCAAAAACACAGAAGCACCGTTATGTTAGACCGCTCACTTACAAGTGAATGTGTTTCCCTCAAGTGTGCGCACGCCAGTGATGTGGGATGGGTGAGTCAATTTGCTTGGAGGTAAGGTAGGTATGTCAACAACATGTGCTATCAGTGATAATAGTAGATTCTATTGCATAGTGTCCCACAGAAGTGTTGCCACTATTTAAATTCCAATCGTCGTCTTAAAACCTGATGTAGCCTTTTACAGCCGGCAATGCATGCACTGATTCTGGCATCCATTCGATCATACAGATGGTGAATACAGTCTTGGGACACATTATTCCACGCCTGGCCGACCTGTTCAAGAAGTTGTGTAAGAGTAGTGGGTTTACAACTTGCACGTGTCAGTTGTCTTCTCATAATGTTCCACACTTACTCGATAGGAGATAAGTCCACAGATCGTGATTCTCAGTGAAATTGCTGTACATCTTGCAATGTTTCGCAAGCAATGTGTGACAGAAAATTATCCTGTTGGAAGAGTGCATCACTTTCATGTTTCCATAATGCAAAAGAATGGCAGTCAGTGCTGCATGTATGTTTCAGTTTGCAAGAAACCTGCTTTCAGTATAAGTGCTGTGTTAAGTTGACAACCCTGCCTTCGAAGTCAAGCCTGCTTCGATTTCAACATGACACCATCACCAGAGCTGTAGAGCACTGGTGAGTAGTTCATAGCACATTAGTGCGCAAAGTGCAACCATCACGGATTGTCACACATTGAGATACATACAAGAGTGGGTTAGATTCGCTGAGTCAGAGCAAGTTTGAAGGAGCAGATAATTTTATTGCAAATCATATGAACATGTTCCTTCCAGTAGTGACTCCTCATTCCCTGTGGACTGAATTTGAAATAATATTTTTGTGCAAATTCAATTGGTTCCTTTTACGTAAGTATTTTACTGTTAGATTCTTTCTCTGATTCTAACAGTAAACTAGTCTAAAATTAAGGGGAAAAAATCAAATAGTATTTTTTGTAAATAAATCCAACGTAATCAATCACAGATAATGTATTTACACTAAAATACACATTTTGAAAATCCTCACTCAAGATGAGGTGGGGGGAGGGGGGAGGAAGGGGTCAACAAAATTGCACAACATCTCACCATGGTGAAGGGGGACTTGAAAAAATGCCAAAATCACATGCCCCGTAAGTATGCCCATTCTCCAAAGAAATTTACTTCACCTACTGCGTGGGAATTTTTAGCCTATGAAACACAATACAAAAATTATACAGGACTTAATAATAATAAGACATTTATTACCTGTATATCTGTTTCCAGTTTTATCTTTGATTCTCTAAAATTTTCTTCATGTTCAAGATCAATTTTCCACATTTCTTCTTCAAATGCAGCAACTTGCTGAAATTTCTTTTCCATGTTCTCTACTTCTGTTGCTTCACGTTCATTGTACAATGGCTCCCATCTCTTCTTATTAGTATCAAGTAACTGTTTCCTTTCAATTTCAATGGCTTGCTATAAGATAATATTAGTAAATACAATACATAACAAGAGTAAACACAAAACAATATCAAATGAATTAAACTGAATTCCACTAGTGTAGAATATTCAGATGCCATCTGAGGTTTTATAAGTAGTGTCAGTGTAGTTGCTTGTATCAGAAATAATCAAAGGTTGTGCTGTTACTCATGTCGATTAATTACTCATATTCATACTTATAACACATTTACAAACCTAAAATAACTACACATCACTGATATCTCACATCCTAATACTACAACAATAAACATGTTTCAGTTATACTATTTTCTTAACCCCGATTAAAAATACATCAATCCTATAAGTATTAAGTTCCAATAGAACAATGGAATGACACCAAGTTATGTTTGTTCCATGTATTATACTTATTGCAGATGTCATACTATTGACATGTAAAATAATTCTTCTTCACATCCGCTATATATTGCAATGTCAGTAAAGGCATAATCTTTAAGATTTTTGAAGTTGTGTCAACAATGACCCTGCCTGTCTTCTTTTTTAATTAAAAACATTGGTTGCAGTCCTCTACTGTCCCTACAGAATGTTGCCATATTCTGTAATAAATGTTAAGGGATAAGGGCACTTTTCTGCACTGGATATTAATGTAAAGGCATGGTTACCTCAGGTAAAATATACTGGAAGTGAATAACAATTTGGAAACAACAAAAACAAAACAAAAAAAGCTTAACATGGTGTATGAAAATAGCTGACATACAAAACAGCATCCAATTGTCTCAATATGTTTTACAAAGGCTTCTTACACCATCCCTACTGTAAAACAGTGTCAAGTTCCGATAACAATGATGGAGGTGGATAGAAAATATGTACCCTTTGCACTAAAGCAAGCAACAAAGGCTCAATAATATTGATGTCTGGGGACTATGGTGGCCAGGGGAAATGTAACAGTTCATCCTAGTGGTCAGAAAACCAGCCTGGAATATTGATCTCTGGGGACAATGGTGGCCAGGGGAAATGTGACAATTCATCCTAGTGGTCAGAAAACCAGCCTGGAATTATTCACATTGTGTGAAATGGCCCATACCATCTTAGAACACAGTATCACCATTGATGAACAAATACAGTAGGACAGGGTGGACCTAATAAGCCAAAATGGTTGCATGATCCTCGTCAGCAGTGCAACCTTACAGAGTAGCCATGACGCTCATGGAATACTACAATAAGACTGTCCAAATCTTCACTCAACTCCCACCGTGTTTCACTCTTAGTAGCAAGCAGTTTGCATCAATGGCTTCAGATGGCATATGACAGATGCAGATTCAGAAGTTGAAAACAGTGAAAAAAATTAATGTCATCAAATTAATTTCTTCCATTGCTCCATAATATAAATTTTAATGCTGTGACTTGGCAAAGCACTGGAAGCCACGCGGCAGGGCCACAATATCCTCCAGACCAGTTATCAGACAAAGAAAGAGCTATGCAAATAATATGTTATTCCTGAACGCAGATTCTAATTTTAAATTGAAATCTGAATAAACTGATAGCAAACCCAGACTGACTGAATCATTAATTAATAATTCTTCAAACTTAATCTGTGGCATTAACACTTCTAGATTAATTTCCCAGACATTAGCAATGTCTTGTCTACATAGAGAAGCACCAGTTGGAGGAGGCAAGATAATTTTTGGATTCCCCATTTTATTAATACAGAAAACACCCAATATGGTGAAATCTAGTTTGGCTTCCTGGCCATTATTTTAAATTGACTTTGGGAGCTTGCGGTGGCAGATGGAGATGAATTCACCTGCATTCTGCGAATTCAAGCCACTTCAGGACATCCGACTTGAATGCTGGAAATCAGCCGCTGCCGGCAGCCAGGAACAGCAATAACAGATATCCCTCCCTCCTCTTTTGGATTGGCTATAGGGATGATCATGAGGATAGCACACAGCAGTTAGCACCATTTAGTGTCACGTGCTTAGGAGACCCTGTCTTAGCCATCTATGACAGATTCATGATATAGCAGGCTTCAAGGTACTCAGAAATTGTAAAGGTTGCAATATGGTTATTGTTGCAGTTACACCACCAGATTTTGGCACTGCAAAACTGAAGAAACCAGTATGTAACCCCTGGTTTCTGTGACCATTCATGTAACCCATGGATAGTTTTACTACTTAATTTATGAGCTCTATATCTGAAGACTGATCTTTATTCTCTTAATGCATAAGTCATTGTACTTCTGACTTGTCCTACAGCATGTCTATTTCTCGCATAGTGGCTACATTCAGTAAGTAACAGTTTATGGAAATTTGTGACAGGGCTACCCCTAATATATGTGCTTCATTCTGAATTTCTTATAGACTCTCCTGACTCTAAATTCCCTTACTGTCCCATTCTTTAAATTTAATTCCTTACTAGACGATGAAACATCTGGTGAAGAAACAAAGCCCAATCACCTGGAACAGAGGATCTGCAGGTGAGTGATCTTTTAGGGAACACTATTAGTCGGTGCTTCTAAGAAAGTTAATTCTTCCATATGTTATTAATTATGATTCATAAAAAGTAAGATTACAGCTACAGTTACTTCCATCAACAGGACCAGGCAACAAGATTTTATGGATGCGGCACCATTTTTCCCTGTTTTGTGCATTTACATCACTGATATGTAGTTCACGCTAAAATTCCCGATATGTAGTTCATGCTACAATTCCCAACTTATGGAGCTCTCTTCCACTTGCTTTGGTGACAACAGTGCTCATAAGTACAGTTCTGCAGTGACTCTTGCAGCTGTTCTCCACTTGCCCTTGTTTATTGCAATCCTCTTCAGTGACTGTCCACCATGATCAATTTGCGTCCAAGCATGCTGTGACTCCGCAGATGATGTTTTTACACTCCCCCCCCCCCCCCCCCCCCCCGTAAGGTATAATCCTTCAATTTGGTCCTCTTACATTCTCAACGTTTCAGCTATTCTAGCTGTGAAATTCACTAACAATTTCAAATACAACAGCATGACCTGAAATCTCAACTAGCAACTGCATTCCTGTGAAGCAATCATTTCCCTGCAATGGCCTTGTCACAGTGTTAACACCATTAGACCAATAGCCCCTCCATTCCCCTTATTTCAAACCTGCTGATTTCAGAATTTGAAAGAGTCTGTTCCAATCAACATTGACAAAAGCTTTTTCCAAATCTACAAAAGCTAGAAATGTAGGTTTGCCTTTCCTTAATCTACCTTCTAAGATAAGCCGTAAAGTGAGTATTTCCTCCTGTTTCCTATATTTCTCCTGAATCCAAACTGATCTTTCCCAAGGTCAGCTTCTACCAGCTTTTCCACCCTTCCATAAATAATTCATGTTAATATTTTGCATCCATGACTTATTAAACTGACGGTTCTGTAATTTTCACAAGTCTGTGCCTGCTCTCTTTGGAGTGGAGATTATTACATTTTCTTAAAATCTGGGAGTATTTCTCCTGCCTCATACATCTTACGCACCAGATGAAATAGTTTTGTCATATTTGGCTCTCCCAAAGACTTCAGTAGTTCTGAGGGAATGTTGTCCACTCCAGGGGCCTTGTTTCGATTTATGTCTTTAAGTGCTCTGACACATTCTTCTCTCAATATAGTATCTCCTATTTTAACTTCATCCACTTTCTCTTCCCTTCCTACAATACTGTCTCTAAGTTTGTATTGCCTCTCTATATATTCTTTCCACCTTTAAGCTTTCCCTTCTTTGCTGAGGAATGGTTTTCTGTCTGAGTTCTTTATATTCATACAGCTGATTTTCTTATCTCCAAATGTTTCTTTTATTTTCTCCTATTTAAACATTCTTCTAATGACCTCTAGCCACTGCTGCTTAACTATTTTGTACTTCCTGTCAATCTCATTTCTTAGCCGTCCGTACTCCATTTGGCTAGTTTCATTTTCTGCATTTTTATATTTCCTCCTTTCATCAATTAACTTCAGTATAGCCTGTGATATCCAAGGATTCTTTGTAGGTCTTGACATTCTACCCATTTTGTCCTCTGCTGCGTCCACTATTTCATCTCTCAATGCTACCCATTCCTCTACTACAGTTTTATTTCCCTCAGTTTCTGCCAATTGTTGTCTAAAGCTCCCTCTGAAATTCTCAAGAAATTCAGGTTCCTTCAATATATCCAGGTCCCATCTGCTTATTTGCCCACCTTTCTGCCGTTTTTTTCAGTTTTAACCTACAGTTCATGACCAATAAGATTGGTTAGAGTTTATATCTGCCCCTTGGTATGTACTTAAAACCTGGTTCCAAAATCTATGTCTTACCATTATAAAATCTATCTGTTCCTTTCGACATCTCCTAGTCTCTTCCACATATACAACCTTATTTCGTGATTCTTAAACTAGGTGTTTGTTATTATTAAATTATGTTCCGTACAAAATTCTACCTTGCGGCTTCTTCTTTCAGCCTTTTTATCCAGTCCATATTCACCTACTATGTTCCCTTCCCTTCCTTTTCCTACTACTGAATTCCAGTTTTCCATCACAATTAAATTGTCTGGATAAATTCCTTTCCCTCCTCATATATTTCTTCAATCTTCTCATCATCAGCAGAGCTAGTTAGCATATATACTTGCACTACTGTGATTGGCATTGGCTTCCTATCTATCTTGACTATGATGATGTGTTCATGGCACTGCTCATAACAGTTTACCCACATTCCTACTTTCTTATTCATTATCAGACCTACTCCTTTAATACTCCCAACTGATATTGTATTTATACTCCTGTACTCACCTAACCAAAACTCTTCCTCCTTCCACCGAACTTCACTAATCCCAACTATATCGAACTTCAACCTACCCATTTCTCTTTTTAAATTTTCTAAACTCCCTACCCAATTAAGGGATCATTCCACACTTCAATCCATAGAATGCCAGTGTTGTCATTCCTGATGATGACATCCTCCTGAGTGGTCCCCACCCGAAGATCCAAATCGGGAACTATTTTACCTCTGGAATATTTTACCTGAGAGGATCATGATATATTCATACAGTGGAGCTGCATGTCTTCAGGGAAAGTAATGGCTGTAGTTTCCCCTTGCTTTCAACCGTTCGCAGTCGCTGTGTGGCAAAGTCACATTAGCTGATGTTAACAAGGCCAATTCAGTCAATCATCCCGACTTTTGCCCCTGTAACTACTAAAAATGCTGCTGCCTGTCTTTGAGAACCACATGTTTGATTGACCTCTCCACAGATACCCCTCCGCTATGGTTGCACCTACAGTACGGATATTTGTATCATTGAGGCACACAAGCCACCCTATCTCAGCAATGTCTGTGGTACATGGGGTTGGGAACATGTGTTGTGAAAAAAATAAACTAATGATGCAGTACCAAGATAAACTTCCCCCCAGACATTCTCTAAGTTGTTTAGTTGTAATAATTATCCAGATTTGGGAATCAATTTTCCTAACCCAACTATGGGATTTTATATTCATATAACCCTTCAGTTCTAAATATTTAATAACATTTAATAAAGTTCTCCAATTTTTAATTTTCATGACTTGTGTTACATATGTGAGTGTGAGTAGGAATATCACAACAACCTGTTTAAATATGCACAATGAAGTTATTCACATAGTGAAATATAAGACTTTTGACTCGTTCAGGCGTGTTTTTAATCCACTGGGTAGGATCACCACCACCTAGAGAGAAGGCCACGGAGATCTTGTGTGACGTCAGGCAGAGTAGGTTGCGCGCACATAGCTACTGTCTTGCTGCTTCGGCTTAGTGGGTCGTGCCCCAGCGGCTACCCAGTCAGCTATGCGTGCGCAACCTACTCTGCCATCAAACAAGAGCGCTGCGGCCTTCTCTCTAGGTGGTGTTGGTAGGATATGCCATCTGCTTAATTGTTGAGAACATGACAACTGCAAAGAATTCACTGATTCCTCACTATAATGCAATCTTGCAGGGAAGTGTTGAAACTGTAATGTTCAGTATAAAGACTAGTTTGATGCACGTCTCACACTAGCCATACTGTTGCAATCCTCTTTTCTGCATAATAATTACATCCTACATCCTCTCAGGCTTGTCTGACATTTGGCATTACTCTCAAAGGCCTCACACGAAAAGTTCCCTTCTCTGGCTGTAACCCATCCTTTCATCATGCCTTATTCCAATTCCAAACTAAACAATCCATAGCTCTCACCTGCCAAATCCTTAACCTATTCATCAACTCCATCAATGAGCACACCTGTCAACGCCTATCCCTAATATCACAAAATCCTCTCCCACATCCACACTTGCAGTTCAGAACATCCTCCTACATTAGAACAACATGCCACCCTCCACCTCAAAAAACTATCCAGTGTCCTATATGCCCACCTCCAGAAAGGCAATAAACTCTCCCTCAACAACCTCTCCTACAAACCTCAACCTCCTCTCATTGCACACAAACCCAGTCTCTCCCATCTGCTCAATCTCCCACTTACAGCACCCCCCCCCCCCCAAACCTCAATATTCTAATCCACACAATATGGAACCACAACATCCCAATTCAGTAATAAACATCTCTTCTAAACCTCTCTCCCAGTCTGAAACTTCTGTCCTTTCCAAAGGCCTCACCTTTAGCCCTACTCCTAAACTCAACCAACGAACCTTGTTAAAGATTTACTGTCCTATACTCGTAGTCTTTGCTGGAGATATCTCTGTGCCACCAAGAAACATAATCCTGCTCCTAATGATCCAGCTGCCTAAGACACCATTCAAATTGAACCCTGCCTGGAACAGGTCCATCCTCCATCACAGCAACACATCTTCCTCAAAATCACCCTCTTCAAACCTTTCAGGAATTTCTCACTTCCAGACTTGCCCCTCAATCTTTCCTGAAAAACCCTAATCCAACTCCCAACATCATCACAGCTGAAGCCCAGGCTATCCATGATCTGAAGGCTGACCGGTCCATCATCATTCTCCCAGCTGACAAGGGATCCACGGCCGTGGTATCTGATCGATGGGAGTATGTGGCTGAAGGACCATGTCAGCTTTCAGACAGTATGACATACAAAGTTTATCAAAGCAATCCCATTCATGGTATCCAGGCTGAGCTTCAAGGAATCCTCGAAGCCTTAGGCCCCCTAAAAAACCTTTCGCCTGACTCCATTAACCTCATGATCCCACTGACACCCCGCACTCCCACATTCTACCCATACTTCTCAAGATTCACAAACCCAAACATCCCAGCCACCGCACTGTTGCTGGTTACCAAGCCCCTGCAGAAGGAAGCTCTGCCTACATAGACCAACACCTTCAAACCATCATATACAGTCTCCCATCCTTCGTCAAAGACATCAACCACTTTCTCAATCGCCTGAAATCCTTACTCAGCCTATTACCTCCAGAAATCATCATTGTAACCATTGGTGCTACTTTCTAATACACAAACATCCCACACGCCCAGGGCCTCGCTGCGATGGAGTATTTCCTTTCACACTGACCACCTGCAACCCTACCTAAAACCTCTTTCCTTTTTACCCTAGCCACCTTCATCCTAACCCACAACTTCTTCACCTTTGAGGACCAGACATACCAACAACTAAAGGGATCTGCCATGAGAACTAGGATGGCCCCCTCATACACCAACTTATTTATGGGACACTTAGAGGAAACCTTCTTGAATACCCAAGCCTGTCAACCAAAGTTTGGTATAGATTTATTGATGACATCTTCATGATATGGACTCACAGTGAAGAAGAACTCCAGAATTTCCTCTCCAACCTCAACTCCTTAGGTCCCATCAGATTCATCTGGTCCTATTCCAAATCCCATACCACTTTCCTCGATGTTGATCTACATCGGTCCAACGGCTAGCTTCACACATCCATCCACATCAAACCCACCAAAAACAACAGTACCTCCAATGTGACAGTTGCCATCCATTCCACATCAAACATTCCCTTTCCTACAGCTTGGGTCTTTGTGGCAAACAAGTCTGCTCCAGTTCTGAATCCCTGAACCAGTACACCAATAACCTAATAACAGCTTTCACATCCCGCAACTATCCTCCTGATCTGGCACAGAAGCAAATTGCCAGGGCTGCTTCCTCATTCCCCCAAACCCAGAACCTTCCACAGAACAATCCCAAATATGCCCCTCTTGTCACCGGAAACTTTCCAGGACTGGCTCGGACTCTGAATGTGGCTCTCCAGCAAGGATACAACTTCCTTAAATCCTGCCGCAAAATGAGATCCATTATTCATGACATCCTTTCCACTCCACCAAGAGTGTCTTTCTGGTGCCCACCTAACCTTCATAACCTCCTAGTTCATCCCTGTGAATTACCAAACCACCTTCCCTAACTGGCTCCTACCCATGTAACTGCCCCTGATGTAAAACCTGCCCTATGCACCCTCCCACCACCACTTACTCCAGTAACTCCAGTAACCCAGAAAGTGTACACAATTAAGGGCAGAGCCACTTGCGATAGCACTCATACGATTTACCAACTGACATGCCTGCACTGTGAAGCGTTCTATGTGGGAATGACCAGCAACAAACTGTCCATTTGCATGAACAGACAAAGGCAGACAGTGTTTGTTGGTAATGAGGATCACCCTGTGGCTAAGCATGCCTTGGTGCACGGCCAGCACATCTTGGCACAGTGTTACACCATCTTGGTTATCTGGATACTTCCCACCAACACCAGCCTTTCAGGTCTCCGGAGATGGGAACTCGGCCTTCAGCATATTCTCTCTTCCCGTTCCCACCAGGTCTCAATCTATGCTAAATTCAAATTCCCACCCACCATTCAATAACTTCTTTGCCTCTGTTCGCTGGACAGAGCCTCTGCCTTTACTGGCATCTCTGTCCAACTTCTTTGCTTTTGACAAATGTCTGCCTTGGTGTATTTGCGTGTATATGTGTGTGTGTTTGTTTACCTTTCCTTTTCTCCCCCTAAGGAAAGTCCTTCCACTCCTGGGATTGGAATGACTTAAATCCACTCCCTTAAAACCCGCATCCTTCCCTTTTTCCCCTTCCTTCCTTCATCTTTTCCTGATGAACTAACAAACGGTTGCAAAAGCTTGAATTTTTGTCAAAATTTCTTCTGATTTCTATTTAAATGGTAGTTGCTATTGGTCAGAGTTTTGATGCTATCTGGTATGTGACCAATGACTTTTGTGGCAGTATAATTCACCATTTTCTGTGCCCAATTTAAATTTAAAATACCCTTCCTTTTATTACACAAAGATAAATTCATTATACATATTGTATTCACTACAAGGTACAAATGTGTTGTAGTGGCTTCTATACAATACATGAGTAAACAAAACAATGATTGAAATGATTATATGAAGTGTTAAGTGATTATGATGTTGATCCTGAACAAAATGACCTGACTAATAAATAAATTGGTAGTTCAGGTTGAAAAACTGAACATTAGTAATAGCTATTTTAATTTTCATGAAAAGATACTATTAATATTGGTAATAAGTTGAGGTTATCCTGAGAAATGTTAATTAAATATATATTGAGAAAGTTACTTGTTTTCTTTACAGTTTGTTACTTAATGAAATATTTCTGATTAATTATAAGAAGAGTTCCATAGCATCTTCCATGTAAGTGGATTATCTTTTGTGTGACATGTTATTTCTAACAAATGATATTTCCCACTTCTACCATCTACACAAGGAAAGAAGTACATGGAAAAACAAGAGCTTTATTCAGGTAGTTCATTAGTATAGAATATTATATTGTGTGCATTTTGATATGTCATTTGCACAGATTGAAGAAGATAAATAATGACTGTTAAAGATATCATGACAGCCAATTGACACCTTCACCTATTCTGCGCAAGACCACTTACATTTTGGCGTTACGGCTTAGTGGTACCCTGGAACTCAACGGGCAGAAATAGTGGACAATAATGTCATCAAGAGAAACAAAATATAGTACGAAATGTCATTCATTTCACAACAAACCTTCAAACCATTTAAATGTACATTCATCTACTGATAGATAAAGGTAAAGCAGTCAACAAACTGAAGATTGGTTTGAACACCACAGAACTTTACTAGGCATGGTCCTGTTGGAGGTGGTATGCCTTCCTCCGACCTTCGAATTGACTTACCCGGCAGTTATAGGGGGACCTACAGTTTAACATGGGTTCTGAACCACAGTGCTACTCGATACTTTTCACATTAGCAACACTGCCAGAGGTGAAAGAAGTGGAAAGTACAGATAGAAATCCTAGGGCCTGGTGAGGATCGAACCCGCGACCTTCGGATTTGGAGTCTGGCACTCTACCACTGTGCTATCGAGCCACACCTGCCGATAGATATGAAATTAAAAAAATATCTGTTCGTCCACTCTGTACAAAGGAGCATGCATGTTTAAACTACATCACACAGTAACTAGAGTAGATGCTGCTTTCTCCTAGCATCCAACCATGGCATTCGAGTCTCAAAAAAATTTCCAGCAGCAATCCTGGCATTCACCCTACCTTCAACAGTTCCAAAAATGATTTCAATATGATACATTGATTCACTGCCATTACCTCAATATCAGTTCTTATAAATGTTCTATGAATTCCTGACATCCAGTGTTACTTCAGAAACATCTCTCTGGCCCCAACAAGTTGCCATAAACTGCCCTCTGCAGAACTCGAAGGTCTTCATTCCTTGAAGAGAGATGACTCTCATTATTATCCTCCTAGCAGACAAGTATACTTGTTTTACTTGGCTGACAGGTGTATGTAAATGAGGGTCTACAACAGTTTTCTGATATCTCTAAAAACATTACCTGCCATCAAGTTCCCATCCCTGTCTTACAAAGTTAGCTACAGTCCCTTCTTAAAACTGCAGGCCACTCACAAGGACTAACACCTCACTTCTTATCAAACCGAAATACATATTTCTAAGATTCACTAACCCAACCAGTGTGGCTGTCCTTTAGTTCTGACTTCAAAGCACCCACTGAATGAATATCTGCTTTGGTTAATCAATGCCTGCAACTTATAGTAAAATAAATAAATAAATAAATAAAATAAGAAAATAAAAATAAACCCTCTCTTCCTATATTAAACTCATCAACAATTTCCTGATTTTTCTCCATTTCTGCATTTTTTTCAGTTGTGGTCTACAGTTCATGACCAGTAAAATATGGTCCTAGTCTATATCTACCACAGGATATGTCTTACAGTTTAAAACCTGGTTCCAAAATGTATATCTTACCCTTATAAAATACATCTGGTACGTTCCGGGTCTCCTGGCCTCTTCCACATAAACAACATTCTTTTATGATTCTTAAACCAAGTTTTTGTTATGATTAAAGTACATTTCATACAAAATTCTATAAGGTAGCTTCCTCTTTCATTCCTCTTGCCCAGTCCATATTCACCTACTATTTTTCTTTCCCTTCCTTTTCCTACTACCGAATTCCAGTCCCCCCTCACAATTAAATTTTCCTCTCCCTTAACTGTCTGAATAATTTCCTTTACCTACTCATACATTTCTTCAATCTCATCATCATCAGCAGAGCTAGTTGGCATATACACTTGCACTACTATAATTGGTGTTGACTTCTATCTATCTTGACTATGATGATGCTTTCACTGCACTGCTCACAGTAGTTTACCGCATTCCTGTTTTCTTATTCATTATTAGACCTACTCATGTTGTAGAGTAAAGAGTTGCTCTACACCCCTATGAACCGACAAAAGATTGCCAAAGGGACTTCTGGTAGCCAGATATTTCTTTTTCGATTTTTCTTTACCCTACAGGTAATCTGTCAGGAAATCCACTTGCTGCTACCACCCTGGGAGACAGTGTTTTAGAGTGTCACAATCTCTAAGAACAGTTGCTTTGTTTCTATTGACATTATTGTAAAAGAGGAGAGGAGTTATAAGTGGCCGGTTGTAAGAGAAGAGCAGTAAGCGGCTTATGTGTTTTAAAGTTTTCATTTGATTGAATTTCATATAGGAGTAAATGCTCGGTTTTTCTCTCTTTTTTCTTCTCACACTGAATACAGTCTTCATACTTACGAACTCCAAAATTTTCTGTGGGAAACTGTCTGACTGCAAGAGGGACAGACTAGCTGGACCTCATGGCGCAGTGAATATTCCATAGGGAAGAATTACAAGATAAATGGAATTTCAACTGCAGATATTACTAAACAAGGAGCCTATGTAGTGATTGGCAAATAGACCATATAACAAGCACAGTCACACACACATAGTACCTATCTTGTGTGTGAGTTATAAAAAAGATACACTATATGAGATAGTTGGCAACCGTGACAGGACACGGAAAGAAGGAAGAGAAAGAAGTTACAGAAAGAAAAGTGACAAAAAGTATTAAAAAGAAAGATTCATGACTTTGCTAGTCGCCATAGCAACCAATCAATGTTGATCAGTCACTACAACAGTAAAAGCAAATGTAACAGTAGCACAGATTAATCCTGGTGTTACTTAAAATTACGTCGAAAGTTAAGTTGCGCTGTTCGAGCATCTTGGGTGTTCTGGCCGGCTTGTTTGAGCAACATTCCAGATTCAGCCAGTAGTTCCAGCATCAGAGGGTCCTGGAAGTTGTGACGCCAGCACCTCGCTTCTACTCACTGCACCATCCCGGGTTGAATGTACCCAACTAAGATTTTTTTTCTTTGAAATTGTGAGTAGTTGTGTGGCCTGTTAGGATAAGAGATGCCTGAAACACAGTATGGCACAGACAGAAAAGAGTTTAAGCTCGTAAGTGTTTATGGAAAGACTCAAAACCAAGTTTCGACAGTTCAAAGCTAGCTTTGAAGCTATTGATAAAAATTTTACAGCTATGGAAGAGAAATTATCTAAAGAAATAGAACAAAAATTTAGATGCATTCGGTTCCTCATGTGAGGGAATGTAAGGAGAAGTTTGCTTCATTTGATGACAAGTTTAACATTTGGACACAAAGTTTCGTAACCAAAGAACAGGCTAAAGAATTTGCAGAACAAGTATTTGAACAGAATAATACGGTAAATAAACAATTGATATTAAGAGCAGTTTCAAGTACATTAGAAGAAAGGGAAAGAAATGTATTAGATAAAGTTAAATCTATTGATGAGGAACTAGCCGCAAAGAACTTGAAGTTAGAAGCTTTACCATCTAACTCCAAAACTGAACTAAAATGTGTAAATGACAATGTTACCAAAACTATAGAGAGAGTCGAGAAACTTGAACAAAATCAAAACATTAAAAATGTAACCTTGCTTACTGGCGAATCAAGTAAGTGGGAGCAGAAGATAGAGGAAATTTTAGATAAAAAGCTCTGAGTTAGGACAGGGTTTCCAAACATAATGAGGACAGAAATTCAGAATCAGAAACAACTGATAGCCAGTTTGATAGATTGTGGCATGAGATAGAAAACACAAAGGCCAAAATTAGGAACAGAAACCAAGACCAGGTAAATACTGTATGAATAGTAACAAATAGGGATGAAGTAATTATGTCATCAGGAATAAACATTACTAAACAGTTTCTTAAATTTAAACTGGATGGGGATGTACATCCCAATCATTTTTAAGGGTACTTTCTCAATCTCTTCCTAGTAAATGGGACGAACAAAAGAAGATAGACTTCACGTTACATTATTTATTAGCAGAGACATTGCAGTGGGGAAGTGCTCATGCAGATGAATTCTCTTCTTGGGAAGACTTTAAAGTCAAATTTAAGGAACAGTTTTGGTCAAATGATACTCACGGAAAGCTAAGGGTAGAACTGTCAGATCCACCATATTATATAAAACAAGCAGGTGGCATTAAGCAATATTTACAGTCATATCTGGCAAAAGCAAAGTTTTCAGATAAACCAATAGATGAAGAACTTTTGGCAAATGTCTTGGTAAGACATTATTAAAAGCTGCAGAATGTGTAGATGCATTAAATAAAGCTAGGAATGATAATGGAAAAACTTCTGTACAAATCAAATAAGAAAAATTAGCTAAAAGAGTATATTTATGTGAATTGCACCAAAATCGGAAAATGCGTTAAACATCTAATAAAATTTAATTATTTCAAGAACCTTAGTAGAAGGGTAGTTAGGACTGAAGATCATGTGAATTATGCCAGAAAGTAAAGGACAAAAATCAGCATTTCAAGATGGCACAGTTTCCAATCATACCGAAGTGATCTGTATGGACTGCTACCAGCAGGTAGAGGTGGTGTGGATCACACTTTTGTAGTTATAGAATGTTGGTCAGAATACGTCCAGTTGTATCCAGTACTAAAACCTACTACAGGTGCTCCAATAAGGTGTTTGGAGGAATATTTTAATGGTTTAATATAAAAATAAGATATTTGTGTGTAGAAAGTTATCTGTGATACCAACTGTTGTTAGTTGATGCATAAGTAAAATTTTACTCCAACAAAACAGCAGAACATGACAGATATGGTTCTGCCTATGAAATGATATTCATAACGGCTCATCATGTAAGAATCAGCACTACATACTTTATACCACCGTAAATAGTAAGAAATTTGGGATAAGATGTTGTTGTTGTCTTTTTTTTTTTTTTTTTTTTTTTTTTTTTTTTTTTTTTTTTTTTTTTTTACTGAAACATGATCTTAACTTAGATGAAAGTCTATAACTTTTCTGACATTGAGATTATGTAATCACAACTATCAGTGAAAATAACTCAAAAGGATATGTGTAAAAAATTCTAAACTAGGGAATGTCTGAAGAAATGGTAGGCTACGACTTACCTTACTCATAGTCCATGAGTGAAAGCAATTTTATTTTGTGCCATTTTGTTTCTAATGTCAAGGATGTTTTGTACAGGGTTTTATACGGTTTTGTAAAATTTCGTACATTTTGTGAAAAATACAAACCAAATGGGTGGGTTTGTATACATTTTGATATGGGCAGGTAGTTATGTACACTTCCACACACACACACAGATACACACACACATTTTACACACACACAGACTGACAAACACGCAACTCTGAATACTCATCATGCATTTTAATAGTAGTAATTGGAGCTTTCTTTGGGGGATCCTGAAGGCAGTCTAACATGTCCATTCTGCATTGGGGCTATGAACATCTTACATGCCATTGTGTGATAGATGTCATGCTGGATAGATCAGGGGTTCCTAAGGCGGGGGGAGGGATGGGTTACCTGTCTTTTGGACTTTCTTCTTTCTTTCTTCAGCTCCAATTTCTAGTATTTTTCTTCCTTTCTCACTACTCTTTTACAGAGCACCTGTCTTTTAGACCCTTTTCCATTTTGCATAAGTCTCTATTGTTGAGACCCTTCTTATTTCTGTGTCAAGTTTGTTGTTGTTGTTGTTGTTTTGTTGACTACAACCCTCAGTGCATACTCCTGAGAGGAATTGCCTGAGATTCAGATTATGATCACTACACATACACACTCTTAAACACACAAAGACATTTCTTACTCACACATTACACTTTTACACATAATAACAACAGTACAATTAAAAAATGTTCAAATGTCTGTAAATCTATCGGACCAAACTGCGTGGTCATCAGTCCGTAGCTTACAAACTACTTAAACCTAGGTAAACTAAACTACGGACATACACACACACCCATGCCCCAGGGAGGACTCGAACCTCCATGGCGAGCAACCGCGCGCTCCGCAGCGAGATGCTTTAGACCGCTCGGCTACTCCACCGTGGCTAACAACAGTACAATTAATACACACACATACAGATAGGTATTAAATATAGTGGGGACTTTGAAATGGAGTAGGATTATGGCAATTATTAGATGATATTTAGGTGTGTCTTAGGCAGGAGGGAGATAATTATTCTTAGTTAGCATCTAGTAAATGTTTTATTTGATAGTATACCCACTTGTTAGGAGGGGTTGAAGCAGGTGTAGTTATATAGCATAGTATGCACTCCTATTGAAAAAACTTACCAGTAAGGAAAGTGTTCAGATGTTCAAAAGTCTGTAAAGCTTAAGGGACTTAACTGCAGGTTCATCAGTCCCTAAACTCACAAACTACGTATGAACTACCTTATACTAAAGACAGCACAGACATCCATGCCAGAGGGAGGATTCAAACCCCCGACAGGGTACGGCCTTGCGCATCGTAGCATAACACCTCAATGCACTTGGTTGCTCCGCCATGGCAGGAAAGTGTTCTGGGATTAGAGTAACACTGAATGGGAGTGAGGAAGGCTATACCTAGGGAGTCCCGAGTGGGGGTGGTGTAGGTAGTGGTTATGTGTAGAGTGAGTAAGTAGGCCCACAGAAGAGGCTGCTACTCATGGTCAGGTATCTAATGAAAGGGTCTGATCAGGCTTGGGATGCCAATAGGATGGACCAAACCCACTGAGAGGAGAAATTGGACAGGCAAGTAGAGTCTTGCTGTCATATTGGCCCACTTTAGGTTATGGTAGTAACACTAAAAGTGGGCCTTTGCGATTGTCTTTTGACAGCTCGAAATTTAATTGAAAATAACGGCTTAACTATTCATCTCACACCAAAATTGAATGACCGAATTTGTAGAGGAGAAAATTCTCTACAACTTTGCTCTCTTATGTTTTTTTCATATCTTGTAGCATTTCAAAGATATTTGGAAAAATAACAGCGATTTTGAGATGTAAGTATGTCTGTCTGTCTGTAACGTGTTCCCTGTTTTTAAGACGAACTGTTCAACCGATTAGCACCAAATTTTACAGACATCATTGTAGGTTGCCAGACACCAGAACCTCCTTTTTTCAGATTTTTCGGACAAAAAATACAGTAGTAATAGCAAAAAAAAGCCGTTTGTAATATAATTGTAATTGCAAACAAACTGTTCATCTGACATGAAAATTGAATAACCTAATTGGTAGAGGAGAAAATTTTCTACAACTTAGCTCCTTTACATATTTTCATATCTCGTATCGTTTGAGACATATTTGCAAAAATAACGGAGATTTGACACCCTCCATTGAATTAACGAAAACCACCCGCTCGGAGATGTCACGTGACAATCCTTGCCCAGACTCTCTATGGTATATGCCATCCATCTTGTGTTGCATATTTGACAATTTTCTTATTGTAACTTACACGTTGTCATTTCAAAGCAATGGCGCACTGAGGAATTAACAAAAACACATCATTCTTCATACGATAAATGATAATCTAGTGTCTACAAATGCAATATTAGCATCAGTTAAGAACGGCCATCAATAGTATGAGATTAAAGGACTCATCTTTTGATTGATAGCTGTAGTGTAGTGGGCAAGGTGTTGGACTATGACATTAAAGGTCGGTGGTTCGGAACCCGCCACTACCTAATTTCCCCCCCCCCCCCCCTAAAAGGCTTTCAGACACTCTTATTAATTAATTTTTTATTATTTAGATTATTATTTTGCTCCAAAATGTTTGCAAAAACGTATAAAACTACAAATCTAAAGTGGGCCGTAAAACACCTCAGTGCGATTTTTTTTTATTTTTAACCTACTAGAGGAGTCCGAGAAAAGGAACCATGTCTTGCCTCTGAGCTTATTAGGGTAGCTCTTAGTTCCCAGTTGAATGGTTTTAAGTAAGCAAGTGAGGAAAAGTCCTCATATTTTTTAACTTAAAGAAGTGCACTAATCCCTCTTACAAGAAATTTGATAACTACTTATTTCAGATTTGGTCATTGTTGAGTGAAGCTAAGATCTGCTATAACTAAGAAGGTAGATTAGACAATTTTTTAGTGAAAGGAAAAATACTCCTTCCATTCCTGCCCCACACGAGTGCCTAGTTAGGATCATAAAACTGAATTGTTGTATAGAATGAAACCATATTAATCTAGGAAAGCACTTGTGTGTATAAAACATAGTACCTGTATCAGAGTGATTATGTAAAAATGAATTACATCTGGTAACCTTCAGATTCTACCTAAATAAGGCAACTGTGTGCTCAAAAACATTAATTGTGTGATTCAATTTGCCTTACGAATGGTATCATATTTAGTATAAGAAGACTGAAAGTTAAGGAATTAATAAATTATAATAATAGAAGATTATTTGTGTAAGAAAAATACTGATAATTTTACGTAAAGAGATAAACAAAAGTTATATAATCATTTGGCATCTTATGTCTAAGGGGAGGGGTATGTACTGTAACGAGTTGCACTACACTCCTATGAACCGTCATAAAATCGCCAAATATATTTATTAGGGACTTCTGGTAGCCAGATATTTCTTTTTCTATATTTCTTTACCCTACAGGTAATCTGCTAGGAAATCCACTTGCTGCTACTGCCCTGGGAGAGAGTGCTTCAAAATATATATACCTAGTGTTTTGGAGTGCCACAGTCTCTAAGAACAGTTATAAGTAAGGAAGACTATTCTGTTTTGTTTCTATTGACATGGTTATAAAAGAGGAGAGGACTTATAAGTGGCCGGTTGTAAGAGAAGAGCAATAAACAGCTTATGTGTTTTAAAGTTTTCATCTGATTGAATTTCATTTAGCAGTAAATGCTCGGTTTTTCTCACTTTTTTCTTCTCACGCTGAAGACAGTCTTTGGACTCATGAATTCCGAAATTTTATGTGAAAAATTGTCTGACTGCAAGAGGGACAGACTAGCTGGACCTCATGGCGCAGTGAATATTTCATAGGGAAGAATTACAACAAGACAAATGGAATTTCAACTGCAGATATTACTAAACAAAGAGCCCATGTAGTGATTGGCTAATAGGTCATATAACAAGCACGGTCACACACACATAGCACCTATCTTGTGTGTGAGTTAAAAAAAAAAAGAAATACACTACTACATAATACCCCAACTGATTTATAATCCTGTACTCACCTGACCAGAAATCCTATTCATCCTGCCACCAAACTTCCCTGATTTTCACATATCTAACTTCAACCTATCTATTTCCCTTTTCAAATTTTCTAACTTACCTACTCAATTAAGGGCTAGAACATTCCACACTCTGAATGTAGAATGCCTGTTTCGTTTTTCTTCATGGTGACATCCTTCTGAGTAATCCCCACCCGGAGATCTGAATGGAGAACTATTTTACCTCTAATAGACGCCATCATCAAATATTCATACAGTAGAGCTGCATGTCCTCGGGAAAATTAACGGCTGTAGTTTCCCCTTGCTTTACAATAATTGTATTACAAAAAGGCCAGCTCAATCAATCATCCAGACTGATTCCCCTGGAACTACTGAAAAGACTGCTGCCCCTGTTAAGGAACCATAAATATAAAGAAGAAATAAGTGACTCCTGCTTTGTGACACAGAGATTCACATTTGTTGACAAGCAGACATTCTTTTCCTTATTTTGTCTGCATTTCTTCTCTTGATATTATCTGCCAAACAAAACTATCCCCATTCCAAAATCCTCACACTAAGTATTATTTTTCATATATTGCCAGCAGCTAAATAACATCCTTATTTTAGTGGGACAAATATTTCAACTACTAAGTCCTGTTAGAAGAGAGACTTAATTTTTAAAATATGCAAATATGCCAGCCAAATGTAACGATAGTTAAAAAAAATTACCTTAGTTCACATATTCATGTATTACCCAAAAATAAAACTGACATTATCATTTTCATAACCATTAATTTCACACTCACATACCTCTATTAGCCTCAGTTCTTGTCTATATGCACGTCGCATTACACTAACTTGATTGTCAATTCGCTCTGCCAGAGTGACAATATCTTCCATTTGTTTCTTTTGATCTTCATGAAATCGGATATCTGCTTGTTTCAGTTCATGACGCAGCTCTTCTATTAGTATATTTTTTTGATCAATGAGCTCCCTACATTTTACTGTTAACAAGAAAAGATACTTTAGAAGAAGAAAGTGAACTAAGTACTCAAGAATAATATCAGTCAATGTTTTACCAATAAATCTTAAAATTTCAAGTTCTTAATACTACAATTAAATATATTCTTTCCGTAATACAGGAAGGAGTAGTTCAAAAAGAAATCCTGTCCATTTCATGAGGCAGCTGGAAACTAATGCAGGTATTCAAAGGACAAAGGATGAAAGATTCATTAACTTCAGACAGTGGGGTTAAGGAGTGCAAAAAATAAGAAGGTATGGCAGACAGAAAAACTGATACATGGCAAAGAGGTGAAAGAGGGGTTTGTGAATCTGCTGCAACAGACGGTACTTCTCTCTACCTCATTTCAAGTGGTTTTAGTCAATGTGATTTGACTTTCTCCACACTATAAATGGTCTGTGTGAAATGTATGTACTGTGAAAGCAAGAATAATGAGTATTTATACAGTCTAATGTTGTACATGACATTATTGGCAATTACAGAAATACCCATCTGTTTCACAATCATGGCTTTGGATAACAAATTCACTGATAACTTTGTGTGTCAAATTTGTATAAGATTCCAATATTTTGATAACTACTTCCATAGTCATTGTCAGGATCTAATCCTGTAATTCCATTTCAAATGCTTCCCAACTGCTGAGTCCAAATAGCTTGATGCGTGAGGAAGAACTTTTGTTCGTTCAAACGTAATCCTGTTTTTATATAACAATCTATGTATGAGCCACTGTTGAAAATTATTATTATTATTAATTTTTTTAACTGTGCACTGATGCTCAGCAAAGTGATCAGCAACAGAATGTACAGATTTCCCTATATACCTCCTGCCACATTTGCAAAGAATATTGTAAATGCTAGATAATGCCAAGAAAATATTGATATCAAGTTCCAAAATTTCATTCACTTCCCTGGGTGACCAATAGATTAGTGTGATTCCATGCCTATTTAGCATTCTATCATATATTACTAGTATTTCACTTCAGAGTGGAAGCCTCATGAAGTGTTGGTCCACCTGGCTTGATTGAACAGCATCACATACTGGTTTCTTTGACAATATTAACATAATACCATGAACATAATAACCTCTTCTTCTAAACAATGTTGTCAACAATAGAATGAGGATAGCTTGCAACTCACCGCCAAGAAGATCATCAAGCCACAGACAGGCACAAAAAAAAGACACACACACACACACACACACACACACACAACTTAGCGTTTGGTCAAATCCTTCATTGGACAAAGGACGTATATATATATTTTATCACATACACATATAAACTTGTATATTGGATATACAAGAAACAGGAGAGGTGGATAGATTGCCCAGTTTGTGAAGCAGCTGCTGAAATCGAGCATTGCTCAGCTGCATATTGTGACACAGGGTGATCTATCTCACGCTGTACCAAGTCTGCCCCCATGTGACACAGGCACTCATGAGTTCGCATAGCGAGCAGGTGCTATGGGGTAGGCCACCTGCAAGGGCCAATTTCACCAAGCATGTGCAATACTAAATTATGTTTTGTGTCTTAGTGAATATGGTGATGACAAGTTCTAGATGCAGTCTGTTGCCATTTTCTCCAAAGTTGGTAAGAACAGTTTCTGCTTACTGAGAAAGATGTGTTCCTTCAATGTCTTGTGTGTTTAAAATTCTCAATTTGATGCAGTAGAATAATATGCAGCATCACTATATGTCTCTTCACGCAATACAGTACGATGAGCTGGACTGTAATGCACGAAAGCAACTTATTGTCACACTGAAAAGTGAAGTTCTGCAACAGGGCAATCTGACCCAATCAGAAAGACTTGATTTGAATATTTTTTGCTTTGTTTTGTTTGCTTTAATACAAGGCCATTTAGAAGAAAAAGAAAACCAGAGGAATAGCTGCAAAATATATAAAAAAAAACAAAATTGATAATTTTGCATGTGCACTACCACTCTGGATTATATTTGTAGTTTATACTTCACAACAGACTTCGACAGCAACTTACAGTTTCATTTCAATCTTCTTGAAATTTTGCACATTTGACCTTCCAAACAACAGAAACATCAAATCACAATTTTCATGCTGAAGATGCAAAATTATGCAGGAAAGCTGGTAACATATCTATTTTTGGCTCAAAATTTTGCTATAAACAACTGTTTTCTATAATGAGTAGAATCTACAGGTAGGTCCTAGCTTAGCAACCCAACACTTGAGACTATTATGTGATACAACAGCTTAAGAACTGACACCCAGTAGTTCATCAAAAATAAACAGAAATGTCTTTCTCACACTAAATAAAATGTTCTTGTGTTTGGCTTATATTGAATGTTTTGTTAATTATAACCAGTCAGCCTATATACCCTTGTACATGGTCTCAACCTATCCAGTTTTTTTTTTTTTTTTTTTTTTTTTTTTTTTTTTTTTTTTTTTTTTTTTTTTTTTTTTTGCACAGTGCTGCACATAAGTTGCTTGCCCAGGCCTGCCAACCTGTGACAACGAGGCTGCTCACAGTTGAGCTTTTGAGATGGAGTTAGAACAACCTGGTCTACCTTGATTTTAGCAACAGTTTGGGTGGTGGCTACTCATCCTGTTTGACAGCTTTTTAAAAGTCAAACCAATACAAAAAGTTGTGCAGTGATTGCAACACAGTTGGTACAGCCCCCCTACCACAGGACTACACTTGATTCTTCAAACAATAAAATGAGAGAGAGAAAGAAGTCTTCTTAATCTACTGTTATACAAAATGCAATAGATATCTCTATCTATTCTTTATATATATTTTTGCCACTGCTGGTCCCAAATCTGGGGTGAGGAGGAGGAGGAGGGGAACGAGTAATAACAATCTCATCGAAAAACCTGGGTCCTCTTGCCTTGGATGGCAGCACCATAGAGAGCATACTGCCTGTGTAATAAGTGAAGTCAGGCAAAATATTTCAAAATGATAAGAGGATAAAAAAGTCATCATGATGGAGAAAATGGAAAAACTGTCTTCCTGTAGTGACTGCACTTCAGAGGAGTGGCTACAAAAGGCAACTTTTCTACATTTTAGGAGGGACCTAAACCTATACTGGCTGCAGGTCTAAAATTCCTTTGACTGTGGCAATACCAACATAATAAGAGCTGATATGTAGAATTAGACTTCAAAACCTGCCTCACAAAAGATTAGGGGACACCTTGAAAGAGATGCACAATTTTTGTGCAACTGGGGGAATTAAGAGAAGTGAGTAATTGGGTGATTTCAGTCACCAAACAATCAAAGGTGGGTATCATTAATATAATCACCCTGACAGGGAAGACAGAAGAGTTGATAAGATTTCATGGAGAAGTAAAATAAAGAACTGCTACAACTTATAGAAGTCAGGTGGAAGGGAAGGTGGAAAATGAGGAAAGGATACACACTTCACTGGAGTAGTGGTTTAGATGGGTATGATAGTAAAACTAAGCTGAGAAGAATATGTGGAACCAGTAGAACACATACGTGACATGATGATTGAGATTTGGCTGAGGACAAGTACTGGAGTGAAGAACTTCATTGAACTACATGAAAGAAATTAAGAGAATAAAATTATAAATGTAAGAACTATGGTAATGTATGACTTAAGTGCACAAGTGTGAAGGGAGAATATAGGAAAGAAAGAGATGATTGGCTCTTACAGATATGGGGAAAAATAATGAAGATTGGTTGTTGTATTAGATGGAATGGTTTGATTGCATACAACAGAGTTCTGTAAGAAGAACAGCATAAGGTAACAAAATATGGCTGGTGAGGATAGCTGGAACTCACTGAAAATACGACTATTGAGCCATAACAAACACATAAAAAAGAGAATCATACTAACACAACTTAACATTTGGCCACAGCCTTTCTCAGAAGGATACATACTTTCATTCACATAGGCATCCTTCACAGATACACAACCATCATCTCCAGTGGTGCGTTCCAAGTACCAATCTGCAGTGATGGGATGAGTGGTGAGGGTGACATGGAATATGAAAGATGCAAGGCAGTGGTTGGGATGGATATAGTGCTACTTATGGAGCATTTAGGTACTAGATGGGTGGCAAGAGATGCAGCTTAGGAATACAGTAGAGGTGGGAGAAGAAGGAAGGATTGGGAATCAAAATTGGGATACATATGCTCACGTGTGCACATGCTCTCTCTCTCTCTCTCTCTCTCTCTCTCTCTCTCTCTCTCCGTGTCACACACACACACACACACACACACACACACACACACATCTATGAAAAGTACAAGAAATGGGGCAGGAGGCTGGAAGTGTTAAGTGTGAAGAGAAAATAGGTTACTGTAGGTTGAGACCTCCATAATTTTGGTATTGAAAAAAGTACTACCATTTGTGCAGTTAAGAAAAGCTGGTAGTGGATAGGAAGACCACCACAGGGATCATATTGTAAGACTTGCCAAATATACCCTCACAGCACTTATTAGTCCACGCTTATGCTAGCTTATCAAAGGGTAGACCATCTGTAAAAGCAGTATTGTGATTTACCACTGAGCTGCAAACAATACACAGGATTTTTATACTGGTATAACTACCAACCAGCTGTTTGTCAGAATGAATGGACACCACCAAACTGTGGCCAAAAACAAGGTAGGCAATTCTGTAGCACATCATGCACATGAGCATATGGTTGATTTCAACAGCAGCCCCACAACTTGGTTCATCTGGATCCTTCTCCTCCTACTGACCTTTCTGAATAGTAAAGGCAATATTTATCTTTACAGTACATTCTCCATTCCCATAATTATCCAGGCCTCTACCTGCGGTAACCTATTTTCTCCACACTCACGATTTTCTATCCTACTTGCATTTCTTGTATAATACATGTGTGTGTGTGTGTGTGTGTGTGTTCAACACCTATGACTGGCTGTAGATATGTAGAAGAGGAATGATGTACTTTGATAGAGATGCCTGTCAGTTCTGCAGAGAACACCTGTAGGAAAATGTCTAGAAGTATGAACGAAAAGAAGACACCATGTTGGAATGAGCAGTTGAAAGAAGCAGTAAAAGAAGAGAATGAAATAAGAGAGAAAAAGGATGAAAGTAAATGGAAGTACCATAGACATCAAGTACTATCATGTATTTGTCACAGTTGTCACATAATAATAAAACTTACACTGTCAATATGTACACTGTGGTAGAAACCGCACTATTCCACATTGTTTTAGCAATCAACATTTACATTACAAATTGATGTACATGAATTAGCAGCAGATATTTGGGGAAGTGTAAACATCATGTTTGTAATTTATACACCATCTCCATCAACTTTGTGCTGAGATTTTATGCCTGGTTTATACATAGTCTCTTTGTTCATAAGAAGACCTATAATACTTAAAATGTTTGACATTGTTTCACTGAACTTTTTAAGTACTAGAAAGAGTGGACTATCTACCTTTCTTCTACTTGTCAGTTAAGAAAAGACTGGACAGGACCTTGGGTCACAGTTTATATAGAAAGCCATGCACACTAACCTATATCTTCATACTTTGCTGTATCACAATTAATCACAAACAAATTCAATGCTAAAGATACTGGCCAACAGAGATCAAACACTTTAAGACAAAGACACTCTAGCCACAGAATTACAGAGATTAAACATTTTCAGAGAAAGCACTTTTGCCAAAAATTATTACACCTAAGATGATATAAAATGCACAATGGCTATGGGAAGAAAAGTGTTTCTGAAGAAGTGAAATTTGTTGACATCTAATATAAATTTAAATGTTAGGAAGTCCTTTCTGAAAGCATTTGTCTGGAGTGCAGCATTGTATGGAAGTGAAACGTGGACCATAAGGAGTTCAGACAAAAAGATGATAGAAGCTTTTGAAATGTGGTGCTACAGACGAATGATTAAAATCAGATGGGTAGATCATGTAACTAATGAGGAGGTGCTTAACCGAATTGGGGAGAGAAGGAGTTTCTGGCATATCCTGACTAAGAGAAGGGATAAATAGTGGGACACGTTCTGAGAAATCAAGGAATCATCAACTTAGCATTAGAGGGAAGTGTGTGGGGTAAAAATCATAGAGGGAGACCTAGGGAGGAATACAGTAACCAGATTCAAAAGGGTGTAGGTTGACGAACTTACACTCAGATGAAGAGACTTGCACAGGACAGGGTAGCATGGAGAGCTGCATCAAACCAGTCACAGACTGAAGACCACAACAACAACAAGGATAGTGCACCAAAGTAATGACTACTTAAATCATCAAATCAAGCCTGAGTTTCAGTCAAAATTGAGGATGCCAGAGAAGGGGACTGAGGCAGAGAAAGATATCTAAAAAAACATAATAAATGTGCAGTCACACACAAATAATATCCCATACTACATAGACATTTTCCAGATAAATAAATACTTTGAATTATCAATGTTGATAACACGATATTCCATTCACTTCTTTCACAACTATTCTCATTTCCTCGAAAGTTGTCCTCCTTGATATGATAAGTTTGCTTGTAAGTGCATACTCATCTTTGTAAAACTATGTAGTAATATAAAAAATGTATAAACAATTAATGATAGCTAGTATGCATTTTCCTTTAGATGATTTTATAATTTCTTTACAAAATCTGAAAGGGGTAATTCAGTTTTACAAGAATATAATATACAATAAATCACCTTTCTGTTCTTCCATAGCATGGTGAATATTGAGAGGATCCTTGGACTTCAGTATTGAGGACCATTTTTGGTCAATTTCTTCAAATTTCTGTAGGCTCTTTTCAGCTTCTTCCTCTACAATCTTAGTCCTTTTTTCCCTCGCAACAGCAAGTTCTTCACGATGCTGGACTTCACGAGAATCACTTGCAACTCGAACATTTGTCACCTGAAAAAAATACCCATTTAGTACAGTCCCTACTATAAACATACATGGAAATATTATAAATATTATGTCTGTTTGCTGAAAATTAATGTGTAACATAATGTCCTAAATTATGAAAATTTTCAAAGAACTAATTGAAAATAATGCTTAAACACACCAGTTCACGTCCTTCCAACAACAGTTTTTCAAGTTGATCTGCACTGTTGTCCAACTGCTCTTCAAGTAGCGATTTTTCTTTCTCTTCCTGCACTTCCTCTTCATCAACAATCTGTTGCCTGAAACAACACAGTTTATCTCAATAGTCCAATTTTATTTATTTTATTTTATAAATATAAAAAGTAGAAAATGGATGACTTACCAAAAGGACCGGCTCGTTGATAGGCATAAATAAAAGCACACACAAACACACATACAAGCTTTCACAACCGTTGGTCGCTTCGTCAGGAAAAGAGGAAGAAAGGAGAGGAGAAAGTGAAGGATATGGGTTTTAAGGAAGTGGAAAAGGAGTCGTTCCAATCCCAGGAGTGGAAGGACTTACCTTAGGGTAAAAAAAAAGGAAGGTAAACAAATACACACACACTCACAACATATCCAAACGCAAACACACCTAGACAGACATTTGTAAAAAGCAAAGAAGTTGGACAGAGATACCACTTGAGGCTCTGTCCACAGAACCGAGTCAAAGATGCTAAGGATGGTGGGCGGGAATTTGAATTTACCGGAGGTTGAGACCAGGTGGGCAACGGGAGGAGAGAATAAGCTGAAGGGCAAGTTCCCATCTCCGGAGTTCTGAAAGGTTGGTGTCGGTGGGAAGATCCAGATAACCTGGACGATGTAACACTGTGCCAAGATGTGCTGGCCATGCACCAAGGCATGTTTAGCCACAGGGTGATCCTCATTACCAACAAACACTGTCTGCCTGTGACCGTTCATGCGAATGGACAGTTTGTTGCTGGTCATTCCCACATAGAATGCTTCACAGTGCAGTCATGTCAGTTGGTAAATCACGTGGGTGCTATTGCAAGTGGCCCTGCCCTTGATCGTGTACACCTTCCGGATTACTGGACTGTAGTAAGTGGTGGTGGAAGGGTGCATAAGGCAGGTTTTACAACGAGGGCGGTTGCGTGGGTATGAGCCAGAGGGTAGGGAAGGTGGTTTCGGGATTTCATAGGGATGGACTATGAGGTTACGAAGGTTAGGTGGGCGGCGGAAAGACACTCTTGGTGGAGTGGGAAGGATGTAATTAAGGATGGATCTCATTTCGGGGCAGGGTTTAAGGAAGTCGTATCCCTGCTGGAGAGCCACATTCAGAGTCCGCTCCAGTCTCGGAAAGTATCCGGTGACAAAAGGGGCACTTCTGGTGTTCTTCAGTGGAAGGTTCTGGATTTGGGGGGATGAGGAGGTGGCTCTGGTAATTTGCTTCTGAACCAGATCAGGAGGATAGCTGTGGGATGTGAAAGCTGTTATTAGGTTATTGTTGTACTGGTTCAGGGATTCGGGACTGGAGCAGACTCATTTGCCACAAAGACCTAAGCTGTAGGGAAGGGAAGTTTGATGTGGAATGGATGGCAGCTGTCATAATGTAGGTATTGTTGTTTGTTGGTTGGTTTGATGTGGATGGATGTGTGAAGTTGGCAGTTGGACAGATGGAGGTCGACATCAAGGAAAGTGGCATGGGATTTGAAATAGGACCAGGTGAATTTGATGGGACCAAAGGAGTTGAGGTTGGAGAGGAAATTCTGGAGTTCTTCTTCACTGTTGGTCCAGATCATGAAGATGTCATCAACGAATCTGTACCAAACTTTGGGTTGACAGGCTTGGGTATCAGGAAGGCTTCCTCTAAGCGTCCCATAAACAAGTTTGTGTACGAGGGGGCCATCCTGGTTCCCATGGCTGTTCCCTTAAGTTGTTGGTATGTCTGGCCCTCATAGCCTTGGATGGAGATATCACTTTGCCATGAAGAAAAACAATCCTACTCCTGATGATCCAGTTCCCCAAGACATCATTCAAATTGAACCCTGCCTAGAACAGTTCCGTCCTCCATCACAGAGAGACCCACCCGCTCTTCCTCAAAATCACCCCCTTCAAACCTTCCAGGAATTCCTTACTTCCAACCTTGCCTCTCAGTCCTTCCTGAAAAACCTTAATCCTACTCCCAACATTACCGCAGCTGTATCCCGAGCTATCCGTGATCTGAAGGCTGACCATTCCATCATCATTCTCCCTGCCAACAAGGGATCCACGACCATGGTACTTGATATCCCAGTACTAGCCAAAGTACTTGAAAGCATCATATATAGGAAAATTTATGAATACCGGTACCTCAAATCAAACAAGATGTTAAGTACCTAACAGTTTGGATACAGAAAAGAAAGATCAACAACACATTCTGTAGAGCTCCTAGTCAGAGATATTTTATCAGCATTTGAAGACCATGCTCATCCACAGGCAACATTCTGTGATCTGAGTAAAGCCGTCGACTGTGTAGATCATCATGTATTGCTCACCAAACTTGAACACTACAGGATCTGTGGCAAAAGTTGAAAACTTATAAAATTGTACCTAAGTAACAGAAAGCAGATTGTTAGTTCAGTGAATGAGGTATCTGACACACCTCAGGTCCACCATGGAATACCACAGAGATCAAAATTAGGAGCCCTTTTATTCCTACTTAAAATTAATGACTTGCCAAATAATACAGAGTTTGAGACACATTTGTCAGAAAATACAGTGGTTAAGATTTTCTATCTGTAGACCAAGAATTTGAAGATCCTGCTACCAGAATGAATGTTGTGAAAGAAAGTACTGGCTCATGGTTCAGTGCGAATGGATTATTACTTAATGAAAATAAGACCCAGGATATGTCATTCAGTTTATCTATAGTTAAACAGAGAAACAAAATGTAAAACTCTTAGGTATTATACTGGACAATAAACTTACATGGAACACCCATATTGAACATGTAACAGTAAGGTTATCTAGAGTAGTACACTTGATAAAAAGACTAATGTCATGTGTTACCAAAGAATATGTAAGGATGGCATAGTTTGCTTTTTTTGGCCTATATTAAAATATGGACTGATACTATGGGGAAATAGCAACAACAAAAATGAAGTTCTTGTGCTTCAGAAAAAAAGAAATTACAGCAATGGCAAGAGCTGATGACAGAACTCATTGTAAGTCTTTATTCAAAAAGTTTAAGATTTAATAGTAATTAATTTATACATCTTAGAAAGTGATGTAGTACTGACTATATTACCAAATTTACCTATAACCAACCAAAGACATGATCATAATGCAAAAACATGTAATTCTATTATTTTGCTACAAAATAGGTTAGCAAAAACCAACAACAGCCATATCTACAAGGCAGTAAAAATACATAACAAGCTGCCCAAGCAGTTTATAAATATGCCAATAAAATCATTTAGAAAAAAGCTGCACAACTTCTTGTTGGCAAATCCATTTTATTCTTTAGACGAATTTTGGATCTAGTGGATATTAGCAAACTAATGAAAGTATGTATTTTATAATATTTATAATAAAAAATGACGAAGTCTATTGCATGTACCAATACTGAATTACTAATAAAGAATCTGAGTAATTCCTTTTTTAGCAACCTTGTGGACTATGGAAATTTGACATTACAGACAAGTTACATACTGTGACAAAAAAATTGTGGAATTTTTGTACCTTGTTTCTGAAACTTAAAATAGGGCAGAAACTCACAAGTACAAATAACTAACTGCACTGTAACTATTAAAATGCAAAATAAGGAACATCTATTTAACAACCATTCACAAAGCTGTATGGTTCTAATTTGGGCTTGGGACAAGGCGGTTGGCCCGAAACCTTGTGTTTACATGTGAACTCGTGGGCAAGGAGGCATGGGAAACAGCAGGGCTCACTGGGGAATGGGATAACAGGGACATGTGTCAACCGGGCCCATCGGAGGGGTCTGCAAGCTCTGTTTAAGCCAGCAGTGAAGAGGGCTGGGAAACAGCTTGGTGTAGTTTTCAAAGCCGGGGAGGGACGGGATGGAGAAAGTACGGATCAGTTGCCACCAGTCCACCGCCAGCCTTTGGCACTAGGTGGATGGTGGGAAAACAGCTTCGACACTGTGGCAGGTTGTACTGAGGGGAAGGGAATCTTGGCAAGGTCTAGCAAACATCACTTGTTCCCTGGTGATGTTGACCTGCTTGAGGTATTGACAGTTCAGAGTGACATTGTATGTCTCTGCAACGGACCTCTGGTCCCCGTCACTTGCACTACACAAAACCATGCCAAACATTGCTGAAAAACTACACATAATAAAACTGTATCACACAATTTCTGGTGCAGTATGGCTCCACTGGCTGTTAAGAGCCATTCTTGCTATTGTAGTAGTTTCTGAGATTTGCGTGTTTGAATAGGCAGGCACAAAGTAAAAATTAAAACTGTAATTGCTATAACTTCTTTTAACATGATCAAATTTTGATAAAATAATGCCTATATGTAGCACCAAACTACTATCAAGTTTTGCATAAGAACAACCACAAATTCTTCAAGGAGTTTTGGAGACAAGTGTTCAAACAATCACGATAGTTTTAGACACAAAACTTTTGACATCCTTTGTTACTGTGATCAAATTTTGAAGAAATGAAGCTCAGTATGTTTCTCCAAGCTACACTCAAGTTACCATGAAAACTGCATCTTAATTCGGCGAGTAGTTTCGAAGATTACCCTTTCTTCAAATAGGCAAAACAAACGTACATAACGGTAAAGGTGGGTAAAACTTTAAATTCGTGTATGGTATCTTTCGTCTCCTTAACTGATTATGGCGAAGTAAATCCTCTGTGTCGGCCCACTGTTTGCTCAATCTTCATGAGAAAATCCAATCGAAATTCATCTTCTAGTTTCGGAAATTAAGAAGTTCAAACAAAGCGAAAGGCACTACAGTTTTAGGGGGGAAAAAAACTAAATTACGGTACGCTATCTTTTCCTATACTGTTAACCAATTCATTTGAAGCAGAGCGTATATTGGCGTGTGCTAACTTTCAGTTAATAGACGGAGCTTGGACAGTGGTAATTTGAGCAAGCAATCCGGGCCCAACACAAGAAATCATGACTTCCGCGAGGAGACATGAGCAGGGAGGACGTTCCCACCTGCCTTAGGGTAGTGCTGGCACTACAAACTGCACAAGTAGGAGTCGCGCACATCGCTCTAAATGTTGTTTATACTAAATTGAAATAGTGAGCCTGCTAGCAGGCATTATGGCCAACTCTCGAGATGGGCCAGCAACTTTATCATCACCCATTGTAATAATCGTTATGGTAGTATGCAAAACAATAAACAAACCAGACGACAATGGCTACCTCACACAGTAGTACCCTCGACTCTAGTACTGTCGGACGGATAGTAATGTAGGCTGCAGCTATAAAACAGATAACCTATTCTCAATAGGTGAATACAAACGAAATGGTGTTTCTTAATAAATATTACGTATATTCAGAAGTTACACAAAAAATACAGGTATCAGTTTGTTTCATGTTAATATTCATTTAAGGAGTATAGGCACTTCATAGGGAGACCGCTGCTAATAAGTGTCAACAAACGGAATATTGCTCAAAACTGCACTCAAGGTACCTGTAATAGCCCTATACAAATTCATGTACCGGTAGTGTTCTGGCTGATTCAAACAGACAAGACGGTTACAGATAAAGCTTATACCTCGATATCACTTTTTCTCACCGTCCGGGTTTGGTGAAATAATTTCTGTATGTTTCCCTAAACATCGCTCAGGCTACAGAACTCGCACTTTTAAGTGGCCCTTGAGCGAAAAATGTTGCATTCATCTCGAAGCGCATTCGCTGTTCACAACAAGCTCCGCAACTTTATCCCAGTGCAGCCAGCTTACAGCTTATAGCGTACAGGTTTTAAAAGTAACAACATGAAATGCGTCATAGAAGGAACACGATATTAAAAATCACTTTTTTTCTAAAAGAAATCGTCGGGGTATTTAGCGATATTTTAGCAAATAACAATATGGAAGACAACAATCAATACCATGCAGGAATCAGGAGGGACAACTCTGCTGACAAACTTTCAGGTTCTAAAATGTCGTGGGTATGTCATTGACCGATGGTATATTCCCAGCCTTACTACTCCGATAAAGGGTATATTACACGGAGCGTATTTGGTCGCTAGTCGCTGGCTTCTGTTGTCGCTCGGCGAATAGCGAATGTTTACACTGACGCAATGACACGCAGCGACTTCAGGCGCTAGCGTCTTCGTAAAAATAATTGAAACGTGACGTAGCATATGATACATTGTATTGGAGGTTAGTGATACCAAACAGTTCTGTTTCTCGCCAAACGAAATATGAAGTGGAATTGTAATCAATTTTCTGGAAATTTATCAAAGTTTTCCAGTATTATAGGGCATTAAAATGATTAGTTAAATACTGAGCTTAAAGACACTCAGTTTAATCAACTGTTTGACGAGTGATGAAGAATTAAGGTCTCTTGGGGGATATGGATACCAAACACCTGAAAACAAAAATCAAACAATAAAGTATCTCTTCTTCATTATATTTCTGTAGGCAGAAGGATCTCCAAACGATAATTCTCTCAAATGATTTGCAGAAGCACTATATTTCTCCCTCCTCCCAATCCACGTTCTTATCCATTTTCTTTTATTTTTTCTTACTTTTCCGTTTTGATTTTGGTAGACAGTTCTGTTAAGATTTGCGAGAAACACATTTATTACTTCCTTCGACATTTTGAATCGACTGGCAGCTACTTTATGCGCTCCTGTATATGACACAGGGCGACCAACACTTGCGAGCGACCAAAATCGCCAGCGACCAGCGTCTAAAGTAGCACACTCTTCAACTTTACGCTCGCGTTTCGGAGCAGCGACTTTATTCGCTGTCGTTGTTTACACGGAGAGAATTTAGCAGCTGCGTCCAAATTCGTCAGCGACTAGCGACCAAATACGCTCCGTGTAATATACCCTTAAGTAAGGTTGGTAGGGAGTATAAACATTCCGTAGACCCACGAACTCAGCTGACTTATCCCGTTAAAATATTGCATTCATTTCGAATGGTAGAATCTACCATCCTTAAATTAGCTTCAATTTCTTGAGTGAGACGGTAAACTGGCAGGCGTAAGTGGCTCTGTGGCAACCATTAAAAATCTTAACTGAAACACCGCTTCACGGCGACACACACTGTTAACAGAACAAAAATAATCGCATCACATTCTTTCCTTAGTTCGTAAGGAAAAATTAAGACAGATTATGGTCCTATCAGCAACTGAACCAGTGGCGCAGCTACGGAAGGGCGGGGGGGGGGGGGGGCTATTGGGGCTGAAGCCCTCCCCCAGCACCTTCCAATAGCTTTTTTTAATTTTTTAAACAGGTCGGCACCGAAAATTTGAAATAGCACATATGTAATAAATCACAATATAACTATAATTTGCAAAAGTGAACGTGACCCAGGGGGCGCTAACGTGATGTCGCCACTGAGAATGTGTGCTGCTGTAACTATGAACGGTTTAATGCCACCGCGACCAGCTTTGATGCTGCAGCTATTGTTACTGCTGTACTGAAGTTACGAGATTGTTCATTTGCGGCGAGCCACTGCTTAGCAGGCAGCAGCAGTGCTGCCAGCCTGTGGGATTTGTCCCGTATTGTGGGACAATTTGACAATTATTTTTCAGAAAGGGACAAAGGGATATTTTTACGAAAAGTGAGATGAATATGAGACATTTAGTTGGTGCCTCCGCTTGGTGAGTGTGAGCACCCACCAAACTGCTCAACACATTTCCGTGGCATTATATTACGACGGTTTTCGACATTTTGACGTCAATTGTCAAACTACTCTCTCTCTGTCTTTTTTTTTTTTTTTTTTTTTTTTTTTTTTTTTTTTTTTTTTTTTTTTTTTTGGTTTGGCATGGGGGACACTTTATGCTGAAACGGGACATATTGAATTCCTGGACGGGACTTCAGAGCTTCAGAGGTTGGCAACACTGGGCAGCAGCGCCTCCGAGTGGATTCTTCTTATGGACAACAAAATTGTTGGTTTAGTTCAATTTTTACACATAGAGATTCATGTTACTTAAACTACAAAGACCTTTCTCTTTGGCTAGAAGCTGCTTAATTATTTTATGAACCGATTATATAAACTCCATATCCACCACATAGCCTCTCTTCCACTTTCAAATTAATGCAAGCCTACTGATTTTATTTATTGTTCAATTATTTTCGTAATATAATTGCTTAAATTATAAAAAGTGTAAAATATGTCAAAGATTAATAAATACAATAGGCTTTATTTTTTAAAAAAAAATCAGTCACGCCGGCCGCGGTGGCCGAGGGGACTAAGGCGCTCCAGTCACGGTCCGCACGGCCACTACGTCGGGGGTTCGAATCCCCCCTCGGGCATGGATATTTGTGCCGTCCTAGTTCGTAAGTAGTTCATAAGTAGTTTGTAAGTTTAGGGACTGATAGCCCCGTAGTTAAGTCCCATAGACATTACAAACATTTGATTTGAAATCAGTCACCCTTGCATTCTCTCCACATATGTCTTCTGATTTTTTTTTTTTCCACCCTTGAGGGGGCTATTTTAGTGCCTGCATCGCACTTTCTAGCCAGGGAAAGGTTGATGGCTACTTGTATTAGTACTGTTAATGCTAGAGAAACTATTTACAATATGTGTATATATTTATATCTGTAAATCTGTAATTTGTTATATGGTATATGTGATTATTTTATTTTGTATTTTGCGGTGCAATTTACAATTATTTTGAGGAGTATATGAAGGTTACTCCGTGTTCTATATACTGTGGCCAAAAGGGCCAAGTTGACTGTGGAGGTTTGTTTTGTTGTCGTTCGTATGTTTCTTGTGCCTGTCATGTGTGTGTCTATGGCTATGTGCGTGTTTGTTCATATGTTAGAGCTTCCTGTATGTGCTGAGGTTTATTGCCTGATGTCTAGCTGTTTTGGTGTGCTTGTGTTGTGGTCAGGGGTGTCATAGTTAGTGCTAGGTCTGGGAAGGTTCTGATGGCGTTCTGGGCTACTGTACGCACTGGGCTCAGGAATGATGTATGAGGTGTGACAATGAAATAATGAGACTGGTGTGTGAAAAAAAATTGCTTACCGTATTAGTCAAGTTTAGTGTTGTCTCCTTTAAAGTAGTTTCCTTCTGATTGCACACACTTTTTCCAGCGCTTCTGCCATTGATGGTAACATTTCTGGAACTCATCTTCTGTAATATCCTCCATGACCCTCATCACAGCTTTTTGGTCATCTTGTGTTGTTTGAAAATGGTTGTTTGTCCAGGCGGTATCCACTCTTTGTGAATAATAACACTTGGAATCAAAGAGGCACACAAGCATGCATGTCACTTTTTACTTTGACGTGTGAGGTTTTCCTCGTCTGGGTGATCCCTTTGAGCACTGTTGCGAACTTTGGCATTTTGCCTCTGGATCATACTGAAAAAAACAACTTTCACAACCAGTAATAACACGGCTCAACAAGTCTGGATTTATTTCCGTTTGTTCTAACAGATCGGCTGCCACATTTTTCTGTGTGTCTCACTGCTGTGATATGAGATTTTTGGGGATCATTTTTGCACAAATCTTTCTCATACCAATATCTTCTGTTATTATTAGACGAACCGTTTCGTGACAATCATTTTCATGAATAATCTTTGATCAGATCGTACCCTGGCAAAGTTGACATCTGTCCGTGAGGTTGATGGTCGTCCACTGCGGTCTTCATCTTCAACATTTTTGTTCTGCCTTCACTAAACATTTTGTGACAACGAAAAACTTGAGTTCTTCACAAAACCTCCTCTCCAAAAGACTTCTGAAGATAACTGTAAGTTGTCATCGTTTTTTCACCCAATTTAATGCAAAAAGAAATGACATACCGTTGTGCAATATTATGTGGTTCCATTTCCGTGACGAGAGATACAAACATGTGTTAACTTATTACAGCACAACTCACGACTGAGCAGTTACATCAATGTGCCGCTAGGACTAGAAGCAGCTTAATAGACTAAGGTCAAAGATATTGTTTCTATGCAAGCCTGCATGGTTGCCACATCTTGCAAAAAAATTCAGTCACATTACTTTCTTGTCACACCCCGTATTCGAATTCAGGGAGTCTACTATTGAGTGGTCTCATGGTCAGTAAGAATTTTAAGTCCAGCTGTTCTGTCAGGATGTGTTTTTCGTAGTTCACATGAAATTTGGTTAGTGTGGTTTGTAGTGATTCCACATGTACTATTTTCTAAAGTTCGTTGCTAGCTGTAAGTGGTGAGAGTCTTGCAAAGTTATGGAGGAATAGAACTTCATTCTGGTATAGTCTTTTCGCCACAGTATTAGAAATATCGCCCAGAGGGGCGCTGGCGTATTCTAAGATGGGTCTTATGAAAGTTTTATATGTTAGTATGGCAGTTTCGGCGCTATATCTGTGGATACGTTCTTGTACTTGTCGTACTAGTCCTTGTAGTTCTTGCGTTTTGTTTAAAAGGTAGTTGAGACGGATGTTCCAATTCATATATTTGTCTAGGAACACACCAAGATACCTGGCAGTATTTTCCAGCCTCAGTGCCGTATTCTATAATGTCTCTCCGAAAAGGAAGTGGCAGGTTGAACATCGTTTGCATCGCTCGAGAAGGAAGGCCAATGTGGAGGCTGGCCGTCTGGTCACACCCGTTCCTGTGAGTGGACATGTAGCCACTCCTCGAGCAGGGTCCGAGCAGGTGCACAGGTAAGGGGATTATTAGTTATTGGGAGCTGAAATGTTAGGCGTGTAATGGAGCCCCTTAGGCAGATAGCATCGAGATCCGGAAAGAGGTCCAACGTGCACTTGGTGTGTCTGCCGGGGAGCCTCATCCTAGATGTGGAGTCAGCCTAGCCGGTGGGTATTGACTGTATGGGGTGCGGTCGACTGTAAGTCGTGGCTGACGTCAGCACCAAAGACTCTTGTTGCTTTGTTTCTGAGGACATCCTCAGTTCCTACAGGTAGCTGGCGGAATTGGTGAAGGCTGCTTGCCCTCACACGCAGGGTGCAAGCAGAGCTGTCGATTTGTAGCATTGTTCCCAGGGTTGATTGGAGTCCTTTGGTTTGGAGCCGAGTGGAGGGTCTGAACCAGAGGCTTCATCAGCTCTGTGACATAACTGCAGATTTCTCGACCTACATTATCAGGCGTTAATTTATTGGATGCCCATAGATAGAACAGGGGTGCACTACACTATGAAGTGGCTACTCGGGTAGCAGAGTAATTGTGGAGTGCACATGTTTTTTTTTTTTTTTTTTTTTTTTTTTTTTTTTTTTTTTTTTTTTTTTTTTTTAGGCAAGGCGCTAGCTCTGATGAGCACTCGCCTGTCAACATTCAGACAGCGAATTCAGGACATAAAATATTAATATTTTATCAGTACTAGCTTCATAAATTCTAAATATGAACAGTAACAGAACGAAATAATTTTGTGTCAGTATATATTTTCAAGGTTGACTTGCATAATTTGAAGATAACATATTTCAACAGAGTTTTGTTCATTAGTATAACACCACACAAAATAAGACACGAAAGATTAGTTGATTTAACTGATGTAATAACAGATTTTGATACAGTTCAGTGTTGTTGATAAAGAGAAGCCACACATAGTTTACGTCTGTCTAGTATCTTATTACTAGAAATGCAAATTGAATTTTTTTAACCTTTAGCTTGTTCAATGCTAAAAGTATTTAAGGTTTCATTTTTCCAATGGTCCTGATAGTTAAAGAAAAAGTTGAATACCACCTCTTCACCCTACTCTATACTGAGCAAGCGTCTTCATTTCCTCATATGAACAGCAACACATATCTATCTGAATCTGCATACTGCAGTATCACAGCTCGATACCACCCGTGAGTCGATAGCCAGGAAAGGTAACATCGCTGGCGTGTGACTGGAGCGCCACCACGCGTCCAACTATGGAACGCCACAAGCTAGTACTGGTCTCAGTATTCAGCCGGATTTCGAGGACCTCACTGAGCAACTAGCTCTAGCATCTTCAAGTTATGCAGTGATAGCAGACGTCAATCATTGAACTATTATTCTAGTTAGGCCTATCCTCCACAGAAGAAACCTGGAAAAGACTCACGTTCCGTGCTCATGAAATATACGTATATTTTAACATCAATGCTGTATATAGTGTGTTACTAATAAATTAATAGTGTTGCAGAGTTCGGTTACTTCAATTTACGCCTCCCTACTCAGTGTACCAAAAGTTGTGCCCTGTGCTTCAGCGACTGTAGTTGACTCATCTAGTTCTACTTTACAAGTAACATCGTCACAGACTTCCAAAGTGTTCCACAGAGACTGCAACAAACTGTTTGTAGACTTGTTAAACTTATGGACATAAAATACTTATGCAATTAGATACAGCTGTATCAGTGTCCTTAATTAACAGACAGATGTATGAAATCCTGGGTTCACCACCCTTATGAGAGGCACGAGTACAATTGTCAGCATACAGTGGACAGGACATATCGGAAGTAGGTATTTGTAGTTTGTCTGCAACTGTCCGTTCACAGCAGATTATGGTTTCATTTCATGTCCTTTGTACTTACGATACAGTGAACATTTTTGGCATGGACGCCTTTGATTTATTTGGTTTAACAGTACAGGACAATGTACTTTCCCTTACGTCACAGGTGCCTTTGCACAATGTATCTAAATTGTGTGCCACCTCATCAGCAGTGGCGTAGCTACTACACCTGGGGCCCCGGGGCAAAAATGACGTTGGAGCCCTCTCTAAACTAAAACTATACCACAGGCACTGACTTTTCAAAATCTTGGGAGGGAGGTGGTTGCCGGCCTGCAGCCCCCCCCCCATAGGTATTACTAAAAAAAAAAAAAAAAAAAAAAAAAAAAAAAAAAAAAAAACTTTATTATATTTTTACAATTCCAGGTACAAAGATAAAGCAATAATTTTGCTGGATTTTAGTAGTATTTCTTTTTTGCTTCATCTGGTGTTAATTTGGGACCATTTTAATCTCTGAAAGGAGAAAAGTAATTTTTTAACATACAGTAAAGAAATTAACAGCCATTAATTTCAATTTCACGTTTCAGAACTACTGGGCGGCTTTTGCGACCATTTGAACCTGTTTTCCCGTTGTAGTAACTACTGAAGTCATTTCCAGAGTTTTCGTCTTCTGAGACATGCATATCAGACAATGATGTGCCTGTATTATGAATACTGTGTTCATTATCGCAAAAACTAACATCGAATGGTCTTCCTGCCTTCTTTCTTGTGCAGATTTATTTTCTATACAGTATTACGAAAATAGTCCATAACCACTTCTGCTGTCGTACCATGTCTGTCGAATACTAATAGGTTCACAACACATTGTTACATCACACACACAAATTCAGTGAACAGTATGAAAATTGTCACAACTTCACACCAACACGATTCCTTGAAGACAATTGACTTCTAAGAGAATACATAAACGTTAAATTAGTAGTATACACATTTTCATCGTATCGTACCAAACCCACTTCATTTCCAGTTATTTAATACAACAATTAAAGGTTTCCGCCTTCAGATCACGATATTGAACTTACAAGCATCATTCCATTAACATTCGGACTATTTAGAAAATGATCACTTCACTCATATGTCAACATGAATTTTAATGCCTACGAATTCAATTACCTGTTTGTTTTAGAACATCTTTTTACAGCGGTGTATTACAAAAGCCAGCAGCCCATCAATGGAATGATAGAGTCGAATTTAATTACAGCCAAGAAATATAACGTAAAGAAAAAATAACACCAGAATTTTCAGTGGGGTGTGCCGAGCATACCCACTCAAATTTTGGGGTATGCTTGAGCGACCGAGTATACCTGTAATCGCCACCTATGAACTATACAGATGCAATACTACTTCATCAGGTCCTTACCGATTACTGGAAGACATAGTAAGGCAAAACCTTCTCTTAAGTAAATTACGGTTGTGTCACGCAGCAGATAATACTTATATGCTTTCAAGCAGAAACTACTGGGTGGATTTGTATGAAATTTTGGAGAGGGACAGAGTTTGACCTGGGTAGGACATAGTCTACAGATAAAACTACCATAGAATAGTTTTCGAAGTTGCTCCATACTAGGTGAATGAAATCGCAGGCAGAAGCTAGTGAAAATGAACAATGAAGTTTTACTCAACCATGAAAATATGGCTCCCTGCCGCAAATCAAACCATGAACAGTATTGTCACACACTGCTAGTAATTCAGCAGGTGGCAGGGTGCACGTCTTAGCGAACAAACAATACCTTTTTATGTTTATATTCTGAGATGGGAATAATTTTCAGATTTCACTTCGTGCCTTTGAAGTTTGTTGGCAGTGTTCAAAATGTTAAAAGTCGAAAATCCTTCTTTTAGCTAAAATATTATATACAGTATAACGTCGATTATCCGAAGTGTAATTGGGGGACATGGATGTTCGGAAAACCGATTAATCGTATAATCGAACTGTACACTTCTACTTGCCAATAAGAAGTACTGCACAGTAAATGTATTTATACAGTATTTGGAGTCGCGCGATCCTTCACACTGCGCCGAGCGGCACGCCGCAACACTTGGAAGGCACAGTTGTTGCTGCTGCAGCCACTTCTGCCGACTGGAGTGTGCCGATTGTTGTACTCAGCGACTGTCGGCTTGGCCTGTCAGCAGGCCCTACTAGAAGCATGTTCCGTCACCCTGTGGCCCAGTGCGGCTACTGTGGGCAGCTTAGTTTGACGGGAGGGGGAATTGATGGGGTGGGAAGGTAAAAATAAATAAATAAATAAATAAATAAATAAACAAATAAACAAAAAAATAAAAAATTAAGCTCTGTTGTAACTTTTTTTCCGAACTTTGCTTTGTCGAGGGGCCCCTTGATCTCGGGGGCCCCGGGGCACTGCCCCGCCTAGCCCTACGATAGCTACGCCACTGCTCATCAGGCTCAGCATTCGGTGGCTGCGGGGCCGTGGGCACCTTCGCCTTATTTTTACAAGGTCTTTGACCTTCGCCTGATGCGCAGGCACCGTCCCTCTCGCCGCGGGCCCTAGCCCCCGACCTCACACCGACGCCGCATCCGCCTCCACAGCAGACGTTACCGCCCCACGGCAGGGAGGGCCTTTCTCAGCAGATGGGCACTGACAACGTGACGCCGCTGGCGTCTCCGGGCCAGTGGACACTGCGGGCGTCCCCCTCACGCACGCCGCCCACGGCAGCAGACCACATGTCCGACACTTCTCCATGTCCGATCCACCCAGTTGTACATATACCTATCATTGGCGTACACCCTGGAGGCGTTTTGGTGGAGTTTTCGTCCTGCCCTCAGCCACAATGACGGTGTGTGGGTGGGCATACCTCTCCCGTAGCTGGGTCCCCTACCCACTGACTTACGCCAATGTTCGGTCCTCCTCTCTGCCTCCGTAAGCCTTATTCCACGATGGTTCGTCGATTTGGGGGGAAGAAGTGCAGTATCACAGCTCGATACTGCTCGTGAGTCAATAGCTAGGAAAGGTAACATCACTGGCATGCGACTGGAGCAGCACCTCGTGTCCAACTATGGGACGCCGCAAGCCACTGTCTCATTATTCAACCGGACTTCGAGGACCTCACTCAGCAACTATCTCTAGCATCTTCAAGTTAGGAAGTGATAGTTAGCCGACGTCAATTGCCAAACTATTAATCTAGTTAGGCCTAGCCTCCAAAGAAGAAACCTGGAAAAGACTCATGCTCCGTGCTCATGAAAGATATGTATATTTGAACATCAATGCTGTATATAGTGTGTTACTAACAAATTAGTCATGTTGCAGATCCTAGATCGTCATACACTTCGCCTCGCTTACCATATCCACCTCCCATCCCCCATGCAGATCCTCTACGATTTGATTCCCTTTCCTCCCCTTCTGAAGTTCCTCTGCTATGTGTCTCATAAAATAGAATCTCGCCACCCCGTTATCTCCCACCTCTTGCTGCATCCTGGGCCTCTGCCATGCTGATACCTTATTATCCCTTCCTCCCCTCACCTCCACACTCTCCATGGCCTCCCCGAGGGTAACTTCCATCAACTCTCTCTTCCGGATGACGCCCTCCGTCCTGACATCTACCCCTCCTTTCAACCTTAGTCCATTCCCATATTTGTATGTCTCCTTTCCTCCCCCCTCCCAAACCTATCCACTCCCTCGCTTGGCTCTCCTCTCCCAGCTCCTGCCTACAATGAGTCCTTGTGCCTTCCCCCTCCTCCCATTCGCACTCCCCCCCCCATTCTTCTCCCACCGCTCTTCCCCTTCCTCCCCTTTTCCCACTACGGGACACACGTTTCGACATATTATAATAGTGTGCTGTTTAGCATTGTGCCAGTGCTTTTGCTACATGCCCAAGTAGTGCTTCAATACTTAAGCAGCCGCCGATCAGGCAGAATATTAGTATTGCCATGTGTTTTAAGCAATGTCTTCCTCATCATGTAGTGTGCTCAACCCTGGATTTTTAACTTCTATTTCTATGTGTTTTTAACCACCATGCCAGTTACAATTCTGAATATGTTTTACTTCAAATCCTTTGCTCTATGTCTGTTCTCTTCATTTCTAGTGTCTAAGTTCATCTAATTTTATCACCTTTCTCTGGTTTTATTGACTTGACAACTTTGTAAATACGCTCGGCTGAAGAGCAGGAATGAAGCTGCTCCCAGCCTGCCACCTCCGGTGGCTTTAAAATACCAATAAAGAAAAAAAAATACTTTAATCTGCCTAAACTCTCATAGGGTGGGCATAGGTCAGGCTAGGGCTGTGTGTGAATGCCATCAGTGCCCAACCTGGAACCTGGTGGTGAATTTCCTCTGCGTTTTTGAAAAACTATTCAAAATGTTCGCAAAATAGTTGATGTACAACTTGATGAATGGGATGTACGCTATGGTGCTGCAACTTTAATTGCGAAGCCAAATCATAAAAAGGGTGTCATATTTAAGGAAAATTTCCGCACAATAAACTTAGTTTTGGTGTGGGCAGTGGTTGGTTGGACCAAGACTGTTTTGGCTTCCCTTAAAAAATCAAATCAAGGAAAATTTAGGCCGACTCCATGTAGTACTTCATAAACCAATAGATGTGGGTATGGCCATTTTAGACTTTAATTTACGCCTCCCTACTCCATGCTACTCAGTGTACCAAACGTTGTTCCTTGTGCTTCGGCGCATGACACAACACATACTATATTTGTCTCCTGGCCTCTCTCTGCGATTTTTATGCCCACACATTTCCCTCCAATTCACTATTCCTTGATGTCTAAGAATGCGTACTAGCAATTGAAAGCGTCTTTTAGTCAAGGTACGTCAGAAATTCCTTTCCTCCCCAATTCTGTTCAGTACCTCCTCATTGGTTACACGATCCACCACCTAATCTTTAGATTTCGTCTGTAGCACCATACATCAGAACTGTCAGAACTATTTATCGTCCATGTTTCACTCCCATAAAAGGCAAAACTCCACACAAATGGCTTCAGAAAATGCTTACTTACACTTAAACTAATATTTGATGTCATCAAATCTCTCCTTTCCAAAAATGCTTTTCTTCCCATTGCCATTCTGCATTTTATATCTCCTGTACTGTGACAATGTGTTTACTACCCAAGAAATAAATTCATCTACCACCTTTATTGTTTCGTTGCCTAATCTAATTTCTGAATTTCGTAGACCTAATTGCATTACCCATGTTTTTCTCTTGTTAATGTTCGTCGTATACGATCCTTTCAACACACTGTCCTTTCCATTCAATTGCTCTTCCAGGTCCTTTGCTGTCTCTGACAGAGTTACAATGTCATGTTTTTGTTTCTTCGCCCTGATCTTTAATCACTTCTCCAAATTTCTCCTTGCTTTCCTTCATAGCTTGCTGAGTGTATAAATACAATAACATTGGACAAAGGTTACAACCCTGTCCTATTGCCTTCCCAGTCAATGTTTCCTTTTGTAACATTGCGCAGTTTCCAAGATATAGATAGTGACCGTGCCAAATATCTTAAGAAATTAGCAGCAAACGAAGAAACGGTTACCGGCAAATGTTATAGCATTGCGGGGGACATCCAGTGACACTAACACTCGCCCCATACCCCCTATCGAAACCTGTGATGGGTGGTGGGAGGCAACTTTAAAATCTTTTATAGGAATGCCTACTTTTTATTGCAGATTTGGATTCTTCGTGAAAAAAATACTGTATGTAACTTTAGTATGAAACTTTTTTTTTTTCGTTTCATGATAAATGGCGCTGGAATCGGCAAAAATGAATGTGTAGCATATCTGTGACGAGGTTCTTCAGCATTTCTGTGGACCTCGGTGCCAGGAACTGATATATCTCTGCAATCGTTAATATCAGGGAGCAATTGCGTAGAAGTAGGTACAGTCCGAATTATTTAAATACAACATACTGTCTGAACTCGGACTGATAGAATGATCATAGTTTATGTTTCATTAGATTGTGGGAGATGTCATAAGATAAGATGGCAATGAAAGAAACATGAAAAACTGTACCCTGAATTTCCTGATCTGAAATGTATTTTTTTTTAAATATTACCGTATTTCAGCTGCAAGAATGGTCTGTTCAGTAACTGTTTAATTACACATTGCCCATCCAGTTTGAAGAATTAGCACTAAGAACTGTCAAAGTACACTGCACACTATGAAATAAATAACACCAATACAGTTGTTGTGAAACGTAACAAACACACAAACGCGCTATTTGTTGCTTTAAACTTATGCGGAGTTCGCCAAGAGTCCGTTCGGCACATTTCGGAAGCACTCATGCTTGTGTTGCGACAAGGGCTTCTGAAGCCTTGGCGCGCTGTTGACGGCACTATCCCATCCCATCCCATCCCTCTCTTCCTCTCACCTTGGCGAACGCTGTGGCAGTGAGCGTCCGACGCTCTGTTCTCCCACTGTTGGAATGAAGGGATCGAGACATATTCCACACTACGCGCTAATTCTTCATGACGGAAACTAGCTTCTATTGCCATTTTTGTTAATATTGGTTCTTAATTTCTGGTTTGCTTTAGATATGGGTTTCGGTGATAGCTTTGATAGCCCATAATATACGCCAATGACTAAAAGATCATCAGAATCAACACATTTATTGTCCGTTCGAGATGAAGTATCATTTTCTTCGTGTTTCGGGTTAGGTTAATGTCTCGCAATCTGGGAATGCAATGTGCCGAACACGGATATCTATATACAGTATGTTTCACTAAGTGCGTTTGCCTCTGTAACTTATAAAATAATAGGTGACGGGAAATTTTAATGTGGTAGGACAACACAAAAAAATTTTACACTTTCTGCGGAGCTATGAACATTGTTTATTGTATCATTCTCCAAAGAGTTACAGCACAAAGATATAATTTTTTAAATGGAACAATAGTTTTTTTTTCGTGCATTGGATTCGTTGAAACTAGCTGCGTCCAAATCAATTTAAACTACATTCCTATCACTGTTAGTTTGGGAGCTACAACCCTTCAAAGTTTAGGGGTCGGAGGCTACGCAGCGTATCTGACTGGCTGGTGGTCATGAGGCAGTGGGCCGTGCCCCAGGGGATAGTCACCACTATGTTAGACTGTGATAGTCACTCTGCCAGTCAGCTACGCTATCCCAGCCTCCGCCCCCGGAACTTTGAAGGGTTGTAGCTCCCAAACTAACAGTGATAGGAATGTAGTTTAAATTGATTTGGACGCAGCTGGTTTAAACGAATCCAATATACGATAGAAAAAAAACTATTGTTCCATTTAAAAAATTATATCTTTGTGGTGTAACTCTTTGGAAAATTATATAATAAACTATGTTCATAGCTCTGCAGAAAGTGTAACATTTCTTGTGTTGACCTACCGCATTAAAATTTCCCGTCACCTATTATTTTATAAGTTACAGAGGCAAACACACTTAGTGAAGCACCCTGTATACAGAACGGCGCTGGACCAAAATATTTTTTTCCTCTGCCGTTAAATACTCGAGATTGTTTGTGTTGTGGGCTAAATTTTTGCTTCCACAGCTTTGAATATCGTAGGATTGTTGTTTGTGTTGTTTCAGTGATGTGTGATACATGGGTCTGTTTTTAAACCCCTCTTAATAAGCTAAATGAAATATCAACAAAGGAAATGTTTGTTTGCTGTGTCGTTTTATTTGGATGAATATTATTTTTGAGCTTGGTGTGGTTTGTGTGAATTTTCAATGAGTAATTTTTCTGAAAGTGAACGTATTTGATTTTAAACACTATGCACTGCACATGTCTGGGTATATTTTTCTGATTTGCATTTATTTTCTCTCGTACAATTTGTGATTATGCATAATTCTACGTTTTGTAGCACAAGATATCGAGCCGTTAACCTCAGATGTTTGTACAGCCATTGTTTCTCTTGGAAGTAAGAAGTCAGTGGTGTTTTCTACATTTTGATATTCGTATTACGCTGCATGCGGAATGCAATTGCCTGTGAGGGTTTGTGTTGTCTGTTCGCCTGATTCTTTTATTGACATAGCGATATTTGCGCTTTTTATTGCCGGCACTGGTCACTGACTATGTGTATCGGTGGGTACTATGTGCTGTTGTTTATGTTCCATTGCTTGCAGAATAAAGTTGTCTATGGATGAGTATGTTATTAGCACGCTAGAATGTACCATATTTTTTAGATTTAGGTGAGTACAAATGGACGGGGCTTCGCTATTGCACGTTGGTTTTCGTTAGAAATTTACCTTGCATGGTCGCCAGATCTCATGTATCGCCATACTACCTTTGTGTGGAAAAGGAGAAGTCGTTTTTACAAATTGCTTGACGAAATGTTGTTGGAGAATTACATCACTTTGATGGCATGTTCAGCTTTGCTGCCAACATCTGTGTGCTACTACATCTAACAATGACACTCAGTGATCTGAAAAACATGGGCAACTAACCAATTCAGTGGATGGATACCATGAGCTCTGCATTTCACGAGGCAAAACGGAGCATAGGAGATGCAGTACTTCTTGCATACGTTTTGAACTGGATAGGAATGTAGTTTAAATTGATTTGGACGCAGTTGGTTTCATCGATTCCAATGCACGATAGGAAAAACTATTGTTCGATTAAAAAAATTACATCTTTGTGCTGTAACTCTGTGGAAAATGATACAATAAACTATGATCATAGCTCCGCAGAAAGTGTAACATTTCTTGTGTTGACCTACCACATTAAAACTTCCCGTCACCTATTATTTTATAAGTTACAGAGGCAAACACACTTAGTGAAACACCTTGTATATTATTGCTGCGCATTCCAATTGCATCAATTTCAGCTGCGCCCTCATGTTCCTGCCTCATTAAATGCTCTAAAACTGTGTCATATTTATATAAGAAAAGTCAAATGTTTGTGTAATTTACTGATGAATTACACCCCTCATCAGAATGAAGGAGCAATATATTTGAGTAGGTACGCTATAAGAGTTCTGGATCAAATATGACCTTTGACCTCGTGACCATGACCTTGACCTCTTGACAGTCTGGCAGCCTACCTTGCAGGAGCTAGTAGGTCAACATTGTGGTCACCTCACTTACCCTTAAGATCATCATACTAATAATGATCAGCCTTCTTTCATCCTAGTGCTGCAAGATATCAGACATAAATAACAAGATGGCGGTGGCGAACATAAACAAGATGGTGGCATATGTCTAAAATGGCCATACCCACATCTATTGGTTTATGAAGTACTACATGGAGTCGGCCTAAATTTTCCTTGATTTGATTTTTTAAGGGAAGCCAAAACAGTCTTGGTCCAACCCACCACTGCCCACACCAAAACTAAGTTTATTGTGCGGAAATTTTCCTTAAATATGACACCCTTTTTATGATTTGGCTTCGCAATTAAAGTTGCAGCACCATAGCGTACATCCCATTCATCAAGTTGTACATCAACTATTTTGCGAACATTTTGAATAGTTTTTCAAAAACGCAGAGGAAATTCACCACCAGGTTCCAGGTTGGGCACTGATGGCATTCACACACAGCCCTAGCCTGACCTATGCCCACCCTATGAGAGTTTAGGCAGATTAAAGTATTTTTTTTCTTTATTGGTATTTTAAAGCCACCGGAGGTGGCAGGCTGGGAGCAGCTTCATTCCTGCTCTTCAGCCGAGCGTATTTACAAAGTTGTCAAGTCAATAAAACCAGAGAAAGGTGATAAAATTAGATGAACTTAGACACTAGAAATGAAGAGAACAGACATAGAGCAAAGGATTTGAAGTAAAACATATTCAGAATTGTAACTGGCATGGTGGTTAAAAACACATAGAAATAGAAGTTAAAAATCCAGGGTTGAGCACACTACATGATGAGGAAGACATTGCTTAAAACACATGGCAATACTAATATTCTGCCTGATCGGCGGCTGCTTAAGTATTGAAGCACTACTTGGGCATGTAGCAAAAGCACTGGCACAATGCTAAACAGCACACTATTATAATATGTCGAAACGTGTGTCCCGTAGTGGGAAAAGGGGAGGAAGGGGAAGAGCGGTGGGAGAAGAATGGGGGGGGGGGGAGTGCGAATGGGAGGAGGGGGAAGGCACAAGGACTCATTGTAGGCAGGAGCTGGGAGAGGAGAGCCAAGCGAGGGAGTGGATAGGTTTGGGAGGGGGGAGGAAAGGAGACATACAAATATGGGAATGGACTAAGGTTGAAAGGAGGGGTAGATGTCAGGACGGAGGGCGTCATCCGGAAGAGAGAGTTGATGGAAGTTACCCTCGGGGAGGCCATGGAAAGTGTGGAGGTGAAGGGAGGAAGGGATAATACGGTATCAGCATGGCAGAGGCCCAGGATGCAGCAAGAGGTGGGAGATAACGGGGTGGCGAGATTCTATTTTATGAGACACATAGCAGAGGAACTTCAGAAGGGGAGGAAAGGGAATCAAATCGTAGAGGATCTGCATGGGGGATGGGAGGTGGATATGGTAAGCGAGGTGAAGTGTATGACGATCTAGGATCTGGAGGGATTCGTAGTGGGCAGGGGGAGCAGAGACCCATGCAGGATGGAAGCAGTAGAGGATAGGGCACATGATTGAGCGATAGGTGAAGAGGATGGTGGAGGGGTTAAGGCTCCACGTCTGGCTGGACAGAAGCTTGAGGAGGTTAAGGCAGGAGAGGGCTTTTTCATGGACAGATTGGAGGTGCCTTTTCCAGGAGAGGGAGCGGTCAAGGATGAGTTCAATGTACTTGAGGGTTTTGGTTTGTGGGATGGGACAGCCATAGAGTCTGGAGGTTGCTGTGACAGAAGGAAGGGATCGTGTGACCTATGATGGTTGCCTGGGATTTTGTGGGGTTAACAGTAAGAAGCCACTGGTTGCACCAGGAGAATTCAGAGAGATGGGACTGAAGGAGATGTTGGGAGCGGGCAAGGGAGGGGGTGATGGCAAGGAAGGCAGAGTCGTCAGCATAGTGGAGGCGATAGACAGGAGGCTTTGGTTGTGACATATCAGCCGAATAGATAAGGTAGAGGAGGGGGAGAGGACGGAGCCCTGGGGCACACCAGCAGAGGTGAAAAACAAACTGGAGTTGGAGTTCTTGACAGTGATATAGGACAGGTAATGGGCAGGAAAGGAAGTGACGAAGTGGACATAATTAATGGTAAGGGCATAGAGCTGGAGTTTGAAAAGGAGACTGGAATGCTATACACAGTAGTAGGCTTTCTCAATATCGTGGGAAACGAGGATAGCGGCGCGACGAGAGTTCACCTGGATGGAAAGGTGGTGGATAAGGTGCAGGAGTTGGTCATCGGCAGAGAAGGAAGGTAGGAAGCCACATTGGGAGAGCGGAAGGAGCTGGTGTTGACGGAGATGCTGGTGGATGCAGTGGGACAAAATAGTTTCCAAGACCTTGCTGAACAATGAGGTGAGACTGATAGGATGATAGGAGGAGGTGTAAGAGAGAGGCTTGCTGGGTTTAGGAAACATGATGATATGGGAGGTTTACCACAGGTCGGGGAAGAAGCTGGTGTAGAGGATGATGGTATAGAGGGAACCAAGGACTGCATGAAAAGACCAGGAGCAGGCCTGAAGGTGTCTGTATATCAGGCAGTCATTGCCAGGAGCTGTGTTGCGTTTTGTGTGGAGTGTTGTTTCGATATCGACGGCAGTGTTGGAGTGTTAAGTTAAATGGGGGAGATGCTGTCCAAGTACTGAAATCCAGGGGCGAGCGGCGAGGAGGAGGTGTTGGTAATCTCATTGACGTCTGGGAAGAGGTAATAATCAAAAGTGGATTGTCAGGAATGGTGAAGGGGAGGGGAGGGGAGTGGTGGGATCCACCTTGTAGTGGCGATCGTAAATGTACATCCCCTCAGTGAGGAGGCGCTCAATGGACAATGCGGAGTCTGTAAAGATCCGCATCACATAGCTGGGACTGGAGGAGTTTTGGATCCGCTTGGCAGAGCGGATGGAGATGTCAGGGTGGGAGTTGAGCTGCTCCAACACCTCTGCCTCCATGATCACCGGGCTGAGTTTTGGTGATCACGGCAGTGATGGTGGGTGAGCAGCGAGGAGCTTGGGGTTGGGAGGGGGGAGCAGTGGAAGTGATGTAAGGGGTGAGGGAAGCATGGGGCCAAAGTAGATGGAGGGAACAATGCACAGGACATCAGTGTGGAAGGTGAGGGAGGGGGACTTTATGAGAACAGAGTCCTTGTGTGGGATAAGCAGCATGGCAGGAATAGAAGGGATGCATTTTCTAATTTCGAGAGAGAGGGCATGGTTGTTGAGGAACTGGGTGTTGGGATGGGACAGGACATAGGTGCAGGTTTGGGCGGCAGTGGCAGCAGCATAGGAAAGGGGCAGCATAATGTCCATGGATGGAGGAGGATGGAGGGGCAAAGGCAGTGGTGGAGGCGGCTTTTTTGGTGGGGCTATGGGCGGGTTCTGCGCTTGAATGTTTGGCAGTGGTCGTCGTAGCGATGCGGAAATTGGAGGGGGCAGGAAGGATGGGAAGAGGGATGGGTTGGATGGGGATGTGGCAAGGAGCAGGGCCCGGCTGTGGTGGGAGTGGCGACTCTGCCACCGTGGCACGGTGGCGACGAATCCTCGTTGTGGAGAGTTGTGGGAAGCTTTCTGAGTAGGGGTGAGGGAGATCAGGAGGGGGCAGGAGAGGGTGCTGAGAGGGAGATTGTGAGAGGGAGACTTGGTGTGCAGCTGCAGCAGGAGAGGAGGCAGTGGTGGATAAAATGGGGTTGGAACACTTGTGCGGAGTGACATTTGCGCGGAGTGACACTTGCGCGGAACCCGGGGCCCTTGGGGCGGCTAACGACTTTTCCTGGGTACAAGCACACCAAGAAGTCTAGCACTGCTGTTGTCAAGTTTCCACACTGTCAACATAACACGAAAATCAGTGAAACTGCACAACCCTTTGCAAGCTGAAGAGCAATATAGTAACTTGTTCTAACTACACATTAATACGTTGAGTGTTCCTCCTGTAAACAAAAAGGTATTTTAATAGTGATAATGTTTGGAGAGTTAGTCTCTGCTGCTACAAGACTGACTTTCCACAGTCATACCTCCTAAAGCTATATTATTTAGAACACTAAGCATATCAAGACACCTGCGCAAGCAATAAATATATTAGGCATCCTGCACAGATACGTTGATGTAATAGACCGCTATGTAGTTAACCCCACTATCACGCAACTTCCATCTCTTTAAAAATAGCTACTATGCTTTTTAATAGGAGATGCAACCTTAAACCTTCAATTAAAAAACGTTAATAATCAGTCAATGAGTATTTTACATACTTAAAGCGTTTATTTGTAGACCCCAAAACGATTTGGCTGTATTCGAATTACAAATACATCTAAGAAATATATGAAATACGGAATGTGTAAGGGAATGTCACAAACCGAAAAATGCTAAAGATAAATTCTATTTTCCATTACCGTCATATAGAACCATTTTTACTCCGAACTTGGCATAAACCAACAGGGAGAAACAAGTTGCAAGACTTCCAGGAAAAATGAAGCGAAATTGGCAGCCAATAGTTGGTTATAAATTACATTGCCTGTTAACTGTATAAATATAAATTACGGAATACGCGGAACTACTGTTCAGTACAGTCAAAAAGGTCTAAGGTAATAGGCAGTGGTTTACAATCAGATATCCGTATAACTCTCTTCCTCAAGAAGTCTGTATGAAGATTTATATTCAGAACATTCAAGAAAAAGGTGTTGAAACTATAAGAAGCAGCTCATTTACTCAGGAAGGGAAAACGTTATGATGCCCGTAAATTTCAATGGCTGTATCTCCTGTAGTAACATTTAATTTTTGATAAAATGTTAAAATCCAATATACCAGAATTTTGTTTTTCTAAACTCAGTGCCAACTTTTTTTGTCGAAATTTTTGCAGGAAGTAGTCTTGACGTGATTTCATACTTCTATGCATTAATATTATCAAACATATAATTTGTGTCACAAACTGCGCGGCCGGTCCGGTCGGAGGTTCGAGTCCTTCCTCGGACATAGGTATGTTTGTTTGTACTTTTCCTAAGTTATTTTAAGTAAGTTAAGTAGTGTGTATGTCTAGCAACCAATGATCTAAGTAGTTTGGCCGCATAAGACTACACATATACACGTAATTTATTTATTTCATAACCACATTTAAGTACTAATAATTAAAGAAACTTAAAAGAGAAATTTGAAGTAAACACTGAAAACAAATGATTGATATTTCTCATAAGATGAATGCACACAACCGTTGACTTATGTCTTGTGAATGTACCTACAAATTTTGCCATATGAAAATTTTAGTGTGAGTCCCAAATTTGTTTTTTCTATAATAACATTAAAAACATATTGAAAATCCAGAACTCGAAAATCAGTGAAGTTTTGGACTTGAAGCGTTTTGTGTTGCTACATCTTTATATAGTAGACACGATTTTAAAATTTGGTTGCTATCGCCAAAGTAGACGAAACGTTAAATTTTTTGGTGTAATCTTCGCCGTGTAGACTGTATGTTGTAGAAGTCTACGTCGAACCTAATCATATCTCTGAGGAGAGAACGTTGTTTGCACGTCTCCTGCGTTTCCAGTCGGCTGTGCTGTGCTACGTAACGACATCGTACCGTTCCACTTTACCGAGAGCTATATATGTATTGGTGTGATGTCTGTTCTTTCGAAATAAGACATCACACCAATATCTGTATCATTTAGACGCAAAGATTCTGGGTTCTGTTTTCATCGCTAACGCGATTAACGACGTTAGACCTCGTGTATAAATAAAAAGTACAAATGTTTGTAAGCCGGCCGCGGTAGCCCAGGTGACTGAGGCGCTCCAGTCACGGTCAGCACGGCCACTACGGTCGGGGGTTCGAATCCCCCTTCGGGCATGGATATTTGTGCCGTCCTAGTTAGTAAGTAGTTCATAAGTAGTTTGTAAGTTTAGGGACTGATGACCCCGTAGTTAAGTCCCATAAGCTTAACAAACATTTGAACATTTTGAACAACAAATGTTTGTATAGTCTATGGGACTTAACTACGGGGTCATCAGTCCCTAAACTTACAAACTACTTATGAAATACTTACGAACTAGGACGGCACAAATATCCATGCCCGAGGGGGGATTCGAAACCCCGACCGTAGTGGCCGTGCAGACCGTGACTGTAGCGTCTTAGTCTCCTCGGCCACAGCGGGTGGCGTGTGTAAACACTTAAAGGTTATGAGTGCCACTGGAAAAATGCATAAGTAACACCTGTTGTTTGAGACTTGAAGATGACCTGAAATCAGCCGAAATCGATATCTCGTAATAAACATAAGGTGTAGCTGTCTATATTTCATAATGCTATTCCTAAAATATTTAAAAGCTGCTCAAAACCATCTAAAAAAACCTTTATAATGAGGTTGTATATAATTCCACGGTCAAATTGTGTTTTAGTTATTTGTAGTAATACACCCAAAGATCTGCCCTTGCTTTTAGTGCCTTGATCAGCTGTTTATTTTTAGAGGTATTACTAGGACAGAAAAAAATCGAATTTGCGATAAATGCGAATATAGATGCGAATTCTGACTCAAAATGCAGTAAATCCGAAATTGTAGTTAGCAACGGTTGCGCTCAATTCCGATTTCATCACATTCCTCTTCACATGGTGCTGTATTGTAAATCGAATGATATTTGTATGACGTGTTATCTCCCTGTTGAATGAGGCTGTGATATCTCCGGGCCGTTACTACAGCTCCACCTCGCTCGGTGGGCCTTTCCCTGAATACGGCACAGGTAGCGGCTGGAGGGCGAGGAGTAGGGGTGGTGTATCCCTACTTCTGGAACACCCTGTTCACTACCTGCAGCGTCCGGGTCTCCGCGCAAGTGTCTACACATTCCCTTTCCGCGCAAGTGTCACTCCCCGCAAGTGTCACAAACTCGGATAAAATAACAGTCAGAGGGATGGGAGATTGGAGAAGGGAGGAGGCACACCATGTGGTGGTTGTAGAAGCCTGGGAGGGAGTGGTGTATAGGACGGTGTGGTGGTAACGGGGCGAGTCCATCTCTGAAGAAATGATGGGAAAGATGGAAATACAAGAAGATTAAGAAGAAGAAAGCAAGGGAGAAGGCAGTCTCGAAGTCCTGCATCCTACGGCTTTGAGGGTGATTCCACAAGAGGAGGTGCGGATGACTGGTGGCTCATCCCTGGCTAGAGAGAGAGTGTCAGCCACGGCTGGGCAGATATCTGCCACTCGGACTGCGCCACTCGTCGTTGCTAATGTTGAGCTTTAGTTGAGTTGGACGCAGGTTGCAAGTTCTGCAATGCGGCGGCTGGGTCGCTGCGGTCTACACGGCTTACCTGGCGGCAAGTAGAGTCTAGAGTCTATGAGGACGGCGAGCAGCGGGACCTCGACCTCAATGGATTGCTGCCGGGCATCGAACCAGCACCGGGCACAGCAAGGCGGTAGCAAGCAGCATAGCATTGACCCGAGAGTGCAGTACATAAGCAAGGACTGCTCTCGTGAACTGTCCAAGGGCGGAGCAATAGCTGGAGGCGAAAGGCAACTGGGGTTCAACACCCGGGCCACACGCCCGTTCTACGATCGTCGGCCGGCCACGAGGTCGGTGAGACCAGGCGCGGCGCGGCGCGGCGCACGGCCGGGCGACATCACTTCATTGGGCTTGGTAAGCTGCGGCCAGCGAGCTGAGGCGTCAGCACCTGCCTCTAGTACAGGCGACTAGAGGCAGCTTGGGAGGGCACCCAAGATTTCCCGACCGGCCGATAGATGTCTCTACGGTTACGCTACCGTACTGGTATATCCTTGACTCGATGCAGAACACCCCGTCGTTCATTCTGGCATAATATGTAAACTGTTTCGTGTTAAGGTTGCCCAGTTCCATTTCAAAGTGACGGTGCACTGACACTGCATCACAAGGAGATTTATCTTGTTATTACATATGAAATTGTACTGCAGCAATAAGATGTTGTAATGAATTTAATAATAAAGGGTTGAAATGTTTATCTTCAATGTGGTGTAATGGATAGCGTTCTAGATTGTCAACATAAGGGATCATAGTTCGTAACCGCACACTTCCTTTAATTTTTTTGAAATATTTTATTTAAACACATTCTAGGAGTTGCTTATTAATGTAAGGCAAGTATGATTTGCAGTGTTCTACATTATTTATATTTCCTTGTGATTAGAAAATGAAGGACGCAAATATTTCGCCGTTTATTTCCCAATCTATGATAATTTTACAGTGTGCCCTGAGGTAGGAACTCAATAGGACAGCTTCACGAGCGGCAACAATATTAATGTTCTTCCTTACCACATATATTTGGCTGTCTGCTTCCGAAATACAGCGCTCTCAGAGAGTATTATCAGAGTGCACTCTAGATACTATTGTAGAGATTTATTGAAACAGTTGGCTTTCTTCACTAAGTCATGCTAGTACATTTTATTACTTATGTGCTCTCTGAACTATAATCATACTGTTCACAAAACTAAGAGTGCATGTGAACTTGATATTACAAGAAGTAAACGCGATCTTCAAATATAGTATTTTATTAAAAATTCTAGCAGGAGACAATGAGGAACACGGTAAATTATTCAGGCAGAATAGTATAAAATAAACCTATAGTTTATATTACATCAGTCGGTGATGATATGGCTAAATTCAAAAAGCAAGAACCCCTCGTCTTCTAGATATCTATTCTTTAAAGGAGTTGATTAATAATCTGCGTTACTTCCTGTTTAAGTTTTAGCTTCACTATAAGAACTGACCATGTCACTCTCATGGGTAAATCACTTATTGGCTGTATACTTTCTCTGCGAATTAGAACGTAAGTTTTATGGTACAGACATAGTGTTGGCAACCACATTACACGTTCTCTGAAAATAATAATATAATTAATCTTTTGTGTTGGCCGTGAGATAAGTAATTAATGCTGTTCCTGCTCTATGGCTGACAGGTTCTTGTATATAACCTTGTCCGGATAGTAAATTGATTACCATCGTAAAGCGAAAATTTCATTGCCAACATTAACACACTAAGCCCTTGCAGCCCGTAAATAAAGTGTAGCCCTTTTCATGCATCTGTTTACAAACAATGTAGTCAGTAAGCCGCATGACATTTACCTATGATTATTATAGCAATAATATGACACATTCTACATCCCAGCGATACACTCCCGTCACGATTTCATAGACCTCGAAAATAAATAAATAAAATAAATCTGGACAGGCAGGGAATTATGAGGGCAGCTTAAATTGCTCCGAAAGCAGCAATAAAATCCGTATTCGCCTGCCTGACCACACTTTCGGAAATCGTCACATATTTGGAAAGAAACACAAAAATTTGTGATAAGGAAGAACATGATTTTTCCTTCTATAGGCTGCGTTTCACTCGAAGCTATTTTTTCGTACTTCGTTCTGAAATCAGATGGAAATGTAAAAACGTCGAATTTTGCAGAATATACTCCCATTACTTTCATAAGAAAGAGGCAGAATGCGTTCAAACTGCCCGCATCGAGGCAATTAATGTTTACCCCAGAATGCAATTCTTTTGGCTCTCGCTAACTTGTGATGCTATTGGTTGTTCTCATTTCGCACAGAGCTCTGGTAGCGTAACCGTAGAGACATCTATCGGGCGGTCGGGAAGTCTTGGGTGCCCTCCTAAGCTGCCTCCAGTCGCCTGTGCCTCTAGTGGGACAGAGCAGAGCAGCGGCTTCGTCAGCGAGCCGCTGGAGCGTTGCGCAACAATACGCACACACTCTCCACTGGCATTCTGGTTGTAAGAATATTTCAATGAATGTTATTGTTGATTAAACCGCTGTTTTACTGTCGCCCTTCTCACAGGTTGAGTAGAGCTCACAGCCCACAGATGCATCGCTATCCTGACAAAATAACAAATGATAAGAAATAGGCAAAACAGCAGATGCCTCAAGTAAACACCCTTATAATCACCCAATAGCACTGTACAATTGGTGTCAGAGACGAGCTGAACCCTGGGAGGAAGTGACAGTAAAATAGTAGAAGATAGAACGTAGTAAGACTAATTTTTCGTGCTCTATTTGGGTTTGTTGGGTTATTTGTTATTCAGTTTAGGAAGAATTTTTTTCCATTTCGCCATCAGTTTTTTATTTGTTGTTTTATTGGGCTCATAAATATCAAGATGGGGAAGGAAACTATTGCAAAGGAGAGTCCAGCAGTACAGGACACCACGATATTGGAGGCTATATAAAGTTTGGTTAATCAAGTAGCGCAATTAAAGAATGATAATAATAAGTTAATGCAGGAGATAAGTAATATACGGCAAGAGGGCACTGTTTTTCCCTCCTTAGATTCCTCTGCGGCCACATTAGTCACGCCTTTTTCTGGTAAGCCTGGGGAAGATGTCATGGCTTTTTTCGATGATTTGTTGGCTGCATCCAAAGTAGGTTTATGGACAGATGAACAACTTCTGCAAAAGACGAAGTTGCGCTTGAGAGGAGAAGCCAAGGCGCATGTTTTATATAATGAGGAGTTACGAAATGCATTAACGTTCGACGAGTTAAAGAAGGAATTAGTAAAGAGCTTCCAAAGGCAGAACAGTACCAGGTTTTATAGGGAGACGTTAAGTGCCATGAGTCAGCGACAGAACGAAACGTTGGATAGTTTTGTCTATAGAATTAGAAAGGTAAATATTAACACATATCAGTTGACAGACAATAACGTGGCGAACAAAGTTATTTACAGGAAGCAGAGAGTAAGGCTTTGGATACCTTTTTACGGGGACTACCAGCTGAAATGTCACGTCGAGTAAGGGCGGTATTCCCGAAGTCATTGGTGAAGCCGTTTCGTTGGCAACTACTTTTGAAGAAATTGATATAGCTACGCGAGCAAAAGAGCGGCGTAATATTTTTCGGCAAGGGTTCGATGTTTTAGGTGTGACCGGCAGGGCCACATAGCAAAGAATTGCAATGTAACGCAATGTAGATTCTGTCATAAGATGGGGCATTTGGACAAGGATTGCAGAGCAGAAAGGGACAGTGACAGAAGAAGGTCGTTAAACAACAGAGGGAGTCCAAGGGCCGCCGTCTCGGGCTCCCAGTAAATTTCCATGCAGTAAAAACGCACGTAAAGGCGTATTGTTGGATAATGGGGATTATAGGAGATCGTACATTGAAATTTGTAATAGATACGGGCGCCGATGTATCAATTATCAGTAGCAAGTATGTTGAGACGAGGGAGTGTCGCCCTCCCCGATTTAAGTGGAGTTGGAGGTGCAGGGTACGATCTCTAGGATGTACCACAGTGGTTTTTTCAGTTAATGGTTCACAATTTCGGGAGACAGTAGAAGTCGTGTCGAAGATAAGTATCGGGTATGATGCAATTCTGGGCCTGGACTTTCTCATTAAGCATCACGCTATAATCGATATCGATCAGCAAACGCTGCAACTTGGTGGGGTAGTGTTTTCATTAGGTAGCACAGCTGCAAAGGACTTACCGCTGCAAGATTCTCCCGAGCGCAAGGGCGAATCATCTAAATTGCAAGTGATGCCCTTGAGAATCGATTTACGTGATAAAGTACCTCTGGGTTCAGGGAAGGTGCTTTGGTTAGATTTGCATACAGTCGTACCTGCTAATACGTTATGTTTAATAGAACCACTAGGTGATCATGAAGAATTAGATACAGCACACTGTTTTGTGCGGAGGAGTATAGTGAAAGTTGAAGAAGTAGATGGAGGCAAGAAAGTAGCGATACTTGTGGATAATTTTAGAACGGAGGATAAGGAATTAAGGAAGGGAATATTGTTAGCGACGATTAGTACGTTCGAAGAAGAAGATTTTTGACTGGTCCGAGAGAGAAGCCATGAGAAATCCAACAGCCGACAAAACTGCGTTGCCCCAAAAGCTGTCACATTTGAAGGGGGAAGAAAGGGATAAAATTGAAGCCGTATTGAATGAGTATCAGGAAGTGTTCAATGCACAAGGGAATTTGCCAGCGTCAACGATCACACAACATAAAATTCCTATGAGTAGCAACCCACCGTTTTATAAAAGGCCTTATAGGGTGGCACGGCACTTACAGCCATTGCTGGACGAATTTATAGAACAGCAGTTACGGGATGGCATTATAGAATATTCTGATTCCCCGTACAGTGCCAACATAGTAATAGTGCCTAAAAAGTCAACTGATTGAACAAAGCGGTATAGGTTTTGCTGCGACTATAGATACCTAAATAATCAGACAGTATCAGATGTTTCTCCACTGCCAAACATTATTGATATTATCGATAGTCTGGGCAACTGTAAATATTTTTCTACGATCGATTTACGCAGTGGTTACCGTCAGTTAGAAGTGGCGGAGAAGGATGAACATAAAACGGCACTGGCAATATAGAAGAATGCCCTTTGGGTTAACAACGATCCTGCTACATTCCAGAGGTTGCTGGATGGTGTACTGCGGGAATGTTGTGTCTATTTAGATGACATAATTGTCTTTTCGAAAGATATTGACGAGCATGCAACTCGTTTGCGGAAGGTGTTTCAGAGGCTTAGGGAGGCCAGATTGACACTCAATCTAGAAAAGTGTAATTTCACTTTAAAGGAAGAAATGTTCAAATGTTTGTACAGCTTATGGGACTTAACTACGGGGTTATCAGTCCCTAAACTTACAAACTACTTATGAACTACTTACGAACTAGGACGGTACAAATATCCATGCCCGAGGGGGATTCGAGTCCCCTCGGTCACCGCGCCCGGCTTTTAAAGGAAGTAACGTATTTAAGACATGTAATTAGTGAACAGGGAGTTAGGACAGATTCACGTCTGATAACAGCAGTTAAAGATTTTCCAGTTCCACAACGCATTACGGAAGTGCAATCTTTCGTTGGGCTCGCGTCTTATTATCGTCGTTATGTGCAGAATTTTTCCGAAATAGCACGACCCCTGACGCAGTTACTAAGAAAGGGGGCAAAATTTGAAAGTGTGACAGCGGAGTGTGATATGGCTTTCCAAACTTTAAAACAAAACTTATCAGAAGCCCAGTACTAGCGTATCCGGACAACAACAAAGAATTCATGCGATGCAAGTGGACATTCAGTAGGAGTAGTGTTATCTCAAAATGTGGATGGTGCAGAGCATCCAATAGCATATGCCTCCAGACACTTGACAACAGCGGAGCGAAATTACGCAGCAACTGAAAAAGAGTTGCTGTTATTTATACGGACAGAAATTTCAAATGGTGATGGATCGCGCTGCATTAAAATGGCTTCTTGTCTTACGGGAACCATCCAACAGGTTAACCCGATGGTCGTTGTGCTTATCTGAGATGGTTTTTGAAGCGATCCATAAACCGGGGAAGAAGCATACAAATGCAGATGGCCTAAGTAGGAAAGTGACATTCGTAGAGGCTATGGGAAGGAATGCAGATGAGTGGCAAAGGGCACAGGCGAGAGACCCTGAGTGTCAAAAGTATGCTTCTCAGAAACAATTCCATAAGAAAGACGAAGTATTATGCTGTAAGACCCGACTTGGGCTCAGAGTGGTGGTGCCTGCAGACCTTAGACAGGAGGTAATGAGGGAGGCGCATGATCAGGTCCTATCCGGACATGGGGGACAGAGAACTACAGGGAGACGAGTAGCGGAAAGGTTTTGGTGGCCAACCAGGAAACGGGATGTGGTTCAATACGTTCGGAACTGTGTGGAATGCACGCAGCGGGCAGATTTATGCCGCCAAAAGGCACCCTTATAGCTTCGGCCACTTTTTCTCTCATTGGGTTGTATTGTTTCGGGCCATTTCACAAAACGCCAGCTGGTAACAAATACATGCTCACAATCAGAGATCATTTTTCTCGTTACCTAGCGATGGTGAGTCTTCCAGACCAGCAAGCCAGTACAATCGCACAAGCAGTTGTAAATAACTGGATACTCAAATTTGGAGTACCCGAGGCCATTATTTCAGATCAAGGCTCGAACTAATGGCAGCCGTACTCGGACAGCTCTGTCAGTTATAGAAAATAAAAAAGCTGCGCACGACCCCTCTGCATCCACAGGCGAACGGGTGAACGGAAAGGGTACGCCGAACAACCGTAAAAATGCTCAGTTATTACATTAATAAGCAGCACAATAACTTGTATTTGCCCATGATTGTGTCATGTTATAACGCGAAGACACATGAAGACGCGTGTTTGTCGCCTAACGATGTAGTTTATGGCAGGAAGATGCCATCGCTGTTCGATGTGTTACGGCAAAAAGGATGTAGAGTCGGTGAAACACTAGAGGACTTCTCGAAGATGATGAAGAAAGTGTGATCCAGAGTGCAAAAAGCAAACATGAAGGCTCTGGAGCAGCAGGAAAGTCTAGCGAATAGAGGAGCAAAACAAACGGACTATATGGTCGGACAATGGGTTATGTTATCCACCCCTTATGTAGCAAAAGGTAATACGAAAAAGTTGGTTTCTAATTATAGAGAGCCATATCATATTGTGGAAATAACGTCACCGGTAAATGTAAGAGTGCAGTTGCCCACACGTAAATCGGTTGCGACCTTTTAAAGGAACAATGATTGATGTAGTACCTGCGCAAGTAGCACCTGGCACCGTAGGAAATGCAAAACGTAGGAAGAAGGACCAGACAGCGGTGCCAAAAACAAGACAAAGAGATCCGTATAATTTACGAGGGAGTTCAGCTGTCTAGGAATAGGATTAATGGTTCAATGTATGTGCTTTTTTTCTCTTCTTTGTTTTCCTTTCTTCTGTTAACATTCAGCTTAGTATGTAATGTAATTTTTTTTTTTTTTTTTTTTTTTTTCCGGGGATCACCGTCTAGCATAATGGAGCTTTACAATGTAGCAGTAGTGATAGGATTTATATGTCGGTCGATTCGACTTAGTAATGGTTTAAGAATACTAGAGTTAAGGAGTGGTATCTTATTTACAAAGCAAGGCTCTGTGTTCATAACAAGAACTAGTCTTTGGAAGCTCGCATACGGCAACTTGAGAACGAGAAATTCTACCGTCAGCAGTCTATTTTTTCGAACGGGTGGGAAACAATTGGTTATACGCGGTACGAGAATCGACAAACGTTTTCGCACAATGCTTTAAAAACGGAGTGGTATCGTCTTTATAACATGTAGAACTTTAGAATAGTGGATTAATCATTAACGGTACTTCATGTACAATCACAGGAAATAATTTTCATGTACCCGCAGACACAACCGGTTATATTACAATGAACTAATCATACCCTCTTGTTTACTGGCCTGACACGGCCTTACAGGTATTACCAAAAAAAAAAAAAAAAAAAAAAAAAAAAAAAGCTTTCCTTAACGATTCCCTCGACCCAGAAATCCTCAAATCCTAGACCACTTCACAACCACCCAGCAAAGCAAAATTAGTGCCAATGCCGTTATCCAACAGTTATTTCACCTTAAACAAGAGATAAAGACGAAAATTGTAGTGTTAAGCACGGGTAATTCTAGTTCCTTTTTACTGTTGGTACTCCATGGCGTAGGTTTTCTTCTCTGTAGGTGTAAGAAAAACGAGAATAATAATATTCATGTGGATCAAATACCAGTGGGCTGGTTTCAAATGCCAAAATAATAGATAAATCAATTATTTTTATTTTAATCCTGTTTTCTAAATGTTTTGCACATGTTTTGTAAATTATGTTATTTGTGTAATGGTTACGTCTTAAAATTCGGGGCGAACTTTCCCCTGGGGTGGAGGAATGTGGAGGAGTGTACGGGAAAAGGAAAAGTTTAGACATTTAATGTAATGTAATAAATCGAACAAGGGGTGAGTGGACTTCGTCGGTCGAACAGGGAAGCGTTACGATGGCGTAAGCCGGCAGTCTCGCGAAGCAACGTGGGTCGGGCGCTCAGCAAAATTAAGTAGCTGTAGCAAACTTAAAGTGTCACGAGTGTGTCGGCAGCCGCGCGTGCTACGCAACGACTCCGAACAGCGGTATTGCTTTGCTGGGGTGCTTTTCCAATGTAGGAGAGCCCTGGCAATTTGATACACATTTCACAGGGAACATGAGGCAGAATTAAAGTATATGGTGTGGAGGGAGACGTGCTTTAAGACAGTCCGCGTAGCTGCTTCAGCTACAATGTTGTGTTAGCTAAGTGCAGTGGCGTAGCTTTGTCACCAAGGGCCCCGGGGCAAAAATGACATTGGGGCCCTCTTTACACTAATACTGTACAGATGCAAAACTACTTCGTCATCAGCTCCTTACCGCCCACTGGAAGACATAATAAGGCAAACCTAAATACTACTAAGTACATTATTGTGTGTCACGTATCAAGTAATATTTAATCGTACTCTCTAATATAATTTTGAAAGTTTCTTTGTTAAGCTTTCACGCAAAAATTACAGTATTAACGCATTTGTGGAAAATAAATATGCCTGTTTCCTGGCGCAACGCATTTTGTGGAAAATGCGCACTCTCCAGGTGTGTCTACGCAGTACGTCATCTCTGATTTATGAGGTGCGCTGTGGAAGGGTCGGTATAAGTTTGTAAAACACCTTGTAATTTTCTTTTGCGACGTAATGGGGTAGACAGAGTGGGGGCTCGCTTTCTCGCTATTCGTTCTTCAGGCGCACAAACAACGGCAGTGCCTGACCATTCCAGAAGTCTGCCCTTTCTCGCACCTTCTGCCCTCCAACCCTCTCCCCCCCTCTCACCACTTCCTGCTGTCATCTGTCACATCCCCACAACAAATCATATACTAAATACTGTTCCACTGTACTTAAATATCCTGAATACATTTAATATTTTGTCTTAGTCTATTCTGTTTGACAATAACTATATTTACATATTGGCTGCCAAAGGCATACTTGGGTTACTGATCCACCGGGGACCATTTACTCTTTTTTTCTCCATATTCTGCTTTAGTTTGCTTGAAGTAAGCTATTTAAGTACAAATAAGTTGAAAATATTGCAATTTAGTACCTTAGTTTATGTTTTTTGGTCTGAGTTACATATGACTCACATGACGCCAGAGTAAAGTGCCAGGTGTGTCATTTGCTATGACGCAATTTTTGGGTTGGTGCTCCTGTAAGTCTTTCATTCCACAACATTATTTGCGTACAGTTCCATTATTGTTTTCTGCATTGTTACTACAGTCTTTATTCAGTGTTGTTTGCTCCGCAACACAGTGATATTGTAGCAGAAGAAAGTGTCTCGTAGAAGTTATGTAGACGAACAAAGTCATCTACAGATGCTTTTAATGAAGTTATGGACATAAGTGAAGAAGATGATGACCGAGTGGGCTGCGGCGCGCCAGTCAGAGTCTGCCCGGCCGCTACGGTCCGGGTTCGAATCCCTTCTCGGGCATGGGTGTTTGTGTCGTCTTTAGTATAAGGTATTTCATAAGTAGTTTGTAAGTTTAGGGACTGATGACCCCGCAGTTAAGTCACTTAAGCTAACAAACATTTGAACATTTGAAGAAGATGAAGATACTACTGAAATGGAAAAATTAGAGGAATGTGTTGACGCTGAGTACTGTTCATGGATAGGAAGAATCTGAAGTTCAAACCAAGAGTGGCATAAAGAAGAAACCAAAAATGATAACTGACTATAATCAGTCATTTATAGCTCCCTCTCACCAAATGAAGTCCTATACTGTCTAAGGCGGGGTGTGAAATGGTACAGGAAGCTTGCAGTTGAACTGTTGACAGGGTCAGCACTGGTAAATGCTCTTGTGATTTACCGATACACCAACAAGATAATCTCAATCACAGAATTCAAAGAGGAAGTGACTTTGAGACTAGTCCATACAGATGTCGATGCCCCTTAGAAATCTCTCACCGTAGCCACCGAGCTACCTGCAGATTGTGCTCTTGTGAACATGGGAGCAGTAAGTCATAGGTGTATGGATGCTACCAAAAAATTGAAGAATGAATTTGGCCGAGAGCAAGCTGTCAAGAAATGCAAACAAACTACATGGAAATGTAAAAAATTGTTACTCATATTTTTGCAAAGAGTGTTTCTTCATTAAGCACAGTGCATGCAGGTATTAGAGATACTAAGTAGAATTGCCCAATTTTTTCAGTCTGTTTTATTGTTGTTGCAATTAGAGTTGGAGAATGTAATTAAAACTGTATGTGTTATACAATCTACTGTATACGTAATATTTAACACCAAATAATAAATTATAAAAACAAGAATACTCCATTATGACTGGGCCATGTGAGTTATATATAATTCACGATTTCAAGTGTCAATAACTACTCTTGAGCTCTTGAAAACTGGAGGCCACGAATATAATTTGTTACTGGGGCCATAACGTACTGTAATAACAAGTCACAGCACGCTACTGTGAGTTACAACTGCACCACGTAGCTTTAAATGGAGAAATATCCGTGAGTTGTATTTACTTCACGTGGCCCGAAGAGAAGACTTCCCGTGACATATTTAACTCACGTGGCAGTCAATGTGTTAAAACATTGTTTTCTAAAAGTTGGTAATTTTTCTATTTCTTGTAAAACGAATACTATTAGTCCATGAAAAAAATTCATAATTATTTTTCGCGCCTCACTGTGTATCACGAACTTAACACGTTCGCTGCCGTTCACTCTCTGGCGCGATGATGCCAGGTGCCACTTCACGCTCTGGCGCGTGATCGTATTTTGACAGTATCTTTTCATAGTTTTGAGCCACTGAATGTTTTAGTTTTCAGTTTTTTTATATGGTTTTTTATTTGTATTTGTATTTTTGTGAAAACAACAAATGAACAATATAAACAGTACATACAAGGTATTTCATAAAACGTATGATTATTTCCAGCAATATAAGTATGAATAATATCAAAACTAAGAAATATTTTTATAAACTGGTAACTAATCGAAATAAAATTAAAATAATCAAAAGCTTTTGCTTGTTTACATAAGAATCCAATAAATCTATCAAGACATCATGAGAAGCGTGTGTGGCTCGTAGCCGGTAATGTAAAAGCGGAAATCTGGAACCACGTACGTGTACATATCACTTATACTCTTTCCTGAGTGCCTACCAGAGTATACAGCTTTATTAGACGATGCCAGTTGACAACAACCCATAATAGGATGCTAGGTCGCAGCACGCGCCACAGCGTGAGCGGCACCTGACTCAAGTAACGTTTACACGTGGCAGAGCGTGAACGGCAGCGAACGTGTTAAAGAGTGGCAATTTTCAAGTCGTGGGGATTTCTTTCGTATTTCCTCACGTACCAAAGTCAGAATGAAAGAATACCTACTGGAGTAATACCATGCTTCAAACTTTTAGATTGCAGATGTTGGCAAAGATATGATTTCTGATCGGTAATTATCGGTAAGCGTTTTCGTGACTGCAGTACATTATAGTAATAATATGGGTACACAATTAAAATGTAGTCAATTTTATTTTAACAATTATTTTACAATCTTTTCCTGCCTTTGGTTTTTGCAAAATCATCAATAAGGTCTGTTAAATCACGACTTGATGCAGCCTTGTTTTCGATTGCTATGATTGCCAAATGTCCGAGTCGAGCTTGAACCATACTGTACCTCAGATGCCTTTTGATAATTTTTCATTTGCTGAACGCCCTTTCGGCTGCTGCAGAAGATAAAACTGTGGTAAATACTTCCGTAACCTTACATTCTAATAATGCATATTTTGTTAAAATTTCCTTACATAATTGGCGAACTGCCCATGTTGGGATCAATTTCGACAGGAGAAATCAAAAGTCGAAATTCCTTCATTCAACTAAAATATTATATACAGTATAACGTCTATTATCCGAAGTAAGTTGGGAACATGGATAAGCGGAAAACCGGTTTATTCCGATATTCGAACTGTACACTTCTGTTTGCCAATAAGAAGTACTGTATAGTAAAAGTATTTATACTGTATTTGGAGGAGCGCGATCCTTCACATTGCACACCGCAACACTTGGAAGACGCAGCTGTTGCTGTGAGCAGCTCTGATGCTGCCGCTACTTCTGCTCCTACGCCGACTGAAGTGTGCCGATTGTTGGACACATTGGCTGGCAGCTTCGCCTGTCGATAGCGCGTCTTGTTAAGGCCCAATTAGAAGCATTGTTCCGCCAGCCGCCAATCAGTGGCCCAGTGCGGCTACTGTGGGAAACTTGGTTTGAGGGGAAGGGCAAATGGCCGGCCGCGGTGGCCGAGGGGAGTGAGGCGCTCCAGTCAAGGTCTGCACGACCACTACGGTCGGGGGTTCGAATACCCCCTCGGGCATGGATATTTGTGCCGTCCTTAGAATAAGCTAGTTGATAAGTAGTTTGTAAGTTTAGGGACTGATGACCCCGTAGTTAAGTCCCATAAGCTATACAAACATTTGAAAACATTTGAAGGGGATATGATGGACGATAGGGTGGGAGTGTAAAAAAATTAAATAAAAAACAATCTACGCTCTACTGTAACTTTTTTCGATCGCCGCGCACGAAGGCCGAGGGGCCCCTGGAGCTCGGGGGCCCCGGGGCACTGCCCCGCCTAGCCCTATGATAGCTACGCCACTGGCTAAGTGGTCTAAATCACCTACCTAGTAAGTAGGAGGTCCCGCGTTCGAATCCCGGTCACAGCATGAAGTTTAATTCAATGTCTCGCCTTAAGTTAAATATCACAATGTTATCGTGAAGCTAATATCTGAAAAACGGTAGATACAATCACCTATACAACTTCTAGACCTACCTATGTTAACAAGAAAAATAAATTGCTGTAATAACAGTCAATTTGTTGAGGATATTGGCCAACTTTAACAGGACAGTAACTCCACTAAACACTCGATGTCTTGGCACAGATAAGGCATTGAGTTACGTATTTTACACACCACTGACTGAATTATACCTAAGACGACTATTGCTCCAACATAAGTATCACAGGTAAAGCAATTCGACAATCTGCGTCTTTTATGTACAATGCACAGTGTAAACCACTACTGTTTGTAGTAGAAATGTTGGAAGTATGTATAAGAAAACATTGTCTTCTATCCGAATCCATATTAAATTGTAAACGAACGTCCAACATCCTTAAAGCAAGTACCCCAATGCTAGTTTCAAAATAAAATAAAAAGGTTGCAGAGATTGTTTTGTGAGTTTGTGAATGAATGAAGGACAAGTTCACTAACAAATTGATTACATTTACCCCAACACTTTCAATCACATACATCTGTATGGACAGGGGCTTTTGAATATATCAAAGACAGCACAGCACAACAAAGACAAGCCAATAATCACACGACTCTACTGACAAGCCAATAATCACACGACTCTACTTTCTTGAGACTCATATGCCTATTTCTTATTAACATCCTCCAAGCCCAATATGCACATGACCATACTTCTCAGCTTATTTCCACAGCAAGCAGACAATGCAAATTTCGTCTACTGAGTATTGCCTGTGTGGGGAACCATACACCTTCTAATTATACACCCACTCACTATGATGAGGTAAATATAATTTCCCGTCAGGTAGGGTTCGAGAAGTAATTTTACTGAGGATGGTTGAATAAAATCGGAGTATATCAGTAATCAAATTACCACAATGACTGTGCATAAGTAGTTAAAAAGAGTGTGCTGGGAAGATGACCTACCAGCTCTCCATTGGCAATACATTTCTAAAGGTGTCATAAAGAGCAATGCCACTGGTCACTCGATGATTCCCATCCAACTCGTCCCTCTCCCCGTCCTTCCCGCCCCCTCTGCTTCCCGCATCCCTAAGAAGATCGCTGCGAAACGTTCCAGTACGGAACCTGCCCATGGCGCCACCAAAAAGGCCCCCTCCACCACTGCCTCTGTTCCTCCCTCCTCCTCCGCCCTCACCATGGACACTACGGCACCCCTTTCCTATGCCGCTGCTGCTGCTGCACAAACCTACACCTACGTCCTGTTCCACCCCGACGCCAAGTTCCTCGACAACCGTACCCTCTCCCTCGAAATTAGAAAATACATCCCCTCTATCCCCCCATGCAGCTTATTCCACGCAAGGACTCTTATGGTCCCCCTCCCCTACCTTCCACACCGATGTCCTCCGAATCCTTCCATCTGTCCAGTTTGGTCCCCATGCCTCCCTCACCCTGTTTGGTCCCCATGCCTCCCTCACCCTCTACATCACTTCCACTGCTCCCCCCCCCCCAACACCAAGCTCCCTGTCGCCCGCCCACCCTCACGCGGTGATCCCCAAACTCAGCCCAGTGATCACGGAGACAAAGGTGTTGGAGCAGCTCAACTCCCATCCTGACATCTCCATCCGCTCCGCCAAGCGGATCCAAACCTTCTCCAGCCCCAACTATCTGATGCGTATCTTTACAGAGTCTGCATCGTCCATCGACCACCTCCTCACTGAGGGGGCATACATCTACGAATGCCACTACAAGGTTGATCCCCGGGACTCGAACCTGGGACCTAGGACTCTGCTGGTGGAAGTAAAGTTGTGGGGCGGCATCTTGAGTCGTGTCGGGATAGCACAGTCGGTAGTGCACTTGCCCGCGAAAGGCAAAGGTCCCAGGTTCGAGTCCCGGTTCCGGCACACAATTTTAATCTGCCAGGAAGTTTGATATCAGCGCACACTCCGCTGCAGAGTGAAAGTTTCATTCTTTTATGCTATTTTATCCTGTCTTTTATGTCTTCAGACATAAACTTAATTACGTTGTGCACAATTTCTCGTATCTGATTATGCAGAACCCTTCCTGCACGAACTGGTGGAGACTGTAATGCCGCGATATGTATGACATATATTTATTTATTTTATTATTTGGCATCAGGCAGAGCCCATTTCATCAGATACATAGCCTTAACATATGGAAGCAGCAACACATGAACTTTGAGAACTATAATGGTCTGAAGCAGACTGATGCGGCTCCCCCTTAGAACAAAGTAATGGACGGCGCTTAGGACAACACTGCACATCGCTCAATGCATCAAGTCCTGGTGAATTTGGCATTGTTGGAGTTTCTGCGATACGAAGTGATAGTTCTTTATCGGGCTGCTTCGAAGCGACATTTGATTGTACGCGATTTACTCTGTTTACTTGGCAGTGTCTGCTTGATATTTTTGTAGTGTCTTTCAACAATGTCAAAACGAAAATACTTAAGTGGTTCATAGAAAAGAAAAACACTTGCAATTCAAAAAGGAGCCAACACAGACTACCTAAACTTACTTCCTTTTTCACTGTTGAAGAATCGAACAAGCAGAGTGATTCATCTACCTCATCATCTCAAGTTATCTCTAAATCTCAAAGATTAGAAACGGTGCCCCTGTTTAACATAGAGAATAACATTTGTGTTTCGAGTTCATCAGTTCCAGTTATGAAGACAGCTGCCACACGTCACAACATGCTTCTTTCATCTCAAGCTACTTGGATTCACCAGATATAAGTATGTTAGAAAACATCTCACGACCCTGGTAAGTACTGTGATGAAATTTTAACGGAAGAAGTTCGTGATATTTGGATTCACAAGGGCCCAGAATTTTTCCAAAACAAAAATAGCGACTTCTCAGAAACCACTACACTTTTTGCTGAAGTAAGTGGTGAAACAAAAACCAGAAAATTAACTAGGACTGTTTTCACTCTCAAATTGACAAATGGTGAGTGTGTGGAACTAAAGCAGCTTCTGTATTCACCATCAATGATATCTGCGTACTGTTATTATTGCCGTCTATTCAATAACACTGAGGCCAATAATTTGAGTTCTTGCTGGGGATACAAAGATGAAATCATGTAAACAACTTATTAAAGGAGCTTGAGAACAGTTTACAGCAAAGGGAATCAATGATGAATTATGTTGCAAGAAGCAAAATTGTTGGACGAGTTAATACTGTATTGATTTCCCAGTTCAATGCTGAGGTTAACTATTGGAAGAGCATATTGAAGAGAATAGTTGTAGTTGTGAAATTTTTGGCTTCACGGCGACTAGGGTTTCGTGGATAAAATGATATGTTGTGTCTGAAAACAACGGAAATTATTTGGGATGCTTAGAATTAAGAAGCGAATTTAATCTTTTTCTTGCTGATTATGTACGAAAGTATGGCAATCATGGCAAAGGAAATACATAATATTTATCGGCAAATATTTGCAATGCATTTATTAATGTAACGGGACAGAAAGTGTTAACGACGGTTATCAACGAATTAAAACAGCCAAGTACTATTCAGTAAGCTTGGATTCCTCACCCGATCTCTCCCATGTTGACCAGCAAACTTTCATCGTTCGGTACTTAGAAGATGACCAGCGTGTTGAGTGATTTTTGCAGTTTTTGCCTATGGAGGAGCATAGGACTCAAAGTATAGAAGAAAAATTTCGTGTAGAAGTTTTTCTTCCTGTGTTGTTATGGTCTTCAGTCCGGAGACTGGTTTGATGCAGCTCTCCACCCTACTCTATCCTGAGCAAGCCTTTTCATCTCCTCATAAGAACGGCAACCCACATCCACTTGAATATGCTTACTATACGCGTCTTTTGGTCTCCCTCTGCGATTTTTACCCCACACACTTCCCTCCAATGCTAAATTTACGATTCCCCGATGTCTAAGAATGTGTCCTACCAAGCGATCCCTTCTTTTAGCCAGGGTATGCCAAAAATTCATTTTCTCATCAATTCTGTTCAGTACTTCTTCATTAGTTATGCAATCTACCCCACCTAATCTTCAGCATTCTTCTGTAACACCACATTTCAAAAGCCTCTATTCTCTTCCTGTCCACACTGCTTATCATCCATGTTTCACTCCCGTACAAGGCAACACTCCGCACAAATGCCTTCAGAAAAAAATACTTCCTTACACTTAAATTAATATTCGATGTTAGCAACTTTCTCTTTTTCAAAAATTCTTTTCTTCCCATTGCCATTCTGCATTTTATATCCTCTGTACTGCGACCATCGCATGTCATTTTAATACTCAAGTAACAAAACTCATCTTCCTCCTTTATTATTTCATTACCTAATCTAATTCCTTCAGCATCGCCTGATTTTCTAAGGCCGCATTCCATTATTTTTGTTTTTCTCTTGTCAATGTTCATTTTATACGCTCTCTTCAACACACTGTTCATTCCATTCAACTGCTCTTCCAGGTCCTTTGCTGTCTCTGGCAGAATTACAATGTCATCAGCAAAACACAATGTTTTTATTTCTTCCCCCTGTACTTTAATCCCTATACCAAATTTTGCTTGCTTTCCTTCACCGCCTGCTCGATGTATAAATTGAATAACATCGGAGAAAGGCTACAACCCTGTCTTACTCCCTTCCCAACTGATGCTTCCCTTTCATGCCCTTCGAGTCTAATAATTTCGGTCTGGCTTTTGTACAAGTTGTAAATAACTCCCCTTTCCCTGTATTTTACCCCTGATGACTTCAGAATTTGAAAGAGTGTATTCCAGTCAACATTGTCACATGCTTTCTCCAAATCTACAAAAGCTAAAAATGTAGGTTTGCCTTTCATTAATCTATCTTCTAAGATAAGACGTAAAGTGAGTATTGCCTCCCGGGTTCCTATATTCCTCCTGAATCCAAACTGATCTTCCCCAAGGTCAGCTTCTACCAGCTTTTCCATTCTCCTGTAGATAATTCGTGTTAAAATTTTGCAACCATGACTTATCAAACTGATGGTTCTGTAATTTTCACACCTGTCTGTGCCTGATTTTTTTTGGAATGGGGATTATTACATTTTTCTTAAAGTCTGAGGGAATTTCGCCTGTCTCATACAACCTGCACACCAGTTCAAATAGTCTTGTCATGGCAGGCCCTCCAGAGACTTTAGTAGCTCTGAGGGTATGTCATCTACTCCTGGGGCCTTGTTCCGACCTAGGTCTTTCAAGGCTCTGTCAAATTCATCTCTCAGTATAGCATCTCCTTTCCATCTTGATCTACTTCCTCTTCGCTTGCTACAACATCGTCTCTAAGTTCATTTCCTTTGTAGAGCTGTTCTATGTACTCTTTCCACCTTCCAGCTTTCCCTTATTTGCTGAGAACTGGTTTCCCATCTTAGTTCTTGATATTCGTAGAGTTGTTTTTCTTGTCCCCAAATGTCTCTTTTATTTTCCTGTAGGCGGTATCTACTTTTCCACTTCTTATACATTCTTCTACAGATTTGCATTTGGCTTCTAGCCACTCCTGCTTAGCCATTTTGCACTTCCTGTCAATCTCATTTTTTAGTCGTCTGTACTCCATTTTGACTGTTTCGTTTACTGCATTTTTATATTTTCTCCTTTCATCAATTAAATTTAGTATTTCCTGTGATATCCAAGGATTTTTTGTAAGTCTTGCCTTTCTACCTATTTTGTCCTCTGCTGCCTCCACTATTTCATCTCTCAATGCTACCCATTCCTCTTCTACTGTATTATTTCCCCCTGTTTCTGTCAATTGTTGCCTAAATCTCCCTCTGAAATTCTTCAGAACTTCAATTTCCTTTAATTTATCCAAGTCCCATCTCCTTATTTTCCTACCTTTCTGCAGTTTTTTCAGTTTCAGCCTACAGTTCATGACTAACAAGTTATGGTCAGAGTCTATATCTGCCCCTGGGTATGTCTTGCAGTTTATAACCTGGTTCTGGAATCTATGTTTTACCATTATAAAACCTATCTGATACCTTCCAGTTTCTCCTGGTCTCTTCCATGTATACAACCTTCTTTTGTGATTCTTAAACCACGTGTTTGTTACGATTAAATCATGTTCCGTGCAAAATTCTACCAGGCGACTTCCTCTTTCATTCCTCCTGCCCAGTCCATATTCACCTACTATTTTTCCTTCTCTTCCTTTCCCTACTACCGAATTCCAGTCTCCCATCACAATTAAGTTTTCCTCTCCCTTAACTGTCTGAATAATTTCCTTTAGCTCCTCATATATTTCTTCGATATCCTCATCATCGGCAGAGCTAGTTGGCATATAAACCTGTACTACTGTTGTCGGTGTTGGCTTTGTATCTATCTTTACAATGATAGTGCGATCACTGTGCTGCTCATAGTAGTTTACCCGCATTCCTATTTTCTTATTCATTATCAGTCCTACTCCTGTGATACCCCCAACTGATTTTGTATTTATAATCCTGTACTCACCTGACCAGAAATCCTGTTCATCCTGCAACCGAACGTCACTAATCCCCACTATAACTTCAACCTATCCATTTCCCTTTTTAAATTTTCTAATTTTTCTACCCGATTAAGAGATCTAACATTCTACGCTCCGATCCGTAGAATGCCAGTATTGTCTTTCCTGATGACAACATCCTCCTGAGTAGTCCCTGCCCGGAGATCCGAATGGTGGACTGTTTTACCTCCAGAATATTTTACCTGAGAGGATGCCATCATATTTCCATATAGTAGAGCTGCATGTCCTCGGGAAAAGTAACGGCTGTAGTTTCCCCTTGCTTTCAGCCGTTTGCAGTAGGTGTGTGGCAAAGCCACATTAGCTGATGTTACAAGGCCCGCTCAATAAATCATCTAGACTGTTGCCCCTGTAACTACTGAAAAGGCTACTGCCCCTCATCAGGAACCACACGTTTGTCTGGCCTCTCCACAGATACCCCTCCGCTGTGGTTGCATCTACGGTACGGCTATCTGTATCGTTGAGGCACGCAAGCCACCCCACCTCGGCCATGTCTGTGGTTCATGGGGGTGGGGGTTTTTCTTCCTATAATCGACAAATTGCATTCTAGTTGGAAGCGACGTTCAGAAGGTTACGAGAAGTTTAGCAAACATTTTAGTTTCCTTTCTCAGTTAAAACACATCGATTCTGAGCAGTTGAGAGACAAGTGCAAAGAATTTGCAGAATTTTATCATGCATATGATAATGCTAATGAGCTCATATCACAATGTTTTCATTTAAAACAATATTTGAAACGTTCGAAATGAATCCCCAGACCTAAGTATATCATGATTACATTCTCTAATAAAAGAAGTTGCTACCTGGATATTTCTTTGTCTAATGGTGACAAATTGCAGTGGAGAGCGTTCATTTTCCCAGTTAACGAGAATCAAAGATGAATTACGAAAGACTATGCTACAGGAACGACTTACTAATTTGTCACGTTCATAGAAAGTGACGTCCTTCAACAGAATGAAACTTTCACTCTGCAGCGGAGTGTACGCTGATATGAAAATTCCTGGCAGATTAAAAATGTGTGCCGGAATCGGGACTCTAACCTGGGACCTTTGACTTTCGCGGGCATCCCTTAGTTTGTGGCTAAGCCATGTCTCTATATCCTTTCCTCCAGGAGTGCTAGTCTCGCAAGGTTCGCAGGAGAGCTTCTGTGAAGTTTGGAAAGTAGGAGGCGACGTACTGGCGGAAGTAAAGTTGTGAGGCGGCATCGTGAGTCATGTCAGGATAGCTCAGTCGGTAGAGCACTTGCCGCGAAAGGCAAAGGTCCTAGGTTTGGGTCCCAGTTCCGGCATACAATTTTAATCTGCCAGGTAGTCTTTCAACAGTTGGACATTTAAAGATATAATAGAAGACTTTGCATTTCGGAAATCCCGAAAGAAACAGCAACATAAGTCAAATTTGAAAAACAGTAATCACTAGTATTTTATTTCTGTATTTCTAGACATAATAAGCAACAAATTCACTAAACAAATGTACGTTATTCTAATGAGTTCATTCAAAGGAAAATTCTGTTTCGTTGTAGGGTCCCATAAACCGTGTGCCAGTCATTTGCATAGAACGAGACATAGTCCAAAAATTGAATATTTAGTAGTCTGGAAATTTTAAAATAAATCATGAATTTTAATGAGAGACTAATTTGTTGAACGAATCATTAGTATTTGGTTTTTAATATTTTAACCAGTTAAGTCACTAAATAAATGTACACCATTCTGATGCATTCATTTAGTTTTTTTAAGGGCCCCAAAACACTGAGTGCCCAGGGCTTAAGACGGCTCTGCTGCCTGACATACAGGCACCTTCGGGCCTGCCCCCGGTCTTTTCACACAGCCCATGCCTTCCTCTATACCATCATCCTCTACACCATCTTCTTCCCTGACCTGTGGAAAACGTCCCATATCCTCATGTTTCTTTAACCCAGCAAGCCTCCATCTGATGCCTCCTCCTATCATCCTATCAGCCTCACCTCAGTGTTCAGCAAGGTCTTGGATACTATTTTGTCTCGCTGCATCCACCAGCATCACCGTCAACACCATCTCCTTCCGCTCTCCCAATGTGGCTTCCTACCTTCCTTCTCTGCCGATGTCCAACTCCTGCACCTTATCCACCACCTTTCCATCCAGGTGAACTCCCGTCGCGCCGCTATCCTCGTTTCCCACGACATTCACCCTGTTTACATGAGCTCCCAAAACCGGATTTCGTAGACCGATTTCCCAATTCCGCTTTTGGTTGGTCATGTAAACACTCCAAAATCGATTCTGGAGATCCGCTTCTCTAAAGTGGTTTTCCAGTTCCACAATCGATTTTCGTGCCCATGTAAATGCAACCGTTTTTGAAGTGTTCTTGGCTTGTCAGATTGAGTATTCTCGTTAAGAATTTTCGGCACATTTTGAAAGATTGATATTTTCTAATATGAAATAAAAGTATAAATATTAGAGTGAACATGAATTTGTTAATTTAAATAAAGGAAAATAGTGATTGTGCTGACTAAATGAGGAACTGAATCAGCTGTTTTTCAGCCGCCATATTTAAGTGGGCTAGGAAATCCGATTCAGGCTATGCCATGTAAACACGACAGCGAAAAACGGTTTACGAAAATCGGTTTTCGTCTTACGGAAGATGTGTTCTATGTAAACGTAGTGATTGAGAAGGCCTACTACCATGTATGGCATTCCAGTCTCCTTTTGAAACTCCAGCTCTATGCCCTTCCCATTAATTATGTCCACTTCATCGCTTCCTTTCCCGCCCATCACCTGTCCTATGTCACTGTCAAGAACTCCAACTCCCGTTTGTTTTTCCCCTCTACTGGGATGCCCCAGGGTCTGTCCTCTCCCCCTCCTCTACCTTATCTATTCAGCTGATATACCACAACCACAGCCTCCTGTCCATCTCCTCCACTATGCTGATGACTCTGCCTTCCTTGCCATCGCCCCCTCCCTTGCCCACTCCCATCTCTCCGAATTCTCAACCTGATGCATCCAGCGGCTCCTTACTTTCAACGCCACAAAATCCCAGGCAATCACCATAGGTCAGTTTTAATTCTGAATATGTTTTACTTCAACATCCTTTCTTTATAGATGTACTCTTCATTTAATCTCCATTGTAGTGTTTAAATTGTTCAACTTTTATCACCTTTCTCTGTTTTTATCGCCTTGTCCAGTTTGTACATACGTTCAGCTGAAGAGCAGCAATGAAGCTGCTGCCAGCCTGCCACGTCCGGTGGCTAAAAACAAAATAAAGAAAAAAAAAAGTGCTTTAATCTGCCGAAACTATCATAGAGCGTTTAGTTAAGACAGGTCAGGCTGGGGCTGAAACCCATCAGTGCCCAACCCTGGGACCTGGGGATAAATGCCTTCAGGGTTTTTGGAAAAACGATTCAAAATGTTCACAAAATGGTCGATGTAAGACTTGATTAATAGTATGTGTACTATGGCGCTGCAGCTTTAATTGTGAAGTCAAATCATAAAAAGTGTGTCATATTTAAGGAAAATTTAGGGCGAACCAATGTAGTATTTGATAAACCAATAGCTGTGGGTATGGCCATTTTAGACATATGCCGCCATCTTGTTTATGTCCGCCATCTTGTTGTTTTTGTCTGCCTTCTTGCAGCACTAGGATGCGAGAAGGCTGACCAATATTATTATGATGACCCCAAGGGTAAGCAAAGTGACCACAATGTTGACCTACTGGCCCCTGCGAGGCAGGCAACCAGCCCATTATTTGTGTGATGACCTTAATGGTTAGTGTGGTGACCACAATATTGACCTAGTGGTACCTGCGAAGTAGACAATCAGATGATCAAAGTCAAGGTCAAATTTGATCCATAACTCTCATAGCGTCCCTACTTATGTGTTATGACCAACAATATATTTGAAGGTATATTTTTGTCTTTTGCTGTATGATAGACATTTTAATTTAGAGCAAGAACTATTCCTAGTTGAATGTAGGCAAGGTGATCAAGTTATCATTGAATTAGTAATATAATGTTAGTATATGCTTTAAATGGCTAACAACTTCAGGTGCCCTATGCTCATATTGTGGGATACAATCTTCATTTCAGTAGTCCTAAAGGTAATTTGACATATTTGATGGATTTTTAAAATTGTATTTACTTGCATGTTATAAATGTTGCAATGTAAATGAAATGGTTCATTAAAGATATCTCCAAAACTCTTAGTTCAAGGTATGATATTTTGTATTTGAAATATCAGGAAGTATTACATCATCATATAAAACCTTTATCTCAGGATATATTTACACTTTTCATCATGCTATGTATCATCAATACTCCTAGTCCAGTAGAGAAATTTAAAACGTGATTTTACTTTTGATTAAAGAAATTGAAATATGGTATATCTATAGAAGTAACAATCGTTAAGAATTATGTTTTCCCTTTGTGTTGAGTGTGTTCTGGTGTGAAACTTCGTGGCAGATTAAAACTGCGTATTGGACTGCAATTATAAACTTCTAACTTTGCCTTTCATAGCACACACTCTATTGACTGAGCAATTCTGGCATGCTTCATAAACTGTTCTTGCAGCTTTACTACTGGCAGTAACATGCTTCCTTCTTTCCAAATTTCACAGAAGTACTCCTGTGATGCTTGCAGGACTAGCACTACTGGAAGAAAGCATAAGTGCAGACATGTCTTAACCACAACTTAGGGGTTGTGTCCAGAATTATATTTTCACTCTGCAGTAGAGTGTGCGCTGATATAAAACTTTTTACCAGATTAAAACAGTATGTGTCAACCACATCGTTTCTTCCAGATCTGCTGGTTCTGCAAGCTTCTAAGGTGAGCTTCTATGAAATTTGGAACATTTTTATCTGCCAGAAGGTTTAACAATAATAATTTTTATTAATAAGTTAAGTAAACTTCATAATGAATGTTCTTGAAGAAATTTGTATGTTAAAAATGTGAAACAACATTCATTGTTTTGAAGGTCAAGTCACAATGTCCGTCACATCACATCACCATTTGTCTGAACATTCTGCAATGGATTTCTAATGGTGGCATTCACACTGTCTGTCACTGAACCATCACATCGCATCAAGCTACCCCGAGAAGAATGTTTTGACAGAACGATCGTCTGCTAACATCGGAAGTTAACCTATTTTCGTCAAGCGATTTTCATGTTGTAGTCGACGATTATACGATTTACATACAAATGTGTCTTATTAATCTTTATTTTATTATTATAATTTGTTATAACAGTAAATTCGAAATGTTTTAGGATGACTTGAATTTTTCACAATTGATTGTCCTCCAAAAGCAAGTTCAGATATCTGAAACAGAAAAATTGTTACTGTTTGGTAATATTGTAACAGAAAAGGGTAAAGAAAATTGTTTATTTGAATGTGATTGTAATTTTCATGAAGTAACATTTCAAATGAATAAGTAATTGCTAATGAAGGACAAAAATGTCAGGGAACAAATCGTAATGGATAAAGTAAACAGGCTCTATTTATGCTCTTATAAATAGTGTCTGATGTGTCTGAATGTTTATTTTTTGCTTGAAAATAAATGTCGATGTTTCGAAATGTTGTGTTAGTTGCCAACACTTGGCAGAAAACATACATAATAAAGTTGATTTTGCCAGTCAATAGCATTTAGTGTTGTTATTTCCTCAATTCCAGTATTAAACTAAGACTTTTCCATAAGACATCACTACCCATAGCCTATTTTTCAACATCACATATTGGGACACACGAATTGACGTGACGGACAGTATGCATACAACTTAACATATTGGTGCGTTACCTAACATTGACATGGCAGACAGTGTGAAATGGGATTTATAGCGAATTATATACATACATCAAAGCTGACTATCACACATTTGGTTACTGAAAAATACTTTATCATTGATATACAATTTGGATGTCAGCCCTGTTCTGTTATTGTAAATCCCAAATAATTGTTTTATTTCAGATATGTGACCTTCCATTGAACGGTTGCTATCCTAATGCTTTTGTTGCCTTTTTGGAAATGATTGTACCTTTTATATCTAAATCAACTGCTCTTAATTTGATATGCAAATCATTTTCAATTGAATTTATGTAGTTTATAATTCCAAAACGATAGGCAAATAGTAAATGAGATGAGTGAAATCTTATCATATATATAAATGACATCATTTAAAATTCTTTTGTTAATTGATGGAATCATTTTGCTTATAAGATAATTCTGTAAATCAAATTTAAGGGTTGCCACTACGTTTTTATTTTTTTAATATAAAAAAGTAGAAAAAATTAAGTAAATTTACTATTGACTGTCCTAAGTGAATGCAGAAGCGACACACAAGTCTAGTTTTCTTTTCAATAACGACAATGACTAGCAGTACTTCTCACTCTCTGAGATCGAAATTATGTCCCCTGACCAACCTATCTTTAACAAGAAATTTTCCACCTAAAATAAGTGAAAGGCAGTTGCAATGAGGAAGGCACTCTTTTGAATAAACTCTGTATTCATTAAATCTTTCACAACCGAATCAATACAAGTTAAAAGTGACCATGTGCCACATACATATATATATACAAAAGGAACAAAAATCGATTTTAAAAGTTTGTTTAAAAGACAGTAAAATAGGGATATCAAAATGGATAACTTTACACTATATAGAAAATTAAAGTTGATACAAAAGTACTTAGAGATTTTGATTGGCTATAGTCAAAGAAGGGAATAATCAAGTTCACGAAGCATTAATAATAAAGAGAAAATTTAACCTCAACCCCCTATCCTGGTTTATATGATTCACTAATCCGTCCTCTGTAACGCACAATAAGACCCCCACCTATCAACCACCATGAATTCTACTCGCACAACGGATAAGTTGGGGTTACCTTACCGTTTTACATAGGACAGTGTTGGAGTGGGCGTAGAACAGCTTCCAACAGTGCATTGTTGATGGCCACAAACGCGAAATTGGATAATAATATGGAAAGTACGTGTTTTATCGAAAAAGGCGAAGTAGATGGGTGATATCACACCAATGTACCAATACAAAAAATGCGAAACAGAAACCGGTAAAATATCCTGATTACAAGTGATGTTGCTGACAGCGAACACTCACTTCAGATTATTTACTAGTTTTTTACTTTGTTTATATTATAAGGAGGCGATCCAATATTATGATACGTTCCAAAAATGGTAGAGCCAAGATCGCTGGTATATAATTTTATTTGGACGACCAGTTTTGATGGTCTCTGCCATCATTATCTGGTCCAAAAATTGTTTTACATAACTGTCATCTTGTAATGTCAACAGTTGTTGTAAAAAATAATTTAACATGCATAGGTGCACTATGTCATTGTAATAAAAGTTTACATATCGCTTATTACAATGACATAGTGCACCTATGCACTTTAAGTCATCAAGGAAGATTAGCAATTTTAGACGAAAATACAGTAAAATAATAAAGTATTGATTAAGGAGATGCAACAGAATAGAAGTCACTCTTATGCAGTATATGGGCATGGCAGAAATAGTTAACCCTTGGACTACTGTAGATATATAGTACATATATCATTATACATGGCCCTTGCAACCTTTGTACTCCCGATTTGTTAATATGAGCTGGGACCCATTCAGCATCTCCAGACGTTTTAACGTGCAAGACACTGAAGTGGTCAGATAGACCAGCCAGGTAGCCGCATTTCCTAAGTGAATGTTTAGAAGCTTTCCAGAATTCAACCTGTGTGCATTTGCTGTTGCTATCGTATCTGAGTTTCTGTTTCCATCTTTGTTTTAGACTGGTTTTTGACTGCTTGTGCAGAGGAAGAAATCATGGAATACTAACTGGCAGTGACAGTGAGATTTAGCTTTCTGATAGTGATGCCTATTCAACAGAATACTGAAAAAATTAAGACTTGCTCTCACAGGAATGTTACAAAGGTGGTTAATTACTAAATGAAAATGGAAAAACATAACTACATAATGATAAATGTCTCTTTAATCCTACAGTAACCCTTTGGTATTTTTACATCAAAATTTGTACTTAGCCTGTTTTACAGTCGAATGGTCCAGTTAGCCACTTTAGCAAGCATATTGACGGGTATGATGGAATGCACCTGGTTGCCCAACCGGCCGCAATTTTAATAATGGAGCATATTGGCTATGTTGGTAAGAATAGTAGTCTACAGTAGTATTTTAAAATAATGAAAAGGAAGAAAATGAAACGAACAAAGTGGTGAAATACTGTTTTGTTTAAAATATTTAAATAAATTTAAACATTCACATAAATATAATAAACATGAATTATCACAAGGTACAATAATGATATTAGTCACATTTAATCACTGAATTCAGTCTTAATACCAGTTGTGGAATTGAGAAATCTTTGGAACAAATTTTGAGGATATTAAAACATGCAAAGAAACGATCACAATGTAAATGTGTCTGCAGAATTGTCGTTATCCAAAAGGTCAAAATTAACTCATTCAACCTCACAGTGTTGACTTTCGTCTGTTTCCATGATCCCATGCTGCTCAAAACGTTGATGTAGTATTTGAACTTTTCCCCCTCTGCCCATGTCTCTACCCAGTATAGTGCTAAGAGCGGCTTGAGATCCATAGCGTCAGCTTTTTTTCAGTGGGAAACCTTTAGAAAAATCCTTAGGAAGAGTTTTTTTTGTGAAATGTTTGCCTTTTTTATAAGGGATTTCGACTCTCCTTTCTCAAAATTAAAAAATACTTCTCCTTGTGCAAGACTAATGCTTTGAATGTGCTAATGAATTTACTTGTGCATGGAAGTAGGATAATCAACAAAAGGCTACTTGTATAAACTTATCAAAAAGTATTATGAAACTGTAACAGGACAACCTACAGATACAATGACAAGTAAAACAATAGACAGTAAAAATCTAAAAAATGAAATGCTCTGGACTCTAGAAACTACAGAACTATCTCCTTATTATCCCATAATTCCAAAATAATGTTAAACACAATTTAAAAAATTGAGGCAAAACCAGGCGATGGCCAATTTTGATTTAGATCTGGAAATGGAAGTAGTCTGGCAACTTAGCCCCAGGATAGTATTAGAAAAACGAATTTGTGTTGATAGTAAAACGTACATCACATTTATTGATTTCCAAAAATCTTTTGACATGTTTGATTGGAAATCATTATTCCAAACAATGAGAAAAATAATCCTTGATTGGAAGGATAGAAGATTAATTGGATAACAGATTGGAAAAAGGAAGAAGTCCAATTTTATCAAAAATAAGCTCAGATGCACATTTTCTTCTGGAGCTGTCCACTCATCAATGAATGCAAACAGGAAGAAAATACCTACAATAATACTTAAGGTACAGCCTGTTAGATTTTTAATTGGTGCAATAGGGAAGAAAGTCCGAAAATTCTTCTCTTTTCCAGTCACTAATCTCAGCTGCACCACCAGATGTCAGGCAAGGTACATTACAACAATGTTACTAAATATCATTTAAACACATTGTTTCAATTTTACTGTAAGGCTGTAGAGGAACGCACATCAACAGGGGAAACTAGTCACAGTATCGGGAGGACGGAGGCTCAAATCCACCGCCAGCCATCCAGATTTAGAATTTCCGTGATTTCCCAAATCACTCCATAAAAAAGCCGCGATGGTTAATTTCAAAAGAGCATGGTTGGTTTCCTTCCCCATCCTTACCCAAAACTTCGAGCGTTAGCTACATCTCTAATGAGCAAGCTAACGAGAGGACGTTAAATACTAAGGTTCCTTCCTTCAGTCACAGTGCAGTGGCAAATGTTTGGTATATTTGGATTCAAACGTAAATGTGAAAAATGGTTAATATTTTTCTGTGAGAAAGAAAAACAAAACTGACAGTGAAGTATGAATATACCTCAAATACTTCAATGAACGTTTTCATTATAGATTTGATCGTCCACAAATAGACTACATTTTTCCTGTGAGGAAATACGAGACAAATTAAATCTTCGTTTATGAATGAAATTGCAAAACAACTGGCTACAGTAAATTTGATGGTCCAGAAATGACGAGCATCGATGTTTTATAAAGAAATATCAAGATATAAGAAAACAGTGCATTGAAAGAATTTATGTTGCAGTTGGAAATTGTTGTAGCTGTGTTGGGAAAGTTCCAGAGCTCCAAGCGCTGATAGAAAGTACTGAGGCACAAATTGTTATAAGTTCTGAAAGCTGGCTGACGCCACAGATAAGTTCAGCCGAAATTTTTACAAAGGGCCAAATGGTCTTCAGAAAGGATAGAATAAATAAAAAAGGGGGTGGCGTGTGTATTGCTGTTAAAAACGGATTATCCTGCAGTGAAACTGAGGAAGATACTTCCTGTGAGTTGGTATGGTTAGAGGTTATACCTGACAAACGGAATAAATTAATAATTGGATCTTTTTATCGGCCCCCTGACTCAGACGATGCAATTGCCGAAATTTTCAAAGAAATCTTGAATCACATTTCAAATAGGTACCCGAAGCATACTGTTATAATCCAAATGTTTCAAATGTTTGTATAGCTTATGGGACTTAACTACGAGTCATCAGTCCCTAAACTTACAAACTACTTATGAACTAGATAACATTAAGAATGGCACTAATATCCATGCCCGAGGGGGGATACGAACCCCCGACCATAGTGGCCGTGCAGACCGTGACTGGAGCAGCTCAGTCCCCTCGGCCACCGCGGACGGCTGTTATAATCTGTGGCGACTTTAATTTACCTTCGATATGTTGGCATAAATACATATTCAAAACCGGCAGGAAATGTAAAACATCATCCAAACTAGTTCTGAATGCTTTTTCTGAAAACTACTTCGAACAGTTAGTTCATGAACCCAGTAGAATAGTAAATGGTTGCAAAAATACCCTTGATCTTCTAGCAACAAATATTCCTAAGCTAGTAAAGAGCAGCAAAACAGAAACAGGGATTAGCGAACATAGAATTGTAGTAGCGAAACTGAATATCGAAATTCTCAAATGCACCAAAAATAAACGAAAAAGAGTAGATAAAAATTCGCATTACACTTTCCTGAGTGATAGTCTTCTGTATTTCAAAACTAAAAATGCGAGTGTAGATCAGTTGTGGCTTACTTTCAAAGACATAATATCAGTAGCAATCGAGAGATTTATACTGAATAAACCTATAAAAGAGGGGTCTGACCCCCCATGGTCCACAAAACAGGTCAGAATACTTTTGCAGAGGCAGATAAAAACACATGCAAAATTTAAAAAGACACAAAATCGCCAAAACTCGCAACCTTCTACACAAACTTGCAACCTAGTGCGGACTTCAATACGAGAAGCTTATAGTAGTTTCCACAACGAAATCCTGTCTTGTAATCTTGTAAAAAATCCAAAGAAATTCTGGTCATATGTGAAGTGCTCTAGCAGCAAAACATAAACAATTCCTTCACTATGCAATAGTAATGGTAATTCTATTAATGACAGTACTACTAAAGCAGAATTGCTAAACACAGCTTTCCAAGATTCGTTCACCAAAGGAGACGAAGTGAACATTCCAGAATTCAAACCAAGAACAGCTACCAGCATGCGAAACTTAGAAGTAGATGTTCCTGGAGAAGTAAAACAACTTAAGTCACATAACAAAAACAAATCTTCCAGGCCAGATTGTATACCAACTAGATTCCTCTCAGGGTATGCTGATGTAATAGATCCATATTTAGCTAACATATACAACCGATCACTCAGCGAAAGGTCCATACCCAAAGACTGGAAAGTATCCCAAGTCACTCCAACATTCAAGAAAGGCAATAGGAGTGATCCCCAAAATTACAGACCAATCTCATTAACGTCGATTTGCAGTAGGATTTTGGAACATATACTTTGTTTGAACATTATGAACTACCTCAAAGAGAACGACCGATTAACCAATAGATAACACGGATTCAGAAAGGGTCACTCTTGCCAAACACAACTTGCCCTTTATTGATGTGAAGTGATAAGTGCCATTGACAAGAGATCTCAAATCAGTTCCATATTTCTGGATTTTTGGCTTCTAATGAAATTGCGTGCTAATGGAATATCGCCCCAATTGTGCGATTGGATGCACGATTTCCTATCAGAAAGAACACAGTTCATAGCAATTGATGGTAAGTCATCGAGTACGAATAAAACAGAAGTGATATCTGGCGTTCCCCAGGGAAGCGATATAGTTCACCTACTCTTCCCTGTGTTTATAAACGATTTAGGAGACAACCTGAATAGCTCCCTTAGACTGTTCGCGGATGAAACTGTCATTTATCAGTTAGTGAAGTCAACAGAGGATCAAAAGCAACTGCAAAGCGATTTAGACAAAATTTCTACATGTTGCGAAAATTGGCAGTTGACACTAAATAAAGTGTGAAGTAGTACACATGACCACTACAAGATATCTGCTGAACTTCAATTACAAGATAAATCAGTCAAACCTTAAGGTCGTAATTCTACCAGATACCTAGGATTTGCAATTGCAAACAACTTAGACTGGAGAGAACACATAGAAAATATTGTGGGGAAGGCGAACCAAAAGTTACGTTTCATTGGCAGAACACTTCGAAGATGCAATAGCTCCACCAAAGAGACTGCCTATATCACACTTGTGCGTCCTCTACTGGAGTACTGTTGCCCAGTATGGGACCCTCACCAGGTGGGACTGACGGAAGACATTGAGAGGCAGCTCGTTTTGATTTATCACGTTACAGGGTGATAAGCATCACGAAAATGTTGCACGATTTGAGGTGGAAATCATTAATAGAAAGACGTCATTCGTTGCAGCGAGATCAATTTACGTAATTTCAGTCACCAACCTTTACTTCTGAATGTGAAAATATTTTGCTAGCACCCACCTACATAGGGAGACATGACCATCCCAATGAAATAAGAGAAATCAGATCGAAAACGGAACGATTAAGGTGTTCTTTCTTCCCGCGCTCTATTAGAGAATGGAACGGTAGAGAAAGCTAATGAAAGTAGTTACTGAACCCTCTGCCAGGCACTTAAATGTGATTTGCAGAGTGTCTATGTAAAAGTAGTTGGTCTAGTACTTGATTACATGATTATCTTCCTTGTCTTCCTGTACAGGAAATGCCCTGCTTACGAAAACTGGGGCTTATTGTATTTCCAATCTATAATCTGAGAAACAACACTGCATAGTTTCATTACTACCACGAAAGACAACGTAATGTAGGTCTCAATAAAGGGTGTACTTTTCTCAGTGACTACATACAAGAACTACCTGATTCAGTGAAAGAACTACATGTGTTTAATGACTTTTGTGGCAGGGAAAATCAGAACAACACTCGTGTGATATCTGATGTATCTAACAATGATTGGGAAATTTCATATAATTCTTCATTATTTTCCTGTATGAGGTCATTACTTCCTCCCATGATATGGAGATTTTGCTGTAATAGGTTGTGACATGACAACAAGATAGAATCTAAACTATCAAAGTGTATGTTGTAGTGACAGTTAATTCAACAAAAACACTGAATTCGTTTCAAGTCAAGATCAAGACATTATTATCGTTAAAGAATGGTGGCTACTACAATTTAAAAATCGTAATTTTGCTCTAGATTGTCAAATGAAGGAAAGGTTTTCACATGATACTTTCTGGCATTTAACCTATACACATCAAAACCAAGTACATGTAGTTTGCATCGAATGGGTAGATGGACTGATTAACAATACATATATGTTTTTTTAAGGGAAATAAATACCTGACTATCCGAAAAATATTGCATACAGCATTAAGACTCCTATGATTCCCAAGAGGCTGCAAGATCTTAATAAAATAATACCATCAATGTATAAGGAGTTTATGACAACATTTTTCAGTGACTTACATAAAATAATATTGTCCAATGTGATGGAAAAGATTAGTATGTCATAGAAACTACACTGTAAAAGATGATGAAGAATATTAAAAAGTGGTAAAAATGTTGTTAATTAAAAATTTGAATACTACATCAAAACACATTATTGTTATGAATGAGGCCTGACAAAAAGTATTAATCGAATGTGTTGGAATGACTCATGATTTAGCACAGGTAATTTGTAATTCATCATAAAACCATAGCAACTATATGATAAGTTATTATAAGATTTTCTTAGAAGTGAATGGTGTGAAGAAGAAAGTCAAAATAAGAAGGGCAGTAAGGCAAGAATGCACAATTGTCCCCGTTTGTGTTTAATTTTTTATTGAAAAAATGAAAAGAATAACAAAAGAAATTAAATTTAAGGGAAACACATGCACTGCATCTGTTTTGAAGATGATATAGTAGTATTTTCTGACTTGGTAAAAGAAATGGAGTTTATGTTACTAATATTTGCCAATATAAGAGGATTTTATATAACAATAAATAAGAAGAAAACAAAAACTATGACAGTAGGGAAGACAAAAGAAAATCGTAAAGTCGATATCAAACTGGAAGATCACGGGTTGGAAGCTGCTGTGTTTGTCTTTTTCATTGGGTACGAATGCTGTATCCTGGACCAAAAAGCTTTGTTCAAGCAGCTGCAGGAGCGTCCAACGAATTTCACACGAAAGCAGGAGTCTTCCAAGACTCAGCTTTATTACCAGTGGTGTTCATTCTTGTAATGGGCACTGTCACATCAGACTTTGTAATATTTCTGGCCTACAGCCATCATATTCAGATTTTAGAATCGCTTCCTCACAGCAGGTTAGCACCACCATATTTAATAATCTAATAGTAGAAAACAGGTAACATTCTGCGAAAGGAACCCCTAAATATTTAGCTATGTTCTAATTCATAAAAGGTATGAAAAGCAATTGTAAATACGAACAAAAAATAACAAACACTCAGACGATGCGCATTGATCATGTTTTTGCTCCAGCTAGAGCAAGGAGAACCCTACACGCTCCCTAAATCAGTGCAGATCAGATGTTCAGAGTGTGAACACATACCAGTCCAAATCTGGTATTCAGATTATAAACACATATTAGATCAGATTCGGACCTCAAACTGAGAACACAAAACACTTCAGTTTGGAAATAGTGTATGCTCACAGAAGATTATTGTTTTAATATTTATTAACTGTAATGCAGACACAAGGAAACATTATGTAAAGTTTGCTAATTTTCTGCAGTTATGACATAAATTAACTGGCATCACATCTTCTTTAGTCCATTACCTAATAGAAAAACAGTTCCTAGCTATCCATCGTAATTTCAGACCCAAGTTCAAGAACGAACGACATAAGTGCTGTTTTTCTGCACTGGGACAATTACTGAAAATGACGACAAGTTGGTGCAATAACTCTTAGAACTGATGCATGCTGCTCAGAGTGGTATCAGCAACTAGGTATCTCACATATTCCATAGTCTTGTTACAACCGCAACAGGGTTCGCGGTGGCCATAATAATATGGAGGAGATTCAGTTAAAAAATAAGAATACAATAGGTAAGTATGTTTGCCTATGGCGAAAATTGGGAAAGAACCAATAGCTAGCTCTCGCAATTCTAAAATCAAGTCAAAGTTAAACCCAGTCCAACCCTAGCTAAATCATGTTATTTTTCTTTTACCCACCGTAACTTGCACATGCCACTACCATGGACACCTCTCTATGCTGATAATATCGTGCTAGCTGCAGAGAGCAAGTTTGATCTCCAGCGCCAAACACAAGAGAGGAACGGCCAACTTACACAATATGGCCTGTGGATCAACAAGAAACCAACCGACCACATGACATCAGACGAGCTCATGATATCAGAGACAAAAGAAGTTGTGACCATTAATGTTGTTGAAGAAGGTCTACCACGAGTACTCATGTTAGCCAAAAATTGAGCTGTAGTTTCTGAGAACTTTTGTTTCATGTAGTTAACAAATATAATTCCCTTAACTTTCGGAAATATGACAGCTAGTAGTATGGCCACTGTCTTCAGTGTGACACTGCAGAGAGCGCTAAATAATAGGCTACAGTTTCTGAATACTCTACCTCTTGGTCTTGATCAAATGAAGCAAGCCAAAGCTGTACACCAATGACTGAAACTGGAGGGAAAAAATTATTTTGAATGAAACACAAGACAATGCGTAACATTCTAAAATATTTTTATTATTTGATAATCCTGTTCTCAGCTTTTATTTCAGCATCAGGCAATACCTAAAGAGATATAAACAAATAGCTCAGGAACTTCAACGTTCAAAGATCTTTAAACTTTAAACTTTCTCAGCTATATGTCAAAAGCCATTATCTGATGATAGAATAACATTCGAAATCAGGTATGTCAAATAATAAAGATATCATAGAATATTACACAATTGTCTCATATTTCAAGGTTGAAAGATCTTTGAACTATATGTTTATATGTCAAAAGCCATTACCTGATGATAGAATAACATGCGAAATCTGATATGTCAAGTAATAAAATATTGTCTCATATTTCATTTGAAATGAATTAAATATTATATCGGGGACTGACAGATAGGCAATTAATTTCATATGAACATTTATTGCACAGTGTATTTATGTATTGCAGACAGATAATACAAAAAATAATAATTAATAAATAACAACTTAAATTTATTAAACAAGAATAAACAATACCAGAGTTATTATCTCTAAATGTAATCACTGTATAATCTGCACATTTCTACAGCTTCATGCAAACACTACACAAAGACCACACCACTTCATCTGTTCCCCCTTAAGTGCTAATGAGATTTGCGATTGAATTCGACCTTGCACACAGATGGCATGACAACAAGTTTTATTGTTTATGAGCTGTCTGTAACAGCACTCGATGGCTATAGTGGATTGCCAGTGACAGGTGGCTGGGCTAACATTTGCTTCTGTCTTGACTTCAGACATGTGGTAGTTGAGATCAGTAAGAAATTAGGTTTCAAGTGGTCACTCGAAACCGTTGTTAGCCCATACCTGTCGTTGATTCTAAACGTTTTTCCCTCTTCTAACAAAGGAAAGTCCCCATCGAACATTCCCCAGATTTAAGGCCAATTCACATTGGGTGTCACATCACTGTCAGGGCACCATTACGTCAAGGTGTCCTCACACTATAAAACTGAGATTCGTGATGTAAAAACCCATAGTTTGCTATTTGATTTGAGGAAACAACAACCCTGAATTTTATTGACTGCCAAAATAAACTTTATACTATACATTTTTGGTCAACTTAGTGTGGTAAAAAGGAAATCGACATCCATTTGCAAGCAAAAATTTATACATACAACGCATCAAATAATTCGTATAAGAGAATAAATAGAGCCTGTTTGCTTTATCCAATGTGATTTTTCCCCTTAAATTGTGAATAATGTCATAAACAATTGCATTTTTTTCCTTTATTAATGTGACTGTTTCGTTTAAAATATTCATTAATGACATTTATTCATCAACTAGCTTATACGCCTGTGATTCGCAACGGTTGTTAGAGAGGAACCTATGTATGTCATGGTTTCTAGGGTTCCGGAACTAGGTCAGCAAAAACAGAATCCTTGTTGGATCGCTCTGTCAGTAAACTCAGGTTTCCTAGCCAAGATGACAAATTTAAGCAGAAGTCATTGTCGAAAACGCTGAATGTTCATAAAGTTTTTCATGCAAAAAGTGAAATTAATTTAAGTCCTTACTCCGGAACGATGCAAATTTAATGTTAGTTTGTGTTCATAAAGTTAAGACTGCGGTGTAAAATTGTCTGTTTGGCGTAAACTTCTGAAAACACATCTATCATTGAGATGAAAAATAGTAATAATAATAACAGCGTCATGTATTGGTTCTTTGGCGTAGTACTAAACTGCAAGTGTATGCTGAAGAATTAGTATGTTGCAAAGTTGCACTGGGACATTGTAATTATTCTGTATGCAGTGCTTCCTATTATGGAAAACTCGACGAATGCTGAAAGTTTGGTAATTAAATCAACAGTTCAAGTCCGTATAAATAAGACGTCACGGTGTTTTCAATGTGCGATAAAGTAAGTCTGGGTAACCGTTGAAGGAATGCCGTCAGCTGATCGTCTGTATAGAATTTTCCATTAAATATAGTATTTCCAGTGAATTATCTCGACATGTTAGCAGCATCGGCCTTTCTTTCACATAATACATGTCCCCAAGTCCTGCAGTGATCGTGAAGCACGAAATTAATATCGATCTTCTGTAATAGAACTATATATTCAGAACACTAAGTACAATTTTCTCTGCAAAAGAAGATGTCTGTATGTATCCTAATGTAGACCGCACCAAAAGTAAGTAATTTCAAATTTTAATACCAATATTGTACAGAACAATTATGAAAGCAGAGAGGTTTCTGATGAGATTGTTGCTCGCGTGTGTTTATTATCTGTAGTGGCAGGCACAGAGCAGAAATATCTTTGGAGTGAGCATTCAAATGCGCAGAACAGTTTTCGTGTCCTGAACATTACGGTGGAAATGTCACGTAATATTGGGAAAAATATATTAATCGCTGACTTTATCTTGGTCCTTTTTTGTTCGTTTAAGACAGATGACTATGAGTAAATGGCACTTTTAGCGAAGCTTCCTCAACTTCCTTGTTGCTTTCTGTGACACATTTATTAAGATATTATTTCATATTGCGTGGTAGCTTTGCGAAATGGGGGGGGGGGGGCAGGGGCAGGCTTCTTTGCCAATGCAGTACAAACCAATCGTAAGAGCAAATAAATTTGTGGAAAGAGTGCATTTGTCTCAATATCATATGGTAATTCCAACTTAATGTTGAGAAGATGAACAGAACGCAATTCTCATTCCATAGATATGTCTTCCATGCACAATTTAATGGTTATGCCTGTCGAAAGATGCACTTCTTTATAATTTGTTCTTTGGTGTACTATGTAATTAACGACGCCTCACGTTGTCTTTTCCTGTACTATGGCGTTTTCGAGGCATTTATAAAGGGAACACCCTCAAAATGTAATGAGAATACACCGAAATTAAAAGGGGGACTACATAAATTCGATTTTTCTTGCAAAGAATTGTTATGTAAATTACAGTATCGATAGACGCGAAGGAATGTTGTTCTGTTTTTAAATCAAATGTTCCCTGTCAAAAGAAGAAAGATAGTCGTTAAGCTGTGAATATACAAAGTGTAATCAGCAACGCGCTGTTCAATGTTAGTTCGTATTTGCAGAGATAAGATTGTGGCTCTCACAGACATACATTACTAGACTGGCAATACAGTATACAGTATCATTGGTGTCTGTGAAGTCTCACCGCCATATTTCTATACTATAAAGAGTCACGTGTGTTATTACAGAAAAATGTCATAAAATGCGCATGAACTGACGTCACTACGCTGTATTTGAAGTTATATGGGAAATTGGTGTGTTGTATATGGCTGTAATTTTTTCAGCTGGAGTAAAATTGGCACAGTAATGAGTTGCATCGATTTGCTGTTAGTATTAATCTCTTATTAATTTCAGTCCATTTCGGATTTTTCTTCAGTAGTATGGTAATTATAAAAGTGTTGTGTATCGTGTATAACACGTCTCATTCTTTTGAGAGTTCTGAGAAAGTCTATAGTCTGCCTTGACATATACACTAATGAGTCATGTTTCCTGTTTTTATTAATCGGTTGTCAGTTTCGATCAACTTCGGCTTTTCTTTCAATAGTATGACCATGATAAATGTGCAGTTTATCATGGATAACATATTTTGATTCGTCTTGGTGTTATTCAGATATATACTTCTGCTTTCACTGTATGTAATGGTAAAATTTTACCTTCCATCCCAGCGGTCTTGCATGATTTATGTTGGCAACATGAATGAAACGGAAGAAGTTTTTGCCAAGATATTAATATTCTCAGAAATCGGCATTGAGTGACTTGATTAGTGTTTCGTACAGACGATGAAGTAAATAAATTATGCTGTTCGTGCTCTTTGGTTGACAGGTTCTTGTATGTACCCTAGTTCACTCAGTAAAAGAAACTGCGCTGGTAAAACGAAGATTTCTTGACAAATATTTGTGTTGTCACGCAACAGGATAATGCCAACGTAACATGACTGACAATGTAATCACGCAAGGACGCAAGGGCGATACTGTAAGTAAAACTTAACTGTACGTAACACATTCTTCTCATAACAAGATTTGACAATGTATGTGTTAATTCATCATGGAAGTAATGGCTCAAATGCAAATCCTGTTCAAACCAACTAATATGGCTTACAACGTCATATCGTGTCAGAGGTTCATACTAATACCATACAGAAATATTTTGACGTGAGGTGAGGCAAGATGGCGGCGTCAGGCTTCAGTCACAGAGGCTAGTTTGCCAGTCTAGTAGTGTATGTCTGTGGTGGCTCTTAATTCAAAATACTTCTGTCACTGAGGGAATACGCACTACATGATCATGTATTGTTTCTTTGCAGCACTACAAAACAGAACCTTTAGTGGTTCGTTGCTGTTCTATGGCATAATCATAGAAAAGAAATAAAAGATAAAAAAATTGAAAAATTCAGCAGCGCCAACTATTAGTTCTTTCGTGCACTACGTAACTAACAGGGCATGTGTTCGTTCTGTACGGTACTATCCAGTTTTCTAGGCATTACTAACCAGAATGGACTCAAGATGTAATAAGTACACACCGAAATCAGAAAGGAAACTACATAAATTCGTGTTTCCTCACAAAGAATTCTTAGTAAATGGAAACATCGATAGACGTGAAGGAAAGTCGTTATGTTTTAAATTACAATGATACCCACGGAAAGAAGCCCTCTTTTCTTTCCATGGAATTGCAAGGCATGCGGGATACAGATAGTTGTTGTTATGTTGTTGTTATGGTCTTCAGTCCGGAGACTGGTTTGATGCAGCTCTCCACCCTACTCTATCCTGAGCAAGCCTTTTCATCTCCTCATAAGAACGGCAACCCACATCTACTTGAATCTGCTTACTATAAGCGTCTCTTGGTCTCCCTCTGCGATTTTTACCCCACACACTTCCCTCCAATGCTAAATTTACGATTCCTCGATGTCTAAGAATGTGTCCTACCAAGCGATCCCTTCTTTTAGTCAGGGTATGCCAAAATTTCCGTTTCTCTCCAATTCTGTTCAGTACCTCTTCATTAGTTATGCAATCTACCCATCTAATCTTAAGCATTCTTCTGTAGCACCACATTTCAAAAGCCTCTATTCTCTTCCTGTCCGCACTGCTTATCGTCCATGTTTCACTCCCGTACAAGGCAACACTCCACACAAATGCCTTCAAAAAAGACTTCTTTACCCTTAAATTAATATTCGATGTTAGCAAATTTCTCTTTCTCAAAAATGCTTTTCTTCCCATTGCCATTCTCCATTTTATATCCGTTGTACTGCGACCATCGCATGTTATTTTACTACCCAAGTAACAAAACTCATCTACCACCTTCATTGTTTCGTTATCTAACCTAATTCCTTCAGCATCGCCCGATTTTCTAAGACCGCATTCCATTATTTTTGTTTTGCTCTTGTTAATGTTCATTTTATACGCTCTCTTCAACACACTGTCCATTCCATTCAACTGCTCTTCCAGGTCCTTTGCTGTCTCTGACAGAATTACAATGTCATCAGCAAAACGCAATGTTTTTATTCCTTCACCCTGAACTTTAATCCCTATTCCAAATTTATCCTTGCTTTCCTTCACCGCCTGCTCGATGTACAAATTGAATAACATCGGAGAAAGGCTACAACCCTGTCTTACTCCCTTCCCAACTGATGCTTCCCTTTCATGCCCTTCGAGTCTAATAACTGCGGTCTGGCTTTTGTACAAGTTGTAAATAACTCTCCTTTCCCTGAATTTTACCCCTGCTGAGTTCAGAATTTGGAAGAGTGTATTCCAGTCAACATTGTCAAATGCTTTCTCCAAATCTACAAAAGCTAAAAATGTAGGTTTGCCTTTCCTTAATCTATCTTCTAAGATAAGACGTAAAGTGAGTATGCCTCCCGGGTTCCAACATTCCTCCTGAATCCAAACTGATCTTCCCCGAGGTCAGCTTCTACCAGCTTTTCCATTCTCCTGTAGATAATTCGTGTTAAAATTTTGCAACCATGACTTATCAAACTGATGGTTCTGTAATTTTTACACCTGTCTGGGCCTGATTTCTTTGGAATGGGGATTATTACATTTTTCTTAAAGTCTGAGGGCATTTCGCCTGTCTCATACATCCTACACACCAGTTCAAATAGTCTTGTCATGGCTGGCTCTCCCAGAGACTTTAGTAGCTCTGAGGGTATGTCATCTACTCCTGGGGCCTTGTTCCGACTTAGGTCTTTCAAGGCTCTGTCAAATTCATCTCTCAGTATAGTATCTCCTATTTCATCTTGATCCACTTCCTCTTCCCTTCCTACAACATCGTCTCTAAGTTCATTTCCTTTGTAGAGCTGCTCTATGTACTCTTTCCACCTTTCAGCTTTCCCTTCTTTGCTGAGAACTGGTTTCCCATCTGAGTTCTTGATATTCATAGAGCTGCTTTTCCTGTCCCCAAATGTCTCTTTTATTTTCCTGTAGGCGGTATCTACTTTGCCCCTTGTTATACATTCTTCTACAGATTTGCATTTGGCTTCTAGCCACTCCTGCTTAGCCATTTTGCACTTCCTGTCAATCTCATTTTTTAGTCGTCTGTACTCCATTTTGCCTGTTTCATTTACTGCATTTTTATATTTTCTCCTTTCATCAATTAAATTTAGTATTTCCTGTGATATCCAAGGATTTTTTGTAGGTCTTGCCTTTCTACCTATTTTTTCCTCTGCTGCCTTCACTATTTCATCTCTCAATGCTTCCCATTCCTCTTCTACTGTTTTATTTCCCCTTGTTTCTGTCAATTGTTGCCTAAATCTCCCTCTGAAATTCTCCAGAATTTCACTTTCCTTCAATTTATCTAAGTCCCATCTCCTTATTTTCCTACCTTTCTGCAGTTTTTTCAGCTTGAGCCTACAGTTCATAACTAACAAGTTATGGTCAGAGTCTATATCTGCCCCTGGGTATGTCTTGCAGTTTATAACCTGGTTCCGGAATCTATGCCTTACCATTATAAAATCTATCTGATACCTTCCGGTGTCTCCTGGTCTCTTCCACATATACAACCTTCTTTTGTGATTCTTAAACCACGTGTTTGTTACGATTAAATCATGTTCCGTGCAAAATTCTACCAGGCGACTTCCTCTTTCATTCCTCCTGCCCAGTCCATATTCACCTACTATTTTTCCTTCTCTTCCTTTTCCTACTACCGAATTCCAGTCTCCCATCACAATTAAATTTTCCTCTCCCTTAACTGTCTGAATAATTTCGTTTAGCTCCTCATATATTACTTCGATCTCCTCATCATCGGCAGAGCTAGTTGGCATATAAACCTGTACTACTGTTGTCGGTGTTGGCTTCGTATCTATCTTGACTCGAAAATGATTTTTGTGTGTCGTACCTGGGTTAAATTTTACTTGCAGTGGCAGCGGTTTAGTATGTTAACTTTGGTAACTAAATATTCGCTTTAGGGGGATCATTAATTTACTGATAGGAACAACATTATTTATTTATTTCATCATCAACACAAAGAATTATTCCCCTGATTGTATGTGACTGATTTTTCAAAAAGTGTTAACGTTGTAAGAAAATATTCGCTTTAGGGGGATCATTAATTTACTGATCCGAACAACATTATTTATTTATTTCATCATCAACACAAAGAATTATTCTCCTCATTGTACATGACTGATTTTTCAAAAAGGATACAACGGCCATTGCCAACATCAATACACACCACCACTGCCATAAGGAAAATCGTAGCCCTTGTGTGAGTTTATTACACCTAAGTTACTATGTTAGGAACAGTGCCTCTATCGGAGCTTTGTTATACTACGCTGCAGTTCAAGCACAGCATACACCAGAAACTACAAATTACGATATCTCTTCTTTCCCTGATCCATTTTAATGAAATGAAGCTTATATGTTGCCCCAAGGTACTCTCAGTTGACCTATGAAACACCAAAAAAGTAGGTATAGTATTCTTGGAGATTTGCTGAACTACAACATACTTATAAGCATAGTACACACATAGAACATCAAATTACGATATCCTTCCTTCCTCTGATCCGATTTTAATGAAATGTAGCCTATGTTACTCTCCAAACTATTCCAAATTTACCTGTGGAAACCCATGAAAGTTCGTGTAGTACTTTGTGAGACATACAAATAGACATACACGAAGGCTTTTAAACAAATGGTTAAAATATGATATCTTCATTTTCTCTGATCCGATTTTAATCATTGTAACCTTTATATAACCGCACAATATGCTCAAGTTACGTGTGAAAACCCCATGAAAATTCGTCAAGTAGTTTTGGAGATAAACGTGTTCAAAGAGACAGACACACATGACGGTTGTAGATAAATAATTTCAAATTACGATATCCTTTTTTTTTCGTGATCCGATTTTTATGTAACGAAGTTTATATGTTACCCCGAGTTACGCTCAAGTTACCTGTGAAACCCCATGAAAATTGGTGAAGTAGTTTTCGAGATAAGAGGTTTTTAATAGTTGAACAAACAGACATTTCGGTTACTGAAAACACTTAAATTTACGATATCTTTTTTTTCGTAATCTGATGTTGATAAAATTATGCCTAAATGTTGACCCAAACTTTTCCCATGTTTCCTGTGAAAACCGCATGAAGATTCGTCCAGTAGTTTTGAAGATTTAAGGGAACAGCGACAGACCTACATTTACAGATTTATTATTAGTATAGATTTACAATCGTATTCATAAACACGATTTGTGTATTCTAGTGTAAAACCTAAATAATTTTGGAAGAACTCTCAATGGAAAAAATATCAAAGTCGTCATGAAACATTTGCACATTTCCACTAAAACAAAATATAATAATATAATAAAGATTAATAAGACGCAACTGCGTGTAAATCGTGTAATCGTCGACTATGATAATCGCTTGACGAAAATAGGATCATTTCCGATGTTAGCAGATCACCATTACATCAAAACATTCTTATTGAGAAAGCTTGACATGACGTTGTCGTATGTGACACTCTGGTGATGGACAGTCTGAATGCTATTGTTAAGAGATACATTGTGGAATATTCTGCTAGACAGTGTTGTGATATTATGTGATGTGGCGGACAGTGGGAATTGGCCAGTGGATAGGGCATCAATCATTGAACACAGATCAAGAATTAAAACAGCAAGCAGGAATATAGACATATGAAAACAGAAGCAAAATAGAGACAGTAAATGGACCAAGTCCAAGACATCCAAATTTGGCATTGTGGTTATCTTGTTGTGGTATTGGAATGCAATGTGGGTATTCGCGTTCCGACCTGCCTCATGTACTACATTTTTATATTTCCTTTTTCACAAAATTATTAACTGCACCTTTGGTTATTTTCATCTCTGTTCTCTTTCTGTAGCCTTTGCAATTTTCATCAAAAAATGAGTCATGTGGTAAGAACATGGTACTGTCACAAGTACATGTGATGAACAGTGACTGCAGGTGAAATGCCACATAGGCCTCTCCTCACATAAATAAAGACAACAAATCTTTAGCTGTGATCTAGGTTACAACAATGAAATCTCCGAAAAATGAATGCAAGAGTCAATCATAAGATGTTGTAAACAAATAGGAGGTGCATACATATGGAGACTCATCGCCTTGAAATCAAAGGATACCAGTGCAGTATCACTATAAACACACAAGATGTCAGATGCAAAGCTTCTAGTGGATTTGACCCAAATAGAAGCAGTAGGTCTGATGTAAGATCACTAGCCTAAATAAAAATCAGAGAAAAACTTAAACAGAATGAAAAACCACTTACAGACGCCAACTGACTATAGTGCAAAACACCATAGATGTTTCCTACACAGCATCTCGCCTGCACACTCTGTTCATTATAGTTACTTGCAGTAGTAATACATTCTTGTCACATTACGTTTTCCATAACGAATGTATATTCGTAATGTGTAGAAGTAGAAAGTATGATCTCTCATCTCTAGTAACATGGGCTGAATAAGGTTAGTGGGGGAATCTCCCAATGTGTAGTACTGTGATCGTTTTGCGCGGTGTTTGTTCATGTTTATAAACGCTATATCATGTGCTTCATTGGTGATTTGTGGATATTTCGGATTTCAAATGAAGAATTGTGCAGCGGTACAAATTGTTAGTGGTGTTCAACATTCAGTTAAACCAACAGACGTGAATGCGAAGGAAATATTTCGATTGAAATGAATAGCAGAGTGGCAGTCTCCAAAAACTAAAGTGGCAGTGCCTTCCCGTTTGTGTCTGGTTACAAGTCAGAATATAGAAGTTGCAAGGAACTAATACGTTTATTGACAACATAAAAAGAGTTAAAAAAATTTTAACAAATTAAAAATTTATCGAAAAAAAAAAAACCACAAGGTGCTAACAAGCAACTCTTACATTTGTGATGCTCACTATACTGAAAATTTAATATTAGAAAGTTAGAAACTGACAAATTCATTATCTGTAGAAATGTAGTAGAACTGCCTAGAATTTACCGGCACTTGAAACCAAATTCAGTTCCTTACAGTTTCCTGAACTTGCCTATGTATTTGTCTATCACTTTAAAGCTATGAATATTTCCCTCAAAACGGAAAGCTACTTGCAAAATTGTGAATAAAAAGCCCACCTATTCGTTACAGTGATACCATATCTGATGTAAGTAGAACCCAGTTAATTGTTATTTTACTGATCAACTTGAAGTAATTCTATTGAAAGCACAAGTAAACAAAAATTAAAAAGTAACTCGGCCAGAACAAAGAAACTCAAGTCAGAGAAAGCTCGAGTAATTTTGCTGTTGTAGGCAAAAAATCTTCAAATGTTTGTCAAGTGTAAGTGATTTATCTACAGGGTCATCAGTCCCTAAACTTACAAACTACTTATGAACTACCTTATACTGAACACAGCACAAACATCCATGCCTGAGGGGGAATTCAAACCCATGACGGGAAACAGCATCTTGCGCAACATAGCATAGTGTCTCAATGTGCTCAGCCGCTCCACTGCAGCTGCTGTATGCACATTTCTTTACAGTAACCTCTGAGCAAGCAGAATTATTGTCCCTTCTGATATACAGTGCGGATGCATTTATGCTTAACTACTGGCAAATAAATAAGCAAGAAAAAATCAAATAAAAAAATAAAAAATGTAAGTCCTGAATCGACTGCTGGAAAACTATTGTTGACAACATTTTTAGGGAAGGATTAAAGATCGACAATATTCTGCAATACATACTATAGAACTAAAAACTTTTCAGTCTAATTCATTAGTAGGATTAATAAAAGTGAGTTTGTTGTCATAGCTAATACAAAAATATGCTACATTCAATATGGCGCGACAAAGCATCGAAATATTTGTGGAACTCAATGAGACTAGCATGGTAGCTAATGCAAAGACACGTTAAATACAACATGGAGTGGGAAAATATCGAAATATTCGTGAAATTCAATGGGAAAAGGGCGGAAAAATGGGGATTTCACACAGGGTCATACTAAAATGAAAAGTATGAAACGAAAAATAATAGAAATTCATTATAAACGTACTGGAACAAACAAAATTAAAACAAAATATGAATTTCAAGGATATAAAAAGAAATTGGTGTAACTGGCACTTACCTGTCTAGGTTAAATCCAGATGCCAATAGTGGCTAAAATCTGATATACTTGTATAGATTAATTCCAGTTGCAGATACCAGTTTCTGTAAGTATTATACTGATATATGTAGCTGGTATTGACAAGTAGAATTAACTGACATAGGTTAATTAAAGTTGACGATACCACTGTAACTATCATATTTAGGCGGTTTCAACAACTTGATTTAACCTATAAAGGTTAATTCCAGTTGCCAATGCCAGTTTCTCTGATACTGAAAAGAAAAAAGAATTGTATCGATAGCTAAAAATAATGTTGGGTTAATACTAGATGGCGATTCCATTTTTCTCAATTTCATACTGGAATATTTGATCAGTATCAACAATGATCTATAAGATCAATTCCAGTTGTCGATACCAAAGCATTCTGTGGAAAGGTCAATCGTAGTTGCCACCACAACCTATGATTATGACAGATAATTTAATCAATCACCAACAATAACGTTTACCTTTACTTCACATCCAAGAAACTACTCATGAGAACGTTGGAAAAAATACTTGTAATGTTCGCAACAGCATATTGTATGATAATGGAAATGATTGACGAGAAATGCTCATAGTACGGCACATTACTTTCAATCAGTGGACAGGAGTACATACATGAACCGGTAATTGATAGAGCATAAACTTTATTTAATTAATTCATGGTATATATGAAACAGTAACCAAATCACTCCATGTACTTAGGATTACTAATACCAACGTCTTGGCAAAGATTTTGTACCATGTTGTTCGTGTTGCCAACATAATCACAATAGACCGCAAGGACAGGAGGTAAAATATTACCACAACCACAACTCTCATTCAGTTAACTTAGTAACTTCTATCAGTGAATCCTGCTGAGCATACATAAAACAATGCAATAACGTGAACACTACATAATCTATATTCAAAAAGTTTGACGTTAACTTCCCATTCATTCAATTAAATGACGTCCATTGCCAAGAAAGTGTATTGGAGATTTTGATATTGGGTTCAAAAACAGGTAAATAATGACTAATAAATAAAATCCCCAGAAATAAGAACGTTCATATTTCCCTTGCACGAATATTACATAATAAGATAGCCATCTAAATACATAAATCCCAATTACTGGTAGCAAGAATACTAAACTCTCAAAATATTACAATTTATTTAAAAACATAATCATATTTCATACAAAAATATACACTTCAATTCGACTTACACAAAATTACGCGTTCGTTGCAATAATATGTGCACCTTCTAATAAACAACATAAGATATGACATCACTGTCAAAGCAGATGGGTGGTATCGAGTACCCAAATTGCTCCGAGTCTTGCAGTTATTCACTGCTATGTTTCCTGTTTCTATCGTAGAACAATTAAAAAAACAGTCATCAGTATTAGAGCATGCTAAAGTATCTAGTTTTAAATATATTCCCACAACATAGTGGCCTCGGCTAGAATCGAGAATAGGTGTAATCGGCACTGTGGAGCTTTCAAATGGAAACGGGTGAAAACGAATGACTGAGTTCAGTTTGGTACAATTTATTATATACAAATAGATCCATACGAGAATTATGCACAAAATTAACCCACTTAAATCAATATCACCATTCCCCATGGTAATCTAGCGGCTCCTCTATACATATAACAAAATTAGGCAATAGGTACCTACTGGTCGTAACTTAAATTATGAAACAAATATTACAACTCCAACAAGGTTCTTGGTATCAACTATCAATCCTTCCTCACATACAGTTAAGCAACAGCTTTTCAAAGACACGTCGGACAATGTCAATTATAGCCCAGCAGCCTCTGGGTCTATACATAAATACGAAAACAACATCTGCACCGGAACAGCATATTGTCCACATATGAGTAAGACTCCATGCACATGCTCGTTACCCGAGTCCAGTATATATTTATATATAATAGCACCAAATAATCTAGGAAGACGATTGGGCAAGAATACCCAGGTATGCCCCTACACTGTCACAATGCGTAATCATACGCCACACCTTCGACTGTAGCAACCACGTTAGGGCCTTCCTTCTTTTTGTGTAAGTCCAGTCTTCCTCGGCCACCACCACAGGATCCCTTTGGCCAAACTCGTTGGCTCTCCTCTGGTGCAGCACCACTGGAACTGCCGCAATCTCGGCCGCACTTTATAGTTGTAGCCGCATGATACCAACACCACCGTTACCCCAGTGTCCACCGTGTTCTCTTCCCTGTCCGTGCACTCGCCACTGACCTCGTTCCCCACTCCACCAGTGAGGTTACTTGTGGTCCACAACTGGCACTGCCAACCGCTAGCGTATCGATAACTTTCGGACATTTGCCAATCACGGCACAGTGCTGCGGCGTTGTTGTTCTTCGCAGCACTGATGTTGCCCTATATGGGAATCGCGAGTTCATAACATGTAAAACAAGGGGTATGAATGCGAAAGAGTAACTTCACTGCATAGGAGAGCTATGCATAAATTGAAGCTAGAGCCAACAAGCAGTGAAATGGGTGAACTCGACAGGTGATGACACTTTCTACCTTCTATTAATAATGGTATTGAACGATAATTATCAAGACTACAATAACTGAATGGAGACAGGATTGACTCATCAGAGAATTCATAAATTTGCAAAAGACAAATAGTAAAATAGTACAGTAGATGGAGACATGAACATTTATAAGCTGTGGACCACACAGCCACAACGTTATGTCTGTGCCTGGCAGGTCAGTGTTAAAAATCTTCCAATTTGACCATTCACTGTAACATCGTAAACAGCGCTAAGTATCTGAATTTAATTTGTGTCAAATTTAATTTGCCAGACTAGTTCATTTTCGTTAGTACTCTGTTTTAAGAGGTTTATTCCCGCGTACTTGGAGATTTCGTTTGTACTACCGTTTTAATAGTTTATTCTATCGTATTTGATAAATACCGTTGTGTTTAGTCTTCGTCTTTGACCGGTGTATTTCAAAACAAGTCAAAGACCGTTACTAAAGCTCGTTATCAGGCAGTCCAGTGCCAGCTGTCACCAGTGCCGCATCGTTAACAGCGCTAAGCTGCCGCACTCAGTTTCGTTGATTCGACAGTGTAGTTACCACTGACCACAGTTCAGTCAGCAGCCAGCCGCCTTCACTAGAGTACTAGGCTTCTTTAATGTTGATTATTTAATTTTCTACTTTCTGCAGTTAATTGTATCGATAGGATGGATAGGATGTGTGCCTGCTGTGTGCGGACGTAGGAGGAGTTGGCCGCAGTTCGCGAACAGCTGAGTGTGCTGTTGTCTACGGTCAGCCGTCTTCAGGCTGCTGCCTCGGGGTGCAGTGGTGGTGGAGAGTCAGGTGCGTCGAATGGGACACCTCAGGTGTCTCACGCTTCGCTCTCTGTCCCTGCTACCGAGGCACCTTCAGGTGTACCGGACGTCGTCGAGCCGCCTTCTCCACAAGGGGAGTGGCGGGTTGTAAGGCATTTGCGTTGCTCGAGGCGGAAGGCCAATGTGGAAGCTGGACGTCCATCCGCGCCCGTTCGTCCTGTGAGTGAAAGTGTGGCCACTCCTTCAGCAGGGTCCGAGCAGGTGCACGGGGGGAGGGGATTATTAGTTATTGGGAGCTCCAATGTTAGGCGCGTGATGGAGCCCCTTAGGCTTAGGCAGATAGCGTCCAGATCTGGAAGGAATTCCAACGTGCACTCGGTGTGTCTACCGGGGGGCCTCATCCGAGATGTAGAGGTGGCCTTGCCGGCGGCTATCGAGGGTGCGGGGTGCAGTCGACTGCAAGTCGTGGCTCACGTCGGCACCAATGACGCTTGTCGCTTGGGTTCTGAGGACATCCTCAGGTCCTACGAGCGGCTGGCGGAATTGGTGAAGGCTGCTGCCTTTGCACGTGGGGTGCAAGCAGAGCTGTCGATTTGTAACATTGTTCCCAGGGTTGATCGGGGTCCTTTGGTTTGGAGCCGAGTGGAGGGTCTGGACCAGAGGTTTCGCCGACTCTGTGACAGTCATGGCTGCAGATTTCTGGATCTGCGTTATTGGGTGGGGAATTGTAGGGTGCCCCTAGAGAGATCAGGGGTGCACTATAATAAGGAAGCGGCTACTCAGGTAGCAGAGTACTTGTGGAGTGCACATGGGTTTTTTTTAGGCTAGGCGCTAACTCTGATGAGCACTCGCCTGTCAGCATTCAAACAGCGAATTCAGGCCACGTTCGGAACAAAAATTTGAACATAAAAATATTAGCCGCAAACTTACTGAGTATTAGAAACAAAGTTCCCGAATTTTCAGCGCTGCATGGAAGTTATTGCGCTCAGATAGTTTTAGAACCGAAAGCTGGCTAAATGATGATGTTGCAAGTTCAGAAATATTTAGCGAAGCGTGGAATGTATATCGGAAAGATAGATCTGATACAACTAGAGGAGGAGTGTTCATCGCTTTGGTCAAAGATATTGTTTCTAGTGAGATCGAGGTTGAAAGTAACTGTGAAGTTATCTGGGCACGTATAACAGGTCTAAAAGAAGTAAAGTTAATAGTTGGGTGTTTTTACCGGCCCCCCAGTGCTGCTGTAGCAGTTTTAGAATCATTCAAGGAAAGTCTACACCAGGTAGTGCATAGGTATCCGGGCCATGTAATATTAGTCGGAGGTGACTTCAACCTTAAGAGTATAGATTGGGACCTCGCTAGTTACATTGCAAGCGGTAAAGACAAATAAAAATATTCTAGACCTTATAGCCTCAAACAGGCCTGAACTTATTAACGATGTCTGTGTAGAGACAGGAATTAGTGATCATGATATTGTCATAGCGTCGATGGTGACCAAAGTTCATAAACCAATCAAGAAGGCTAGGAGCGTGTTTTTGTTGGGAAGAACCGACAAGCAAATGTTACGATCGCATTTAGAAAATGAATGGGCATCGTTTAATTCCGGGACTATGGATATAGAGGAATTGTGGACTAAATTTAAGTGCATTGTTAATAAAGGGTTAGAGAAATATGTGCCAGTAAAGACGATTAAGGATGGAAAAGATCCACCATGGTATAATAATAATGTTAGAAAGCTGCTGAGAAAGCAAAGGCTGTTGCACTATCAATTCAAAAAAGAACACGCAAATGATGACAGGCAAAAGTTAGTAGAGATTCGTGTGTCTATAAAAAGATCGATGCGTGAAGCATACAATAATTATCACAGCCATACCTTAGCAAAAGATCTTTCGGAGAACCCGAAAAAATTCTGGTCTTATGTAAAATCGATAAGCGGGTCAAAGCCCACTGTCCAGTCACTAGTTGATCATTCCGGGGCAGTAATAGAAGAAAGCAAACGGAAAGCTGAAGATCTAAATTTAACCTTTAAGAAATCTTTCACGCAGGAGGACCGCACAAATATACCATCATTTGATCAACGTACTAATTCCGAAATGGTGGACATAGCAATAGGTATTTCCGGTGTAGAGAAGCAGCTGAGAGAGCTAAATACGAAAAAGTCTGCTGGTCCGGATGGAATACCAGTTCGGTTTTACAAAGACTATTCTGTGGCGTTGGCCCCCTACTTAGCTTGCATTTATAGCCAATCTTTAATTCAGCGCAAAGTTCCTAGTGATTGGAAAAAAGCGCAGGTGACTCCTGTGTACAAGAAAGGAAAGAGAACTGACCCATACAATTACAGGCCAATATCGTTGACATCAGTTTCATGTAGAATTTTGGAGCATATTCTCAGTTCGAATATAGTAAATTTCCTTGAAACGGAAAAGCTTCTTTCCATGAATCAGCATGGTTTTAGGAAACATCGTTCATGTGAAACTCAGCTTGCCCTTTTCTCACATGACATCTTGCGAGCCATGGACGAAGGGCAACAGGCGCATTGTGTTTTTCTCGACTTCAAAAAGGTGTTCGACGTGGTGCCACACTGCAGACTGCTAACGAAGATACGAGCTTATGGAATAGGTTCACAGATTTGTGACTGGCTGGAAGACTTCCTAAGTAATAGAATGCAGTACGTTGTTCTTGACGGCGAGTGTTCATCAGAGACGAGTGTATTGTCAGGCATGCCCCAGGGGAGTGTGATAGGACTGCTATTATTTTCTATCTATATAAATGATCTGATGGACAGAGTAAGTTGTAATTTGCGGCTGTTTGCTGATGATGCTGTGGTGTATGGGAGGGTGTCGTCTGTAACTGACTGTAATAGCATACAGGTTGACTTAGACCAAATTTCTAGTTGGTGCGAAGAATGGCAGCTAGCTCTCAATGTAGAAAAATGTAAGGTGATGCGCATGAGTAGAAAAAACAATCCTATAATGTTCGAATACACCATAAGTAGTGAGCTTCTTGATGCTGTCGCGTCGTTCAAATATCTAGGCGTATCATTGCAGAGTGATATGAAATGGAACGAGCATGTAAGCACAGTTGTGAGTAAGGCAGACAGCCGACTTCAGTTTATTGGGAGAATTTTGGGAAGATGTACTTCATCCGTGAAGGAGACCGCGTATAAAACGCTTGTACGACCACGTCTTGAGTATTGCTCAAGTATTTGGGACCCGCAGCAGATCGGTTTGAAGGAAGACATAGAGGCGGTTCAGAGGCAAGCAGCTAGATTTGTTATCGGTAGGTTCGACCAATGCGCGAGTGTCACGGAAATGCTCTGGCAACTCAATTGGGGATCGCTGGAAGAAAGACAACGTTCTTTTCGTGAATTTCTGTTAAGTAAATGTAGAGGGCCGGAATTTGAAGCTGAGTGTAGTATGATCTTGTTGCCGCCTACTTACATTTCGCGTAAAGATCACAAAGACAAGATAAGAGAAATTAGGGCTCGTACGGAGGCATATAGGCATTCTTTTTTTCCTCGTTCAATTTGGGAGTGCAATAGGAAAGGAAATGCCTAGTAATGGTACAGTGTACCCTCCGCCACGCACCTTACGTGAATTGCGGAGTATGTATGTAGATACTGTAGAACTATTTTGCTTCTGATTTCAGTGCCCCTTACACCTTCTCTCTGTTGTCACGTTTGATATGTGTTCAGTAATCTGCAGGGGGGGGGGGTTAGAGGACGTTCCCTCATAAAGCACTGTACGCAGATCAAAAGGCTGTGTGTTCGAATCACATCCAGAGGCACTAGAATTAATTTCACGACAATGTCTATTGCAAAACGTGTTCGATTACTGGAATGATTGAGTGTAAAATAATAAAAGATGAACTGAGCAGGAACAAAACAAACAAAGAATAAACAATACCAAAGATACTACGTCTAAATGTATTCACTGTAGTACTTGCGCTCTTCTGCCCAGCGAAGCGTAACCTGTTCAAAAGCCATCTTCTTTTGGTCATTTACATACCGCAACAAAGTGAAAATAGCAATGTTGCTTCAATAACACAATGCAGTATTGCTACTTATCGAGCCAGATCTAATACAATTACGTGATGCTATTACCACTTAAAGGCCAATTCACACTGTCTGTCACGTCACGTCACCGTCCGTCAGAACATTCCGCAATGTATTTCTAATGGCGGCGTTCACACTGACTGTCACGGACCGTCGCGTCACGTCAACGTCACGTCAAGCTTTCTCGCGAAGAATGTTTTGACGGAACGGCCGTCTGCTAACATCGGAAGTTAACCTATTTTCGTCACGCGAATTACATGATGCAGTCGACGATTTGCACTGTTTATATGCAAATGTGTCTTATTCATCTTTGTGTTGTTGTTGTACCTCGTTTTAGAGGTAAATCTCAAATGTTTCATGTCGACTTAAATATTTTTGTCAATTGAGTGTCCCCCTAAAATCGAGGTCGGATATCTGGGGAAAAAAATGGTTAATGTTACTTAACAATGTAACAGAAAAGACTGAAGCAAACTGCTTATTAGAATAAAACTGTAATTTGATTACGCATTTTTCATTAAATAACATTTTAAATGAAAAAGTCAGTTCTAACGAAAGACAAATATTCAGTTGTTTACGACGGTATTAACAATGTCAGCGGGCAAATTGTAATGGATAGAGTAAACAGGTGCTATTTATACTCTTATAAGTGTTTATTGATGTATTCATGTGTTTTATTTTTTCACTTGAAAACAGATGTCGATGTTTTGAAATGTTGTTTCAGTTCCCAGTAAGTTGGCCAAAAACATACACTGTAAAGTTTTATTTGGCTGTCAATAACATTTAGCGTTGTTGTTTCTTCAATTCTAGTATTAAACTATGACTTTCTACATAACAGATCGCTACTGATAACCTCACTTTCAACATCGCGTAATGAGATCGGCGAATTGACGTGACGGACACTGACGGACAGTGTGAATACAACTTGACGTGACGGTGCCTAGACGTGACGTTGACGTGACGGACAGTGTGAATTGGCCTTTATTTTTTACCCCGAAATTTTCGAACAAGCGTCTTAAAATCTGTTTCAAGCAGGCAATTCGTGAGCGATGTATCCTCCATGTTTTTGACCCTCAAATTATTTGCTACTAATTGTTACGTGTTTTAGGACAATGCACTAACCTTTTCGCTGCTTCCAAGCGTTTCTGAATTCGGAGGCGGCGCGCGAGTTTCCGCTCATTTGGGTCATCTGAAGTAACTTTTGGTTCATCTGTTTCTTCAAATGGAATTCCTTCCATTTCTATTTGTAGTTACTTGTTATGCCGCCATGAACACGTCGATTTTTATACGTCGTTTGTAGTTGCTAATAGCAACGTTCTGTCTGTGTATCTTCAGAGACGTGTGGAGCATCTTTCGCAGTTGCTTCCCAGTCTTTGTTCAATTCGTCTGTACACGTACGGGAAGTTCTTTCTGAAACGTGAAAATGGCGGGGGTAAGTTGGCTTGTAGTTGATTTTGTAAATCTGAGGACATCGTAAATAAAATTTGTAGTGACCACATAGTTCTATCGGATTTAAAAATTTACCTTACTATGCGTCTTTGTGTATGTTGTAGATTATCGAATAATTACAGAATTCAGTTTCACGTGTTAATGTTTTTATCGGTGTAACGCAACTGCAGTGTGATGTGATTTTATATGAATTCTTGTTCATAAATATAGGAAAAGGGTAAAGCAACTGGTAAGACACCAGCGAAGGCTTCCTCGGAGGTATCGAGGAAGGAACCAAAGGACAAGACGAAGAACCCTATGCGCGAAGTTCGTATCAGGAAATTGTGTCTAAATATCTGCGTAGGTGAATCTGGTGACAGATTAACAAGAGCAGCAAAAGTGAGTTTCAAATCCCCATAAATCTTTATAATTCTTTGTCTTGATTATTTTAAAAGTAAAATTAAATCCCATGTCGTATTGTTCGAACTAACTGCCCTTTCATAAGATTATAGTGGTACATTTATAATCTATGCCTCATATGTACTCAATTTTGTTTTTGCTTGTGCCATTTACATGCATGATTGTCGTATCAGGTCTTAGAACAGCTCACAGGCCAACAACCAGTGTTTTCTAAGGCGAGATACACTGTAAGGTCGTTTGGTATCAGACGTAACGAGAAGATAGCGGTACATTGTACAGTGAGAGGTGCCAAGGCAGAAGAAATTCTAGAACGTGGATTGAAGGTATGTTTATGCTATGATTGTATTGCTGTAAGATGATTACACTATAACTGTATAAAGTGGACTTGATTAATTCAAATCTTGCTTAATTTACCTTCCCCCGTTTGTTGGTGCTTGTTTAGTGCTCTCGCAACTTACTAGCCCTCATAAAGCATTTCATAGTACGTTAAGGCACTGAATTTAAAGGCGTCCACACGAATCCATTTCTTCTGATATGGAGTGTGCGTAGTTTATCCTGTTGTGCTGCTTATTGGATGTGAAATGAGACACAAGTGTCAACAACACAGAAATAAAATATAACTATTGTTTTCAATGGCATCACCTATCAGATCCTTCCCAAACAAGGAAAAATTAACACAGTTAAAATGTAGAGAAATAGAGAAGAAATATATGAAGACTGAATAGCCGTACGATCTGGAACGAAACTGGTAACTGCTATCTAAGTAAATGGAATTATATGGTTGGTTACTGTTTTCTTTATTGCAAGAATCGTCACTATAATATACATCACCATAGGCCCAAAATCACTTTTCGACAAAGTAGGCCTATCATGTAGTGAATTACATCCTTTTGTGCTGTTTTCTAGTTCATTTTTTACCCTAATTATTATTTGATTGGTATAAATAATTGGGTTTGATGGTTGGAATAAATGCAAAGTATATTGGGGATGGGGATATTAATATTGCACTGATCTCTAGGCTTATGGGTGATAAAGTGCTTTGATTTGTAGTGCTGGCTTTGTTTAAATGTCCTTATGCAGCTTCTATAGGACTTTGTTTGCAGTAGGGCAGTGAATCATGTAAGGCCTGTATGGCTAATTGTAGGTGCAGACAGCCAATGAGAATGCTCTTTTTGTGTTATAAATGACCACAAACAGGCCTATTTCAGTTGTCATAACACTCATTGAGACTCGTGTGATTGCCATTTACAATTTATTTTGTTTTGATATTTTCTGATTTTAGATTGTATGGTTAGGCAAAAATATAATAGCACAGCTTCGATGGTTGCAATTGGAGTGGATAGCACTGAGTCACACTCTACTGTTGTCATAAGTTTAAAGAACATGGTTATGTAGGGACATAGTAGCACAGCTTCTGGTCTTCATCAGGACATTTAAAAAATTAACGGCAGGGGAAAATTTATGCTGGACCAGTACTCTGTCCTTGATTTTTCGTTCAATGTAAGCAGTTGTCTTGCTGCCTCTGCCCGCAGAGCACACTCCTTGTCTGCTGGAAATCGTACCTTGTAGGTTACGGAAGTAGTGTGCCCTTTCATCCATTCCCTGATAATATTTTTGCTAGAGGTTAAACAGCATTACCAATCTGTGGTGAAGAAATGATAAAAATGCCACTGTTATTTAGCAATACATATATAGGTGGCCTGGTGTCTGCATCTCCAGTTATCTATGGCTGAAAAGCTGCTCACCATGCTGTCTGTTTAGGGCAAGTTTTTAAATAGGGTTAATGCATTCAAATAGTCCAACTAGACACTGTTGTCTTATTTGGCAAATATTGAATGCTAAAGTAATACGTGAATTCCAATTTGGTGTTCAGTACTAGAGCATTAATATTTCACATCACGTACATATGTACTGCCTTCTGCATAACCTTGCTTTTATAAATCACCCATCTGTTTCTAATTTACGTATTGTTGCATAATACATGTAAATCACACTTAACAATAGTTTCTTACAGTGATTCTTCTGTTGCTGTGTATTATGTAGTTAAGATCTTTGCAAATGTTTCCAACTAAGCATATACCACCCATATATAGTGGAACACACAAATGTGGTATACCAGGAGTTTTAAACCTGTATGGTGTACATTGAGTGCATGTAGAACTGACAAGACTTGGAAACCAATCACGCTACCTATAATGTTTTAGAATTTGTGACAAGTCGGTTCAGAGGGAGTGTTGAGACGCATAGTTATGTGAGCACTGATTGTGCTAGCAGGTGGTAACAAAAAGCCTACCTGTATATTGAGCTGTCATGGAAACAGTATTTGGCAGTAGGTCACAATAATACTCTATGGAGAATGTTCTCTGGCCATAAGAAACACACAGCAGTGAAACACCCAACACCATGTGGTACTGTTTGGCTAGTTCTATAGTCACAGGCAACACTCGAACTCTAAAATTAACTATAAAACCATTTCAAAATACTCCATATTATATATGACTATTTCACATTGTAAGAGGCTATTGCTTGTATTAAGTCTGGATGGAAAACTGTATTATTGAGCAAACAGCATGGGTCATGGGTGTGACAAGTCAGAGGTAGTTAAACTTTTGCTGTTTAAAGGAAAAAACCCGAATGGAACTATTGTATATAAACAAATTAATTGGTGTGTAATGCCGAAATCTTACTTTATTGCTCGTGAAAATATCAGAACATAATATTTTTAAAATAAGAGTAGTTTCTGTTGTCACGGTTGACACAAACATTCCCCAGTATTTCACAGAATCAAAGTTAATAATTTAAATTACATTTTTTTGCAGTCATCCTACACCGCTTCCGAACCCAGTTCTTGTTTTCCATTTTTGGATTATTTAACAGATTTTACATAAAACTGTCACTGTCTTGGCGAAAATACCCAATTACTTTTTGTTTTATGCCAGCAGGATCCAGTAATGAAATTTGTTTCATAACAGCAGTATTCCGTTTTGACTGTTTGGGGGTGACTTTTTGGGCTTATTTATAGCAGTGTGGAATGGCCATATAGTATTAACGCTTTAGGCTGCCGCTGGAGGTTAGTTATCTCTCTCTCTCTCTCTCTCTCTCTCTCTCTCTCTCTCTCTCTCTCTCTCTCTCTCTCTCTCTGTGTGTGTGTGTGTGTGTGTGTGTGTGTGTGTGTGTGTGTGTGTGTGTGTGTGTGTGTGTGTGTGTGTGTGTGTGTGTAAGTTAAAAGCAGTTAAGTCTACGGACTGGTGACCATTGCTTTTTGGTCCAACAGGTTTGCAAACATTTGCCTTATTTACAGCCCTGATTAATGTTTGAGAACAGTTGTAAGGCCATAAATCACTTCTTTCCATTCAAGAGCTCATTATCAGGGATTGCAAGGTAATTTACATTAATTTATAATGCCAATAGACCGGGTTTTTATTTTGTATATCACCAGTTGAAGAGGTCACATGAAGAGACGGCTAGTTGTAAATTTCATATACTGCTGATTCATTAAGCTGGAATATCTTTAAAACTGTCTGTTGTCACACCTGTTTAGTTGATTTTTTTTTTCTTAACCTAGCTTTCTTAGAATATTGAAAATTATGAAGTACTTGTTCAAACAAGAACAAACTTTATCTTTTTTTTTTTTTTGTCACAGGTGTGACTTTCAAAAAGACAGAAGGGGAGGGGGGGAGCTTACGCAAAAAGTATTCATTGTAGGTGTTACATAATAATAATAATAATAATAATAAGTTATCTATGGTGGGACTGAATATAGAAATCTGATTTTTGTGCAGTTTGTACACCTATGCCAGTAAAGTACTGTAAAAATGTCAACATTCATATTTGACAGTGAGCAAAGAATTGAATTTTTGAAAATGAAATAATTCATGTTGCACTAAAACTGATGTTGCCCTCCCTTGTGCCCTCCCCTCCCCTCACTGTCTCTTTTTCCGAGTACATATAATTAGTGCAAAAATACTGGTGCATAACAGGCTTGAACAGGGATTCTGTATCAGTAATATATTAGTAAGTTTGATGTTTTATCCATAGCAGCAACTAAAGTTTATAGGTTAAAATGGAAACCAATTGCAGGGTTGAAGATTCATTAAGAACCAGTTTGTCAATTATTGCCCTTCTGCAGGTATCTGTACAGGAAACACTTGCAGAAAAGGTACAAATATTACAGAAAATTTCAACAATCACAGAATTAAAGGGGCAAGCAGTACAGTGTATATAAAACATCTTGAAATGTTTTCTTCTAAGACTATTACATGAGCCGGGTCATTTATAGAAAGTGATTCCACCCGTCAACTTTGACCCGTGACGTCATGGTGTGATAGTTCTGAGGTTTGTACAAGGTGCGAGTTATTTTCTGGTGGGTGAGTTGAAGATGACAGTTTTCTCACAAATAGAACAGATTATACATTAATATTTTGTTTAAAAAGTGTCTGTAGCTTCCCTCTCATGGTAATGTAAAGGTTAACAGAAGTTACTTTTACGCATGTGAGCACCAAATGTGCGAATTTTTGGGCTGAGAACTATGATCGGTGGTGCATTCTGTTATCTGTAAATTACAGGGATAACTACAGATTATTTGTCTACAATACAGAAGTATTGAGATCCCATAGACAGGTTTTCTGACATGTTGACGTCATGGGTTGAAGCAAATGGCTGGAATCGCGCTGTGAAATATTGCCCATGAGCCTTACATCTTACTACCTTATTTCCCTTTCCTCTTTTACGCGGGAAGAAAGATCACTTGAATATCTCTGTTAGAGTTCTGATTTTCCGTACTTTATTCTGATGGTCATTTCTGCCTATGTAAGTGGGAGTCAACAATATATTTTCTCATTCGGAGGAGAATGTTGGCAATTGGAGTTTCATAAGTAGCCCACGCTGCAGCGATAAGCGCCGTTGTAATGATTCCCATTCTAGATCCTGTATCATTTCCGTAACGCTGTCTCCCCTGTATTGTGACAATACGAAACGAGCTGCCCTTTTCTGGACTCTTTCGATGTCCTCCGTCAAACCCGCCTGATAAGAATTCCACACAGCAATACTCCAAAAAATGGATGGACCAGCATAGTGTATGCAGTTTCTTTTGTAGTTCTGTTGCATCTTTTAAGCGTTCTGCAAATAAATCACTGTCTCTTGTTTGCCTTTCCCACGACATTATCTATGCGTTCTTTCCAATTTAAGTCTGAAGTAATAGTAATTCCTAGGTATTTTGTGGAGTGTACAGCCTTCACTTTTGATTTATCTTGTAAATGAAGTTCAATGGATTTCTATTCGTACTCATGTGGCAGACTTCACACTTCTCATTATTTAGAGTCAACTGCCAATTTTTACACCATAGTGATATCTTATTCAGATTGTTCTGCAGTTGGTTTTCATCTTCAGATGATTTCACTAGCCAGTAAATGACGGTGTCATCTGCAAACAATCTAAGGGAACTACTTAGATTTTCCCCTAAATCGTTTATGTAAATAAGGAACAGCAGAGGGCCAATAACACTACCCTGTGGTACACCGCATATCACTTCTGTTTTAGTCGATGCTTTACCATCGATTACTACGTACTGTGTCCTCTGACAGGAAATCCCCTATCCAATCGCAAATTTGAGGGGGATATACCACAACCACACAATTTGATTAAAAGCCATTTGTGAGGTACAGTGTCAAAAACCTTCTGGAAATCAAGAAATACGGAATCAATTTGAGAACCCTTGTCGATAGCACCTATCACTTCGTGTGAATAAAGAGCTAGTTGTGTTTTGCATGAACGATATTTTCTAAATCGGTGTTGACCTTGGGTTAATAAATCATTCTGTTAGAGATAATTCATAATATTTGAATACAGGATATGTTCCAAAACCCTGCTGCAAATTGACGTCAATGAAATAGGCCTGTAGTTTAGAGGGTTACTCCTACTGCCTTTCTTGAATATAAGTGTGACCTGTGCAACTTTCCAATCTTTTGGTACAGATCCTTGTTTGAGAGAGCAGTTGTATATGCCTGTTAGGAAGCTATCACTTCAGCATAATCACATAGAAATCTAAGTGATTTTAGTTGCTGCACTACTCCGATGATTTCTACTTCTACTTTACTCATTACGGCCTCTGGAATATTGGTTTTGTCTTCATTGGTGAATAAGTTTCTAAAAGCTATGTTTAGTAATTCTGCTTTAGTAGTGCTATCATCGGCAGGATCATCATTATCACGTAGTGAGGGTATAGTTTGTTTTGCCCCTAGTATATGTAATATATGACCAAAATCTCTTAGTTTTCAGTCAAATTTCTAGAAAGTTTCGCTGTGATAAGTATTGTAGGCATCTCGCATTGAAATCCTCACTAGATTTCAATCTTCTGTGTAGGATCGCCATTCTTGGTGGGGGATTTTGTATTCGTTTAAACTTCGCATGCCTTTTCCGTTGCTTTTGAATCAGTGTCCTGACCTGTTTTGTGTACCAAGGAGGATCACCTTCTTTTATTAGTTTACTTGGGTACAAAACTGTCAATTGTTGTCAATACCACCTCTTTGAATTTGAGCTACATCTGGTCTACACTCACATTTAGTGTTAAAAACGAGTGGAAGCTGTCTTTCAAGAAGCAATGTATTTTATTTCTATCTGCTTTCCTTAACAAATAAACTTTTTCATTTATTTTTGGTAACTTGGGGTCTTTTGATATTCAATATCGCTACGACTGCTCTGTGTTCACTAATACCTGTATCCGTTTTCATGCTCGTTATTAGCTCAGGATTATTTGTTGCTAAAGAGATAGTGTGTTTTCACATCCATTTACAATTCTAATTGGCTCATGAACTAACTGTTAGAAGTAATTCTCAAAGAATGCTTAGAGTAAAATTTCGCATGATGTTGTTATTGGTACCTCCTGATTTGTAAGTATAATTTCGCGAAGAGATTGAGGGTAGATTAAAATCACCACCTACTATTGTCCATCAGTCTCACATGTTTTTGTAATTAGACTCAGGTTTACTTTGAACCTTTCTGCTATTGTATCTTCAGTCGGGAGGCCAGTAATAGGAACCAATTATTAACTTAAGATTTTTAGGTACAACCTATACCCATAATAGCTCACAGGAACTATCAATTTCTACTTCGCTACACAAAATACTAATTTTGACGGCGACAAACACACCTCCACCTATTTTGTTAAAACTATCCTTTATGAGCACAGTTAGATCTTTTGCAAATATTTCTGCTGAAATTCTGCCAACTTTCACTGCCTACTACGATGTGTGTTTCGGTGCTTTCATTAACGCTTCTGCCCCTGGGTATGTCTTAAAGTTTATAACCTTGTTCCGAAATCTGTCTTACCATTATAAAATCTATCTGGTATCTCCCGGTGTCTCCTGCACTCTTCCACATATACAACCTTCTTTTGTGATTCTTAAATCAGGTGTTTGATATTTTTCGTGCAAAATTCTACCAGGCGACTTAAGCTTTCATTCCTTTTGCCTACACAATATTCACCTACTATCTTCCCTTCCTTGTCTTACTACCAAATTCCAGTCTCCCAGAAAAAGTTTTCCTCTCCTTTAGTTGTCTGAATAATTTCCTTTAGCTCCTCATATATTTCTTAGATCTCATCATCGGCAGAGCTAGTTGGCATATAAATCTGTACTACCTTTGGTCTGTGTTTGCTTCGTATCTACCTTGACTATGATAATGCAATCACTGTGTTGCTCATAGTAGTTTGCTCGCATTCCTATTTTCTTATTCATTATCAGACCTACTCCTGTGAAACCCCCAACTGATTTTGTATGCATAATCCTGTTCTCACGTGACCAGAAATCCTGTTCCTCTTTTCACCAAACATCAGTAATCCCCACGATATCTAACTTCGACCTATCCATTCCTCTTTTTAAATTTTCTAACTTCCCTACCCGATTAAGGGCTCTAACATTCCATGCTCCGATCCTGAAATGCCAGTGTTGTCTTTCCTGATGATCACATTGTCCTGAGTAGTCCCCGCCTGGAGATTCAAATGGGGGACTATTTTTCCTCTGGAATATTTTACGCGAGAGGATTCCATCATCATATGTACATACAGTAGAGCTGCATGTCCTCGGGAAAAGTAACTGCTGTGGTTTCCCCTTACTTTCAGCCGTTCACAATAACTGTGTGGCAAAGGCACATTAGCTGATGTTACAAGGCCAGCTCAATCATCCAGACTGCTGCCCCTCTTCAGGAACCACACATTTGTCTTGCCTCTCCACAGATACCCCTCCACTGTGGTTGCACCTATCTGTATTGTCGAGGCGTGCAAGCCATCCCATCTTGGCAATGTCTGTGGTTCATGGGAGTGGATGAAAAACTTAATACCCTATAATAAATGATTCAAGCTTGAGACATCAAATCAAGATAGTGAACCTTGTTACACTACATGTGGTCAGTGTAACTGCATAGTTCGGAACCCCATCCTGGCATGATTTTTTACTTTCCTATTGATTTAATTATGTTCTTATTTGTCTTGATTCTCAGTGGCTGCAAGATCAATATTGGAGTCTTCTTCTTTTGTACTTCTCCTAAATAGACAATTATTTTACATTTAAAGGTTGACTATGTAGATTATGTATGCTTGCTTCTTGTTAAAAGCATTTTGTTTTTTTGACAGTTAAAAGGGTAAAATTTTCATTATTGTGTTGATGGCAACAGATAAGAATGGCTGTAAATGAGGTGACTAATGACTTGAGTGGATGGAGGCAGCCAATCAGATTTCAGCTGCTTTTGCTATTGAAGAGACTAATTACACAAAAAACACGCAAAAGAATGTATGATGGGTCCGAACTTTAACATGTTATGATGAATCATGACATGCTTTGTTGGGTGGCAGCAATGTAGTGGCTGGACAAGGTACACACAGAAACCTGTCAGCCATAGGGCAGGAACAACATTAATTACGTTGTGGTCAACAGAAAGGGTTATGCCCCTCATTCTGGGTTAGTAAAATTTTACATATGATGGAAATTTTGTTACCATCAAAGTAAATAATCAGTGCTTTTAATGCTCTGCTTGACAGGTCCTTGAATGTACCCTTGTCCGGTCACTAATCATCATTGTAAAGGGAACATTTTGTTGTTCTACATCTACATACATACTTCGCAATCCACCGTAAGGTGTGGCGGAGGGTGCACTGTACCACTGCTAGGCATTTCCTTTCCTAATAGCCCAATATTAGCTTTCGTGACGTATTGACAAAACAATTATATCAAACACCAGAATGTGTTTATAGCAAATCTCATTAGATACCACATGCAGTAGAACCTTGTTTTTGCACTTTGAGGGACTTAATAGAAAATTGTGTAAAATGCGGGAAATGTTTTAAATTGTAAACTTTGATCATCGTTTCATTTTCATAGTTTATGTATGGTGTATGTACATAATAGGCATCAAAATACTCAAAAGGAAGTTTAATATGGAAGAAAGGTTATGTAAATTTTAAGTGCCAAAAAGAACTGAAACTGATAAGTGTATACAGTGTGGAAATTTTTGACATAAATTCATTCATCACAATTGACATTGTAAGCAAGCGTTTAACTGACATTCATTATTTTAAGTAATGAAACATTGCACAGTTGTTTATTTTTAAAATTTTTCATTGTTTAGCACAATTTTGTTCAAGAATTTATTCACATTTTCACGCATAAATATGTACATAAGTATGTTTTGAGTCATTTCCATAGGTTCAACATATCGCACTATAATTGTTTTTTAGGTCATAACATCCTTCAATATGCAGAAAAACACACGCAACAAAAACATCATTCTTGTTGTTTGAGTCACAAATAATGCTTGGGTAAATATTCGGGTAATTTCCTAAAACACCCAGGAATCGAAGTCAAATGATATATATCACTATGAAAACTTGAGTGATATATATTGCAATTAGCAGAGAAAGTGACTATCAGATATTAGCACAAAACAGCTGTTTTGCCATAACAATAGATATTGATCGTAGACGAAATGATTACTTTTTGCACAGACCAGGATGTAAATTAATGCTGTGCCTGCTCTATAGTTGACAGGTTTCCGATGTACATTTGTCTGTTCAGTAAATTGACTAATAGTCACCAGATCTATTCGTAACAGCATTAGCATTAATTTTTAATGTGAAAACATTGACACTAATTTCTGTCGCGTCTCCATCAACCTTTTAGATATATCGCTTGAGCTATGAGAGCAATATATATCGTTCCGGCTTCGATTCCCAGGCGTTCTAGGAAATTACCAATATTTGCACTTCAGAATACAAATTCTCTAAATGTGTCATTAAAAAAAGTAAGAGTATTTTGTGAGACAAGGGGTGTGGAAAAGTTTTTAAAGTTTCATTTGCATTTCTGTTCTTTAATATTTCTAGTTTCTTAATGTGATACAAGCATATAATGTTTTTCTTAACAGGTAATTCTAATTCATTTATTTTTACATGAACTTCTTTCAGGTTCGAGAATATGAATTAAGAAAAGATAATTTCTCTGACACTGGAAACTTTGGTTTTGGAATTCAGGAGCACATTGACTTGGGAATCAAGTATGATCCAAGCATTGGTATTTATGGTTTGGACTTCTATGTGGTGCTTGGTCGACCTGGTTAGTATAATTACTTTATTGATTTGTACTATATTAACCCTTTATTTGGCAATTTTGCTCTGTCATTGAAATTGTGTGAAGTTTTCTGAATGTTTCACATTTTGTCCTTGGGTTGGCAATAGTGCTAGTAATCAACATTTAACCTCTCATATACAGCAAAATTCCAATGCCTTTTAAGAAAAAATTTGACATTTGATGACCTAGCTGTTTAGTGCCCTAAACATCATTAGCAAAACAACAAATCATTCATTGTTTCTGTAGGTTAGCGAAAGGCATTGTAAAAGGACAAAGGTGTAAACCACCCTATTTAAACAAATGGTATGCTATGTTACTAGAAGCCAAAATGAGTGTTGTAAGGCAGCCTTGTTCCTGGTAGCATTTCCATAATTAATGAAATAAATCGCAATTTGCGGTGACTTATGGCTTCACTGTACTAGGTTTAGATGTAATACTAATGTTCGGCGAACAAAAATTTGTGCCCGGGTGGGATTCGAACCCGGGATCTCCTGCTTACTAGACAGACGTGTTACCCACTCCGTCACGGAGGACACAGTGAGCAACCTGACTGCAGAGGATTCTTCCCTGCACGTCTTCCACCACACCCAAATCTCCATTCGCCACACTGTCTCCTCTTACCACAGCCTATATTATTCTGTAATGCTTGCAGTCACAATACTGTATTCCTGCATCAGGGAGAACAGACTGAGGTATCGAGACACGTTTGTTGTCAGGAGCCCAGCCTTGGCTTGTATACAATTATATATTTTTGATGACGTTACAGCATTCATTTTTAATGAAATAAATCGCTATTTGCGCTCACTTGTTGCTTCACTGTGCTAGATTACATCTAAACCTAGTATGCTGAAATGAACATTGATGATTTACTCTACTTGGCGAAAGTAAGTTTGATCCTGTCAATGGATTTGGAATTTTGCGGAGTAAATGATGGAATGAAGCTGTGAATAAACATGCATAGTGTGGTTACAGGAGGGAAAATTGCAGGTAGAAATCATGAAGTCTGGTAATAGTTTGATTAATGTATGCAAATAACTTTCTTGTCTCGAGGTAATAAGAGTTGCAGAAATGCTTGTAAGATTTGTGTTCATGTAGTAATTTTTTATTCTGAAGATACTGTGCATCCTTCATTTTAATGTGCAGTTCCTCTTTTGCCGCTACTCACTGTTGTGTAAGATTGTCTTAATCCAGAAAATGTTTTTCAGTAGGATATTTAATTGCACACTTTGTTCATGCTTGTCCATCAAACTATGGCTTGGCTTAGTAAGGTGTGCTAAAGAAATTACTTCCTGTTGCAACACATTGCTACGGTTTACTAGTGATGTTACTTTGAGAAGTTACAGTTGATTTTGATTGAATAAAAGCCCTGCAGAATGTTGCTGATATAAAATTTATTTCCTTTACTTATTTCAGGGTTCAATGTTGCACATAGGAGAAGGAAAACTGGGGTAGTTGGTTTCCAACACAGGCTTACAAAAGAGGATGCCATGAAGTGGTTTCAGCAAAAGGTAATTTCTATGTCAAAATGCATTTTATTGAACTACTCCAAATCTGTAATCGGGAAAATGGGGGGGGGGGGGGAATTATCAGTTTGAATGAAAGAATTAGCAAGTATGATCACAATGAATATGCATCGTGTGTTTACACTGAAACTAAGTTTATTCTTTATGGATGTAATGTGGTTGTGAATTTCATTGGTGCTTTCTTGATTTTGGTTTCTTTGACTTGGCTCACTGAGATACACATTACATTATTTATGGATTATTATTCATATTTACTGGCACTCATGGTCTAGGTATAATTTCTTAATAATCAAAACATCCTTGATTCCTGGGTGTGAACACAGAACTACTGCTTACATCAGTAATGTCATTAACCCTAGTACTGCTTATGAATGAAAAGTGCTGCCTAGCATGTCTCACTGCGTAGTTGCTACAGATATAATTTGACACAGATATAAATTCATGCTTATGATTTACATTATTACAGAGATAAGTAAAAGTGCTTTAAAAATAGGAGGAAGGAATAGAACAAAGTTATGCTTAACTTCAGTAGGTTCTTTTGAGGTTTATGTTTCCTGCCAGATACTTCCTGTTAGTGCTTTTTGAATGTGAATAGTGCCTACTGTACTTTGGAAAAGTTCCGAGCTGTCAGAAACTGTCCTCTTCTGCAGATGTCATAGTTACTGTTTACTCATGTGTTTTATGTCCAATTTATAATAAAATAATTTATTTATTGAAGAAAGATAGTAAATCAAGTTTATCACTTCCAAGCATTGGAACAATGAATTTAATTTCACAACAGTACTGCTGTATTTACACCCAGCCACTATTATTTCCACTAGACATACACCCCTTGGCCGCAAAACTATACAGGTTGCTTCTGCAAGCAGTTAAATTTTCTTTCACCAGTTTGCAGTACCAGACAGATGTACGTCTTGGTCACCATTTTACATATGTTAGGAACCCATTTCTGCACTTGATTTGTTTTTTACAAAAATGTCGCTTACCCCTTGGCTTCTCACCTCATGATGGTTGCAGTACATAAGATATAAAATGCAGGAAAGCAATGTAAAGAAAAGTGTTTTTGAAATAGAAATTTGCTACAATTGAATATTAATTTAAGCATTAGGAAATCGTTTCTGGAGGTATTTGTGTGGGGTGTTGCCTTGTACAGGAGTAAAACCCTGGACCGTAAAAAGGTCAGACAGGAAGATAGATGCTTTTGAAATGTGATGATTCAGAAGGATGCTAAAGACAGGTATTTAGATTGTCGCTAATGAAGAGGTACTGAACAGAATTGAGGAAGAAGGGATTTTTGGCATACCTTGGCTAAAAGAAGGGATCAGTTGGAAGGACACACTCTTGAGATATCAAGGAATCGTGAACTTAGCATTTGAGGGAAGTGTGTGGGGTAAAAATCAGAGGGGAGAAAGACATACACTAAACAAGTTCCAATGGATATGAGTTGCCGTTCTTATGAAGAGATGAAGAGGCTTGCCCAGGGTAATCCGATCTCCAGACTGAAAACCATAATAATGAATGTTGCTTGTTGTCCACTTGAAGTGCTGCTGTCAGTGTATAACAAAATTGAGTTGGAGTGTGGTGGTTTTGTGTGTTACATTGCATTTTTGGTTAGTGCTAGCTCCTATGTTTGTACAAATCGTTTCCAAATGTTTGGCAATGCTAAGAGAAATAAAAATCCAGTAAAACTTATTATTAGCTGGTGTTGAATAAATCTTCATTAATAACTTCCAGAATAAATTGTTGTTCTGCCAATGGCTTCATAAGAGAACAGAAGTGGTTAGAGGGCATACACATATTTTGGATAGGAAACTGCCCCAAAAAGGCAGAAAAATCAGTGATCAACAGCATGAGAATTCAGACGGCAATGAAAATCACCTCATTAAAGAAATGTGTATCCACAGGACACGGGACATATAATTGAAAACAGGTGTTAAAGGTCTCTATTGTCAAAACATTCTGAAAAGTGTCCCATTTGGACCTCCCAGATGTGACTATGAAATATTTAATGACCAACAAAGTGATGACATTCTAAGATTTGGCACATGAATAGGGAAGCCAGAAAATCTGGAAAGGTGCATTTTTGAAGTCTAATGGATAAGATATATGAATTTCTGGTCAGATGAATATAGGGCAATATCACATTCATTAGTTTTGTTAAATTAGAGAAGTATTCAACAATGAAATTGGTGCAAGATGTTAGAGGTTCTGAGTACAGGGGTAAGCAATGGTGAAGATAGGTAAACTTTGTACAAGGACTGAGAGGGAGTAATAAGACAAAGAATGAATTTTAATTAAAAAAGATGTAAGGCATGGAATGAGCCTGTTAATACTGTTCACTGAATGCAATGCAAAAGCAACATGAAAAAAGGGTTTGAGAGTGGTAAAAAAGGAATAGTGAAAAGATTTGTTGATAAAATTGCTCTGTGATAATGAGTGGAATGATCTATGGAGTACAGAATGTGGACCGAGTGTAAGCCTTGAAAAGATCCAAAGAAATGAGAGTAGTGAGAAATGTAACATCAAAATTGGTGATCAAAGACCTAAGAATTTAAGGAATTCTGTTACCTTGAAGGTAAAATAACGTAAATTGGATGAAGCAAGAACAAAAAAAAGATGTTAAGAGGGCATTCATGGCCAAGAGGAGTCTGTTGGTATCAAACATTGGCCATAATGTGAGGGAGAAATGTCTGAGATTGTACATTTGATGGAGCACAGCTTCATAAGTGATACATGGACAGTGGGAAAACTGGAGTACAAGAGAATTGAAGCATTTCAGATGTGCCTGATGAATGTTGAAAATTAGGTGGACTGATAACAAATGTTGTTCTATGTAGAATTAGTGAAGTAATGTATATGGGAAACAGACAAGAAATAGTGATTGGGTGCTAAGACATGAAACAGGAAACATAAAGGAATAACCTCTATGGGTAAAAACTACAGGAGGACAGTACATTCAGCAAATAGAGGATTTGTGGTGCAAGTACTGCTCTGAATTAAGGTTGGCACTAGAATTCATTGGATGATATGGATACCTCAGACTTGAAGCCTGAGTCGAATGATGAGTAATTATTGTTTAATTTAACAAAAACGAAAATTGGGATTTAGCATACCACAGCATTGTGTTCATTAGACATGGCTACTTCATTTGCCACTGAGTTAAATGTTATTTGTACATCAAAAAACTGTTTAAGCTTAACTGCAAATTTACAGTTGTTAAAAGTGGTGACATACATATCCTTATATTGTATGTTCCCTATTGATTCTTAATAAAGACAGCTGGAGCAATTTTGATGCATCTTCAGAGTAGGCCAGTGGGTGATCCTTTGGAGTTTGGTAGCAATAGGATCAAAATATTTATTAACTTATGTGCATATACTTAGTTTCACCTGGCATTTTGAATGACAGTAGCCCCCTTAGCAGAAAAAGAGCCAATCATTTTTTTTGTCTTGGCATTCTCTAACTGCAGTGTTACCACTTGGAACATTAGGCACTTAGTGACTTCGTGTTGAAAGTGCTGCTACAGTTGATTTTCTTGACTACTGTTCTTTTACATACACATTAGATGGTGGTGATAGTATGTTCCACCAGTGCAAAGCGAGGGTTGCTAATTAGTATATTCATAAAGTTGCAATCACTTTGATTCTTCATATTTGCTGGAATTATCAATTATATGAGACTGTACTTTTACAGCTCTTACATACAGGAGATGGACAAAAATATTGATACCAAAATAACACACATCACAATGTCTAATAGTGCAGGAATAATGAATGAATTTAAAGTATTTTTATTTGATTCAGAATGTATGGGTCCTTTATGGTTATCTATTTTTAAGGGATTCTCACCAGAAATTTTAGCTCTCAGCAATCAAGATGTTTTTTGCTGAAGGAAACAAAGGCTGAATATTGTGACCTGCTGTTTATGGTGACCAGACAAGATCAGGAAATTTACCCCTTGCGTTCACAAAACCTGGCCTAGATGATGTGAGCTGTATAAACAAGGAAGGCTCTGGCTCTTGCCATCACCATTAGGAACAAAACATTGCACCCTGGGATAGCCAGATCAGTGAAAATGCCCACATAATCCTTAACAGTAAATACAAATCACCTCTAATACCATAATACGACTGATCACTTAACTAGTGCTGTGTTCTGCTCTTGGGTTGAAAACATACAATACTCTTTCAACCAAATGACTTCCTTCCATTATTTCTAGATCCAGGTTTTTATGGCTTCAGCATTACATTTCTTCCTATGGACATTCGCATCAACTGATACATGGTTTTGGAATTCCAGCTCACCTGTAATTCTCATCTCACAAAATTCCAGATTGAGTTCATGCTAACGAATTTCATGGGTGATTTTCTTTTTTCTGCTTTGCCAGGCTACTGTCAACTCTTGTCGTCACAATCCTCTCCACTGAGTGTGTCATATCACTCAACACGTGCTTTTGTATGCACAACATTGTTTTGCTTAGCCTTTAATGTGGTATATACCTTAGTTATTGTGCTTCTTAGAGGATGACTTTGGCTGCCTTGTTTATGGAAGTGCACACAATACTAACACAAACTGCTTGCCCATATCTGAATCATGTTCGTACCATAGCTTACTTATGTATTGTGTTGCACAGTTTTTTCTAGTAAAATATTAAGTGTGACCTCAGTCATGTTCAAACACACATTTGTCTCCATACTTTCGTCCAGTTTGTGTACATGGCTTATGACTCTCACCTTCGGGCTTTGAAGTTATCACCAATTTTGGCCCAACTATTTGTCACTCTTTTTTGAATGTCCATAATACCTGTCTTTCCCTTCATGGAATGAATTGAGACAACTAAGCTACTAATGCTGATGAACATAAAGGGAAAATATGCAGCAAAAAAGGTAACATCAGAGTACTTAAATACAGCTTGTGGTAAAAAATGTGAAAAAGCCACTGAGATAGGACAAATTCCACTGTGTACTAACATTCAGTAGTAGTAGTAGTAGTAGTAAAGTAGTAGTAGTAGTATCTTTTAAATACTTTGTATTAATGTTCAGATTCAGGTAGTTCAGAGTTAACTCTGTAATTGTAAAGAAACACCCAGAAGCTGCACAGGAACTCTACAGCATATGGGTGAAAGATGTGATCATCATGTGCATGATAAATCATTCAGTACAAATTGGGGGCAATAAGACTTTTGTAGAAGTTATTTTGGAAGTTTGATTGCTGGCACAGACAATCAATGTAAGCTGAGGGTGTCCAAAATATCATTATACTGTCCATCTTGTTGCTTGTATTAATTTTCATACAATATGTTGTTTGCCCAGAAATTTGTTTTTCGGTGTTTCTTTTGCACACACACATTCTCTCATGTGTGGTCATCAAATATGGCCCAGTTATATATTTGGAATTTTGCAAAGTAAATGATGAAATGAAACTATTTACATGCATATACGTAAAAAGTAGATGAAGTACACTTACCAGGCAAAAGGGCACAGGCAGTAATAGCAACACACACACACACACACACACACACACACACACACACACACACAAATATGCTAGCTTTCGCAGCCTAACTGCTTCATCAGGCAGAAGGGAGGAGAGGGAAAAGGAAATGATGAGGGTTTTAAGGAAGGGGGTAAGGGGCCATTCCAATCCCGGGACAGGAAAGACTTACCTTGGGGGAAAAAATGGAGGGTAAATAAATGCACACACACCCACACATTTAGACACAACTACACTTAGGCAGACATACTGTAGAACTGTAGAAAGCAAGTTGAACTTCTTTGCTTTCTACAGTATGTCTGCCTAAGTGTAGTTGTGTCTGTGTAAATGTGTGGGTGTGTGTGCATTTATTTACCCTCCATTTTTTCCCCCAAGGTAAGTCTTTCCTGTCCCGGGATTGGAATGGCCCCTTACCCCCTTCCTTAAAACCCTCATCATTTCCTTTTCCCTCTCCTCCCTTCTGCCTGATGAAGCAGCTAGGCTGTGAAAGCTAGCATTTTTGTGTGTGTGTGTGTGTGTGTGTGTGTGTGTGTGTGTGTGTGTGTGTGTGTGTGTGTGTGTGTGTGTTTATTTGTTATTACTGCCTGTGCCCCTTCGCCTGGTAAGTGTACTTCATCTACTTTTTACGTATATTTTTCCTGTTAGGAATTTTTCCTGTTAGGAATTTTTCCTGTTAGGAATTTTTCCTGTTAGGAATTTTTCCTGTTAGGAATTTTTCCTGTTAGGAATTTTTCCTCTATAATATTTACATGCATAGTGTGGTTATAGAGGGAAAATTGTGCAAGTAGAAATCACGAAGTCTGGTATACTTTGTAATAGTTCGATTAATGTATGCAAATAACATTCATTAGTGTCTTGAGGCAATAACATTTGGAGAAATGCTTGTAAAATTTGTGTTCATGTACTATTGTTTTTATAATATTCTGAAGATACTGTGCATCCAGCGGTTTAATGTGCTGTTCCTCTTTTGTCTGCACTCACTTTTGTGCAAGATTTTTGTCAGATATTTAATTGCACACTTTGTTCATGCTTTGCCATCAGACTATGGCTTGGCTTAGTAAGCTGTGCTAAAGTAATTCCTTCCTGTTGCAACACATTGCTACGGTTTACTAGCAGTGTTACTTTGAGAAGTTACAGTTGATTTGGAATGTTCTAGTGTAGGTTTGCTTTGTATCAGTCATTGTCTTCATACAATTATGTATTGTATTGGTAAAGCTGACAATTCAGTGAGAGTTTCCTGACCTTACATTCTCTTTGCATTGAATGTAACATACTGTATTGATGTTACTGTTGTACTTTAGAGCCAGGGTTATCTAATGTCATTAGATTTAACCTAATCAGTTTTGAAATTGATTTTAGCATAGCTCGTGCAAGAAGTTGTGGACCTTGTGCAGAATTGTTTTCTCGACTTGGGCTCTGGGTGTGTACTTTGTTTTGTTTTGGAGGGGTGGCCATCTGTTGCCTGTTGGTTACTGGTCGCAGGTGCAGTTTACAGACAAAGGGTAGGGCTCAGCAGGCAACATGCAACAGAGCTGCCCCCCCCCCCCTCCAAAACAATGGAATGGAGTCACCCTGTGCACAACTCAAAGATGTCTTTCTGTGCACAGGCATGGTCTCTCACAAGCTCTACTTCTTTGGCTGTTGAAAAGCAGTTCTGTACTGCTTGAGAGTAATTTACAGTTTTCTGTTTCTTTTGAAACTTTGCAGCAGAGTTTTTTTATTTTTAGTGGCTGGACTTGGGTAAAAAAATATTTATGCCTGATTCAATTATCAACTGACACAATTAGTAGCCTGGTTGACTCACATTATGGAGTTTTTTGTACTCACAACTATTTGATTCTAAATAGATAATTTTAGCAAGTGACTTGCCATTCTCAATGCATACATTTTTTGCACCAGGACACTTATCATAGTTTAACTTAGATGCAACACTGTAAAAGTTGCAAAACTCCTTTATGGTTCTGCAAGATAATGAGTACCCTATTTAGAGTGGTGAAATTTTTTAAACACAAGTGCCATTAAAACAAAATACTTACTGTAGGCTGCAACAATTTTATGTGGGCTTTTTGATATACTCACTTCTTCCTTATTTAGAATTGCCTTTTACCATTAAGGAATTCATACTTATTTGGTCTTTTTGTACTCTGTTGAGTGAATCAACTAGAATATTTCACATATTGTTCACTTCACTGGCCAGACTTTATTGCAAAGAGTTGAATGTAAAATTCAGTTAGCACTGCTCTCATATTTTTTGTACAGTTGTCTCCTGTTATCCCCATTTTGCTTTATAATGTACGAGAGATTTTCTCTCTAATTGAGAAAGAGAGCACAAATGATTTTGTTTCCAAGTGTCAAATAGTTAAAAGAAAAAATGCATGCAACTGTATTTGCTTTCAAATCCTACACTGTGTGTGTGTGTGTGTGTGTGTGTGTGTGTGTGTGTGTGTGTGTTACATTCTTATTTAGTAGTAGAGTAACTTTAGTAATGCTGATTCTATTTTTCTATTTAAAATTTCATTTGCAGACTAGTTTTATTACCAACTACTAATGAAAGATTTCTTTTGTTTTTTACAGTATGACGGTATTATTCTTGCTGGGAAGAAGAATTGAATATTTTTGAATTTGTATTTGACTTACAAATAAAACAAAATCTCTTTACATTTGTTTCATATTTTCATAATGGTTATTGTATTGAAAGCTATCACTACAGTACACTTCACATAAGTGCCTCAGCAGAGGATTGCTGGGAGTGTGTATAGAGGATTAAGTTTGTATTATTACAGGGGAATGTGCCCCTTGATAACATAAATGAATTTGAGTTTTTTCAGTTAGAAAAGTTAGTGGTGAGGGGTGGGGGACTTGTTTCAGCTGGCACTCATGAAGTACCATATATTTCCGCATATAATAAGAGGTGCAAATTTTCATCAAAATTTTATAGTTTCAGCATATATCTTGCCTATAAGACGACCCCCCCCCCCCAAGTTACGGTATTTACTTGAATGCAAGCCACACTTTTTTCCAGTTTTCGTGATTTAAAAATACTCCTGCAAATTAGATATGGAGGCAAAGCTTCAGGAAGTTTCGAAAAATGCCGTTAAAAGCCGCCGTAAGTAGTTTTCGTGATTGGTACACTTGGATTTCATCCTTTGTTGGAGTGTTTGCGATGTGCTCTTGAACTTTCTTGCTTGTAGTGCTACATTGTGTCCGTGAAGCAGCACGTTTTCTTTACCCGGGAAGTTAAGTGATTTTTCACTGAGAAGATTTTTAAATTGCACATATTATGTGGGTGAAAATACAAAATTGCCCAAGAACAGAAGATAAAAGATTTCGAAAGAAGCTGCAATTGTTGTTTTTAGCTCAAATATTTTAACCCTTTCACTGCTCCGTACGTAAATATCGTTTCAGTGCGACTTTCGATGTATTGAGAAATTATTTTTGAAAGCGACATTGTAAAATCAAGCTGCATTGTAATTAATTAATTCTGTTCCTGCTTTTTGCCATTCGGTTATTGTACGTACCTTGTCCACTCAATACATAAATAAAGCTCGAAAAGCGAATATTTAAAAAGATTGCGCAAAACTTTGTTTTCGTAAATCTTTCCTCTACAATGTCAATTTCATCAGGGTAACACTGCAGATGTGCTGCCTAGTGTGGCTATAGCGAGGGTTCGACCTCCAAACAATATATATCAAATCAATACGTTTTGAAACAATACACTAAATCGACATAGTTGTACGTTTGATATATATCACTTCAGGCTGAGCTGCTTAGTGTAAGCATTCTGGTAAATTACCCAGAAAGCTGTACTTCTAGGTTCATGCCTACATCTGCGAAATTACCGTCATTCAGGATAAGACTGACACCTGTTTTGATTTTTTTTTTTTTTTTTTTTTTTTTTTTTTTTTTTTTTTTTTTATAATATCTCTTGCATACATAAATTTCTGTTCATGGTGATTTTTATTATTGTACATTATTTCTGTATGCCCATAGTGCACAGTGTGTTACAGTTTTCATTGGTTAGTATTTTAAAAAAAAAATTGAAAAAGGGTCAAGGTTATCCTGTGACATGAGGTTACATTGACCCCTCAAATTTGTTTTATTATAAACACATGTTGAATGGTCATGGGGTAAATGTTAGTGCAGTGCGTTATGAGTATGGTTGCTGTAAAGGGATCTCAATGATCCCCATTGAAAATGGTAAGTTTTATAAAATGTTGATAAGCTAGGTATCACTGAAACACAATTTCTATGAATGTATCTATCCCTTTATTTAAAACACACTACAAAAAAGGTTTTATTCACAAAAAACATTAAACTTCTTTTACTAAAACTCCCTGGAAATTTATACAGAATTCTACACCCATCATCCTGTAGTTCTGGCAGAGGCAGTTTGCCAATCACATCACAGAATGGGGCAGTGAATACTTAATGTTCTTTGGGAGCAAATGTAGTCTTCATTGAGTCAGTGGAATGAGGTTCTTGTTATAACTTTAGTATCAGTAATATGCAATGGAAACCTCCAATCAGCAGTAGTGGCAATAGAATTGGCTAATATAGTTTCTTCTGATGTTAGTACATTTGTTCTTCTTACCTTAATTGGTCCATTTTTCCTTAAGTGGTTTTTCACTGTGTGTTTTCATATACCCAGTCTCTTGGCTGCACCCTTTGTTGTCTTTTGATAATTTTTAATTACCAAGATCACTTCTTCCACTGTTTCCTTATCCGCATCTAGGCACCGCCTTGCTCCAGGAGACCTCTGATATGTTCTAAGCATTGTAGTTCAGTATTTAATGTGATTATGGCTTTATCTATTCAAACTGGCACTTCATTCTTTTTCACTGTTTAATGAAGTTACAGCTTATTGTGTCCATTCCTTACTGTTAGAACAAGACACCAATGTCAATCTAAAACTTCTGCAATAAACAGAACATTTGTAACAATAGACTGCCCAAGACTATGAATTTAGATCCATTGTTGACCAGTCTTAATTTGTAAAGAATAAATTACTCTTGTTTTATGCCTTATTTATGCAAATACATGTGCATTAATGGAAATATGGTGAAAATATTTAGGGGGTCAATGTTACCCTTGAGGGGAAAAAGTTAGGGGTCAATGTTACCCTCATTTGAAGAAATGTGAAATTTTTAATTGTTAAAATTGTTTGGATTGTTAACAAGGTCAGATAACTTCATTAAAATGTGTGAATTTGAACATATAAGAACCTGATGATCATTGGATTAACCATTTCTTCTGTGCCAAGAAAGTTTTTTTCCAACTGAATTTATAAGCTGATATGCGAGGCTTGCTTAAAAAAATTTTCCTAACTATATTTCTTTAAATTTTAATTTGGAGTGTTTGAATTAGAATCAACAAATTCCGTTTTATTATATGATCATATCTATTTTCAATAAGATACTTAAGTGAGTCCAGAAACTGAAAGAAAAGGGTGAAATCTTCATATTGTTGTTTTCTCTCTTTAAGACATTATTGGAACATAATAGTGAGAAAATGGAAAAAAATTTTAAAACATTTTAAAAACTCAAAACTAGTTTTGAAGAAAGGACCATAAGCTGTACAAATTTCATCTAGTTCTTGAGGATGTTAGGAAAGTGTTGCTGTGGGATGTGTTCATCAGTTGTGGAGCAGGTATGTGTCACTAAGGCTAGACATCACTTAAAGCAGAATATCTCTTAACATTTCAATAACGGGGTGTCTGGATTCAACTATTCAGAAAATACTCAAGACCTAAAATTGAGTTAAAAACCAACTTGATCATGAACCAGATCTGGGCACAAGTGGAAATGGTCTGACTTCAGTGTGTTCAACGGGTAAGTTTCAAAAAGTAGTTTCATACTCGGATAAACAAGGTATCCAAGGTTATATATGAGAAACCCCATGAGAAAGAACAGTTAAATAGGTAAATTGAGACATCACATTTCTACACATTGTTTTATTGCATTGTTGACATCTTGTCAGTTCCTGGTTGTTGCATACTCTCAAGGCTCAATGTTAGGAAACTTTAACATTCCCTGTCCATTATTAAACATTCTGCAGTGCCAAAATCAGGGGTACCTTCTTCTGAAGTACATAACAAAATATGATTGCAAATAAATGTAAAGATCCAACATCCCTAATTCATTTTTTGCTAATTTGTGATGTGACCATTTGAATGTTTCAAACACTGGTGAAAGTTTCTGACATGGGCAAAGCAGACCTTTGTGGTGTTTACCAAATATATTATTGCTTTGTGCTATAATAAAGACACTTTGCAATGTAGAGGAAAACAGTTCCGTTAATTATGTAGGATAGTGAAGTTAATATTACTTAAAAAGGTATTCTTTATACGTTGTAACACTTGTGTTATAAATTTAGTGTGTTTCTTCATATACCATGTAATCCTGAAATATAAGTGGCTTTTTAAATTTCTCTCATGTGTGCTTCCCAAGGTAACGAATTCAACTTCTACAACAAAAAATATTAAGAATAATTCATATCACAATAGACAATTTCAGTCAGAGCAGTGAAATCTTTTATAAATTTACAAAACGAATGCATAGAATTTAACGTAAATTATTTAATTTTGTGTTTGCCTGCTTATGGAGATTTCTGCAGAAAGGAAAAACTCTTGCTCTAGAGCAGTGGTCTGTAATATTTTTGGCTAATAATGTCCATTTATTACCAAAGTGAAGTCAAGGCAAGCTGCACTTATCCATAATTTGTGATAATTGCTCTTTATCCAGTACTTCTATAAAATTTTAGATCCTGCAAAGCACATCAAAAAATTTAATTTCAACAGTACAACCCCTCCCTTTGTACACTGAAGTCACAAGTTAAAATATTAAAAACCTATAATATGACTTTTCATGAGAAATAATTTTTTAAAGTACTTTTCTTGAAGTTAGATGTTTAGAACAGTATTCTTGTTTCGGCGATGTGACACCTGTGTTCGGTAGTTTTCGTAATCATTTTAAAATAAGCCATTGTGTATACAGGATTTGATGATACTTCAAAATTGCAAGGAATTTGACTTTTTCTCTGTCTTCAGTAATTAAGTTTCCATAAAGAAAAGCCAAATGCAAATTATGATGTGAAATTAAATAATGCAAATGTTGCAGTGGTAGTGAAAAAAATTGTTGATGTTCCTGTAGTCAATGGAAATTCAGAAATATTGAATTTCATGGTCTAAATTAGGTTTACAACCACCGCCTCCCCTTATTCTTGGTGTGGCACCACTCCTCTCGAGGTTGTCAGCTATACTTCAGTTATTTAAGCTATCAATAAAAGTGCACAGTGGGAGAAAATTATGCAACAATAAAGCATTTTGTTTCAAAAGTAAATCTAGGAATGGGTTGATCCCCAATTTTACCCAATCAAATTAGAATGCCGAACCTTAAACATGTGCCGAATTCCGAACCTGAAATGATTCCTCTGAATCTCGAACCCAAATAATCTGTCAACTCAAGTACTTGTATTTAAAAAGAATTACTAGTCTTATCACTAGAGATGGGCGTACTCGGGTTCCACGCCAACCCGAGTTAACTGAGATGAAATTTCGCCTAACCAGAGTTGAGTTGGCTAACCCGAGTAAGGACAAAAATGTATGTTAAGGGCCAGTTTCATTCGCCTTTCAGTTAACCAAATTGATCTGCAGAAAATTATTATACAGCAGTCGCTAGAATTAACGAGAAAAAAAAAAAAAAAAACAACCAACCACCACCTTTAGATTGCCTCATGGTCAGCGAATTGGAATCGGTAGGAAGTGGATGGATATTTGGGCTGTCAATGTCTTGACACACATTTTAGACTATTTTTTCCCCATAATAATTGAAACCATACAAAAGGCAACGAATGAAGTACTTTTAATTATACTGGGTAAAAGCACGGAGTTTTTAGAACACGCAAAGTTTGATTTCAAGTAATTACGAATAGCAAGTTATCTGGCGAATTTTTACCCTTCAAATTCATTTGTTGTAATTGCCAAAGCTAACCGAAACACGCGTTGTTTACTTTAATAATTACAATTTCAGGTTTTTAAATATTTTTAGTGAAGCACAAGTGTCGTAGTATCGGTAAATCAATCACAGATTTCGGTGGAAATTCAAATGAACATTCGCACCGTCGTGATGGAGGTAGGTGAAGTTAACATTCGTTGAAACAATAACTGTCTCTGGTTTGAATCCATGCCCTATGTTGCAAAGAGTGAGCATGAATTTCTGCCGAATTTGAGTTGTTATAACTCAAGAAATTTGGCGGTCCTAAAAGTAATAGTGAAACGAATTTTAAAAGGCACATTCATCCTGTAAATTTTAGGCAAATCGCCCGAATAAATTGGCATCCAAGTTTTGGCTTTACATGTCGCAGGGAGACCAGTTTGAAAAGTTTTATAGAACATAGTGTAATGTAAAACCAGGTCAAAAATAAAAGAAATTATTCATTATTTGAATGTGGTACAGTAATGAACCTTTTATAATTGGAACTGTTGCTAGTTTATTACATGCAAAGTTTCCCATTCTTCCCAGGGATGTACAATCGAGATGCCGATCTTTTAAATTTTCCCGAGTGCAGATTTTATCGGGCTCTTTTGCCTAAAATTTACTCACTGCATAAAAGGTAAAGCAGTCAACAATCCGAAGATTGAACACCACAGTGCTTTACTATATAGGCATGTCCGGTTTGGAGGTGGTGTGCCGTTGCCTTCCTCCGACCTTCGAACTGACTTACCCAGCCAGTTATAGGGGGATCTACAGTTTAACGTGGGTTCCGAACCACGGTGCTACTCGGTATTTTTCATATGAGCAATACTGCCAGAGGTGAAAGAATCTTAAAAGAAACCATAAATTGTACAAGGTAGTCAAATATCATTTCTTTCGATAATACATCACTGCAGTTCGTCTAGTGCTTTATTGTGCAATTATGGGCAAGGAAGGAAATAGGTGATGAAAGTCGTTTTGAATGTATGTCGCGCAACACTGTGTGGTCTACTCGGGTTCCAGCCACTGCCGACGGGTGAGGCCGCACTGACTAGAGTAAGCTGCCGGGCTGAGCCAACTCGAGTAAGAGTGCCTACTGCGTCCTGCCAGGGCCAACTCGTGTTCCGCGCGCATGCACAGTGCTGCCTGCTGTGTCGCACCTGGGCCAACTCTGGTTAGGCCAATTCGAGTAAGCAGTGGCTGCCTAGTGCCTCTGCTGCCTGCTACATGTCGCTAGTGCGGTGGCGGCCACATTCTGACTCGTGCTCTGTCGGCGCGACAACTCTGGTAAACTCGGATTTCAGCGGCACTCGAGTTGACCCGAAATAGTCTTAACCCGAGTTAACTTGGTTTGGTAACTCGAGTTGACCCATCCCTACTTATCACAGCCAGTGAAGAAGATAAAGCCTTCTGGGACGGATTCCAAATGACAATATTACATAAAAATTTGGAAGAAATTAAAATTTCTATTAGTTTGTTTTAAATCTTAAGGATTTTTAATACCCCCTCTCTCCCCTTCAGAGATATTTATGAAACATTTTGAGATACTATACTTTAAAGAGACAGATTGGCTGGCCAGTACTTATGTTTGTGCTGTACCGCTGATAGTCACACAAGGAAAGAAAATAGTTATGAAAAAAGGGGAGTAACAAGCTTTCGGAACTGTTCCTTAATCAGGCGAGAGAGAAGGGAAGAAAAAAAAGGGAATGGGAACAGAAAGGGAAGGATTCATGACCTAGGTCCTGAGATGATTAAGGATTGTGGAAGTCTCAGATAATTAACCTGTGTGTACTCCTCCTTTCCATCACTCTCTCCTTCAATTCAAAATCCAGTGTCCTGGAAAACTCGGGGACTTTTTTTTTTTTTGTTGAAATCTCGGAATTTTTGTATTTTTCCAAAAAACCCTGGAAAATTTAGGCACTCTATATGCTTTTCAGCAGAAACATTTGTTTGCCTTCTGCTTGGCTCGATCCTTTTTCCTCAAAAATAGGTTCGTTCGAGAAATTTACCAGTCGCCAGTTTCTTGCTACCTTTAACATGTTGGCTACCGCAATGACGTCAGAGGCCGCCAGACCGCCTGCTGTGGCTGCCGGCGGCCACACGGCAACCAATGTGCTACTGCGCATGCACGGCTTCCGCCATTTGCAACTGCAAATGCCAACTCGAATGCCTATTTATCGCGCTTCTTGTTTTGGCCACCTGTAGCGCTAGGTGACTCGTTTACTCTCTAGTATCTAACCTGCGTTGATGAAAGGTTTACATGAGCCTTTATTTGTAGAACCGTTTTAGAGTGGTACTGCGGCTCTCGCCTCAGGTGTATCATGTGATGCGGCCTAAATCACATATTCGTAGAAAACGGCTAAGTACTTTTGACAAGCTACATTGTAGATGTCTATTCTGACTGACAAAAGTTTCCAAGCGGCTGAGATACTGAGACACTGCACGTGTAGCACATGGGCCGTAAGCATGGCGATACTTAAGTATCGGCGTCGCAGAGTCGTCACGACTCTGATACTACACGACCCGACATGCTGGTCGCATAGTCTCCCAGTCTCTTGGTTGCGATCGCAACATTTGGCTGTGCAACGTATGAAAAAATGTTTAATTTGAAATTCGAGGTAGAAAACGTTAGCTTCCTGATGCGTTATAGACTTAAAACATTCAATAGCTCAGAACACGATGAATGTTTTTATGAGAAGTGTAGCGGATTTGTGTACCACTGCTAGGGTGGATTCACACTGCCGGCCTGCCCGATTACATCATAAGACACATATTTCAGGCGATACGACGTCGTAAACAATGAAATTTCCAAATAACAAACTCCGTAAACGTATTGCTTACTATCAGACGGCAATTGCTGTGGGGTTAAAAACTACCTACAACATAGTTCAGGACATATGATGTATACAATAAACTTTCCCATCATGCGATTCATGATTTACGAGACTTCATCCATTATTTATTCGTCGTCATTTACTAATATTACTCTCTACAAATGATCTGCATGGAAATGAAACTTAATGGACGGATAATAAGGTAGAAGTTGATGGACAGAAAGGTAAGAACGATATACTCTAAGATAAGGAATGAATAAATACAACAGATTTCACAGAGGATCATACATAAAAAAGCATTTATACCAATGAATATATACCTGCAAAAATCATATCATTGTGTAACACAAACATCAATAGATATGACATAGTAAACTAACACTTCAATAGGTAAAAACATGTCACATCATACATGCATTTTAATACATTTAAGTACTACTAACAAGATGTTACTGCATTCCAGTCAGCCTGAGGATATTCCTGAAAGCTGACTGTGTAGCTTTCTATAGAACTATGATGAAGTGTTCCCAAAAGCATGTTTACAAAATCGCGTTTTTGAAACGTGAGACAGAGGCTTATAGCCAAACACAGCAATGCGGGAGCATTTCATACTTATTCGATTACAGCAGTACATAATAAGGTAAGAAAAACTAAATGAAAATGTTCGTAACTATTTCCAATAAGGTGGTTAGAATACAGGAAGATGCCATTGAGCTGAAAAAGTGAAGCCTGCCTCCGCCATATTGCTAAGTATTGGGCAAGTGTTGGTGTTGTAGAGCTGATGTTTGTCATGTAAAACTGTAATAAAACGTCCACCAGTTTTGCCTCGATGTAAAACAAAATGAGTGTTATGATTACTTTTTCAAATAATTTATAAAGAGCACTTATTAATATTTATTCAAGAAAGTATATTGTTTAAAAGCATATACTTCGCACTGACTGTCAATTCAATGCATTGATACTAAGAGGGTCGGCTTAATGCATAATTTTAACGGAGAAATAGCATTCCACGACTCGCCAATATGGCAGACTGACTTCAAAACCATTTTGACTTCACACATGTTAGGATAAAAATGTAAATGTGGCTTAAAATTTAACAAAAATGTAGATACTGAAGTATTTCCTGACGTATCATTGCATTTTTTAGTGTAACATGTGAATTGATACCTGATCTTCTTTGTCCTTTGTAAAAGATGCAGTGGTCTTATGATGGTGGTAAAATTTTAGTTACTTTCGTATCAAAAACTTTATGAAGATACATCGTTTTGGACGATGACTTTTACTTACATTTGACATCTTGGCTAGGACCACTGAATTTATTGACAGTGTGATCCAACGAGGATTTTTACTGACGTCTGAAACCCTAAAAAGCCATGATACGCACCTGCCCGTCTTTATCAACTGCTAACCTGTTTACTATCAAGAATCTGTGGTCATTAGATGATATCTATTTTAGTGTGTTCATCCTTTCACTTCTGTCACACACTGCCCGTGTAAAACCATTAGTTGATCATAAGAAGTCTACTTTAAAATAACAGACAGCATTACATAAATGAATGCAATTGATTTTGATGACTCTCTCGAACACATCACAAGTAGACTGCAGATATCACAGACAAATTTGACAGGTAACACATACTGATATCACAATTGAAAATACTGACCCATGTGAAGTGAGGAAATCAGTACTTACCATTGCTGTTACTGCTGGCTATAACAGCTGCTCCACACCACAGCATTAGAGGCTCTAGATCTACATCTACATCGATACTCTGCAAATCACATTTAAGTGCCTGGCAGAGGGTTCATTAACCACCTTCATAACTTTTCTCTACCGTTCCATTCTCTAATAGCGCGCGGGAAGAAAGAACACCTAAATCGTTCCGTTTTCGATCTGATTTCTCTTATTTTATTGGGATGGTCATGTTTCCCTAAGTAGGTGGGTGCTAGCAAAATATTTTCACATTCAGAACTAAAAGTCGGTGATTGAAACTTCGCAAACAGATCACGCCGCAATGAATAACGTCTTTCTTTTAATGATTTCCACCCCAATTCGTGCAACATTTCCGTGACTCTTCCCCCCCCCCCCCCCCCCCCCGTAACGTGATAAAACAAAACGAGCTGCCCTTCTCTGAACCTTATGAATATCTTCCGTCAGTCCCACCTGGTGAGGGTCCCACAAGGGGCAACAGTACTCCAAGAGAGGACGCACAAGTGTGATGTAGGCAGTCTCTTTGGTGGAGCTGGTGCGTCGTCTAAGCGTTCTGCCAATGAAACTTAACCTTTGGTTCGCCTTCCCCACAATATTTTCTATGTGTTCTCTCCAGTCAAAGTTGTTCGTAATTGTAACTCCTAGGTATTTGGTAGAATTTACGACCTTAAGGTTTGACTGATTTATCGCGTAATTGAAGTTCAGCGGATTTCTTTTAGTGGTCATGTGTATTACTTCACACTTTTCTTTATTTAGTGTCAATTGCCAATTTTCGCACCAAGTAGAAATTTTGTCTAAATCGCTTTGCAGTTGCTTTTGATCCTCTGTTGACTTCACTAACCGATAAACGACAGCATCATCCGCGAACAGTCTAAGGGAGCTATTCAGATTATCTCCTAAATCGTTTATAAACACGAGGAAGACCAATATAGGGGACCAATAACGCTTCCCTGTGGAACGCCAGATACCACTTCTGTTTTACTCGATGACTTACCGTCAATTACAACGAACTGTGTCCTTTCTGATAGGAAATCGTGAATCCAATCGCACAATTGGGGAGATATTCCATAAGCACGCAATTTCATTAGAAGCCGCTTGTGGGGTACAGTATCAAAAGCCTTCCGGAAATCCAGAAATATGGAATCGATTTGAGATCCCTTGTCGATGGCACTTAACACTTCATGTGAATAAAGGGCAAGCTGTGTTTCACAAGAGCGATACTTTCTGAATCCGTGCTGACTATTGGTTAATAGGTCGTTCTCTTCGAGGTAGTACATAATATTCGAACAAAGTATATGTTCCAAAATCCTACTGCAAATCGACGTCAATGAGATAGGCCTGTAATTTTGGGGATCACTCCTATTGCCTTTCTTGAATATTGGAGTAATTTGGGCAACTTTCCAGTCTTTGGGTACGGATCTTTCGCTGAGTGATCGGTTGTAAATTATAGCTAAGTACGGAGCTATTTCATCAGCATACTCTGAGAGGAATCTAGTTGGTATACAATCTGGCCCGGAAGATTTATTTTTGTTTAGTGACTTAAGTTGTTTTACTACTCCAGGAACATCTACTTCTAAGTTTCGCATGCTGGCAGCTGTTCTTGGATTGAATACTGGAGTGTTCACTTCGTCTTCTTTGGTGAAAGAATTTCGGAAAGCTGTGTTTAGTAATTCTGCCTTAGCAGTACTGTCGTCGGTAGTATTACCATTGCTATCGCGTAGTGAAGGTATTGTTTGTGTTTTGCCGCTAGTGTACTTCACATATGACCAGAATTTCTTTGGATTTTCTGCAAGATTACGAGACAGGATTTCGTTGTGGAAACAACTATAAGATTCTCGCATTGAAGTCCGCGCTAGGTTGCGAGTTTCAGTAAAAGATTGCCAGTCTTGCGGATTCTGTGTCTTTTTAAATTTTGCATGCGTTTTCCTTTGTTTCTGCAACAGTGATCTGACCTGTTTTGTGTACCACGGGGGGTCAGCCCCCTCTTTTATTAATTTATTTGATTTAAATCTCTCGATTGCTACTGATATTATGTCTTTGAATGTAAGCCACAACTGATCTACACTCGCATTTTTAGTTTTGAAGGACTGGAGACTATCACTCAGGAAAGCGTGAAGCGAATTTTTATCTGATTTATTGAATAGATATATTTTTCGTTTATTTTTGGTGCATTTGGGAATTTCGATATTCAGTCTCGCTACTACAACTCGATGTTCGCTAATCCCTGTATCTGTTTTGATGCTCTTTACTATCTCGGGATTATTTGTTGCTAGGAGATCAAGAGTATTTTCGCAACCACGTACTATTCTAGTGGGTTCATGAACTAACTGTTCGAAGTAGTTCTCAGAAAAAGCATTCAGAACTAGTTCGGACGATGTTTTATATTTGCCCCCGGTTTTGAATACGTAATTATGCCAACATATCGAGGGTAAATTAAAGTCGCCACCGATTATAACAGTATGCTTCGGATACCTATTTGAAATATGATTCAAGCTTTCTTTGAACATTTCTGCAACCGCATCGTCTAGTCAGGGGGCCGATAAAAAGATCCAATTATTAATTTATTTCAGTGGTTAGGTATAACCTCTACCCAGACCAATTCACAGGAAGTATCTGCCTCAATTTCGTTGCAGGATAAACCGTTTGTAACAGCAATAAACACGCCACCCCCTGTTTTATTTATTCTATCCTTTCTGAAGACCATTTGGCTCTTTGAGAAAATTTCGGCCGAATTTCTCTCAGGCGTCAGCCAGCTTTCAGAACCTATAACGATTTGTGCCTCAGTACTTTCTATCAGCGCTTGGAGCTCTGGAATTTTCCCAACACAGCTACGACAATTTACAACTGTTACACCAATGGTTTTTATGTCTACTTTCTTCCCGTGTCTGACCTGCCCCCTTTGAGACTGAAACCCATTTTGTGTATTCCCGAGGCCATCTAACCTAAAAAACCGCCCAGTCCACGCCACACAGCCCCCGCTATCCGTGTAGCCGCTTCCTGAGTGTAGTGGACTCCTGACCTATTTAGCGGAACCCGAAAACCCACCACCCTTTGGCGCAAGTCGAGGAATCTGCAGCCGACACGGTCGCAGAACCGTCTGAGCCTCTGATTTAGACCCTCCACTCGGCTCTGAACCAAAGGTCCGCAGTCAGTCCTGTCGACAATGCTGCAGATGGTGAGCTCCGCTTTCATCTTGCAAGCAATACTGGCAGTCTTAACCACTTCTGATAGCCGCTCAAAACCAGAGAGGATCTCTTCCGATCCAAAGCGACACACATCATTCGTCCCAACATGAGCCACCACCCGCAGTTGGCTGCACCCTGTGCTCTTCATGGCATCCGGAAGGAGCCGTTCCACATCCGGAATGACTCCCCCCGGTATGCACACGGAGTGCACATTGGAATTCTTCCCCTCCCTAGTAGCCATTTTCCTAAGGGGCTCCATTACCCGCCTAACGTTGGAGCTCCCAACTACCAACAAACCCACCCTCTGTGAGTGCCCGGATCTTGAAGGCAGAGGGGCGAGTACAGGACAAGTGACACCGTCCGCATCAGGAACATCCCCTGCCACAGACAGCGCCTCGAATCTGTTGGCAAGACTAACCGGGGAGGCCTCCACTTCGGTCCCCCGGGAAGTCTTACGCCGCCTGACACGCGCTGAGGGGACCTCCCAATCCACCACGGATTGGGGGGGCTAACTCCTCGCGGGCAGTGAGCGGGCTGGCCACAGCCGCAGGCCGATCGGAGGGCACAACAGATGCACAGGGCGTCTGCTGTACCCCCGCGAGCGGCCCACAACAGCGGCGCCCACCCACCGCAGTCTCAAGCGTTGCCAGCGAAGCCAACGCCGCCTGAAGCTGCGAGCAAAGAGTCACCAACTCTGCCTCCATCCGTTCGCAGCAGTCACAGTTCCTAGCCATTCTAAAAACCTTTATTTCTTCCAAGTAAGTACGTCAGAGGACTCAGTAGTTGAGCTTTGTAAAGTATAGACCTAACGCTGAACTGTTTATTAACGGCGAATCTGAAAAATATATACGCGAGCTAATAAATAAAAAATTCAGTAACTGAGCTGACAAATAAACGCGATTCTTAATAAACAAACACGCGAGCACACTAAAGTATAAAGAGCTGCAAGAGAAAGTACACACAAAATGTAAATAAGTCGCTTCTATTAAGAAGCCGGTTACCGTACAATGTAGAGCTGCTGCTGGTCACGTGTGCACTGGCCGCCGGTCACTGAGATGTTCTGTTATGATATAGGAATCTTTGCTACTTCCACATACTGACGAAATTTATCTGGTGTAGCAGTGGGTGGTGTGTCCTGTACTACGTAGTGGTTCTGCAATCATCAACCAGATGTTTCAGCAAGTGAGATCAGGTGTTGTTCTGTTACAATATGTCTGTTGGCAAGCTCGAAAGGTATTAGAGGACAACAAACTCAACACCTCTGAGATATAGCACAGGCTGGTTAGTGAACCGGTGATGCGTACTACGGGGGGATGTGGAAGTGGAATCCAGTACTACCCCAAACCAAAATACTGGCTGCAGGACCAGTATGCTGATGCACAAGCAACAGGCAGGTTCTCCCCTGTGTTTCCAGAGAAATCCAAATTCTGCCTACTCCGCCACGATGATAAGGTTAGTCAGGAGACACCGAACAGTTGCGTTATGCCTTGCCATACTGGTCCGACACCTGCTGGTATGGTTTGGAATGGTATTGGTTTCTACTATAGCACTGCCCTAGAATACATTGCCATTACATTAACCACCCGCCTTACGTCTCTGAAGTTTTGGAGTCTGTCATCCTCCCAGACCCGTGGAAATTTCCAATGATAGGATTGCAACAGAAAAATGTACGACATATAGTAATACGCAATGTTAGACTTTACCCCATCAGATTTCACTACTGCATTGGTATTTCTGTTCTCGCAATATCTAATTGATGATTGTGGAACAACTAGTCTGGGATACAGCACACATAGTTACACCAAATCAACTTTGAAAAATGTGTGATAACTGTGTAGATTTCTATATCCAAATAATACATCCAGAGCTAAATCTGTTGAGTAAAGAATAACTTATGTGACAAGCTGGGAAAAAATCTGGAATTTAAAAATTATGATTTGTTGGCCGCCCTGGTTAAACATACAATCGAGTAGCACAAATGGAGTGAGAGTACCAATACCAACTGTATTTTCATCCTCATTCAGTTGTTTCTTTGGTAATGGAGAGGGGGCCGTTCCATGTGAATGTCATTATAGAGTCACAGTGCAAATCACAATGTGATGCACACTCATGAAGTGAGCACATGCTAATGTAATTATTTATTTAGCCATGAACCGTTAGCACAAGGGACGCATTTGGCCTATGGCCCACTGGTTGAATAGTGCTGCTCTAGAGGGATAAAAGGCAACCATTCAAGTTTGTTTCTCAAATATAGATCATAATCTTAAGGTCATTCGCATTGCAAGTGCTCTTCATTCGAAAAAGCAACGTAAATAATGTTTTGTTACAGAACTAATAATTGTCATCGCTCAATTGCAGAAGCCCTGGTTCATGAGTGACACAAAAAGTTATTTTCAATATATAACAGTACATTTTATGACTCATTGCAAAGACGTGATGACGAGCTGCAACGGGCACATAAAAAAGGCACACACAGCACTTTCAGCTGTTGGCCATGGCCTCCTTCAGAAACAGGAACATTCGTGCAGTCACACAGGCACCCAATCATCACCTCTGGCTGCCGCACTTCGAATAACGCTCTGCAGTGTTGTGCCACAGGGTGGTCCATCTTCTTTCTGGCCACAGTTTGGTGCTGCCCATTCATTCTTATAGGCACCTGGTTAGTCGTCATGCTAATATAGAAAGCTGTGCAGTGATTGTAGCACAGCTGCTAAATTACATGGCTGCTCTCAGAGGTGGCCCAGCCTCGGATAGGTTAGGATACGCCTGCAACAGGACTGGAATAGGAAGTGTTGGGTGGGTGGATTGGACAGATCTTGATCTCTGTGGTAGTGGGCTGGGTTTCGGGGTGGCATAGGGATGGACCAGGATGTTATGGAGGTTGGGAGGGCGATGGAACACCTCTTTAGGACCGATGGAAAGGATCTTGGGCAGAATTTATCATTTCTGAGCATGAGGATAGAAAATCAAAACCTTGGGGAAGCATGGAATTAGTTAGAGTCCATGGTAGTACTGGGTGAGAAGGGGAGCGCTCTTTCGTAGTTGGTTTCTGGTGCTAGGAGGATTTGGAATGTTTGGGGATATGGCACAGGAGATCTGTTTGTGGACTAGGTCTGTGGGGTAGTTTCTCTCTGTGAAGGACTTTGAGACCCTCAGCATATGGAGAAAAGGAGTTCTTGTCACTGTAGATGCGCTATCCACAGGTGGCTAGGCCGTAAGGGAGAGATTTTTTGATGTGGAAAGGATGGCAACTAATGAAGTTTACTGTTGGTGTTCGGTAGGTTTAATATGAACGGAAGTGTGAATGGAGCCATCAGTGAGGTGGAGGTTGACATACAGGAAAGTGGCATGGTGGGTTGAGGAAGACCAGGTGAAGTGGATGGGGGAGAAGTAGTTGAGGTTTTGAAGGAAGGAGGATAGGGTGTCCTGTCCCTCAGTCCAGAGCATCAGCCTGTCATGGCTCGTTATCACGTTTTTGTGGTGAGTCATAAACTGTCCTACTATATATTGTTAATTCCAAATTGGACTTTCCTTTATTAAAAAACTTATTTTCCTAAGATGCACATCACCACCTTTGTAGTTTGCTCACTGCGCAGTAATGCTAGTCCTTGATCTCAAGGTCATCCGAGAAATTTTGGCTCAATGGGGGCCAGAATGACTCTACTCCTTTCACTATATACCGTCCCCTTGAACCAGCCCTATGTAAAGTTGTAACTTCTGCCCTGTACCCCAATTTACAGATGGACTTGTCAAAGATCTATTTTGCTGAGCCATGAAATGAAAACTGTGATCTGCTCAACCAAACTCTCTGTCTGAGGCTAACCTAATGACAATGTTGAAACTGACTCTGTCAATTCATACAACCACCCAAAAAGGACCCCCTCACCCACCTAACCATCCCCAAATAAACTTCCAGAAATTTGCCACCTCTCGGCTATGCCTCACCACCTTCCCGTCCACCCAGAGGTGCCTCACACAGAGAGCATCCCAGAGTGCCCCACAGACCTACAACACCAAGAAGAATCACTTCTCGGCTTTTGGCTATATCAATGTGTAGTTTTTTAATTTTAGATGAGGAAAAAAATTGGACACAATATTTAATTTCTATAATAACATACATCATTACCAACAAGTTTTATTGCAAAACATTTGCCAGATCCTTTAACCCAGACACAAACACCCCCTTGTTCATTAATTTTGTGATGATACCTAGTCCTCAATCAAAAAGGTGTCTTACATGTATAAGGTACATGCTATATAAGTGGTGTTATCAGTAAGACGGCAACAGTCGTCGTGCAGCCACGCGTGGTGCAGCATCGACTACACAGAGAGCATGCCCTGTTATATGAGGAGATTGAGTAGTTCACACTGTCCAGTCTATAAGGCCATAGATAATATTGGAATTACTATATCGTCAGGTGTTGGAGGTAAAGTGATCCTTAAAGGTCTGTGTGTTTTGTGGCATTGTTTTGAACTTTACTATAACTAGTAACACTCAAGCAGGTCATGGCAACAGATGGATAACTGCTGCTATAGTATGGTAGTACTATAAAAGCAGTTGCTGGATTCGAGAGCTTTAATTGCAGAGATGTTATTGCTGTCCGCGCATATCAAGTAGCTGAAGTGTACAATCATGACATTGGGACCTCTTATTATAATAAAAAAAAAAAAAAAAAAAAAAAAAAAAAAAAAAAAAACACCACCCCCCCCTACTCATTGATCTTGCCAAAAGCTGAGAAGCAATTCTTTGTGTTTTAGATGAATCAGCTTTTCAATAGGAGAAAGGACAGTCACACCAGTCGCATATAACTGATATAGGAAACAAACAAAATATGTTCCAAACCCACAGTCGCTTCTTAGAAAAACCTTTTTAATTTACTTTCATCTCACTACCAATGAACTATTAGATTGTGCACACTATGGCATCATTTTCAAATGCCTATGATCACAAAAATATTACAATGATTCAATCACATTAAACAGTGTACATTTTCTAAATTTACCACAAAATATAAAAAGAAAACAGAGAATTTAGAGTGTGAATGCCCTGTGCTCAGCTGCGGGCACACTTGTTTCATTCATCCTTCATCATCATAAAGGATGAAACACTTGTCAATAGCTGAACACTGAGCATTCAGGCTCTGAATTTAATTCAATATGTAACTGATTCTGAGCTTTGCCAGGTGGGCATGCAAATCCCTATAGAGAGGAAGCCATGCGAAATTTGCATAGGTTTCTCTACATATTCTGTCTCGTTATCTTGCAGAAAATTCAAAGAAATTCTGGTCATATGTGAAGTACACTAGTGGCAAAACACAAACAATACATCGCTACATGATAGTAATGGTAATACTACTGATAACAATAATGCTAAAGCAGAATTGCTAAACACAGCTATCCGAACTTCATTCACCAAAGAATAATTCAAACCAAGAACAGCTGCCAGCATGTGAAATTTAGAAGTAGATGTTCCTGGAGTAATAAAACAACTTAAGTCACTAAACAAAAACAAATCCTCTGTGCCAGATTTATACCAACTAGATTACTCTCAGAGTATGCTGATGCAATAGCTCTGTGGCAGCCACGCTGAGAAGCGGCGGACAGAGTCGCAGCCGCCAGGAAGCGCCTACCACGCATTCTCCAGTGCGTCTCGCCAAACTCCTGTTGCACTCATGCAACGGACGAGCAAGACCGGCAGTGCGTGCTATAGGACGGAGTCAAGCGGACGTATCCCAGCTCCTCCGTACCAACATTTTACTGCGGACCACTTGGGTCGAGCTGATCGCGACCTCCCCACGCACACGCGAGTGTCTAGTGCTGTGCCGTCCGACCGTCGCGACTCGCAGTACGGCATTTATCGCGCCACACGCAAAATGCGCGTCACCGCGGATACGCGACCAACGCCCGCGCTCACACGACCGGCTGTCGAACTCGATCGCTGGGGGAATGTACACCCTCCCGGGACCAGCGTAAAGAACTATCTAATGCAGTGTATTTTCTTAAATTTAATAAATCCTTATATGAAAACAATATAGTCTCACATCTTTTTCGTCACCACAGCCTACGTACCATTAGCTAGAAGCGCGGTTTCACTGCGGCTGATGCTTATAAGCGTCTGCACTCAATGTAGGATAGCGTCAGCCGCAGCGAAAGTGTCAGTTAAATGCGCACGCTTCACGTGGTGACACGAACTATAATTACGTGTGATTTATAGCCGCGAACTGTACAAAAACATGAGTACGAAGTCCTTCGCGACGTTGTTCATGCGTAAAATACTTTCTGTGTTCTTGCCGCGTCAAATATCGGTAGGAGCCCAAGATTTCGACTATATCCTCCATAGTCGTCGTCAGGGGTAAAACTGACTGCCGTGAACTGGAGGCTTCCGCTTATATAACCAGGAGACGGCTTCTCATTGGCTAGCTTACATCACAGCGGTAATGGCGCGAACTTGGGTGGTGCCATCTAACCACCTAGAATTTTCTAGCACACTCTATTCCGTGTTGTTAGCAGTAGGCGGTAATCTGCGGGAAGTACTAAAGGTTTTGGGAGCCAACCTCTGTTACTTCTCCTTCTCCAGTGCTCTGGCCTCACAGAAGAACTAGTGAAAAATCTACGACCTAGAGCACCCAGGCCACACAGGTTCTATGGTTTGCCTAAGGTGCATAAGGATGGGATCCCTCTAAGACCGATTGTCAGTGCCATTTTATCACCCACTTATCGGTTGGCCAAATACTTAACAAAATTATTGTCACCAATAGTCGGCCACTGCTCTCATCATATTAACAATCCAAAAATGTTTGTTGTCATAAAGCAGATAGGGATAGGCCAGAATGACATAATAGTCAGCCTCAATGTGGTTTCTCTTTTTACAAAAATACCAGTGGAAGACCCATTAAAACTGCTGGCTGCTCACTTCTCTCCTGAAATTTTGAAGTTATTTCGGCACACTTAGACGACCACTTATTTTTTGTATGGTGGAAATTATTATGAAATGACTGACGGAACAGCCATGGGTTCGCCACTGTCACCAGCCATTGCGAACTTCTTCATGGAGGATTTTGAAGAACGAGCGTTGAACAGTGCTCCCTTTCGTCCATCTTGCTTCTATACGTATGTTGACGATACATTTTTAATCTGGCCACAGGGGAATGAGGCACTGCAGCAGTTCGTGGATCATTTGAAAGGAATACACCCCAACATAAGATTTACAGTGGAAGTAGAGAAGGATGGGAAGCTACCCTTCTTAGACGTGTTGGTTGAACGAAAATCAGATGGACGACTTAGACACACTGTGTACAGAAAGCCAACGCATACAGGCTTGTGTCTGAATGCCCATAGCTTTCTTCATCCCACTCAGAAGAAAGCTATGCTGAACACCTTGGTATACAGAGCAAGGATTATTTCAGACGAAAACCACCTTAGCTCTGAGATCAAACACCTGAAGAAGGTCTTCAGAAAGAATGGATATTCCTCCCACGATATTAGGTCCACACTGTCGAGGGAACCTAGACAGGATGTTATTTCAACAAATCAAGAGGGCCAACACTTCGCGCGGCTTCCATTCTGTGGTGCAACAAGCAGTAAAATCGGAAGAGTCCTAAATAAATTACATGGGGCAGTCAATAAGAACTGTTTCTGAATGCTCCAGTTTACGGCAGTCAGTTTTACCCCTGACGACGACTATGGAGGATACAGTCGAAAGCTTGGGCTCCTACCCATATTTGACGCGGCGTGTACAAAAACATTTCCATCCTTGCGAGCAGATGTGAAGAACGTTCGAACTTTTTTTTTCATTATTTTGTAATTTTTTTGTTTGTGTCGCGTTACTTTGTGTAATGTGACAATTGTTTCGTGTGCCTATTCCCTGTTGCATGTTAACATTTACAATGGCAAATTTAGAGGAATTAAGGAAGGTGGCGGAGGAGCTGGCAGCACGCAACCAGGCGCTAGAGAATGAGCTACAGGCGCGCTCTGCACGCATGGACTCAGGAGATGAACATGTCGGTGCACAAAGCGCCGCCACACGAATTCGTGCTCCGGTCGCTGTACCGGCAACAGGACGTGTGCTGGTCAGGCTGCCCCCCTTTTGGCCCCGCGACCCAGTAATGTGGTTCAGCCAGGTGGAGGCCGTCTTACTGAGTAATAATATCATGTGCGACCTAACGAAATTCAGCTATGTGGTGAGCCAGCTGGAGCCAAATTACGCTGCGGAAGTACGAGACGTGATAACTGCCCCTGCCACCCAAGGTTCGTACAAAAGACTTAAGGACGAACTCATCCGGCGAGTCTCGTCGTCACAGGAGCAACGAGTGCAACAGTTGCTGCGGCAGGAGAAATGCAGCAACCAACGACTGTCTCAGTTCCTGCGTCATCTGTAGAGCCCTGCCCAGCCCGAGATGGTGCCAGACACGCTGCTTCGTACAATGTGGGAGCGCAGCCTCCCTGCACATGTGCAGGCAGTAATCTCCGCACAGACGGAGATGCAGCTGGACTCGGTTGCGGACTTGGTGGAGAGGGTGCACGATGCGCTGGCAACGGCGCCGAATACTGCTACCACCGCAGCCTACGACGCCGCTCCCCCTCCCCCGGCCTACGCTCTGCGGCCACCCACGCAGCCGGCACTCCCGAGAGCTGACAGCAACCTGCACCTTCTAGTGCATAGTCTGACCGCCCAGGTGGCAGCACTATCCACACAAGTGGACCAGTTGGCACACTCACAGTGAGATGGCAGCACTCACCGCAGAGGCATTAGTTCGGGCCACAGGTGCTGTGGCTCGCACAGCTGGCAACGCAGGCGCAGCAACAGCCTCTCTAACGGAACCTCGCCGACATCAGGTCAGGCTGACCTCTGCTGGTACCACGATCTCTTCAGCAACGATGCGACGAATTGCCACGCTTCCTGCTCACACCAAAACACCAACTGCAACTGGTCCTAGACACACCCGGATGCAGCATGAATATCTAGGCGTCTATACGTAGCAGAAAAGGGCACGGGCGTGAGCTAGTTGGTGGACACCTGATCGGACAATTCGTCAATCAAAATGTACGGCACCAACCATCGGGACATGGATCTCGGACTACGCTGCACATTTGCCTGGAGGTTCACTGTCGCCGACGTCAGTGAGCCAATATTTCTTGGCACACTACAAGTTGCTCGCCAATGTTGCCCGTGGACAGTTGATAGACTCGATAACTACATTGAAAATTGCGTGTCAACAAAGAAAGGCCATAATTTGCAGTGTGAAAACCGTCACGTGCTCCGGGCCGTTTACAGATATTCTGGATAAATTTCCCGAGTTAACTCGCCCGTGTCATGTGCCAAAGGAGACCAAACACACGACTATGCACCACATCATCACAACTCCCAGCCCTCGTGTCTCTTGCCGCCCACGCCGTCTCACTCCCAACCACTTTGCGTCCGCGAAGGTTGAGTTCGAGACAATGTTACACCAGGGTATCGTCCACCCATCTTGCAGCCCATGGTCATTGGCCATGCATTTAGCGCTGAAAAAAGACAATTCATGCTGCCCATGTGGTGACTACCGCGCACTCAATGCAAGGACAGTGCCAGACAGATACCCGGTGCCACGTCTGCAAACTACAATTACTCCCTGGCAGGCGCGATGGTATTCTGCAAGGTACACACAGATTCCGGTGGCACCCGAGGATATAGAGAAAATGGCCATCACCACACCGTTCGGGCTCTTCGAGAGTATGTTCATGACGTTTGGCCTACGGAATGTTGGCCAGACCTGGCAGCGTTTCCTGGATGGCATCCTTTGAGGTTTGGCGTGCTGTTTCGCGTACCTGGACGACATCCTCATGTTCTCAAAGACGCCTGAGCTCCACCGCAGCCACCTGACAACCGTCTTCAGGCGCCTCAGCGAAGCAGGCATTGTCACTAACCTACAGAAATGCGTATTGGGGATCGCTGAAATAGAATTCCTGGGTCACTTGATTACGACTGCTGAAGCCACGCCTCTGCCGGACAAAGTCGAGGCAGATATGACAATGCCATGCCCTGAGACACACAAAGGCTAGCGGCGTTACCTCGGGATGATTAATTTCTACTGGCGCCATTTGCGTAACGCTGCTGTGGTGTTTGAGCCCCTTACTGCCAACCAACAAGGTCCAAGGAAAAAAGGGAAGACTCCCGTGATGTGGCTGGATACCATGCAGCACAGTTTCATCTAATCGAAACGGTGCCTCGCCAACGTGGCGCTGCTCGACCATCCTGTACACGACGCCGAGATCTTCACTGTGGTGGACGCCAGCCAGACCGCTATAGGCGTCGCACTGCAACAATGTGTCGGTGGCAACTGGCAACCGCTCAGGTTCTTCTCCAAGAAACTCTCGGCAACGCAGCGGTCCTGGAGCGCCTATGACCGCGAGCTGCTCGCTCTATACCTGGCGGTGAAATACTTTCGATCATCGATAGAATGCTGTCCCTTTACGATCTTCACGGACTACAAAACAATAACATTTGCCTTCCGGTCGAAAAATAACAATTGTTCACCATACCAGCTCCAGCAGTTGGAATATGTGTCACAGTTCACAACCGACATCTACCACATTTCCGGGGTGAGAACGTCATCGCTGACTGCTTGTCCTGTGACTGTGCCACCGTCTCCTCAATGTTGGATTTCGGCGATGTCGCACAAGCACAACTGAACGACGAAGAACTGATGAAATTTCATGACGACAACACCAGCAGCCTACGCTTGGAACCTGTGCCGATTCCTGTCTCACCCCAAAAAATTTGGTGCAATGTCATGATGGGAACGAATCGGATGTTCCTTTCGGAGAAGTTCCGACGCATCGCATTCGACTGCATGCACAGGTTGTCACACCCTGGTGTAAACACCACTGTGTTGCTTATGGCCGCACGTTTGGTCTGGCCGGGCCTCCGCAAGGACTGCTGGCAGTGGGCACGCGCCTGCACAGCATGCCAACGTGCCAAAGTCGGCAGGTACGCGCATGCAACCGTCGGCACATTCTCCGAAACGACAGGGCGTTTCGCCCATATCCACATGGACATCGTCGAGCCACTGCCTCTCTCCCAAGGAAAGCGCTACCTCCTCACAATGGTGGACCATTTTACCCGCTGGCCAGAGGCCACGCCCATCTCTGACATCACTGCCAAGACTGTCGCCACTGCCTTTGTCGAGACCTGAGAGGCACACTTCGGATTCCCCAGCCACGTCACTACGGACCGTGGCCATCAGTTTGAGTGCGTGCTTTTTCGAACACGTGTCCAGGCTATGTGGCATGCGACTACACCGCATGACCAGCTACCACCCAGAGTCCAATGGTAGCAGAGCACAGCCTCAGCCAGAACCACGTATTCCAGTTTGAAACCACCAAGTTGCTGTGTTGAGCGAACAGCTTCTAGGACTCTATCTTTAAAGAAGCAATGGAGATAAGGACCCACGACAACTTGGTCAATCATGACAGCAGTTTCCACCTCTGCACCATGTTGGATGCAGTATTGGCAAGATAACGACGAGAGTGCACCGACGCACACAAGATGGCAGCGTCAGATGGAATGAACAGTCCACATCAGGATGAGACACTGAGACTCTCAGACTTGCCGCAAGTACCCCCCACTTGTCATGAGTATCCCCCCACCACCAGGTGTGGCTCTTCAACACCCCCCTTCCCCCCCCCCCCCCCCCGCACACACACACGCACGCCAAGGCGCTGATTTTTTGCATGCCTGTTTGGCCCATCCAGTGCAGTAGGTGTAGGGAGGCTGGCGCTCCAGTGGCTATATAGACCTCTACAGGACGTGAACTCTACACTTTGCCTGAAAATGGCAAGTAGGAAACTCGTCAAAACGTTGCCAGAGTACAAGGCACTGACTTACCTGTCAACCCTCAAGTGGGAGTTGTGTCTTACTGCAGAGGTGGTTGCTATATCTAGAGCTCTTGAACATCCCCAAGCGTGCCCCGGAGAGTCGTTTGTCATCTGTAGTGTCTCCCTGAGTGGCTTTCAGGCACTTGACCAGCATTTTCCAAAATACCCATTGGTGTGGGCTACCCAAGACTCTGTATCTGCCCTGGCCAAGTCAGGCCATTCTGTGGCCTTCGTTTGGACACCTGACCATTTTGGCATAAGGAGGAATGAAAATGTTGATCAGCTGGTCAAGCAAGTCACCATATCACGGCCCTTGCAGATTGGCTTCCAGGAAGGGGATCTCTGACGGGAGCTGAACTGCAAGGTCCTAGGGCTTTGGAACTCTGAATGGGTTGACTCAAGCGTACCAAAAAGCTCTGTGCAGTTAAACTCTCCTTGGACATGTGTAAGTCCTCCCTGAGGGCCTCTCATTGAGAATCTGTTGCTTAATGCCTGACTGCATATTGACCATACGTGGTTAACACATGGCTACTTCCTTTGCCAAGAGGATCCACCAAAGTGCTGTTGTGGTGCGTTGTTGACAGTGGTCCACATCCTGGTGGACTGTCCACTTTTAGTTGCCTTGAGGTAGTCTTTTACTCTGCCTTCTACATTTCCTTTGATTTAAGCTGACAATGCCTCTACGGTTGACTGTGTTTTAGGTTTTATTTGCAAAGCTGGCTTTTATTGTTCTATGTAGTGGTGGGTTCATTTCCCTAATTTATTGGGTCCCCACCCCTCCAGAACTTTTAAATATGTTGTCTCTTTTATGGTTTATGTCTTGTTTCTAATTGCAGGATTATAGTGTGTGCAGAGTGGCTGGCTCATCCTGCATTATCCTCCTGATCAGCCAGCCATAATCTTCTGCTTTGATATTTTAGTTCCATTGTCTCTTAGGTCAACTCCCACTGTATCTTCCTTTCATGTTGTAATTTTAATATTCATTGACTATCTGTACCTGACAAATACTGGGTGTGAAGTGCTGCATTATAAACTGTCAAGTTTTGGATATGATCTCTTAGTTGTGAACAGGGGACTGATAACCCAGCAGTTTAATTCTCTTTAAAAATCCAATAACAACAACAACATCTATATCCAGTTTTAAGACAGGGCACACAAGTGACTGGTTAATACAGATTGAAACACCACCTCTTATGTACATTTTTCTGCAGTAACTGTTTGCAATATAATAGTTGTCAAATTTAACAAATGTAAGCTCACTCTCAGTAGCCCAATGTTCATTTAAACAAAAATATCAAACTTATTCTCTATTCCAAAATTATTTATAAGAAATTCTTTTTCATTTACAATGCCTAATGCTCCCTCTGAAAATCTCTACAACCTCTGGTTTCTTCCATTTATTCAAGTTCCATCTCATTACTTTTCTGCCTTTTTGCAGTTTATTAAGTTTTAGTTAACACTACATAAGCAATGGTCAGAGTCTCTATCTGCCCTTGGATATGTCTTACAGTTTAAGACCTGGTTTCCAAATCTATGTCTTATCATAATAAAGTCAGTTTGGCACCTTCTGGTGTCTCCTGGTCAATCTTCTTGCATGGTACACAAATGAAGTGTTTCTGATGATTAAATTGTTCTATTCGCAAATTTCTACCTGGAGACCTACTCTTTCATTCCTCTACCCCTGTCCATATTCACCTACTATTTATCCTTCACTTCCTTTTCCTACTACCAAGTTCCAGTTCCCCAACCCAATCAAGTTTTCATTTCCCTTAACTGTCTGAATAACTTCTTTTATTCTATAATACATTTCTTCCTATCTTCTGATCATTGGCAGAGTTAGTTGGCATATAAACTTGTACTAATGTGGTCAGTGTTGGCTTCATGTCTATCTTCACTATGGTAATGTGTTCATTATGCTGTTTGCAGCAGCTTACTCATATTCCTATTTTCTTAATCATTATTAGACCTACTCCTTGATTTTCCCCAAATGATCTTGTTTTTGAAACCCTGTACTCACCTAACCAGAAATCCTTTGCATCTTGACGCCGAATTTTGCTAATCCCACCATATATAACTTCAATCTATCTATTTCTCTTCCAAATTTTCTAACTAACCTACCAGATTCATGGATAGAACTCAACACTCCAACAGAAGGATGCTTGTTTTATTTTCATGACAACATTGACCTAAATAGATCCGAATGAGAGACTATATTACCCAAGGAATGTTTTATCCATGAACATGTCACCATTGTATATTCATACAGCAGAGCTGCATGACCTCGGGAAAAATGACTACTGTAGTTTCCCCTTGCTTTCAGCTGTTTGCAGTAGCAACATGGAAAGCCATGTTAGCTGATACTAGGCCAGCTAAGTCCATCATTCAGACTGTTGCCCCTGTAACTACTGCTACCCTTTTCAAGAACCACACGTTTGTCTGGTCTTTCTACAGATCTGCCTCTGCTGTGGTAGTATCTGTGGTATGGCTATCTATATCGATAAGGCACGCAAGCCACACCACCTCGGCAATTTTCTGGTTCATGGGAGTGGAGTTTTAACTTAAGCATATTCAAGGATGTAAAAATTTCCTCAATACCAAAATCACACAAGCAGTCTAGATATGGTTTTAGGTGGGCCTGTTTATGTATAATGTATTTTTTGTGTTTTGTATGTGTGTGCCTTGTGTCTTTTGGTGTGTGAAATTGCTATTAGTCTACCTGAAAGAGAATTGACATTTACATGTGTGACTGTAGTTTTCAACCTTTGGTCTAGACCAAGTTCTCTCTTATGGTCTAAGGTTTTCCAGGCAAAATGTGTGAAGTTGATTCCTTCCATTGTTTTATGACTCTTTTCTGTTCTGTTCTTATTTAGAGCTCTCACCTGGTGCCATCTATTGTCGAATAAGGAAGAGTCCTCTCCGAAAATCGCGGTAACTGCAATCAGGGAATCCCTTTGCTAGTAATTCCATGAAGGTTCTACTACACAGCAACATGTATGCAAGAGAACTTATCCATTAGTTTTAGTGGTTAAGTGACTGTTCTGACAAATCTGTAGTGAGGGATTTTTGTTTACTAAAATCAGAATATGATTTCAAAGGTTTCTCATAGGCACACAATTGATCTCTCAGATTGTTAATTTTTTCTGGCATCTTTAAACCTGTGCATCCACTACATCTGAATAAAAAATAATTTTTCACAGTGTACTTAATATTTCACAAATCAGGCATTTCTGGATTATTAATGGCTATTGAACCTGGTAATGCTTTGCAATTACTAAATATCCATGGGAATTGGATATATAAAACCTACACTCCTTCTCCCAATCTCCCTATTTCTAAGACTAGTTTGTACCTTCTTCTTTGTTCTCTTGGGTGTCTCTCTGTATTACATAGCTGAAAACCCTGCGTTGGTGAGGTTTGTATTTATTCCAATACTCTGTTAGTGAACATACATTTCTCCTTCTCCCCCTATGCCTCAGCAATATTCCATATAGACCCCCTTTTGCAGTCCAAATGATAAGATATGTGGTAGCCCATAGCAAAGAGTTGTACACTTCATCCAACATTTCTACAGGGAGTGTAAGGACAAAAGTGTTATCATCAAAACCTTCGTCTTGGCTTGGGGGTTTGTAGCCAGAAAAGTTTAAGTGGTGATAAACTGATGTGCTGTGAAACTCTATGTTCCTCTCTCTATGTGGTGCTTAAAGTGATGGAAATTAGAGCAGTCCCATGTGTAGAGATTGTACCCACAATCTACTCCACTGGGTGCCCTTTCTGTTTGGACACTCCATGTACTTCTCCCCCCTCCTATTGTATCAGCTGTGGTCTGCACCATTTACCAGAAAGAAAGGAAAGTAATGGAATATAAAACACTGGGAGACTGACTTATGCAGAGGCTAAAAGAAATATAAGCTTAATCCTGTGGGCACATTAAAATCATTTTTCACACTCAAGTTCCCATTTTCCTCATTGGGGATGACATAATCAACAATTGCACTGTCTCCTATGTGGGCTCAGGGCTTCCAGACTACACCTGTCTCTGTGATGGTTTGAGGCTCTTTTTCTCTTGTTGCTCCCAACACATAACTTTGGGAGAAATACCTCCATCAGAGAAGTAACAGGCTCCTCTGGGCCCACTTGCAATGAACGGGGCTTTTGGGAGACTACAGTCTGCCATTTCTTCCAATGTAAATGTGGATTCTAGCTAGTTGCTGAAGAAACCACAAGCTTCTGGCTTCCTGATATTTGTTTCTGAAGTCTACATTTACATATATACTCCACAATCCACCATAAGATGTGTGGCTGAGGGTACACTGTATCACTACTAGGCATTTCCTTTCATATTCCACTCCCAAATAGATGAGGGAAAAATGTCTATATGCCTCAGTACGAGCCCTAATTTCTGTTATCTTGTCTTTGTGATCTTTATGCAAAATGTAGTGATCTTTATGCAAAATGTAAGTAGGCGGCAGCAAGATCGCTCTACAGTCAGTCTCAAATTCTGGCCCTCCAAACTTCCTCAACAGAATTTCTCAAAAAGAACATTGTCTTTCCTCCAGTGATTCCCATTTGAGTTCCTGGAGCATTACTGTGACATTCGCACATTGGTCGAACCTACCAGCCACAAACCTTGCTGCTTGCCTCTGAACTGCTTCCATGTCTTCCTTTAAACTGATCTGCTGTGGGTCCCAAACACTTGAGCAATACTCAAGACATGGTTGTACAAGCATTTTATTCAAGGTCTCCTTCACAGGTGAAGTACACCTTCTCAAAATTCTCCCAATAAACTGAAGTCAGCTGTCCACCTTACTCACAGCTGTCCATACAGGTTCTTTCCAGTTCATATCGCTCTGCAATGTTATGCCTCGGTATTTGAACGACACGACTGCATCAAGAAGCTCACTACTAAAGCTGTATTCGAACACTATGGGATTGTACATGCACATCACCTTACATTTTTCTACATTTAGAACTAACTGCCATTCTTCACACCAACTAGAAATTTTTTCTAAGTAATCCTGAATGATAATACAGTCAATTATTGACGACACCCTACCACTCACCACAGTGTCATCAGAAAACAGCCAAAAATTACAAGTTACTCTGTCCATCATATCATTTATATAGATAGAAAATAACAGCGATCCTATCACACCTCCCTAGGGCACGCCTGACGATACACTCGTCTCTAATGAACACTCGCTGTCGAGAACAACGTACTGGGTTCTATTACTTAGGAAGTATTTCAACCAGTCACAAAACTGTGTACCTATTCCATATGCTTGTATCTTCTTTAGCAGTCTGCAGTGTGGCACTGCATCAAATGCCTTTTTGAAATTGAGAAAAACACAATCTGCCTGTTGCCCTTCTTCCATGGCTGGCAAGAAGTCATATAAGAAAAGGGCAAGCTGAGATTCACTTGAACAATGTTTCTTAAACCCATGCTGATTCATAGAAAGAAGCTTATTCATCTCAAGGAAATTTACTATATTCGAGCTGAGAATATTCTCCAAAATTCTACAGGAAACTGATGTCAACGATATTGGCCTGTAATTATGTGGGTCAGTTCTTTTCCCTTTCTTGTAAATGGGTGTCACCTGCACTTTTTCCCAATCACTAGGAACTTTGCACTGAATAAAAGATTTGCAATAAATGCAAGCTAGTTAAGGGCCAGTGACACAGAATACTCTTTGTATTCCATCCAGACTGGAATTTTTTTTGTATTCAGCTCTTTAAACTGCTTCTCTGCACCAGAAATACCTATTACTATGCCCTCCATTTGGGAGTTGATGGTCCTCCTGCATGAAAGATTTCTCAAAGGTTAAATTTAGAACTTCAGCTCTTTGTTTGCTTTCTTGTATTACTGACCCAGAATGATCAACAAGTGACTACATAGTGGCCTCTGATTTTGCATAGACCCAGAATTTTTTCATGTTCTCAGAAAGATCTTTTGCTGATGTATGGCTGCGGTGATTATAGAATGCTTCACGCATTGATCTTTTTATAGACACACGAATCTCTACTAACTTTTTGCCTGTCATCATTTGCGTGTTCTTTTTTGAACTGAGAGTGCCTTTGCTTTCTCAGTAGCTTTCTAACATTATTATTATACCACAGTGGATTTTATCCATCCTGAATCAACTTTACAGGCACATATTTCTCTAACCCTTTACTTACAATACATTTAAATTTAGTCCACAATTCCTGTACATCCATTGTACCAGAACTAAACAATGACCATTCATTTTATAAGTGTGATGCTAACAATTGCTTGTCAGCTCTTTCTAATAAAAACACGCTCCTAGCCTTCTTGAATGGTTTAATGACTTTGGCCACCATCGACACTATGACTATATCATGCTTACTAACTCCTGTCTCAACACTGACATTGTTAATGAGGTTGAACCTGTTTGTAGCTATAAGGTCTAAAATATTTCCATTGCATATGGGATGTCAGTTTAACTGCTCAAAACAGTTTTCGGAAAATGTGTCCAATTGTCTGTATCACCTGAAATGTAACTAGAGAGGTTCCAATCTACATGTTAAAACAGTATTACTCACCGTTTGTACCACATTTTAAAGGAGTTTTCATAAATAAAAGTCATACATCACCTTATGTCTCGGTCATTCAGTGATAGATCCAGTAGTTTGAATAGCTCATCTGCGTGTACAAAATTATCAGTACAGCAGGTTCTTGATAAGTCATTTGAATCATTAAATGCGTAAATGTTTCATATACTGTCTTGATTTATTTACTTTCTTGAGAAAAACATATACATTCATAACAAACCAATAAATGATTGTACAAAGACATGTAAGACTCTTTCTAAGACATGTTATAAACTGATTGGATACTAACTAACGACTAAAGTAAGACTAACTGTGTTCACACCAATTCACGTGTATTAATACAATATATTAATTTCTAGAACATTCTAGAACAAGGAAGTTGCAGCATGACATATTAAATAGTTTGTTCGTGAAACATAAATGAATCTTTTGTAAAGAAAATATACAAAAAATTATGACAATAATAAAGATAGTAATTTTGTATCAAAACAAAATAGAAATTAAGATTGTAAGTAATTTACAGTTAGAGCAGTAGACAGATTTGTTTATATTTTTATAATAGCTAATTTAAAGTAATTATGCAGATTTGAGGTCAACAAAGCGTTGGAAACAAATCAGTACATTGCAAAAGACATCAGATAATGTTAGTTATTAATTTCATTATTATTTCCCATGAACCACAGACATTGCCGAGGTGGGGTGGCTTGCGTGCCTCAACGATACAGATAGTCGTACCGTAGGTGCAACCACAGCGGAGAGGTATCTGTGGAGAGGCCAGACAAACGTGTGGTTCCTGAAGAGGGGCAGCAGCCTTTTCAGTAGTTACATGGGCAACAGTCTGGATGATTGACTGAGCTGGCCTTGTAACATCAGCTAATGTGGCTTTGCCACACAGCTACTGCGAACGGCTGAAAGCAAGGGGAAACTACAGCCGTTACCTTTCCCGAGGACATGCAGCTCTACTGTATGAACATATGATGATGGCATCCTCTCGGGTAAAATATTCCGGAGGTAAAATAGTCCCCTATTAGGAAATCCGGGCGGGGACTACTCAGGAGGATGTGATCATCAGGAAAGACAATACTGGCATTCTACAGGTCGGAGTGTGGAATGTTAGATCCCTTAATAGAGAAGGAAAATTAGGAAATTTAAAAAGAGAAATGGATAGATTGAAGTTAGATATAGTGGGGATTAGTGAAGTTCGGTGGCAGGATGAACAGGATTTCTGGTCAGGTGAGTACAGGATTATAAATACAAAATCAATTGGGGGTATCACAGGAGTAGGATTGATAATGAATAAGAAAATAGGAATGCGGGTAAACTACTATGACCAGCACAGTCATCGCATTTTCATTGTCAAGATAGATACGAAGGCAACACCAACAACAGTAGTACACGTTTATATGCCAACTAGCTCTGCCGATGATGAGGAAATCGAAGAAATATATGAGGAGCTAAAGGAAATTATTCAGACAGTTAAGGGAGAGGAAAACTTAATTGTTATGGGAGACTGGAATTCGGTAGTAGGACAAGGAAGGGAAGGGAAGATAGTAGGTGAATATGGTCTGGGCAAAAGGAATGAAAGAGGAAGCCGCCTGGTAGAATTTTGCAAGGAACATAATTTATTTATAACAAACACCTGGTTCAAGAATCACAAAAGAAGGTTGTATACGTGGAAGAGACCAGGAGACACCGGGAAATACCAGATAGATTTTATAATGGTAAGACATAGATTTCGGAACCAGGTTTTAAACTGTAAGACATACCCAGGGGCAGATATAGACTCTGACCATAACTTGGTGGTTATGAACTGAAGAAACTACAAAAAGGTAGGAAAATAAGGAGATGGGACCTGGATAAACTGAAGGAACCTGAGGTTTTTAAGAGTTTCAGAGGGAGCTTTAGGCAACAATTGACAGAAACAGGGGAATATAAAACAGTAGAGGAGGAATGGGTAAAAGAGATGAAATAGTGAAGGTAGCAGAGGACAAAATAGGTAGGAAAGCAAGACCTACAAAAAATCCTTGGATATCACAGGAGATACTAAATTTAATTGATGAAAGGAGAAAATATAAAAATGCAGTAAATGAAACAGGCAAAATGGAGTAACAGACGACTAAGAAATGAGATTGACAGGAAGTGCAAAATGGCTAAGCAGGAGTGGCTAGAAGGCAAATGCAGTGATGTAGAAGAATGTATAAATAGGGGAAAAATAGATACAGCCTACAAGAAAATAAAAGAAACACTTGGAGATAAGAAAAACAGCTCTATGAATATAAAGGACACTGATGGAAAACCAGTTCTCAGCAAAGAAGGGAAAGCTGAAAGGTGGAAAGAGTATATAGAGGGGCTCTACACAGGAAATGAACTTTGAGACAATATTGTAGGAAGGGAAGAGGATGTTGATGAAGATGAAATAGGAGATACTGTACTGAGAGAAGAATTTGACAGAGCCCTGAAAGGCCTAAGTCGAAACAAGGCCCCTGGCGTAGATGATATTCCCTCAGAGCTACTGAAGTCTCTGGGAGAACCAGCCATGACAAACCTGTTTCACCTGGTGTGTAAGATGTATGAGACAGGCGAAGTACCCTCAGACTTTAAGAAAAATGTTATAATCCCCATTCCAAAGAAAGCAGGTGCAGACAGATGTGAAAACTACAGAACCATCAGTTTAATAAGACATGGTTGCAAAATATTAACACGAATTATATACAGAAGGATGGAAAAACTGGTAGAAGCCGACCTCGGGAAAGATCAGTTTGGGTTCAGGAGAAATGTAGGAACTCGGGAGGCAATACTCACTTTACAGCTTATCCTAGAAGATAGATTAAGGAAAGGCAAACCTACATTTCTAGCTTTTATAGATTTGGAGAAGGCTTTTGACAATGTTGATTGGAATAAACTCTTTCAAGTTCTGAAGCAAGCAGGAGTAAAATATAGGGAGCGTAAGGTTATTTACAACTTGTACAAAAACCAGATAGCAGTTATCAGAGTTGAAGGGCATGAAAGGGATGTAGAGGTTGGGAAGGGGGTAAGACAGGGTTGTAGCCTTTCTCCAATGTTATTCAGTCTGTACATTGAGCAAGCTATAAAGGAAAGCAAGGAGAAATTTGGAGAAGGAATTAAAGTTCAGGATGAAGAATTAAAAACATTGCGTTTTGCCGACGACATAGTAATTATGGCAGATACAGCAAAGGACCCGGAAGAGCAATTGAATGGAATGGACAGTGTGCTGAAAGGTGCATATAAGATGAACATTAACAAGAGCAAAACTAGGGTAATGGAGTGCAGTGTAAGAAAATCAGGTAATGCTGAAGGAATTAGATTGGGAAACAAAGCAATAAAGGAGGTAGATGAGTTTTGTTACTTGGGCAATAAAAGAACAAATGGATGGTCGCAGTACGAGGATATAAAATGCAGAATGGCAATGGGTAGAATAGCATTTTTGAAAAAGAGAAATTTGTTAACATCAAATATTGATTTAAGCCTAAGGAAGTCCTTTCTGAAGGCATTTGTATGGAGTGTTGCCTTGTATGGGAGTGAGACATGGACGATAAACAGTGCGGACAGGAAGAGGATAGAGGCTTTTGAAATATGGTGCTACAGAAGAATGCTGAAGATCAGGTGGGTGGATCGTGTAACTAATGAGGAGGTACTGAACAGAATTGGGGAGAAAAGAAATTTCTGGCATACCTTGACTAAAAGAAGGGATAGATTGGTAGGACACATTCTTAGACATCAAGGAATTGTGAATTTAGCATTAGAGGGAAGTGTGTGGGGTAAAAATCGCAGAGGAAGACCAAGAGATGGATACAGTAAGCAGATTCAGACAGATGTAGGTTGCCGTTCTTATGTGGAGATGAAGAGGCTTGCTCAGGATAGGGTATTGTGGAGAGTTGCATCAAACCAGTCTCCGGACTGAAGACCACAACAACAAACAACAATTTCATTAACAAACACATTACTGCCCAACATCACAACTTTCAATAATTAATTTATTTATTTAATTTATTAGAAGACCCAAATAATGAAATTGATTAAATCTATGTGACCAGACATTGGTGTTATGAAATGCTTATATAATATATATATATATATATATATGGAATATCAATGTATAATACTACAATTAAATGTGGTATCACACACTTCATATTAGTATTATTGGATACTAAAACCATTATAACATTTAAGGTTGAAGTCTCCTCCGACTAATATTGCATAGCCTGGATACCTACACAGTATATGGCCTAGACTTTCTTTGAATGACTATAAAACTGCTAGAGCAGCACTGAGGGGCCTGTAAAAACACCCAACTACTAACTTTACTTCTCTTAGACCTGTTATATGTGCCCAGATAACTTCAGAGAAGCCCTTGCAGTCAATAAAACCAAAGGAAAAGTGAGAGGAGGAGGAGGAGAAACAGCAATTTGTAACTTCTGATTCAAAGGATGCAGTGGAGATTCTTGTGCCCCCTGGGCAGCTAGAACTTTCAGAAGCCTTGGAAATGATGGACACTTATGCCACTAGCATTCAACTGATGGCAACAGTTGCTGTACACTGTCCCTTCAGTCCATTAATGGCTGCCCAAGACACCAAAAGTTAATCCTACAGTGGAATTGTGGTGGATATTTCCACCAGCTGGCTGTGTTATGACAACTATTAAGCATTTCACATGCTTTCTGCATTGCCCTTCAGGAAACCTGGTTTTCAACATAGCCGTATTTCGGGGCTATGGGGTATATTACAAAAACCGTGTAGACTATGACAGGGTGTCAGGTAGAGTCTGTGTTTATGTCTTTGATGATTATAGTGAATCTGTGACTCTTCAAACAACCATTGAGGCCATTGCTGTCAGGATATTACCAACTGCAACATTTACCTTCCTCAAAAGGTGAAGTACCAGAAACCATACTGGCTGCACTGATATCCAAGCTCACCCATATTTTCTCTACTATTGGGTGACTTAAACTCCCATAACCCTTTGTGGGGTGGAACTGTGACCACTAGCCAAAGTACTCTCATTGAGAACATATTGGCACAGCTCGACCTTTGCCTTTTAAAGACCGGTACTCAGTGTGGTGCATGGCCCTACGCAGCTACTGATCTTCCAGTCTGCAGCCCAGAGCTTCTATCATCTATCCAGTGGAGAGTGCACGATGAATTGTGTCATAGCAATCACTTTCTGGTTTTCCTGTCACTACTCCAGCATCACTCCCCTGCCCACTTTTCCAGATGCACTCTTCATACAGCAAACTGGGATGCTTTCACCTCTGTTGCCTCTGTTGTATCTCAACCACGTGGTAACATTAATTTGGTGGTCAAACATCTGATGATGGCCATTGTTTCTGCAGCTGCATCTGCAATCCCCTATTCCAAAGGACCTCCCCAGTGGAGGACAGTGTCCTGGTAGTTGCTACAAATCTTTAGGCCATTTGTGACTGTTGACAAGTTCTCCAGCATCATAAGCAGCTCCCCTCTATGAAGCACCTTATTAACTCTGTGCCTGAGTTCACCAACTTATCAAAAGAATCAAGACTACTGCTGGGAATGATACATTTCTGCAATTGACTCACATATCTCTCCGTCTCAGGTACAGACAAAGATTAGATGTCTGTACGGATACATGGGTATACCCGGGCTTTCTATGAATGGAGCTGTCTGTATAGGCCCAGATGTAATTGCTGAATAATTTGCTGAGCATTATGCTAAAAGTTCCACCTCTGAGAATTACCGACCAGCATTTTGCACCCTAAAAGAGTGGACAGAAGAAAAGTGCCTATCATTTAATATGCAATAGATGGAATTGTAAAATGGTCCTTTTAATTAGTGGGAATTCCTCAGTGGCGTAGGCCATAGCCATGATTCAGCTTTAGAATCAGTACAAATACACTACAAAATGCTTAAACACCTCTCAGTGTAATCCCAGCATCCCATTCTAAGCTTCTTTAACTGCATATGGAGTGAGGGCGAGTTTCTGTCACAAAGGCAGGAAAGCATCATTATTTCAGTTCCAAAACTGCTTGAGGTGGTTAGATACAGCCAAATTAGTGTCATCAAAATTCTGTGCATATTGAATGAATGCATGCTGAGCCTTCTCTCTGACCATGAATGTTAACCTCTACAATCTGTACTCTGAACATACTTACATACACCTCCCTTCAACTATGCTCATGCAGACCATATTGAACAGTGCTCCTTGCTGATTGGCTGCAGTAGTTACACTGCAGAGCTGGGTGGCATCTCTCACACTTTTGAGCATATACATACTTCATCTAGTGAGTCCTTCCTCATCTATATTGACTCCCTGAGTAGCTTACAAGATATCGACCGGTGCTACACTTGCCATCCTTTGGTAATGGCTATCCAGAAGTCTGTCTATGCTCTCAAATCATCTGGACATTTTATGGTCTTTATTTGGACCCCAGGACATATTGGAATCCTCAGAAATGAACTTGTTAATATGCTGGCAAAGTAAGCTACCAATAAACTGATTCTGTAGATCAGCATACTAGTACCTCCTCTCCAATCAGTATTACAGTGCAAGGTTTGTGGGATTTGGGATTCTGAACAACAGAACCAGTATGTGCTAAACAAATCATGTTCAGTAAATGGGACTATGAATATATGGAGGTCCTTAATGCTGGCCTGTCACAAGGATTCTGTGATAATTTGTTGGCTCTGCGTTGAACATACTTCACTGACATACAGTCAGCTCCTCCGTCATGAGGACCCTCCTCAGTGTTGCTGCAGTTTGCATTTGGCAGTGTTCACATCTTGATAGACTATCTTGATCTAACCACCCGTAGGTGGAATTTTAATGTTCTTGATGCACTGCCTCTGGCACTTGGTGGCAATGCCTCAATAAATGATTCAGTTTTAAGTTTTATCCACAAAGGGCTTTTTTATTATTCAATCCAAGGGGGGGTACCAAGTCTGCTTTCTCAGGCACTTGCTCTTCCTGCCATGTTTTTCTCACATTCCCCCTTTTTTAATGGGTTGTTTTTATTGGTTTTGTTGTTGTCTGGATTATAGTATAAGCTTTAAGGTTGGAAATTTTAGTGTATTGCAGGGTGATCAGCCAAAATCATTCATCTACTATGTTGTTTTAGTTACATCACTCACTTCCTTTTGTGTATCTCTGTTTTTCTTCTCTGGTGCTGTCTTTTGTGACTCCTCTAACAGTTCTGTAGACCCTGGGATTTTCCTGTGTTAGGTTCATTGGTATATGGTTTTGTGGTAATAATTTTTTTTAACAAAGGGACAAGTGACCATAGTAGATTAATCTCTTCCAATTATAAACCAACCAACTCACAGATATTACAATATATCTATGTAAACTATATTGTGACATAAAAGTAGTCTGTTTTGACAGAATAAAAGTTATATGAATAGACAGATCCACATAAAGAAACACAATATTATACATTTACAGTTCAGTGTTAATCTGCTGTAGAAATGAAAACTTAATATGTGATAAGCTTGGAAAGTTTTCTGTGTCATTATGTGAAATATGGTTTAGGCTAGGCCCCTTCACCTCAGAGGTTGCTTTTCTCCGTCGAAAGCATCTCAGGCCAAAAGTTTTAGTAATGCCTTGAAAGCCTTCATTGAATGATCATGATTTAGGTGACATTAAATGCCACTTTCAGTTGGTATACATTTGGATAATGTTGAAACCAAATTTTGTTTACAAGAATTCATGTATAAGGTGTGATTCTCTTTGAAGCAAAATTAGAAATTTGGCCTTAGCAAATACTTGTGCAAATTTTTGTTTAAAAGTTAATCACATATTTTACACCTGATATATTTATATGCCAGTTAGTTTAAAAATTTCCCATGTACAGAAAATGAAAATGACATTCAATTTAATTCCTTTTTTTACAATCCCAGAGAGAAATGTCAAAGCAATGAACTGAATTTTCAGTTCACCTGCACCACTCTCACTACATCCTTGTCTTTACAGCTGATGTTGCAATAATAAACAAATTTCTGTAACTGTGTTCTATTGATTCAAAAATGAACATTGAACTTCAGTTCTTGCATATTAGCGGATTTTTTGTCATTTATTACTTCTCTGTAGACACTTTGTTCAAAATTTGATGAAGAGTGAATTGTATAGAAAAGAATATTTGATAAAAAACCATTGTCTTACCCAATATGAATTGTGCCATCTGTAACATCAGAAGCGAGATTGTAATGCAACATGTTACCATATATGTGAAAATACCTTGGGAATGCAGCAGCCTGAGATGATGATTTTCTGTTAGTACGTTGTGTCTGTTTTATTGTTTGAATGTGAGTGAGTGACCTTATCTGAGGTGAAAAACTAAGTTGTGTGCGTATGATTGTCTTTTTTTTTTACATACCTGTCTGCAGATTGATGATCATCTTTATGGTGATTTGCCAGATATTCTGACTATATTATATTGAATATTGTAAGTCAGTATCTCATGACAGGATGATAGCATGTCTATTATGTGAACTTTTTAGTGAGTTTGGACTATGTAGCATTGACTTTTGTGTTAGAGGACACTAGATGTTTACTACTTTGCTATCCCTCCCCTAGTTCCTCACCACAGAGTGTGATTCAGAGTGAGGTAGCTAGAGATTATGGTTGTGTGACTGTAATGTGTGCCAGTGTAATTGCATGAATGTTCTTTATTCTGAAGGAGACCATGGCTGATAGCATAAGTGTTGTGTGTGTGTGTGTGTGTGTGTGTGTGTGTGTGTGTGAACTGTCCTTATTATATTTTTGAATTGCTTCTATGGTATATATTGTCGTTCATAATAAGCAACATATGTTGTTGGAGATAAAACCCATCATTGTCCATTGTTTGTGAATACATTTTTAAGTCTCAGGGACAGGTTCTCACAGACCATGTCTCAGTGTGCCCACATTTCAGAAAATAGCAGTGGATGACTGTTTTGTTACCATATTCATAATAAAGAGCAAATACAAAAGTATTGAAGAGAACACCAATTACTGTACACGTTAGTGTATACCATATTGGTGCCTTTATTTTTCTGATCATGTGACAGCTGCCAGTTCCACACATTTAAGTTTCTTGCAAAACAGCATTGGAAAGGTTGGTGCATCCAATAAAAGTTATGCAATTAAGAAAACATTCCCTATTGTATTATGGACTATTTCTTGAATTCTGCACAGTGTGGCTGAATGGATCATATAATTTCTGAGAATTCACATACTTGCAAACCTGAAAATACTAAATAAGTGATCACAAATTCTCTTCATAGGGGTTAAGTTAGACTTTGTCATTTCTTCCAGCTCTTTATCTTGTAAATGTGGGTAAATGTTTGCAATAATCTGCTTTTGTCAGCCATGTCATAATTATTCCTGTTACATGCCTAGTTAAAAGACTTTGCTTTGACAGTTGTTGGTAATACACATATGATTCCACTAAGCAGCAGACATACACAGATGAGAATAAAATCATACAAAAATCAGAAAAGGAAACTTCCCAGTTTAAGATAATTGATATTTGGTGCAAATATGCATGTAACTACATAGAGATTTTACCAGCTTATGAGCTACTGTTCTTCTCTTATTTAAAAACTCACACATGCAAAAGCCATATATTTCCTTTGATGCACAATTTTTATTTAGCCTCGTTTTACAGCTATTTCTGTTGCATAAATATAACTTTTACCTCCCCCACCCTCTAGTATATCTTTCTCTTCTTCCGCAATGACAGAAGTTTCTTCTGCACTTTCCTCCCGTCTAATAACTGCCTCCTCAGGAATGGGTGGCTTGTCTTGTACTTCCTCTATACATCTGTCGGGCTGTACTGTTGTTTCTTCTTCAACATCTGATACATCAAACACGCCACAGCCTGTGATTTCTATATCTGGAATAGGCCGTTCATATGCAGTGTTTGCTGACTCCAATAGTTGAAGTGTGTTTTCACCTTCTACAACTTGTCTGTAAATAGATAAAGAAATAAGTAAATAAACAAAGGCTGAAAATATCCATCTTATGATTGCTTCTAAGTCAAAGTAAGTATTGGCCATTTTCAGTACTGTCACAGCATATCACAAAAGCACTACAAGTGTGTGTGTGTGTGTGTGTGTGTGTGTGTGTGTGTGTGTGTGTGTGTGTGTGTGTGTGCGTGCGCGCGCGTGATCTTTTTGCTTTAGGCATGTTGGTGCACAAGATCTGCCATGGCCAGCCACATGGTCAATGATGTCTTCTTCTCATGGTAGTGCCAGCTGTCTGGTCCCCTGTTGTAGCTTCTGCAAAGCCAGTGCCATTGTCCACTCCTCCTGCTTACTTTGGTAAGCTGGACACAGCTGTTTTGCAGTGGAATCCTACAGAAAACTTTCAAACTTGTAACCACGAGCTACATGAAAAGAGAGAGAGAGAGAGAGAGACGATGACGACTGCCATATGACTGAGTTAAAACGTCATTGTAATTGAAATCCAAACCAATTACGTACTTAAAATGATTTCCAATTCAAAGTATACAGCAACCAGTTACATTAAATATTTCTTCAATAAAAAATGTCTTGGGTGCAGGGTGTTTTATTATTCGTGAATGACATGTTTCACCCTTTATCAGGCATCCTCAGATTATCTGCAGGGCAGAATTTACACGAGAATTACACAATTGGGGTAGTAGGACATGGCTTATTTTGTGCTAAGTAGATAATATAAATGGCAAACAAGGCTCTCTCCATGGCATGAGAGACCATATGTTGGTTTGCGATGTTTGAATGATTGTTACATTTTTTGATTTCTTTGTAGGCTAACAAGTGATCGAGTAACAAGAATTAGAGATGGAACAGACTTGGTAGTGATGTGGAAAGAACAAAACCGATGTTACATTACCTAAACAGGATTGGTGGTCCCTGAAGACACAAGATAAGTCCATGTTTACTGTTGTGATCACAGGCAGTGGTCAGGAGTGGTGTGCTGCTCTGCCAATGTGTACAGACTGACTAAGGGAGTGTAGATAGGGAGATGTTTAGGAAGCTGGTGCAGAAGATGGAACAGATTGGCTCTAGCTATTTGAGTAGAAATGTAAAGAGAAGGAGAGTATTAAGCAGGCCAGAAGATAATAGATTGTTTATGTTGGTATTTATAAATAAAAGGAATTAAATTATTTTATTTGAACAGAATCAACACAATATCAAGAAAAGTTTGATCTTTGCATGCCATTTATACATAGTTTTCTCTTAGGTTTCCTTGTTGATATATTTGTTAAACACATTGAATCTCAAAACTTCCAGCATAAAACACCAATGAGCAGTAAAATACACTTCTACAGAAGATATGTGTATGACATTCTGATAATTCTTAATGGTACCCTGGTCTAAGTAGAAGTTCTAACTGATGAATTTAACAACATACGCCAAAAAATGACCTTTACCCATGATATCCTCCGGTATCTTGAACTTTCTGGAACTACAGTTACAATTATCTGAAAACAAAGTTGTTTTCCAAATATTTAGGAAACTGACCACAAGTTATTCAGTCATACATGCATCTTCATGTCATCCATGGCATCTATGATAAGCAGAATTTTTGAGATATCCCTTTCTGAAGCTTACATCGATAAAGAACAAAACAATATTGAATACATCACCAAAATGAAACAATACAATCCGTTCTTGGTTCACCGGATATACAATGCAAAACATTCTAGAGATGTGCCACAACTTCTTATGATTCCACCTGATGAAGATGTTAAATACATACCCATTCCTTTTGTGGGTTTGTTTCCTTATGACCAGGCTAAAATTTCTTGTGGTACAAATGTACAAATCATACTTAGCAGTGCTTTGAGCATCATAAAATTCTTCCACGCAATGAATAAGCCAATGATAGATACCTTTCCTTGGGAGTCTGAAACTACAATGTCCCGAGTGCCCAGCTGAATATATAGGACAAACAAGCTAGTCTTTTAAAGTACAATTTGCTGGGCATCTTCTTACAAAAAAAGAGCCAGTTCAAAAAACATTTCCCTTTTGCGAAACACACTAAAGCCTCTGAACATCAGCAGCCTACCACTGACAATATGCAAATTTTACATATTGCACAGAAGGGACGGGAGTGAAATTTACTGGAAGAGTTTGAGATAGCGAAGCACACTTACTTTGCATTCCCCTGCCTCCTAAATGATCAGGTGGTGTGCAAAGATTAAAATTTTCTAGATATTATGATGACTCTATTCAAATAAAATACTTTAATTCTTTTTATTTATAAATACCATCACAAACAATCTATAATCTTCTGGCCTACTTAATAATCTCCTTCTCATTACATTTATATTCAAACCACTAGAGCCCATCTGTCCTGTCTTTTACACCGGCTTCCTACACGTCTCCCTACCCTCACTCCCTTATACAGCCTGTCTGCATTGGCGTAGCAGCACATCACGCCCACCCACTACCCATGATTGCAATTGTAAACAAGGACTTATCTGTGTCTTCAGGGGCACCACTTTTGTCAAGATAATTTAACACTGGTTTTGCTCTTTTCACATCACTACTGAGTCTGTTCCACCTCTAATTCTTGTTACTTGATCATTTGTAGGGTTACAAAGAAATCCAGAAATGCAACAAACATCCAAGCACCACAAACCTATGTACAATGTCATACCATGGATAGTGCATGTAAGCTTTATTTATTATTTACACTACCTACTTACCACAAAATAAGTCCATGTTCTACTACCTCCATTTTGTAATTCCGTTTTGTAATTCTTGTGTGAATTCTGTCACACAGATAATTTGAGGATGCCCTACTAAAGAGCGAAATGCGTCATTAAAGAATAATAAAACACCCTGCAACCGAGATGATTTTTATTGAAGAAATAATTATGAACTTATTATTAACAAAATCTGTCTTAAAAATTATTAAAAATTGTGACAGAGCACTTCAAGAACAAACTGCCACATTACGAAGAGTGCCTTCTGCCAGCCCCAGGTGAGTTACTGGCAGTCTGGGAAGACAACTGTGTATTTGTGACAAATAAATGCGTGACAGGAATGTTTTCTTGATGCTTTTGGGCATTTAGTAGAGCCTCGCAACAACATCTGACATGGCACAATCCTGATTAATGTAGGGTTACTGGACTTGTCCCATTCAAATTGTGCTGTATCCAAAACTCAGTTGTGGTTTCTTTCAGAACAAACCTACCAGGTTTTGTCTGTTCCATCTTGCAAGTTTCTTGTGCCATTGTGTGGTGACATTTGCTGACAGGGCCACAGCAAGAAATGATGCTGTTTGCAATGTAAAAGATCTAGCAGCTGCTAATAAAAGTTGTTGGAATGATGAATCTTTCTAATTCAACCTTGATACAGTGTGTTTACCAAAATAAGTGATTAAAACCTCTTTCATTTTAGTTTATCAGTGTCCAATTATTTTACCGAGTATCCATGAGGGAAAAAAATCATATACTTGAGGCAACACAATGTAGTAGTGTCATTTTTAATTTGTGTTAAGAAGAAATGGGGTTCAAATACTTAGCTAGCTATATAGATTTTCTGTTATTTTTTCTTATATAGCTTTAGGTATAAATTGAGACACAACACGACCAATTTCTTCTTCTTCCTCATGGACTCACATTTCTGGAGCTACATCCATGGTCACCGAGATTAAGATTCCAATCAATTTTGACACCATCAGTCACTTGTGTGACAGCTCGCAGTAAGTCTACATCCATCTTAGTCCCTTTCAGATGCATAAAGTCCAAAGGTTCTCTGTTATACAAAGAACACTGTCAACACGTCTTATGTATACCACTACCTAAGCTGTATTTGTAAGATAAATCGTTCATTAATTGCAACAGAGTAAGCAACAAAATCCTTAACCTTATTTATTAACTTCTGTGTACATCATCAGCCATAACAAATGTTAAAATGTTTGTAAATCTAAGGGACTTATTTGCTACAGTTATCAGTCCCTAGGCTTACAAACTACTTAAACTAACTTGTGCTAAGGACAACATACACACTCATGGTGAAGGGAGGACTCGAACCTCTGATGGTGAGCAACTGTGTGCTCCTCAGCAATTTGCCTTAGTGCGCTCGGCCACTCCAACATCTCTCAGCCATAACACTTACATGTCATGTCACTGTTTGATAAGGCTTATTTCTTGAAACCTGCTAATGTTTATGGGACATAACATTTCTGCCCACTATTTGGCGACACAGAAAATACTGAGTTTTCACCTACTGCTCTGTTGAAAAATTGCAGTTTCTTGTCATGCTGATATTACTGAGAACATATAGCTCTCATTCTTTAATTTTTTTGAAATACTTGTCATTTCTGAGTTGTCAGAAGAATCAAGATTGGTTGTGGTTTGGTTTTCTTTGTACCACTTAACCAAATACTGTGGACCTATCACTGCTCATTTGTTATACATGTCTAATCCACTTTGCCTGCTGGCTGAAATGTGTGCAGCAGTGATGGACTTCTACACTTTTGCAAAGTGCGTTGAATTTGGATGGCCCCAATGTATCCAAAATTAATTTTAAATTTGAAAATTTATGCATGGATTGGACTTTTCAAAAAAAAGTTAAGTAATAAGTCCAACAACTGTGCTGTATATCTCTGAAGTTAGGCACTGTCGAAATTGGTTAGCACTTTGATGGGTAACTATCCATGTCTGATGTGCAATGTTGGGAAGCAGGGTCTACTCAGGCAGTGTGGGGCCATTTTAGTAACTACTTGATATAGAAATAGTGGCTCCAGTCATGAACCTGACAGTGTCCAGAAGAGTGGTGTGTTAACCACACGTTCCTCCATACTGCATCAATTTATACCTTCTGGCTGAGGTGACATGGCAGCTGGTAAATATAACTGGGTCTTCCAAGACATGTTTGGACAGAGTATAATTTTAAATAATAATGTGTCTCTTTAAATTCTGTGTTTTGTATCTTGATTTCTCCTCAGTCATGTTACATTGGAAGGTTCCTATTCTAATGAAAAGCTTTTTCAGTCCGAAGTATTTAAGAGTGCATTGCTGTATTTTGTGGAGTACTAGCTTTCCTAACTGATCAGTTACTATTGTGTAAAGTACTTCAGATGGTGATACAACACTATAAGTTACAATGAATGATTAAGTGATGAAAATTAATTTTGTTCCAATAATTATTTGTAATTACTTCAGTTATCAGTCCACACATAATTCAAGTTGTTGAGTAACAGTGTTTGTCTACAGTCTACATGACCCGAGGGCTGGATTCACATACTAACTTAAGCTCGCTGGGCACCTTGTCTTAAGGAGCAGTAAATTCATTTTATGTCCATCCCATTTCATATCTTTATTTACTTATCTTTAACATAATTTCTTTACTTAAAACATCTCCGACTAATTTCTTCTGCGGGTCAGATTGAAATCAATTGAAGGCCAGATGTGGCTTGGGGCCACCAGTTGCCCACCTACGGTCTGTGATAAGCTACCACAGTTGACGGATTTACAATTCACTCATGATTCATCAGGTTTGTAAATAATAATTTTCTATTGAATTTTTAATTATTTTAGATACATGTAATATTAGTATTTGAAACTGAAAATATAGTCCAAACCTAGCAGTACACAGAACAGTTTTTGGGCACTCTTTTGGTTAGCCAGTGTAATGATGATTATTTATTAAAACTTTATGTAAATTTTATTATTACTCTTTAAGTAATTGCATACATAAATATTATTTAAAAATAAGATTTTATACTATGAAACACTCAGGGCCCCTACATGCTCTTTATGAATCAGACTTCTTGAAACTGTCCTAGTAAATAGAAATTAATGTTCTGAGTATGAAAAATTTGAAATAACATTTGAAAACTAATTTTCAAGTCACTGTCTTCCAGTAATAGAGCAGGAAGCCATCCAATTCCTAAATATTTGGCATTTTAACTTAGTAAAATGATAGTAAAAAAAAATTGTGTTATTCATCTCACACTACTATAGATGGTAAAAATCAGTGTGAAGTTGTTTGTTGCCATTGTTAAATAAAGTAGCTTTGTCAATGAACACCCCGCACACACACCTTCTACATGCTTCCCAAATTCCACAAACTGAATAATCCTGGCCGCCCAATTGTGGCTGGTTACTGTGCTCCTACTGAACGAATTTCAGCCCTTGTTGACCAACATCTCCAACCAATTGTCCAAAATCTATCTTCCCACATCAAGGATACCAACCACTTCCTTCACTGACTCTCCACCATTCCAACCCCTTTGTCTCCTGGATCCTTACTTGTCACAGTGGATGCCACCTCCCTATGCACCGACATCCCACATGCCCATGGCCTTGCCGCTCTGGAACACTACCTCTCCCAACGTCCCTCTGAACTCAAGCCTGATACCTCATAACCCTCACCAATTTCATCCTACTTAACAACTACTTTTCCTTTGAGGGAAAAGGTTACCATCAAATCCGAGGCACAGCCATGGGCACCCGCATGGCACCCTCCTCTGCCAACCTGTTTATGGGCCATCTGGAGGAATCCTTCCTAGCATCCCAAAACCCAAACCTCTGGCCTTATTAGGCTTCATTGATGATATTTTCATGATCTGGACTCAGGGCCAGGACACCCTATCCTCTGTTCTTCAGAACCTCAATTCCTTCTCCCCCATACACTACACCTCGTCTTTCTCAACCTACCATGCCACATTCCTGGATGTCAACCTCTATGTCACTGATGGCTCCATCCACACTTCTGTCCATATTAAACCTACCAACCACCAACAGTACCTTCACTTTGACAGTTGCCATCCCTTACACATCAAAAAATCCCTCCCTTACAGCCTGGCCACCCGTGGATGGCATATCTGCAGTGACAAGAACTCCCTTTCTGAATATGCTGAGGGGCTCACAAAGGCCTTCACAGACAGAAACTACCCCACAGACCTAGTCCGCAAACAGATCTCCCTGCCATATCCTCACACATCCCAAATCCTCCTCCTAACACCGGTAACCATCCACAAAAGAGTGCTCCCCTTGTCACCCAGTACTACTCTAGACTCGAATAACTAAATTGCATCCTTTGCCAAAGTTTTGATTTTCTATCCTCGTGCCCAGAAATGGAGACATCCTGCCCAAGATCCTGCCCACCCCTCCTAAAGTGGTGTTCCGTCGCCCTTCCAACCTCCACAACATCCTAGTTCATCCTTATGGCACCCCGAAACCCAGCCCACTGCCACAGGGATCATATACTTGTGGAAGATAACGCTGCAAGACCTGTCCAGTCAATCCACCCAGCACTTTCTATTCCAGTCCTGTCACAGGCTTATCCTACCCTATCAGAGGTCGGGCCACCAGTGAAATCAGCCATGTAATTTGCCAACTGTGCTGCAATCACTGTGCAGCTTTCTATATTAGCATGATCACCATCAGCTGTCCATTAGCATGAATGGCCACCGCCAAACTGTGGCCAAAAACAAGGTGGACTATCCTGTGGCACGGCATGAAGTGAAGCACATGCTTGATTTCAATGGCTGCTTCACAACCTGGGCCATCTGAATCCTCCCATCCACCACCAGCTTTTCTGAACTGCACAGATGGGAGTCATCCCTACAATACATTCTCCGATCCTGAAATCATCTAGGCCTGAACCTACAATAACTTCCCTTTTTTCCATACCTTACACTTCCTACCTCTCTACCCCAAACCTCTCCTACTTTGAGTGGTGCATGAATGTGCGATTGTGTGCGTGCTTTTACGTGTGTGTGTGTGTGTGTGTGTGTGTGTGTGTGTGTGTGTGTGTGCACGCGCGTGTGTGAATGTGCACTCGTGCACGTGGTTTTGTGTGTGTGTGTGTGTGTGTGTGTGTGTGTGTGTGTGTGTGTGTGTGCATGCGTATGCGTGTCTGCGGTCGTGTGTACATACAGTGTGCACGAATTTTATTTTATTTTTTTATTTATTATTATTTTTTATTGTTATATTTATATTTATTTAGATGGATATTTACTTTATTTTGTTTATTTTATTTTTTTATTTTATTTTTCTCCCCTCAGCCGCCTCCCCATTCCATTCCTAAGCTGCATCTCATTATTCCCATCTAGGCCGTGCTGTACCCATCCCCACCACCGTGACATAACCTTCCTATCCCCTCTCCCCTCCCCTCCGGCCCCGATTTACACGCCGCAGACTGTGATTCGAAGTGCGGCAGCAGGATGTATGACTGTGTTGTGTGCCTGTGTGATTGCGTGAGTGTTCTATTTTCTAAAGAAGGCCATGGCCAATAGCTGAAAGAGTTGTATGTGTGTATCTTTTGTATGTCGCTGTCGCAGCTCGTGGCCACGTCTTTGTGGTGAGTTGTAAATTGTCCTTATTACTATATTATTAATTCCAACCTGGACTTTCCATTATTATATTTTGCCTATGAACATGTTTACATTGTATATAACTGTTATTTTCATGTCTAATTGATAAAAAAACTTTGCTTGAGAAGTACAGCTAACAATATCAGAAATGTGCAGGAATGGGTTGAGTAGGAGAAGTTAGTGAAAATTTTCCTGATGGTGTTTGAAAGGGCAAGTAAATCATAATGATATACAAGTGTTGACATGTAACAAAACATGTGTGTTATATTTCAGAAAATGGAATACGATTTCTGTAGTTATGGCCTGAGGGGGCCACAAGTAGTGCACTGGAGATCATTGTAATATGTTAAGTAGGAAAATGAGCCCAGGGGTGTGCAGAGCAGGGGAGTGTTTGAAAACCGATCACAGACAGATTCATCATCTGTATCTCTCAGCTACCCAAGATTAAATCCCACATAATTACATGTTTCTCGCTCCTGTTGGTGATGACGAGTAGTGAGTGGCTTTGACATAGGTACCCTGCCCAGCAGTTCTGCACCTGCAGTTGCAGTTGAAGGGGACAGTGACACTTTCCATTTACCAAGCATAAATTGGCTTGGACCAGTAGGCCCAGAATGTGCATGGTAGTTAAATGTATCATGCTTGATGTAAATACCTGGCAGGATTTATTGGCCTACCAAAAGACCCAAATTTGGAACAAAAATCAACTGCTCCAAGCAGCTTCAATGGTCAGTGACAGTGGGCAAAAAGGGTAGTTAATCATTATCACACCAAATTAAAAATTTAAACAATGGAAATTCCAGGAAGGATTCAACAATATTTTAGTGAAGGATCGGTTGCTTACTTATCACAGAAGTGTCCGATGAGTCATGGAGATTAACACGGACACATACACACACTCACACAGTAATGCCCACCATCTCCAGACACCGTGGCCAGCCTGTGAGACGGCCAAGGTGAGAGCAACAAATGGTGGGGCTGAGAAAGTGGCATGAAGAGGGAAGCAGGAGGGGAGGGGGCGTACTGCACAGAGCGAGTGGGGGAATACACCAGTGTTGTCAAACGGACAGGGTGGAAGGATGGGAAGGGACTGAAATGTGTAGCAGGATGGGAGACATATTTAAGGATACAGTGTGGGCAGGGAATGGAATGGGAGGAAAGGGCCTTGGATGCAGAAACTAGCAAAGGTTTAGGTCTGGGGGATTGCAGGAGCGTAGGATATATTGTAGGGAGTGTTCCCACCTGTAAAATTCAGGAAAGTTGGTATTTGTGCATAGGATCCATATGGCATTAGCTGTGTAGCAGTCATTGAAGTGAGCCACATTATGCAATGCTACATCATCCTGCAACAGGATGGTCTAGCTGTCTCCTAGTCACAGTTTGGTGATGGCCATTCATCTGGATAGACAGCTTGGTGCTAGTCATGCCCATGTAGAAAGCTGCACAGTGGTTGCAGCTCAGTTTGTAGATAACATGACTGCTTACATAGGTTTCCCTGCCCTTAATGGCAAATATCTGACAGGGTACACTGGCCTGCCTCTGTTCTACGATAGGCATGGAAAGGCATGGCAGACAATATCAAAGGACCTAAATTTGGAATAAAAATCAGTTGCTCCAATTCTACACTGGTGTACAGCCCCCCTTTCTATGAGAATTGTTTACTATTTATTAAAATCTGTGAAATTACAAGATAAGCATCCATGGTGAATGACAGTGGGCAATATATTTCTGCCTTTCTGTGACATGTTGGACATCTCTGTTGTGAGTAAGCAACCTATCCTTCACAAGTTACAAATTTCATACATATACAGAAAACAGTTAAACATGACTGAAAAAAGGTCTTCTTCTGAGGTCTGGCATAAGTCACAGGTGCCTCAGTCATCTCACAGTGGTTCAGGTGCTGTGGCTTGTAGTAGTGCTGGTGGTCAGCTGATGGACTGGTATAGCAGAGGCTAAAACTCTTTCAACCTTCTCAGGAGTTTCAATGTGCACAGTGTGGGTATGCAATACCAATAAGAGCTAAATTATACATACTTATAGTGGCCAGGAATTAATATCACCAAATGATTTTTTATCAGACGATTTACAGGGCTAACATAGGCAGTAATAACGGACAACATTTACAAATTCAGTCTCACTAATTCTTTTGAGTGTTTAACAACATAAGGGTATCCCTATTTACTTCCAGCAAAATGAAGGAAACACTGAATAAATACAAAATAGTAATTTACTGAGTAGGAGGTATGTAAAAATATGGCATCCTGACAAGAAGCCAATAAAACTGCCATTTGAGTGAGGCTCTGAAAGGTTACTATGGTGGCTGATGGAGAGCTGATAGGGTGCTCGGGTGCTGTAGGCTGAACAAACCCCAATTATTCATGCACATATGCCTGGTCCACATAAAACATTTTGTGGTATTGTCTGATATACACACATTACCCTAGACTTATGTATAATCCTTGGGCCCTGCCTTGTGCATGGAAATGTTGCACCCATGGTGTCTCATGGCTTCTTACAAGTGCCAGGGACCTAATATTTTGATTTATTTTTAAATGTAATAGTTGTATGGACTCATTATATGCACCTGATTATGAAATATAGGTCACAAAACCCGGGTAGTTCTTACCTTTGACAAACAAAGTTTTGGATTTTTAACAATTGTTGCAGGTGCCATTATTGCAGAATTCTGACTGCCAATCATCCATGTGTGTGTTTGATGGCACAGTCCACACTAATTTGGCCTTTTTTGCAATCCAACAGCTTATTTAGCAAGTTGCATGGATGACGTTTGGTATTTTCTACTAACTTGTAGCTGTAAATAACTCCTGTAACTTCAATGGGAACAGTTTTATACTTATATTGTAGTGTAGTGCAACTGTGCAAGTACTTTAGCTGTATAGGCAACAACAACATAATGTGAACTGTTATCCAGCAGTCCACTCTCGGACAGCTTGATGTGGTATGTTTGTGACACAAGGTGCAGTTCATAACATGTTACTGAAACAGGTTGGTTCTGGCACGGAGTACAGTCGGCTAGTAATGGCACTGCCGAATCAGGGTTTTGTTAATTTTATTTCCCACTTGGGCATGGGAGTGCAGTTATTTCAGCCAGGAACAGTGCAATCTCTGTGAGTGATAGGACTGTTTGCAATTGCCTGTACTGGCTTAATGCTAGAATATCTATGATTTTCGAAAGAATACACTGTCCCACTGCTTTCCAGGGAATGGAGAAGTTATGTAATTGGTAACACTGAAATGTGCAGGTATTACAGGTTGTCAGTACCAGCATTCTAATTTTAGGGTTCACATCATGTTTTAACAATCCCACTTAGGCAATGGCACAGTATTAAAACAAGTAGTTCTCTCTTATATAGTAGACTATGTAGTGTAACAGCTAATTTAGCTGTACACTATGGTACTGTCCCACCACAAGATGTGTGGATTCCCCATATATAGATAAGTAGATATGTAAGGATTTTACTGTGTCCATGCGCTCGTGTGCACAGGTACGCGGGTGTGAGCAGGTGATGTGGTCCAAAGACAGTCATAGTGGCTGAAGAAGAGACCGTTGCACAACACAGCAAAACATAAATGAGCTTCGGAAGAGAGTGCTGTGACATGGTGATTATACATACATTGTTAAGATAAAAAAATGAAATGAACTTTGTAGATGTAGTTTTAGTTGAGTTCTTCTTGAGACTTGGTCCAGTGCGGATCCTATGTAACTTAGCCTACGGGGCATAATACAAGATATTCAAAAAAGTTAACTATCTCGTGGCTTTTATTCAGTCAAAGTGTATTCTCACTGAGTGTGTTCCCTCCCTGCTGTGGAACAAAGTCCTAGTCTGAATTCTAGGTGTTAGCTTACAGGTCAAATCTTTTACATAATCATAAACTATTAAAGAAGAAAGTACAAACAAGTTAATTTGGTGAGATGTAGTGTATATATGAACTAAACCAAGCAATAATTTTGGTGCTGTGTGTTGGGAGAAGTGTTTGATTGTAGCAACACTATACCTTCTCATAACAGTGGCCTCAGTGGAGTGGATATATTCTGAAGGTTGTCCAGAAAATGTCTGTTGATACCAGGTATGGACTAAGTTTGTGTTGAAGTCTTAGTTGGATGGAGCATGCAACTCATTCACATTTTAAGTGAATGGCTTGGGCATTATATAGCATGATTTGGAACATTCTAGTACTTTATAAGGTACAGGTTAGATTACCTAACTTATCTTGTAACATGATTATATTCCTGTTCACAACACTACTGGGACTTGATAACCTAGTAGTTTAATCCCCTTCAACTCCCAACAACAACAACCACTAAACTGATCTAACTTAGGTGCTAAATGGGTGGCAGTCATCCAAGGTTATGTAATACAAAGTAAGTTATCCTCCATTTGGCTCAACTGGAGTTTGTGGTGAACCAGAGCAGTCTGTGCATCACAGGCTAAGGGCATTTCTATCTGAATGACATATTCCACTTGTTTGAATTCTCATGATAAAGAGGTGCTGAACACAGTCTTTAAAATAGTGTCCCTGGTGTTAATCCCTATTCGAACTCTCAATTATTGGCATGCATTCCTGACAATCAGAATTCTTGTAGGAAGCAGATGGAGCAAAAAAGTTTGGCACCTTCCAACAGGGTTGCGAATGAAGCCAGAAGTTCTATGGTGTTTTGCAGGCTAGCTTCCTCCTCCTCCTCCAGAAAAAGGATGTAGTAAAACAATGTGGGGTGTAGATTGTGTTATCTACTCTTCATAAAGCACTCCATAATTGGAAGGCTAAACTTAGAAAGGCAGTAGCCCTCATGCACAGACCAATGCTGATAAGACAACAGACCATTTCATTGTTACCAAAGTATCTGTTGCAACAAACACCCATATGGGTGCAATACAAGAGCTGAAACAACATGAGACATGTCCACTCCATACCAAGGACGTTTTCAGAACCAAGTTTAATCACTTAAAATGGGATAATAATCTGTCAGCAATGAGAGTTGTGTAAGGTCAGCAAACTTCCAAAACATGGGTGAAAACATAAAATATTACCTGGATGAGTTTCATACAGAACAAAAGCTGCAGCTCATAAATGGTGATAGAAATTCACAAGTCTCACATGTCTGACACACCAGTTCATCAATATAATTGCCATTTGTTGGAATCCCATTGGCAAATAGGCTCTCAAAGGCCAATGACAGTGCATTGTCTGCCTGTAATTACTGTAAATGATGAGTGTGAGTGGCTGAATTGAGGCAGTAGGCTGACTATACAGTAATGCAATGTGCATGGTCTACTGCAATGTTAGCAAGGTTGCAGTGCAATACAACTTGAAAAAACTTACAGGGCAAAAAGAATGATCAAATACAAAAAGGTGACCCATATCTCAGTTATGGAAACTATTTTTATTATTAGTAATAAACATGAATTCTACCATCAGTACATTGAACACTGGGTGACAAGGACATCATGCCACATTGTTCTCGATGTACTTGATGTCAACAAGGTGTTAATCCTACTCTTCCTTCATTCCTTTGATGTACTTGCAGAGATATCGAACTGTAACATATACTGTGACTACGTTAAAAGGAGGTGCAGTTTATGCCAAAACACGAAGTGTTCTGGACATTATTATGGATATACCAAATTGGAATTCCCATCTCCAGAACTGACTATACTGGAAAAAGGAAGACAAAGCAAATGACAAAACAGACTCCTGCAATTTCAAGAATAATGGCAATACTGGGTATAGAAGTGGTGTCACTAGAATGTCTTAGGAATAGTTCTGGCTATGCACTTGCTTCATACAAACATTAAGCAAGGTATAATTAGAAGAAGAGTTCCATGAATAGGAGCACAGTTAAATGATGACTGACCTTGGACAAAATAACAGAAAATGACTGGTTGAAGCTTCTGTAGTAGGGAAGGAGAAGCAGGTCATAAAAATGAAAAACATGATGTACACAAAAAGTGTTTAGTCACAATCAGAGTGTAGTGATGGAGGGGAACATGTGTAGTATGTAGGCAAGACATAGTGTAGATGTGGTTTTGTACGTTGGAATTTGCATCAGTGACATGCACTGCATCACAGATGAAATTTTCATTCTGTTTAGTGCAGCCAGAAACATGAGAAATGATGCACTAGCAAGTGCTGGCAACCAATCAGCTAATTGTCAAACACACAATGGCCAATTTGGTCTATGTCTTTTATGATTAGAAAGTGTCACTGCATAACTTTCATTTACTAAGTGGCTTCTTGTTGAATACAACAATAAGATATGATGGTTAATTACAGCTTGATAATAAATTCAGATGGGAGGAGCACACCACAAAACTGCAGAAACGACTTAACAAATCTGTATTTGCAATATGAGTAGTATCAAATATAGGTGACATAAAAATAAAAAAAGCTTGCATACATTGCTTACTTTCATTCCATAATTTCATAAGGTATAATATTTTGGGGTAACTCTTCAAATCAAGCAAAAGTTTTCAGAGTCCAAAAGCATGTAATACGTATTATTTGTGGTGTAAATTCATTGACATCCTGCAGAAGCCTCTTCAAAGAACTGGGTATATTAACTACTGCCTCTCAGTATATTTATTCCTTAATTAAATTTGTCATAAATAATATATCTCATTTCCCAACAAACAGCTCAGTTCATACCTACAATACTAGGAACAAAAATGATCTACACAAGGACTTAAAAGCACTTACTTTAGTTCAAAAAGGGGTCCACTACTCAGGAACACACATTTTCAATAATTTACAAACAACCATAAAAAATTTAGCTACAAATAAAGATCAGTTTAAGAGGAGCATAAAAGACTTTCTAGTGGCCAACTCCTTCTACTCCACTGATGAATTCTTAAACAGAAGCAAATGATGGATGTATCTATATTCATAATATTAGTATTATTATATTATCAGCTTGTAAAAATAAATAATTAAATAAATAAAATAAAGCATTATACATTCCACATCCACGAGGATCACCTCAACACAGATCTATGAAATGAACCAACTAATCTAATCTCTTACAGCTTGTGTTCAATGAGAAGGCAAAATATTTATTCTGTTTTTGTTTTGATTCAGATATAATATCATGGAGAGATAGGATTAGTGTCTAAATCAACTGAATACAGAGGGTTAAAAATTGGTGTTTTACTGCAGGGTGGTACAGATAACTATATGAAGCATACCAGATGCTTCCCTTTTCAATGGAAGCAATGTGCGGAATAGGCTCAATGGCTTTTTAGTAGGAGGTCAGGCCCTTCACCTCTTGAAGATTTACACCAGGTGGTAACTTACCTAAATCGATGGAAGAATTTATAGGGCACCCATTTCGTGATGAGGAGCCCATTACCTCCTGTTGTAGCCAACCTCTTTATAGAGTGTTTCAAGAACATTGCCCTGTGCACAGCTCTTCCCATGCCTTGTTGTTTTTATTGCTACATTGATGATACCTTCGTCCTCTGGCCTCATGGACAGGAAAAGCTAGAAGAGTTCTTGGAACACATGACAACATCCACGGCCACATTAGATTTAAATTTGAAGTACAGAAGGATGGTTCCTTGGCCATTTCTGGATGTCCATGTCCACCACAAACCCAATGGGTGTCTAGGTCACAGCATTTACCACAAGCCTACCTACATGGATCTGTATCCACAGTCCATCACCTACCACTACCCAGAATGCAACAGTCTGTTCTAATGACTTTGGTAAATAGAGCTGAAACAGTCTCAAATGCTGAAAAAAATACCAAAAGAACTGAGCCACTTACATAAAGTTTTCAAGGAAAATGATTGTAAGAACAGCCAAATATCGCAAGTTATTTCATCCAAACCACAAAGACAGAGCAACACCAAAGAAGACACCAAGAAGATTGCTTTTTTACCATTTTGTGGCTCAATAACAGGGATGATTAGCCAGCTGCTAAAGAGACATGAAAGTGACACAATCTTGAGGCATCAAGCAAGCAATGAATACTTTGAAAGATGATGCATCCCCTAGATTACGTATGAGTGTGGGCAGTTTATGTCAGCTGGACTATTTGCACTATAGAACAGCACAACATATGGCATGAAAGGTGTTTTCGATTATAGTATCCCGAAAAGTCAGCTTCAGTGGAACATGGCCTGGAAAACAGACATCCAATTGCATTCGATGAGAGGTCTATTATTAGACGGATGAATGGCTTCTGGGATAGCGTAATAAACAAAGCAATATAGATCAAAGTATCTAATGACACTCTCAACAAAGACAGTGGATTGCAGCTCAGACAATCTGGCAACCTGTAATTTGTGATTTGAAGTGGACACAGTGGTCACAATACCAAAATGTTACCAAAAAATAACAGAGCACAAGTGACATCACTGCTATATAAGCATGGCAGCAACATCGATAAGACAGTCAAGCACTCGACAATGGCAGAGGATATCAAGTCCTAGAATTTTTATCTGTACTTTCCACTTCTTTCACCTCTGACAATGTTGCTGATGTAAAAAATATAAAGTAACACTATGGTTCAGAATCCATGTTAAACTGTATGTCCCTCTATAATTGGCTGGGTATGTCAGTTTGAATCTTGGAGGAAGGCGACAGCATACCACCTCCAAACAGGACCATGTCTGGTAAAGCACAGGGATTGTTGACTGCTTTACCTTCTCTAAAAAAGCACCTGATGCACTTGTAACTCAAAATGTTTTATGAATGGATATTTCTGCAAAAATATGCATTCAAACATAAGTTACTTTGTATTCCTCTCAAGGAATATTGTATTTACTCACAATTGAAACTGGTTTCAAGACTACATTTTCATCGAGTATATGAAATGTAATCCTCAACTGTCTGTGACAATCCAGGCATCCATTTAACACTTTGCTGCACATCAAATTAAATTTTCCTCAAAATCAGCAATTGTTCCACACAAAGTAACAAAAGAGACCACTAATGTTTATATGTAAATTTATTTTTGGAAATTTGTTTCACATAATTTCAAAATTATGAGTGGTATTGTCACAATACCACTAAGAAATTAAAAGGTGGAGAAGCTAATAAAATAGTGGTATTGCATCTTGGAGGAAGGCAACAGCATACCACCTCCAACCAGGACCATGTCTAGTAAAGCACTGTGGAGCAAAGGGTTAATAAAAAAAGGGGGGGGGGGGCTGATGGCTGTGAATGTCCAAAACTGAGTGAGCACATTCAGCTTGTAATCATTGGATACCAATCCTGTCACCAGTTAATTGTAGTGAAGTTAGGCACTTTTGACGTCCATTGCATCAGGTTATGACACTTGTAATGGAGTGGAGAGATTGACATGGTATCGGCTATTTCTGACATTACAATAGTGGCAATGTCCATCACACCCCAGGCTGCAGCTATGGCAGTCTATGATTTTGAATGTTCGACTATGCGCTCCATTTTGCCATTTGATGGGGGTGAAACGGCAGTGTTATAATAATGTTGTTGAGTCCTGCAGACACTGGTATGTTTTAGTGGCACTTGGCAGCAGTGGCATTTTCCTGAAGATGGAGGGCAGATGTACTGCTGAAATATCAAGTAATTTGATTTTACTATAGGCAGCAAACCTGAAGAGCTTATGAAGATTCTGTAGAGCTGTCATCTGTGAATTCATTATTTTAACAGTCAGAGACTTTTGCTTCAGCTGGTCAATCAGTCTATGGAGAAAATAACCTCATATAAATGGTCAGGGCAGCAGTGTTGTGAATCGATTTTGTAAAAAGGGGGAAGCTGTACAGATCAAAGACGATAGGCTTCAGGCTGAGGCCTTGGGATGCAGTGTCATTGTGGTATCTAAGACAAATAATAGAGAACCTCTGGAGCCTATGGCACCACCTGAATCCCTTGAATCCACTGCACTTTCAGGTTCCCACATCCCTGTTGGTCAACAGTTGCTTGACCGTGATTGGTGAACTGTGGCAGAGTCACAAATCTTTGGGCCAGTCATAAAGCCGTACCATTATGCTTCACCAAAAGGTTTGTGTTACCCACTATCTCTGAGGCAGCATTGGCTGTCTCACCTGCCACGGTGCTGGCCACTCTTCCTGAGAAACACCCAGACAAGTGCAAAGAGAGGTTTGTTTGTCATTAGGAGGTCCAATGTTAGGCGAATGATAGGAGCCCCTTAACCCTTTATAGGTCTGTGGTTGATATTTTAAACACAGCATACAAGGTTCATGTCATGTGATGCATGTAAAAGGCTATGTTGCATACAGTCACTACACGAGAATGGTCTGTAGTCAGAAACACCACCAAAATGAGTTTACAGTAGTTTGTCAACAGATGGTAGCACTCACTGTACATTGTGATTCAGAAAGTGACTACATGGTATCTTTAGATTTCAGTGCATGCATTGCATAATAATATTGATGGTAAATCATTACACTTACAAAATTAAGTCAATATACTGTATTATATACTGGCCATAGATATGTTGGCCAGAATATGTCTCACCGGCCACGGTGGCCAAGTGGTCTGCGGTGTGTCAATCACAGTCTGCACGGCTGCTGCAGTCGGGAGTTCGAATTGACCTCTCGGGCATGGATGTTTGTGCCGTCTTTAGTATAAGCTAGTTCTTAAGTAGTTTGTAAGTTTAGGGAGTGATGACCCCGTAGTTAAGTCCCATAAACTCTACAAACATTTGAACATTAGAATATGTCTCGAGTTTCACAGTATTTCGTGCAGATCACTTTGAAATGAATTTTTTGTCACATATGTGAAAGAAGAGGTAAATAACCTCTATTTTCCTTGAGCGTATGTAATATTTAACTTGTAAACAAGTAATAATGCAGGAGTTATGTCATTTGGTACCTCAGTGTTTTCATAACACTGTTTATAAAATACAGTACTGTGTTCAGATGTTATAAGGAATTCTACACACAATGACTCCCAGTTCAGTACTACAGTTCCAATTCCTTATGATTTTGCTATGACTGGTAACATTTCTGTTTTCAACTGGAGAGACAGAGGAAAAAAATGTTACAGTCTACAGTAGTAAGCACATTCCAGTGTAAATTACGTTAATAAGCAGGTGCAACAAGGAAGCGAAAAGGAAAGTGTTTCTTGTCATACAGAAATTGCAGACTACTGTAGCTAGATGGGAGAGATGTATAAATTTGACCAACACCATTCATCATACAATACATCTTGTAAGCCTAAGCATCGATGATAAAAATTTTCTATTACTTCATTTGATGCAGCAGTACATATATACTTTACAAGGAGACTACCATTTTTCTTGGGAATACTAAGCCTTTGTTACATCTAAAATTCAGAAATATTCTGACCAATGGACTAGCTGGAAATTTCTCCTCAAAATCGAAAAGGAAGCCAACACACAGGCAGAAAACAGTAGTTATTAGATCAAAGTTTCAGGAAAGAACTGTAGGGATGCTGTTCATGAATGTGACAGAGCAGATGCCTACAACAGGTATACCAAATTGATGTGCAATTTGCAGCACAAGAAGCAAACCAAAATATAGTAAGCTAGCATGCACTACTTGTAATGTAGCTCTGTGCAGACAATGCTTTGGACCATTACAGCAACAGACCTCAGGAACAGTACAAATTTCATTTCCGATTTTATATATGTTTATTTTGTTGGTTTATGAGTTTATGAATATGTAATTTATTTGTAGATTCACATATGTATATTAAGTAGCAAAATACCAGCTGAAAAATGCTCTTGTTGGAGCACACAAAAGGCAAATATGTTTGAGTTTAAACTACAATGACAGAAAAGTGGGGAACCACTTGTCTCAGTCCTCATTCTGACAGTGCAGCTGACTTTGCTTTCTCAGCATTTTTCAAATATTATTATTAAACCATAGCGCATTTTTCCTATCCTTAATCCACTTTGTTGGCACATATTTCTCCAAAACTTTATTTACAATGTATTTTAATTTTGCCTCTACGCCCACTGTACTGAAACTAAACAATGTCCATTCATTCATTAAGTAACAATTGCTTAGCTGCTCTTTCTAGTACAAACACTCTCCTAGCCTTTTTGGCTGATTTATTAACTTTAGTGGCCATTGTCTCTATGATGACATCATGATCACTAATCCCTGTCTCTATAGGGACATCACTGGCCTGTTTGTAGCTTCAATGTCTCAAATATTTCCACTGCGTGTGGGCTGACGATTAAGCTGCCCAAAGCAGTGTTCCGAAAATGTATTTAACAGTAGTTCATAAGACTTGCTTGTGTGCACTCCTTGTAATCTATAATTGACAGGTTATGGTCGCTACCACTAATAATGCATGGTGCAGGAATCTTCGCACTGCTGAGCTTACACTTTATTTGAATGACTCTATCACTGTGATGGTAGAATCAAGGGGAGGGGGGTTGATAAAAAAAACGAACCATTAACTTGATTATGCCTATACTTGTTATAACCTCACCGTCACTCTTGATTTCAACCTTAGTAGAAACAATATTTCTGTTGACTCGAATGAACACACCCCATCCAATTGTACCTAATCTGTCTTTGTGATATATATTCTACTCTTCACTAAATAATTCAGAGCTTCCTACATTGGGACTCAGGCAACTCTCAGTCCTCAGGATTATTTGAGAGCATTAAATTTTCTGCAATGCAGGAAATTCAGGAACATTGTTTCTGATATTCTGAAAATTTACTGCTAATATTGTATGCAGTGAGGCCATCAGAATATGACCTTTTAACTGTTTCTATATCAACTGATGAGCATTCATCAGAACTATTGCCTAAACTTAAAAAAAAAAAAAAAAACCTATGTGCATTCCACAAGTACTCTACTACCCAAGTAGCTGCTTCCTTTGTGTAGTGCAACCCTGATTTATCAAGGGGATCTCTGCAATTCCCCAACCGATAATGCAGATCCAGAAATCTGCAACTATGGCTGTCAAAAAATCGATGAAGCCTTTGGTTGAGATGAGACTCTCCACTTGGCTCCAAACCAAAGCATCCCCATCCACTCTGGAAACAACGCTGCAAATTGAAAGCTCTGCTTGCACCCTGTGCATGCCAACAGTCATCACCAATTCTGCCAGCCACCCATACAACCTGAGGATGTCCTCAGAACCCAAGCAACAGGAATCAGTAGTACACAAAATAACTGCCGGCAGGGTCACCTACACATCTCAGATGCCCCCCCTCCCCCATTCCCCCCTCCCCCCCCCCCGGCAGACATACCAAGTGCACTGGACGCTACCTGCCTAAGGGACTCCATAATGTGCCTAGCATTGGAACTGTCGTCAATCACTAACAGACCCCTCCCTCTGTTTGCCTGCTCAGGCCCCACTCACAGGATGAATGGGCGATGCCACACATCCAGCCTCCATATTTGCCCTCTGTCTTGAGCGATATGAACATGCTACCTGCCAATCACTTTGCAGTGAGGGCAGGTCAACTCCATCCAGTGCACATGAAGGTGAGCATCCCATGTGACACACAAGGTGCTCAATGCAACATGCTAGACTCCCCACCAGCGCCACACACTGAGGCAGCTGCCTGAAGATTGCTGACCATGGCCAAAAGCACATTCAGGAGTATGTGAACAGTAACCAACTCCTTCTGTATCCCCACACAGCATGCACACACACTATCCATCCTATCACTGCTACTGAAATACCTAAACATTGAAAACAAAAAAAGAAATTAACTAATTCAATTATCTACTATACTAAAACTTTACTGATGGCAGCTGGTAGTTGCTGAACTGTGAAATGGCTGGCACTGTTCAAATCAACAGTCTAATGACAACAGAATAATATGTAACACTACATGAGAATAAAGCTTTTAAAGATGAAAACACAACCAAAATTTAAGACTGGCTGCTAATTAGCTGAAGCAACAGTCTGACTTGTTATGAAAACTCAAATCACAGACAGAAACTCTACACAACATTATTTACCAATTACAAGAGAATAAAGCTCTCAAAAACAGAAGCACTAACAAAATTTAAGAAAAGACTAGTAATAAAAATGCAGAAAAATTCAATTATGTAACTTCTGCTATGCAGGTGATACACTGGTAGCAGCAAGCATTAGACTACTGTATGTTGTAATGAATATTGTAACTTTAACTTCCTTGTTGTTTCCTTTGTTTCATGTACGGAGAATGATAATTAATATTGCTATGTCAGCTTCTTCATCACTGCCGCCAACAGGACCAGCAATATAAACCAACCATTCTTATCATCTGACTGCAAGCGTACTATGGAAGAAGATGTTGTAGAACAATATCAGCGCTCAATGATAATTTATTTAAATGAAAAGAAAATGTTTTGTAATGATAATAGAAACATTTCTGGAATATTGAAAGAAATTTTGTTCATTTCATGTTTGACCTTCTTGTTGTAACATTGAGTAACAATAGAAGTTATGACTATCACGAGTTCTGACTTCAGAGACCCCTGACTTCCACAAATTACCCACCATCTCCCAATGGTCTAGGTTTCCCCCTCTGTTCCCTTTCTCTTCACTCCTCTTATACCTGATGAAGGAAAATATTTCTGAAAGCATGTGTCCTAGCTTTCGTTTCTATTTTTGTGTTTTTATGTGACTGTCAGTGGTACAGAACTAAGGAAGTACTGGCCAGCCAATTTATCTCTTTTCAAGAATATTTTAGTACCTTACTGGAGGTGTTTATTTGAAGACTGGATTATTTTGGGTTTCAAATGAACTTAAATAGGGAAATTTGATCAATAATTTCGAGACTGCTTAGAGATTATGTATTAGTGTTGCGGTTGTTTAACTGGAGAATTAGAAGAGGTTTTACATTCTTTTTCTTTTTGAGTTGCTCCGTAACCTGAAAACATTGTTTAATTTGGAAAATTTATAGAAGTAATTCTAGATTTATTCTTTCATTCAGGGCTTTCCTCTGGTGAAGAAGTCTGATCAGACAAAAGTGAATTATTATTTGACTTTACCTTTATGACACAGACAGTTCAAACAAAAGTGAACTTAGAAAGCTAATAAGAAACTATGCTGAAGGCCAGATATGCATTTATGAGTATCAGTGTCAGTTGAGTTAAGGGAAGGGGGACGAAGCCACTGTATATCATATCGCAAAACATTAGGATTACCAACATAAGTCTCAAAACTGGTACTAAGTGTCTGTAATTAGTAACTAATAATAATAACAATATTAATGAAGTTGCTGCTAATAAAAATATGACAATGTAAAGTGACATTAGTACACATCTGGGATGTGTTCACTGGATTTTTTATAGACCTGCCCCCCCCCCCCCCCCCCACGGTTCAGTGTCAGCACTGGTAGAATATCTGCGGGAAAATGTGGTATATATTTTATGTTTATTTCCTAACCATGACATAGTATCAGGTGAAGATTTTAACTTACAGGATATAGACTGGGAGATTCAAATTTAAGGTGGCTGGTAGGGACAGAGAATCGAGTAAAATTTTCTACATGCTTTATATGAAAATTATTCTGAACAGTTAAATAGAATACTGACTTTTACGGATAACATTTTACACCTGCTGATGACAAACAGACTCAAACTTAATGACTCAGTGAGAGTAAAAAGAGAACCTGTGATCATAAGTTTGTTATAGTCATTATTTTACAGTTCACGAAGAAAGTTTCATCTCCAGCAGTGACAGTGTTGAAATCAGTGATAAAGTTCAAAAGCACCGTACAATATGCTTCAGACAAATATGTGCTGAGTAAAAATATGAGAAGTGGGAGCGACTCATTGTGGTTAAACAACCTAGTTACAAACCTGCTACAAAAGCAAATATTATAAATATATATAAATAATGATCAAACACTGAGCATTCAATATGCTTCCCAACATGTCCTGTTGCTCCTATAAGAGCATCTCTGAGAAACAATAAAACCAATATAATAAGGACAATTTACAACTCTACATGACCACGATCTGTGATAGGCACATAAAAAAGAATGTTAATAATAATATGTAGATAGGGAACAACTCACCATAAAGAAGAATGTTGAGCTGCTGACAGACACAAACACACATACAGTTCTAAATTTTTGGCTGTGGCCTTCCTCAGAAAGAGAACACTCATCCACACAATCACTCAGGCACACTCATCCACGTCAGTCAGCCATCTCTGGCCACCCAACACAGTCTGAATCCACGGCAAGTGGAAGGAGTTGGAAGGGGGGAGGAATAGAGGAGGAGAGGATGTGGAGAAGGAAGATAAGGGTGGGGATACAACAAGAAGAAGCAATGTCAGGTGGAAAATGAGTTGCAGAATGAAAAATGGGGGGGGGGGGTATATGTAGAAAAAAAAATTAAAAAACAGGAAGCACACAGTAGGGGGTATGAATTGGAAGGAAATGTAGGATGTGAGGAGGAGGGGTACTGTGGGGCATGAAATGCAGGATGTTAGGTTATCTGAGGTTGAGGCCAGGATGGTTGTGGGACCATAGGATGTGCTGTAGGGATAACTCCCATCTCCGCAGCTCAGAAAAGCTGGCGGAGGAGGGAAGGATCCAGATGGCTCGGGTGGTGAAGCAGCTAGTGAAGTCCAAGGTGTTGTGTTTCACTGTATGCTACATCACAGGATAGTCCATATTGCTCTTGTCCACAGTTTGATGGTGGCCATTCATCCTGATGGAGAGCCGGTTAGCTGTCATTCCAATGTAGAATGCAGAGCAATGATTGCAACAGAGTTGGTATATTACGTGGCTGGTTTCACAGGTGGCCTGGCCTCTGATGGGTTAGGACAAGCCTGTGACACAACTGGAATAGGAAGTGCTAGGTGGTGGATGGGGCAGGTTTTGAATCGGGGTCTTCCACAGGAATATAATCCCTATGGTAAGGGGTTGAGATTAGGAGTGGCATAGGGATGGACTGGGATGTTGTGGAGGTTGGGTGGGCGATGGAACACCAATTTATCAATTTATGAGGGGGGGGGAGGGGATTGGTTGGGAGGATCTTAGGTAGGATGTCTATCATTTCAGGGCATGTTGACAGATAATCAAAGCCGTGATGTAGGATATGGTTCAGTTGTTCCAGTCCAGGATGGTACTGGGTGACAAGGGGGGCACTCCTTTGTGGTGTGGGCGATGGAGCACCAATTTATGGGGGGGGGGGGGGGGATTGGGAGGATCTTAGGTAGGATGTCTATCATTTCAGGGCATGTTGACAGATAATCAAAGCCCTGACGTAGGATATGGTTCAGTCGTTCCAGTCCAGGATGGTATTGGGTGACAAGGGGGGCACTCCTTTGTGGCTGGTTAGTAGGATTGGAGGAGGACTGTTGGTGTGTGAAGATATGGCATGGGAAATCTATTTATGGACTAGGTCTGGTGGGTAATTTCTGTCTGTGAAAGTCTTTGTGAGGCTTTCGGCATACTGGTTAAGGGAGTTCTCATCACATCAGATATGCCTTCCATGGGTTGGCGAGGCTATATGGGAGGGATTTTTTGACGTGAAAAGGTTACAGTTGGGCCAAAAGTACAGGAAACAAGAAAGAAATGCACTATGTATAGAATGACAATAGAACAGTAACAAAGGTGAGAAACTGGGTTTGGGATGGAAGAAAAGCTGTTTGGCAAAATAACAACAATGGAAGTCCAGTAAGGAATGTTAATAATAATATGACAACACATACAACATTTAAGCTATCGGCTATACTTCAGAAAATAGGACATTTGGCTATACTTCAGAAAATAGGACATTCACGCAATCACACATCACAGACACTACCATTATCTCCAATTGTCGCACTTCGAGCCATGCTCTGTGGTGTTGAAATAGGAGAGGGGAGGGGACATAGGAAGCTTGTGTCATGGTGGTGGGGAGGGATACATCACGGCCTTGCAGAACATGTACTTATATAATGGGAGGAACGAGATGCAGCTTAGGAATGGAGTAGGGAAGTGAGTGAAAAGTAAAACAAAATTAAATGAAATGGGCCTGCACCACACACACACACACACACACACAACTCAAAATAGGAGAGGTTTAGGATAGAGAGCTAGGACCTGTTGGGTATGGTGGAAAAAAGGGGAATTATTGGAGGTTGAAGCCTGGATCATTTCGAGATCGGAGGGTGTACTGTAGCGATAACTCCCATCTGTGCAGTTCAGGAAAGCTGGAGGTGGGAGGGAGGATCCAGATGGCCCAGTCGTGAAGCAGCCATTGAAATCAAGCATATGCTCCACGGCATGCTGTGCCACAGGGTGGTCCACCTTGTTTTTGGCCACAGTTTGGTGGTGGCCATTCATCCTAATGAGCAATTGGTTAGTCGTCATGCTAATATAGATAGCTGCACAGTGACTGCAGTACAGTTGGTAAATTATATGGCTGCTTTCACAGGTTGCCTGGCCTGTGATAGGGCAGGATAAGCCTGTGACAGGGCTGTAATGGAAAGTGCTGGGTGGGTGGACTGGACAGGTCTTGCAGCAGGTATTCCACATCCCTGTGGCAGTGGGCTGGGATTTGGGGTGGCATAGGGATGAACAAGGATGTTAAGGCAGTTGAGAGGGGGATGGAACACCACTTCAGGAGGGGAGGGAAGGATCTTGGGCAGGATTTCTCTCATATTGGGGCATGAGGACAGAATATCAAAACCTTGGTGAAGGATGCAATTTAGTTGTTCGAGTATAGGGTACTACTGGGTGACTAAAGGATTGCTCTTTTGTGTATGGTTACTGGTGGTAGAGGGAGGATATCGGGTGTGTGGGGATATAGCACAGCAGATCTGTTTACGGACTGTGTCTGTGAGGAAGTTTCTATCTGTGAAGGCCTTTGTGAAACCCTCAGCATATTGAGAAAGGGAGTTCTTGTCACTGTCACTGCAGATACGATGTTCACAGGTGGCTAGGCTGTAAGGGAGAGATTTTTTGATGTGGATGGGATGGCAAGTGTAAAAGTGTAGGTACTGTTGGTGGTTGGTAGGTTTAATATGGGCAGAAGTGTGGATGAAGCCATCAGTGAGTAAGAGGTTGAGATTAAAGATGATGGGTTGAGGAAGACGAGATGAAGTGGATAGGGGAGGAGGAGGACAGGTTATCCTGGTCCTCAAATCTCCCTCAAAGGAAAAGTAGTTGATACATAGGATAAAGTTGGTGAGGGTTATTAGGAATGAGGTATTGGGCTTGAATTCAGAGGGACATTGGGAGAGTTAGTATCTGAGAGTGGCAAAGCCGTGGGCATGTGGGATGTTGGTGTATAGAGATGTGGCATCCACTGTGACAAATAGGGATCCAGGAGGTAAAGGGGTGGGAATGGTGGAGAGTCAGTACAGGAAGTGGTTGGTGTCCTTGATGTGGGAGGATAGATTTAGGACAATTGGTTGAAGATATTGGCCAATGAAGGCTGAAATTCTTTCTGTGGGAGTACAGCCACAGTTGAGTATCCAGGATTATTTGGTTCATGGATTTTGGGGAGCATGTAGAAGGTGGGTGTGCGGTGTGCTGTTAGGGTGAGGAGGGAGATGGATACAGGGGAGAGCTTCTGGGACAGGCCATAGGATTTTAAAAGAGGTTGGAGATCTTGTTGGACTTTTGGGATGGGGTCATTCTGGCACAACTTTTAGGTGGATGAGTGAGAGTTGGTAGAGCCCTTCTGCCAGGTAGTCGCTGATATCCATAACTACATTGACAGACTTTTATCTGCAGGGAGTATGAGTCAGAGTTAAGTGATGTATGTGTCCTTTTTATGTGCCTGACACAGCTCGTCACCATGTCTTTGCGGTGAGATGTAAACTGTTCATATTATATTGTTTAATTCCTACCAGGACTTTCTATTACTAAAGATAGTACTGGGTCTCATTCTCTACCTCTCTATCACACAAAGCGGAAAAAGTGGAGGGCATCTACTTCATCACCTCTATTAGAATGACAAAAGTTCCTTTTATGGAGAAAAAAAATGCAGAGCATGTCAGCCTTTACAATAGGATAGATATACAAGTAACCAATAATTATTGAGGACTCATAAGCCTATAATGTATTTGGCACTAGTCTTTTGAGTTCAGTAATAAAATATTCCACATGCAAAGGCAGAATGATTAATAAAATTACTTGAACTTTTGGATTAAATATTTGATTAATGATAATACTTAACCCAAAAGCAACATAGTAGTAGTCCATCCAGGGTGCAGGCTGCAGTAAGACAATGAACTGAGATCCATTGGTGTGCCGCCCATCATTAGCCATTGAGAGCACTCCACGGCGATTATGGGGGATGCAGTAGCTCTCATCCGGAAATGTACGACCATAAATGGAAGTACCACCACCACCCCTGCGGTTTTCAATATCTTTGTGGAAATGACAAAAAATTCATGTAGATGGTCAGTCAAACATTCAATGGAAACAATAGATTGCTGTTCACTGCATAGACAGACTCAATAGAAAAGACTGTTATAATATTTCAGCTTTTGGACAAAGTCATTTTTCTGAAACAGAAAACAGGCACTAATTAGTACCAACCAACTCACACACATATGATCACCATCACTGGATGCTGGAGCCTAACTATCAGTTTGCTTGCATCTGAAATGAACAACAAGCCATTGCAGTGGGCAGTAAGGAGAAGGCATGAGCTATGGAGGGGGAGTGATAGTAGGGCAGGAGTTGGAGAGATGCTGTGTTGCCTGTAGGAGTGGGGACAGATGTGGTAGGAACAGAATAAGCTGACAGGTTCAGTGTTAGGAGGCTTTACTGTAGGACAAAGTGTGGAAGTGGGGGAGAGAGAAGATGAGAGAAGCAGAGAAGATGAAAAGATAAGAAGGAGCATTGGTAGATTTGAATATGTAATTCTGGAATAGAGCAGGAATGGGTAGGTAGACAGAGGGCAGGAATTAGCAAAGGTTGAGGCCAGGAGATTACGGGAATGAATTTTATATTGTAGGGACAGTCTCCACCTGTATAACTAAGCAAAGGTGCTGACAGTAGCAAGGATCTAGATAGAGCTGGCTGTGAGGCACTCATTAAAGTGAAACAAATCATATATTCTTCAAAAATGAAATGCCAAGATCATGAATTAAAAATGTATTAAATAATGAGCAGTTTCGGAGGACTGTGCCACCACCATCTGGTAATATATATTTTACAAGCTGCTCATCTTATTTAAAAAATGGATATAAAATAATAGGTGCAACATAGCACTTAGACATCATATAAAAATATGTAAGTTAAAACATGACAGCTTAAAAGTATCTTGTAAGCAATCATGTTTTAACTTACATATTTTTATATGATGACTAAGTGCACAGTCCTCGGAAACCAGTTTTCATTACATAAATTATTGACATTTCATTTTTGAAGAATATAAAACTATCAGATCACTTCCTAAACCAGCAACGTCAGGTAATGAACCAAATCATGTTGAGCAGAACATTCTGCAACTGACTGGTCCAGCTGTTTCTTGCCCACAGTTTGGTGGCAGCCATTACCACAGGTAGACAAGCTGTCTGGTGCGATGTAGAAAGCAGAAAAATGGTTTCAACTTAGGTTATAGATCACATGGCTCATTTCAGAGGTAACTTTTCTTTTAATGGCTGTAACAGAATTAGTGTAGAAGGTAGTGAGGGGATGTAAAGTGCAAGTCTTGCATCTGTTTATTTCAGGGATATGAACCTCGAGGCAAGGGGATGTGAGCAGGATTGGAATAATGGTGGGTAAGTAAGTAAGCAAGCTTAGGGTTCAGCTTCTTGGCCACAAAGAGATGGAGCTCACACTTGAATTTTTGAGTAACAATGATGCATGAAATCAGCTATGCCCTTTCAAAGGAACCATCCCAGTATTTGTTTGGAGTTGTTGAGGAAAATCACAGGAAACCTAAATCTGGACGACCAGATGGATTTGAATCACTGTGTTCCCAAATGCGAGTCCAGTATGTTACCACTGTGTCACCTCACTCTTTGGGGTGGTAAAGGACACTGCATAATAGCTTTGGTGGATGGTAGACTACAAATGTGGGGGTTAAAAAGGCTGAGAAGGACAGTGGGTAGGATATTCCACATTTCAAGCCAAAACCCCATGGAGATTTCTGTACTCCTCAGTGGTTCCGAGTTACAAGACTCTGCGGTAGGACACTAGTATGTGGGAGTTCTGGGATGTGGAGCTGGTAGGTGACTGAAGAAACAATACATGGGAGATCTGGTTCTGGATGAGGTTGGGCGGTGGGGGTAATTTCAAAAGCCTCAGTGACACTTTGGCATATATGGAGAGGGTCTGTTAGTCACTAATTGGCGCATGAACAGTTTGGTTCAGGTGCTCATTACTGTCCTACAGATTTATTTGCAGGTGATCCCTTCAAAGGAAAAGTACCTGTGTTTGAAGATATAGTGAGTCACTGTGAGCAGGAAGCAGGTTGTAGGTTTGGAGTCAGTTGGACATTATAAAAGACAGACTTCAATAGAAGCAAGACCATAGGCATTGAGGATACTGGGCCTCTAGACGAGTCCTTCCTAACTATCCAGAATCTCATATTCACTGATGTCATCTTTGTGAACTGGTCTGAGGGTGAGGATACCCTATCTACATTCCTCCAGAACACTTATCCCTGGTCCTTACAACCCAAAAAGTGACCATCCTCAATGTTCATATCCACCTCGATAGGGCTACATATGTACTTCTGTCCATATCAAGCCTACCAACCATGAACAATACCTCCACTTCAACAGCTGCCACTTGTTTCATACTGGAAGTCCTTTCCACACAGGCAATACAACTGTGGACATCACACCTCCAGTGAAAAGCACTCCCTTTCCAAATATTACAAGAATCTCACTGTGGCTTTCACAGCCCTCCCATGCCTGTAAACAGATATTCTGTGCCTTTTCTCTCCACTCACCTACCACCTCTCACTTACCCACAGTTCAGCCACAAAGGAACTGAATCATATTCTTCAGCAGATTTTGACTACTTCTTACCCTCTCATTGTGCTCTGAAATAAGGAATAGTGTCTCTGCTATCATGCTTCCTGTTCCCAATGTGGCATCCCATTGCACACCAAACGTAAACAATATCACATTCTTTTGCTGTTCCACCCCTACTCATAACTCCTTGCCTTATAACTCATAACCCTGTGATTGGTCTAGATTCAAGATCAGTCTCACACATTTTAATGGCACATAACAAGTACAATCTATTACTGAAATATTTGCTACCATGTTTAAAAGTTGTCATTTACATAAAATTATCTATGAACAAATTTTTACTAAATTAAATTTGAATGCACCATCTATCAAAATGATTAACAAAATTTTATTTTACATCACTTATCAAAAATAAGTGTTAATGATGTTAACTGCATATTTTCAAACTGTCAGTACTGATATTAGATTACAGCCACTGAAAATTCAAAATGTAGAATATTTGGTAAAAGCAGATTAAACCTTATTACTTGCTACATCAATTTTGAGAATGATACACAAAACACCTGTAATTTAAATATAAATTATGTAATATTTTATATATTCCCCTAAACATAAAAAACCCTGCTAGATTCACAATCCTGACCTATACAATGTGTTTGTTTTACTAGGTTAACATTTTCTTTACAATATGAACATTGGTATTCAAAAAGTCTGCCACATAATTTGTTTCTCTCATATCAATATCTATTCATAAAAGTATTGTTTGGAATGTAATTATTCTATTTAACATCAGATATTGTAATCGTAATTTTGTATGTCCTATAGAAATAAATGTAAAATGCTATAAAGAGTTGGTCCTACATCTACACACATACCACACAATCCCCCAAAGTTGCCATTACTAGTTACTTGCTTTTCTGTTCCTCTCCCATACAGAATGAAGGAAAAACAAATAATTGTATGCTTCTGTATGAGCACTAATTCCTCTGATATTATCTTTGTGGTCTTTACATGAAATGTAGGTTGGCAAAAGTAGAATCGTTCTTCAATTTGCTTCAACTTCTCGCCCTCTAAATTTCTTCAACAGTGTTTCTTAAAAAGAACATCACCTTCCATCCACCGACTCCCAATTGAGTTCTCAAAGTATTTCAGTAAATGCATTGATCAAACCTACCAGCAACAAACCAGCCACTTGCCTCTGAATTGCTTCTATGTCTTCCTTTAAACCGATCTGGTGGGGATCCCAAACACTTGAGCAATAATTAAGATGGGGTTGTACAAGCATTTTATATGCAGTTTCCTGTACAGATGTATTACATCTTCCCAAAATTCTCCTAATAAACTGAAGTCGACCATCCACCTTCCCCACAAATGCCCTTATATGCTTGTTCTACATCTACATAAATATTCTGCGAAATATAATAATGGAAAGTCCAGGTTGGAATTAATAATATAGTAAGGACAGTTTACAGCTCACTGCAAAGACGTGGCGACGAGCTGTGACAGGCACATACAAAAGACACACATGTACCTCACTTTGAGCTATGGGCCATGGTCTTCTTCAGAAAATAGAACACTCACGCAATCACACAGGCACACAACACAGTCACACAACCATCACCTCCAGCTGCCGTACTTCGAAGTGCGGCAGCCGGAGGTGATGGTTGTATGATCGTGTTGTGTGTCTGTGTGATTGTGTGAGTGTTTTATTTTCTGAAGATGGTCATGGCTGATAGCTGAAAGTGTAGTATGTGTGTGACTTTTGTATGTGCCCGTCACAGCTCGTCGCCACGTCTTTGCGGTGAGTTGTAAACTGTCCTAAATATTATGCAAGTCACACTGAAGGACAGGGTGTTCGATTTCATATCGCTGTACAGTGCTAAACCTAGATATTTAATTGATATGACTAACAAGTGGTGCACTACTAATGCTGTATTAGAAAATTATGTGACTCTTTCTACTGCTCATCTGCATCACCTTAAATTTTTCTGCATTTAGAGCTAGCTGCCATTCCTCACACCACCTAGAAATTTGGTCTAAGTCATCATGCATCCTACTATAATCATTCAATGATGAAACCTTCCTGTACACCACAGCGTCATCTGCAAACAGCCATAGATTGCAACTCACTCTGTACCATCAGATCATTTATATAGATATAAAGCAATAATGTTCCTATTACACTTCCCTTTAGCACTCTGACGATACCCTAGTCTCTAATGAACACTCACTATCGAGGATAACTACTGGACTACTGGGTTTTATTACTCAAGTAGTTCCGTAAATTTATTTATTTCCCGTAAATCAGATTTGTACAAGGGATTGTACATTTTATATGGGATATGTCAATACAGTGGCATAGCTTACAGTACACTTTTGTTGATTATAATGCAAGTAATATCATTACTGGTACAATAAAACTTATTTTGTCAGATAATTAATGTTAATTATAGAGGTGAAGCAATGTAAATCAGTACCATACAACATATTTCTAAAGCTAATTACAGAGGTGGAGCATAATACAGAATGTTATTTAATCTAATTGACCTAATTACAGTTTGTTCTACTTTGATCCAATAGGTACATCAAGCTGTGGTTTTACAGGATATTTATGTATTTGTGAAGGATGATTGCAGTCTATCTATCAATTTGGGAGGGATGGCTGCAGTTTATCTTAAGACATCTTTGATTCCATATATTCCTGAACTGAATAGAAGCAGTGTTTCATTAGGAGAGATTTCACTGATCGTTTAAATTTGCTTATTTCCTGAATTTCTTTTGTTTGTTTTGGAAGGTGATTAAATAATTTCACTCCCATAAATTTACCACCATTACTACATAATTTTGTTGAGTGGGAGGGTAATCTTAAAAAAGGTTTTGGATCTAGTGTGGTAGTCCATATTTGTTTCCAGATTATTGATAGTTTTTTTGGTAAAACATAGGATTTCCAATAGGTACTGACATGGAAGGGGCAAGATATTTAGTTTCCTGAATAATGGTTTGCATGTATCTCTTTGCTTTTTAAACATGATTATTCTTACTACCCTTTTTTGTAGCTGTGGTCCGAAAACATTATACCATAACAAAGAACTGAGTGGAAGAGGGCATGATACATTGTTATTTGTGTACTTAGGTTACTGATATCCTTATTGACCTAATCATAAAACATACTTTACTAAGGCTAGTGCTTGTTAAATTAATGTGTTTTTACCACAATAGATTTTCATTTATGGAGATCCCTAAGAATTTGACTTCATTTTCTAGATTGATGACATTGTCTTCCATTGATATGTTGGGTACTACAGGGTTAGTGTTTTGAGCTGTGTGGAAAGTTATACCAATTGTCTTCTTGACATTAAGTAGTAGCTTGTTTCCTTGTAGCCATTTGCTTAATTTATCTGTGGTATTTTTTAAAGTAGATTGGAGAGCTTCTTTGGAAGCAGATACAAGAATGGAGGTGTCATCGGAAAACAAAATGGTTTTAGTATCAGGTAGGTTTTCAGGGAGGTCATTTATATAGAGTAGGAACAGCAGCGGGCCTTGGGGTAAACCTTGCTTGATGATTTGTGCGGAGGATTGTATGGTGCTAACTGCTTCGGAAGACTTCAAATCATTTATTTCTATATACTGCTGTCAATCTGTCAGATAGCTACAGAACCAGTCTTTGAGCCACTCACATATATGGGCACTTTTTCTTGGATAAAGGAGCACATAGTACACTTTTTGCTCCCATATGTAGCTCAGTATTATTACCGGTATATCTGTGATATGAAAGTCTTTGTACATGTGTTGAACTGGAAAGGCAAGATGGATGCCATGGTTTGTGTACTATGGCTACATACAATAAATGTGTTTACAGCAATCTGGAGTAAGAGCTCATTTTAATCTGATCTCAAATTAATAACTTAGGGATGACTTGTCATACCATCAGAGTCAATGATGCCATCAACTTCTCTGAGAATTCAAGAAGTAAAAAATAAATAAGTAAATAAATAAATGAAGCAGACTCCACCTGCAGTAGAACCGTGGCAAAGATGCTAAAGATGGTGGCGGGAATTTGAATTTAGCGGAGGTTGAGACCAGGTGGGCAACGGGAGGAGAGAATAAGCTGAAGGGCAAGTTCCCATCTCCAGAGTTCTGAAAGGTTGGTATCGGTGGGAAGTATCCAGATAACCCGGACGGTGTAACACTGCGCCAAGATGTGCTGGCCATGCACCAAGGCATGTTTAGCCACAGGGTGATCCTCATTACCAACAAACACTGTCTACCTGTGACCGTTCATGCGAATGGACAGTTTGTTGCTGGTAATTCCCACATAGAACACTTCACAGTGCAGGCATGTCAGTTGGTAAATCACGTGGGTGCTATCGCAAGTGGCTCTGCCCTTGATCGTGTACACCTTCCGGGTTACTGGACTGGAGTAAGTGGTGGTGTAAGGATGCATAGGGCAGGTTATACAACAGGGGTGGTTGCATGGGTAGGAGCCAGAGGGTAGGGAAGGTGGTTTGGGGATTTCATAGTGATGGACTAGGAGGCTATGAAGGTTAGGTGGGCGGCGGAAAGACACTCTTGGTGGAGTGGGAAGGATGCCATATAAAATAGAAAACGGATGACTTACCCAATGGACAGGCTCGTCGACAGACACAAATAAAATCACACACATACAAGCTTTCGCAACCGTTGGTCGCTTCTTCAGGAAAAGAAAGGAGAGGAGAAAGGGAAGGATATGGGTTTTAAGGAAGTAGAAAAGGAGTCATTCCAATCCCAGGAGTGGAAGGACTTACCTTAGGGGGAAAAAGGAAGGTAAACAAATACACACACACTCATACATATCCAAACGCAAACACACCTAGACAGACAAATTAAAAACATAGCAGGCAACTTTCATCCATTGCATTAATCTAGGAAGAAAATACCAGTCACAACTATTTTAAATTTATTATGAAAGCCTTTATAAATAAGTGGGGTTTATTCTAATCAAGTGTAAATCAATGTCAAACTAGAAGATTAAAGTTTCTTACAAGAAGACCTCATGAGTATTATATATCACAAATAGCAATTAGCCAAAGCCATTCTATGCAACTCTCAAAACTTCTCAAGAAACTTGTTTTTTAAGCTTTTTGAGGACCATTAATTAAATGTACAAATGACAAAATTCCCAACACTCATCATGGCTCATTGGTAGCTTTGTATATTGCAAACCAAGAAAATTGTAGGGTCAATGGTTGGAATCCTGCAAGTCCTTGGTGTGTGTTTGTTCAAATATTTACACAATTTAAATTTATCATTTATGAAATATATGATAAATAACATAGCTACATCAGCATTATGTATTAAAAATAGAGACAAGAAATGAAGGAATAAACAATAAAATACTAACAAAACCCAGTAAGTGTTGCCCCATAATGAAATCTTTTAAAATGTATGTCAATTGTTTTTATATTAAAAAATTGAGTAATATCATAAAAATGATTAGCCAGTTTAATAACTTACTTCTAAAGCTAGATGTGTGTGCTGGCCAAGCAAAAATGGTAGTGTATTAAATATTTTATACTACTGATTAGTGTCAGATCTATGACATTTCCCAACTGGAGCAGAAACTTGATAGTGGTCCCTTCCCCCATTCAGCATCCTTCTATTTGCCCCCTCTTGTCCACTCATCAGGGGCACATCGCCTTGCCTTGGAGATAATTTGACACCCCTCTGCTAGTATTACCCCCCCCCCCCCCCCTCAGATCTATTGATTAAATGGAAATTCAATTTTCATGCCAGTCTGTATCTAGGTACATAACTTTTTTAAATTTTATTCATTTACTTGTTTATAGTGTTATGGAGGCGTGTGTTTACTCTCATTTCAAAATCTGCTATATTGTTTTTTACTTGGACTGCTGAGAAATATATGTAGAGGTTAATTACTGTTAATATTTGGAGCTGTATGAATATTGGTCAACAGTACTCAAATCTACTTGCATTGTTCATTACACATACCACCTTCTTTTTAAGTTTTCAGAATTTCATTAATGTGAGGAGAATGACTCCATATCAACTGTCTATTCTCTAAATGTGACTGAAAGAGTCCAAAATAAATAATTCTTAACTACTCTTTAGACACTAAGCCCTCAATTTCCAGATTAAATAAGTAACTCAAGATAATTTTGTTGTTGTTGTTGGTTTTGAGTTTTAGGGAGACAAAATGATAATTTTGTACATGTGTTTTTGATGTGTATTTCCTGAGTTAACTTAGAGTTTACATAAATTCTTAGAAGTTTAACTGCTTTAAAATTAACATCTTTTGAGAAAATTGCATAATTTTCATGGTTTTAATTTACTGCTGCTTCCAAGCCATCTGGCATCATATGTATATGATGAACCAGCAAAGGCGTGTCATCAGTGTAAGAGTTGACAGAGTTGACTGCAATCATAAAAAAAGAAGAGCCCAATTACAGAACCCCGTGGGTCCCCTGTTTTGACTACTTACAGTTGTGAGTACTTGTTTTTGACGGAGACAAACTGTTTCCATTTATGCTATGACATGACTACTGCCAATGTAGCTTATTGTGCACCATAAAATATTAATGTAGGGAGTAAGGTATCATGAGAAATTCTATCAAAAAAGCCTTCAGTACTTAAATTGCACAAGAGAAGTTAAACTTTGTTTTTAATCGCAAAGGCTGTTTTTATTTTGTTAATAATAGAGAGAACAGGAGTGGTGGTTTTTCTTCCCATTGAAAAGCCAAACTGACTATCAAAGTAAATTATATGACTCAAAGTAATTGTGAATTTGGTTATAAAGAAGAGATTCAATTATTTTTGAGAAAATAGGAACTATGCAATCTTTCTTGTACAATGGAATAACATTTGATAATTATGGTTTGTAGGAAATATTACAAACTGTAGACAACTGTTAAAAAAGAAAGACCAATTGTTTACTAATTATATGTATTGCTTTTTTAACTATGTAAATTGGACAACCAAGAGTAGTCAATACTCTGAGTTTGCAAGCTTTAGCACTACTTATGTAATCTTAATGGTTCTAATTGTCCTCCATTTAATCGGTGTGGCTTAAGTAGGTTGCATTAATTTGTTGTAATAGTTTTAAAATTGTTCCTAATATCCCTTACAGAATCTGTGAAAAAAATCCTGATCAAGAACATTCCAGGTAGCATTGGACTTACTTGGAGCACCTCCAATATATATTTATTGTTATCCATTCTTATTATGCTCTAAACTTAGTTCTGTAGGTTCTCTTGCTTTCAAGGTAAGCTTTATACAATTCCTCTCTCGTTTCAGTCCCATATTTAGAAGTTTTATACATATACTACAAAGATGACAATTTTTTTCTATTGTTAATGAGTTCATCTGTGTGCTACTAAATGTTGTTCTTTATACATTTACTTTTCTAAGATATTTGTATAAGATGAATACACCATATATAACTAAAGAAATTTTAATGAATTTTTCAAATCAGTTTAAGTTTCATATAATCCCATTTTACACTAGTATATACAGTTCCACTTAATATTTCTAGTTTTGGAATGAATTAGTTTACTACTTCTTCCTTTTATCCCCTAACCCATGTCACCATTTGATTAAAATTAGCATCTGCATAAGAATTATTGGAAGTATTTGATACTGAAGTAGTGTAGTAATCGAACACAATAATTGATGGGATATAACCACTGAATCTATGGTTTCTCAATTTTCAGTTTACAACGCTACTAATGAGCAAAGGCAATTGTTGGAAGCTTTGTTGTGTTTCATGCAATAAATGGCCATAAAAAAGTTCAAAGTAGATTGTCTTGAGAGTTGCACTAGATGGCTTTGTCTTACAACCATTTATGTTCTGAACTTCATGTGCCAAAAAAATAAATAAATAAAAATAAAAAAATTAAAAATAAATAAAGAAAAATATAAATCCAATATCCACGTGATCAGGACATTAAAAAAATGATATCTCTGTACTTATTGGGACAGTTTTTTTTTTTTTTTTTTTTTTTTTTTTTTTTTTTTTTTTTTTTTTTTTTTCAAAATAAAATTTCCAATTACTTTAGTCTGATAGTAAACAAACTCAAATTAATATAGTTTATGTATATGTATTTCAATGTACAACTTACCACCTCCTTGAAGCCAACCCATCTTGACAACTCTGTGGATGAGTGTGTTCTTATAATGCAAAACAATACCTTCGTCATTTCCACCCTTTTCACCAGTACACAAGCACTTGAAATTCTCACAAGTTGTTGGTAACAGATCAGAATACAACTGAAATTAATGGTTTAGTAACAAATATTTAATAGAAAAAGTAGTCATTTATTGATAGTTATGAAATAAATTACATAACACAGGAACCTAGCTACACAATGAAGATTCCTAATAAAGGTTGTACTAAATGTTGTTTGAAACTTCAGGTTGGAATTCAACAACATAATAAGGATAGTTTACAATTCACTGCAAAAACATAATGACAGGCTAACACAGGCACATAAAAAAGACACACAAATACAACACAAGCTATTGACCATTGGCCTTCTTCAGAATAAAGAGCATTCACAAAATCACAGAGGCACACTTCAAAGTCACACAATCGTCATCCCCAGCTCCTGCACTACGCTCGATGGTGTGGGAACAACCTTCCTGTCCCCCCTCCCCTCTCCTATTCCCTCGCTGCAGAGTGTGATTTGGATTGTGGCAGCTGGAGCTAATGGTTGTGTGAATGCTCTTTATTCTGAAGAATGCCAATGGCCGATAGCTTAAGTTTGTATGTGTGTGTTTTCCTTATGTGCCTGTCGTACCTAAGTGTTATGTCTTTGTGGTGACTTGTAAAATGTCCTTATTATATTGTTTCTTTTTTATCATTATTTAGATATTTGAATTTTATATTTTAAAGTTTAATTCAGTACAAATTGTGAAGCTGAAGGCTTTTCTAGGTTCCAAATTCTTTCAAAAGATTAGACTAATTATTAAATAGCCAGAGAAATGCTCATAGTAAAAATATTGAAAACTGATGTATTTATTTATTATTACTTTGCTCACTTTATGGTGTGTCTATAGTTTTCAGCTGAGAGAAAAGTATCAGCTGATTGTCATATCTCATAGGACTTGTTCTTTAGTCTACAGTTGAAGAAATATTATTAAACTGCAAACAATAGTTACTGGAAGACACATCTGCCCACTTGTGTAAATCATGCATACAGAAATAATATGGCAATTGAAGTAATTATGAATAAATACATCAATTTTCTACTATGAACACTTGTATGTCTGTTTAATGGTTAGACTATTACAAAATGGAATCTTCAGAAAGAATGTGGAACCTAGAAACACCTGCAACTGTAGAATTTGTTGGCATTACCTGACATCGCAGTGAGAAGGCGATCTATAATGATTAATTAGCTCCAAAAAGAAAAAATCCAAGATCGCAGTTGGATTTATTTATTGATGACTGGTTTCAATGTGCTATGCCATCTTCTGGTTGCATATATTGTTACAATGTGGCCATGTTTATAAAAGATGAAGGTTAAAAAGTTAAAGGGCAACATGGCACTTAGCCAAGATGTAAAATCCATATGTTACACTATGGAATGCTTGTAAGAGTGTCTATACTCTCAGCCACAGAAGTAGGTGGGAAATGCTCCTCACTTTAGTAATTCTACTGATGTGGAGTTCTTAGATTTCAATTGTTTCTGTGTGTTCGAATAATGATTTTCAAAAGAAATGATGGCAATGAGTTAAAATTACAATGAATCTTGACATACATTGTATCTTAACTATTAGATCAGTTTGGATTTAGGAGAAATGTAGGAACACGGCAGGCAATACTCACATTACGACATATCTTAGAAGATAGGCTAAGGAAAGGCAAACCTACATTTTTGGCATTTGTTGATTTGTAGAAAATGTTTGACAATGTTGACTGGAATACACTCTTTCAAGTTCTGAAGGTAGTAGGGGTGAAATACAGGGAGCGAAGACTTATATTCAACCTATACAAAAAGCAGACAGCAATTATTAGAGTCGAAGGGCATGAAAGGGAATCAGAGTTTTGGAGAAGAGTAAGACAGGGTTGTAGCCTTTCCTCAATGTTGTTTAATCTGTACATTGAGCGACCAGTGAAGGAATGCAAGGAAAAATTTGGAGAGGGAATTAAAGTTCAGAGAGAACAAATAAAAACTTTGTGATTTGCCGATGTCACAGTAATTTTGTCAGAGACTGCAGAGGATCTGGAGGAGCAACTGAATGGAATGGAAAGTTTCTTGAAAGGAAGTTACAAGCTGAACATATAACAAGAGTAAAATGAGGTAATGGAATGGAATGTCAGAAAATCAGGTGATGCTGAAGGAATTAGATTAGGTAATGAGACAATAAAAGTAGTAGATGAGTTTTGTTATTTGGGTAGCAAAATAACTTTTGATGACCGAAGTAGAGAAGATTTAAAATGCAGAATGGATTGGGAAGGAAAGCGTTTCTGAAGAAGCAAAATTTGTTGACATCCAATATTAATTTAAATATTAGGAAAAACTTTCTGAAATCATTTGTCTGCAGTGAGCACTGTATGGGAGTGAAATGTGGACAATAAGGACTTCAGACAAAAAGATGATAGAAGCTTTTGAAATTTGGTGCTACAGAAGAATGATGAAAATTAAATGGGTAGATCATGTAACCAATGAGGACGAGCTTAACTGAACTGGGGAGAAACAGAGTTTCTGGCTTATCCTGACTAAAAGAAGGGTAGGTTGGTAGGACACATTCTGAGACATCAAGGAATTGTCAACTTAGCATTAGAAAGAAGTATTATTGGGCACTGCACTAACTCACCTTCCTCTGTGCATTTGGGTAGCAATTATATTCCATTCACCTGCTTCTGGTTCCCCCTACATTCCTACCCCTATCAACTGTTTCTGACTGACACAGTAGATACCCCTCCCCAACCTACCCTCGCATAACCTCCCCTTTTTTCCCATGCGTGTGGGAAAAGGAGTGGGTGCATGCACATGTGAATGCATATTTCAATTGGTAAAAGCTGATAGGTTTTCATTTATTTTTATATGGCTGACCATAACTCATAATTCTATTCAGTGGCCTTCTTTACACCCAAATTATTTACAGTCCGACAGAAGATTCATTACTGTACCTTTTACATGGGTAAGACAACTAATCAGCTGTCCATCAGGATGAAAGGCCATTGTCAAACTCTATCCAAAAGCAAAATGGACCACACTGTGATGTAGCATGCAGCTGAGTACAACATGCCTGATTTCAAAGGCTGCCTTACAATGCAAGCCATCTCAATTCTCTCCTTCCCCACCAGCTCTGCGCAGGTGAGCGTAGCTGAGAGTTGTACCTACAACATATTCAATGGTCCCGCAACCATCCTGGCCTCAACCTAAGATAACTTATCATCCCTGTACCTTGTGCCTAACAGTGCCCCCCACCCACCCACCCCTCCAAGCACAGACATCCCTCACTACTTTGTATCTCCTTCTAATTCATATTGCTCTTCCAACTGTGAACTGCCTATTTTTGTATTTAATTTGTATTACTTCTTTAATAACTATATAATAATTTCATTTACTTTCACACGCACGCACACACACACACACACACACACACACACACACACACACACTACACTACACATCACATCCCCTTTTTCGCTTCCCCACCACTTCCTTTTATTGAATTTCAAGCTTCACTAAGATCCCTGCCTATCAGAGCCTTTACACTCCATCATGCATCATGGCACATTCTATCGTCACCCTTGCTCAGCATCCTTCCACCTCCAATACTCGTCACTCATGGTAAAGATTTTTGTTGTGGCTATTATTGGTAATAATATTAGCTTGAGTTATGTTTGAATATTGTGGGTATGCATGTGATTCTTTTTCTGGTGAAGGCCATAGTTGAAAATAGTGTGAATTTTACATGCCAGTCTGACTGCCAAAAATGAAGCCAAATTACACATTTTCATATCACAGCACAGACTTTTCTTCTGCAAAGTCAGTTTTAAGAGAAAATCTGTACATTGTCATAAAAAATATTAGTGTATCATGTAAAAATCTGAAATAAATTGGTCAAAAAAGTTCCAATGTATGATAGTCCAGGAAGGCTTAAAACAGTATTTTGAAAAGTACAAATTGCTACTCGCAACATAGAGATCAACATGAGCCACAGAAAGCCACACTTAAAAGACTTGCAATCATAATCAGTACTTGGCTCATAGAACCTTCATTAGAAAAACACATTCTATCTCTCTATTCTCTCTCTCTCTCTCTCTCTCTCTCTCTCTCTCTCTCTCTCTCTCTCTCTCTCTCTCTCATACAAGAAACCACACATAAGAAAAAGAAAGGAATGACCAACAGCAACTGTCTACAAAAACCTGTACACTTACAAAAAAGATAAACTTACGCAGCTGGTGGATCAGCAGTGGTGTAGTGTACTATAAATTTCTTTCCTGCGGTTGAACCATCACTGCTGAAATTTATTGTGAACAACTAAAAAAACTTGCAGATGCAATCCAAGAACAATTGCCAGGAAAACAGCATGAAGTGCTGTTACTCCAAAATATCACTTGCCCAATCAAGAGTTGGGTTGGGTAGTTCCTCTGCACCCACATTACTCACATGACCATGCACTGTCAGATGTTCAGCTTTTACTATGTAACAACCTTCAAGGAACTTCCTTTCCAGTTGTAGATGAGCTTCTCATGTGGCTCGGTGATTTATTCAGTTGAGAAGAATGAGAATTTGACAACAGTGCAATCAAAAATTTACCTTCACATTGGCAGACTGTTGTAAATAGTAAGAAGAATATATTATTTATCATTTAAGTCTCTCATGTGTATCTGCGTGTATCATTTAACCTACAGAAAAATGCTGCAATCTTATGCAGCAAACTAATAACAGATCTGGAGGAAAAACCAAACTTATGTTAGGAGTGGTATCAGGGCAAGTTTTTTGATACAGTTTATGGTGATTCATATTAATATTGATTGTAATAACAGTGTCACCAGTGTGAGAGACCAGTTCTACTTATTGTACATTCAGTGGAATATCATTCACATATTATAGGATACATGAACTTTTTTATACTGTGGCATTTTTTGGTTGCTACTAATTCAGGAAACATACTACAGGTGAAAAAGGATGCATAAAATTTTTATCATCAAAACAATGTTATACTATGACTTTTTTGACACTCGCTAATACAGAAATACACTGTAAGTGAAAACCTTTTACATACAGATTATAGTTCTGCCTAGTTTTCACCTTCACGAACAATAATAAACAGAGACCTAACTAAATGATCTAATTTATAAATATTAATATTAATTGGATCTGTTCATTCACAATTATGAAGGATACTGAAATCCATTTCATTATTGTGAAGTGATGAAATTTTTAATGAACTTATTTTTCAGTGTATGCATTGTTAGTACATATATACAAATTTAAGCAAGTAATTAAAAGAGGAAACACATTGTTCAGAAAGTGTCAGTGTATCTTATATGTAAGCAGTAAACACCATCCTCATGGAAAAAGGAGGAAGCAAACAGACAATTATTAAAAAATATACCTGGAAAATTATGGTTCCAACAGGTTGATTGCCAATTGCAAAATCCATGAAAACATGTATCCTCTGCAACAAATAATAATAAAACAACTTAATACATCATGTATCGGTAGATATCAATAACTGAGTCTGCCAATAAAAAAATTGTTTAAAAATATTGTGACAATGAATCAATCATTATTTCAGATGCAAAGTGAAATATTATTTCGTTGTTCATATGGTGAATTCAGAGGATCCACCTGCATCAGTTAAACAAGAAATACAATACAGTCTTAGAAATTCACAGAATTATAAATCTGACTTGAAACGTGCCTTTGTTTTACTCAGAGTGTCCACATAATCAAACAACATGGGTCTATAATAATCTGCAGTTTCAGTCAAGAGCTTGAAGCCACAAAATGTGGCTATTTCATTCAAGAACTTCTCACATCCCTGCACATAGCCAGTTTCAGTTGTAATTATCACTGGTTCCTTTATTGCCCACCACTCATCACCATACTCCTGCAATAAACAATACATTTAAAAAAATCTTTCAAGCACTGTTCTCAAAAAATAAAATTTTAAAATTAAGACTGAAACATCCTTGAGAAAATTACTGGTGTTGCACCAATGTCTACAATGAGACTATTAACAAGACACAAGTATAATTTTCTTCTGTGATGTTCTTCATTTTTAAGGAGAAAGAACCATCTACCTGATGGATGCTAATTCTTTCTAGACGGTACTAACATAAAACAGCAAATGCGATGGATAAGCATCACTTTCAAAGAAGTCAGCATACTTACCCTTACTCTTTGCTGCCTTCTTATCTGATAATTCAGAGAGAAGACACAGCTGCTTATGTCTGGACATAGTTCACAGTTTTGGATGAATACAGCCAAACATCTCTCTGCATCTAAATTTGTAGCCAATAAAACTCCATATAGTGCACTACCTTAAGACAAAAGAAAAAAGACTCCTCACATTACTACAGAAATATCTGATGTGACGTATCAGACCTACTGATCTTTTGGTCACCCTTAAATGTGTTACTTCACAGTAACAAGATGCAATCACTTATTTCAGAAGTAGTATATGTTGTTCTTGTGGTTTTCAATCCAAAGACTGGTTTGATGTAGCTCTCCACATTACTCTGTCCTGTGTAAGCCTCTTCATTCTTGAATGAGAATGGTAACCTATATCCTTTTGATTCTGCTTACTCTATTCATGTCTCAGTCTCCCTCTCCAACATTTACCCCACACACCTCTCACCAATGCAAAATTGACAATTACTCGTGTCTCACAATGTGTCACAACAATTGATCCCTTCTCTTAGTCACGATATGCAAGAAATTTCTTTTCTTCCCAATACTGTTCAGCATCTACCCACCTAATTTTCAGTATTCGCCTATAACAACACATTTCAGATGCTTCTGTCTGAATTCCTTATCGCCCACATTTCACTCCTGTACAATGCCACACTTCTGATAAATGCTTTTGGAAAGAACTTCCTAGCATTGGAATAAATTTTGAATGTTATCGAATTTCACATCTTCAGAAATGCTTTTCTTCTCATAACTATTCTTCATTTTGTATCTTCTTTACTTAAGCCATCAGAAGTTATTTTACTACCCAAATCACAAAACTCATCTACTGCTTTTATTGTCTTATTATCTAATCTAATTGCTTCTGCATCACCTAATTTTATTAGAATACCTTCCATTACCGTTGTTTTCCTCTTCAGAATTTAAAACGAAGTATTCCAGTCAAAATTGTGAAAAGCTTCCTCCAAATGTACAAAAGCTAAAAACATAGGTTTGCCTTTCCTTAACCTATTTTTTAAGATAAGTCGTAATGTGAGTATTGCCTTACATGTTCTTACATTTCTCCTACATTTTATAAGTGCTTTTTAAGTCACTGTCCATTCGTTTCAATTGATTTTCCAGGTCCTCTGCTGTCTCTAACAGAATTACAATATCACTGGCAAACCACAAAGTATTTTATTTCTTCAGCCTGAACTTTAATTCCTTCTCCAAATTGTCCTTGTACTCCTTCACAGTTTGCTCAAGGTACAGATTGAATAACACTGGGGAAAGGCTACAACCCTGTTTCACTCCCTCCCCAACCACTACCTCCCATCAACTCTTTTAACTGCTGCATGGTTTTTGTATAAGTTATATATAACTTTTCATTACTTATATGTTGCCCCTGCTGCCCTCAGAATTTGAAAGAGAGTAGGCCTATTCCAGTTAACATTGTATAATGCTTTCTCCAAATCTACAAAATCTAAAATTGTGAGCTTGCCTATTCTTAACGTATCTTCTAAGATAAGTGTTCCTACATTTCTCTTAAATCCAAACTGATCTTCCCCGAGGTTGGATTCTACCAGCTGTTCCATTAGTCTGTAAAAATTCTTGTTAGCATTTTGCAAACATGACTTATTAAACTGATAGTTCAGTGATTTTCAAACTTGTCTTCTCTCACTTTCTTTGGAATTGGAATTATAATAGTCTTCTTGAAGTATGAGAATATTTCCCCTGTCTCATATATCTTGCATAGCAGGTGGAACAATTTCTTCATGACTGGCTCTCCTAATGATATCAGCAGTTCAGACAGCATATCATCTGATTGATTGATTTTTTCAGGGAAGCCAAAACAGTCTTGGTCCAACCCGCCACTGCCTGCACCGAAACTAAGTTTATTGTGCGGTATTGCTCCCTGTATATCTAGTAAAGCCAACCAATGCCCTTGAACAGTGCAAGGAGTCCCTTTACCAGTTCTTTATTAGACACAATTTCTTCGAGTCTGGTTGTCCCAAATATTATGTGCCTTTTATTCTCCATTGCAATGCATTCGAAGATTAGATGTGATGCAGTTTCATCACCGTCATCACAGATCCTACATTTAGGGTCCTCTTCTGTTATTCCCATTGTACGTAGGTGTTTTTTGAAATTCCCATGGCCTGTCAGCAATCCAACCATGAGTCTAATCTCTCTCCTGTTCAGACCCAGGATTGCAGAGCTTCTTTTGAAACATGGCTTTGGCATCATTACCTTGCCATGTTGATGGACTTCGGTCCAATATTCTACGTGCTGTCTTCTGAGCCAGTTACGTAGCTCCAATTTGATCATTGCCTTGATGATTGTCAGGACAGGTTCTGGTCCAATAAATGGAGTCTCTGCTCCCATACTGGCTAATCTGTCGGCATGTTCGTTGCCACTGATCCCCGAGTGGCCAGGGACCCACAATAGGTTTACTCTATTGCTTTCCCCTAGCTCCACCAGTACCCTGTGACATTCTGCAACAATTTTAGACCTTGTTGCAGGAGCTGCCAGTGATGTCAGGGCTGCCTGGCTGTCTGAATAGATATAGATGCTACTATCTTTGTTGCACCTATGCAAATTCTCCTCCACACATGCCCTGATGGCAGTGATTTCGGCCTGGAATACTGAGGCCAGTTTTCCTAGAGAGATGATGCCCTCCAGTCTTGGCTGCACCCCATATACCCCGGCTCCAACACCTTGGTCTGATTTTGACCCATCAGTGAACCAGACAATATCCCCCGTATGGTGTCGAACTATTTTCTCCCACTGCTCCCTACTTCCAATTGTTATATTGAAAGGCTTGTTGAAGCAGTATAGGGTTATAATATAGTCAGCTGGCATTTCCCCAACCTTTCCTACATTTACGTCACTCACTATTTTAGGGTGTGATTCTGGATATCATGAGTTCCAATTGTTGCCAGATTTGAGTCTGTATGCACCAGCCGCTGCCTCCATCTTGACCCATAGGTGTAATGGGGGCATATCCAGCATGGTTTCCATCCCAGCAGTTGGCGTGCTGCTAATTACACCTGTTATAGCTAAGCAGGCTAATCTCTGCACCTTACCAAGCTCCTTAGCAGCAACCTGCTGTTCTACCTTCTTCCACCACACGACCGCCCCATAGGTGATCCTGGGTCTAATCACTATGGTGTATATCCAGTGCATACCCTTGGGGCTCAGGCCCCAATTTTTGCCACAAGCTCTCCTGGTACTCAAAAGAGTACCTTTTGCCTTGGAGCAAATATTCCTGATGTGAGGGGTCCATGTCAGTTTCTCATCTAGGGTAACCCCTAGATATTTCACTGCCCCCTTCACAGGTAGCGCTTCATTGAAAAGCTTTAGATTCCAACTTGAATGTTGTATATGCTTCTTTGTGAATGGTACAACAACAGTCTTCTTAGGACTAACCCCCAGATCCTGTTTTCTGCACCAGTCTTGCACAATGTCCAATGCACCTTGTGCCATATTCTTTACTGTGTCAGCAAATTTACCAAGTATTACCATGACAAGATCATCTGCGTATCCTTGGCAAAAGTACTGCCTAGAGTTTAATTCTCCAATGAGATCATTCACCACTAGATTCCACAATAAAGGGGAAAGAACTCCTCCCCTCTCCCTCTCCCAGTCCGTTTTCCTGTGGTTCCTATAGGCCATGGTCTGTCTGGTTCCCATTTCAACCTTGAATTTAATATACATGTGATCTGATGAGGATGGCTCCAGGACCACATGCCACTGTTTGACGTAATTTCCCATCATCATGGAACCAAAAGTTATGTCAATTACTTCTTCCCTTCTACTATTCCTGAATGTAGGTTCATCACCCCTATTCAGGATCTCCAAGTTGTTAGATAGGAGAAATTCAAGAAGGTGCTCAGCTCTACTGTTGGTGTCCTTGCTGCCCCACGATAGATTGTGGGCATTGGCATCACATCCCACCACCAGTTCGTCACCTTGCCAATGGCAGGCTTCCGTCAGTCTCCTCACTTCCAAACAAGTAGGATAGCTGTCTTCATAAGGAAGGTATGCTGAGACCAAAACAATTTCCCTCATGACACCTTCATCACGTTGTTGCATCCTGATGGTCCCCAGGTCCCTGGAACAAAAATCCATCATTGGTATGAAAGGTATTCCATTTCTAACATAAATGCATGTTCTGGAGTTTTTTAGATTTCTGGCCTAAATCAGCTTACCTCCAGTACCACCGAGGCCTGATACACCCCCTTTGTATAAATAGGGTTCTCGTATCAGGGCCACGTCCACCTCCTGTCTCCCCAGGCGACAGCTCAGGGCAGCAGTGGCCCCTTTACTGTGCTGCAGGTTTATCTGCAGCACTTCCAGTCCCCATCTTGCTGCCATTATTGCCTTTAAGGTCTTTGATTGCCCTGACGCCAACCTGCGAGAACCCTAAAAACAGTTTCAGGCCTTGCTCTCGCAATGCCTTCAGGGACTTCTCTCTGACCTCCACCACCAGGGTTTGTCCTTCCGGAACGACCTTTTGGTTAATTACCCTCCAATCCTCTGTCGAGACTTTTGGGTTCTGGACCCTTATTTTCTCAAACAGAGTCTTTGGAGAGACATCCTTAAGGATCTTTGGTGCCCATATTGATACCTTTGCGGTCTTCCGGAGTTCGGCTGCTGTCTTGACCAGCAGCTTCACATCCTCCCACGGGGATATCATGAGCACCTTATAGTTAAACCATTCTGCTGAGTGCTCCCCCTCGCAGACAAAAATGAGGGCACCGCGATCTAGATAGACCCACCTGAATTTGGGTCCTGGACCAGCGTCCCCCCCCCCCAATCTCTTCAAAGAGGGCCATCTGCACGAGCTCCTCCTGCGAGATGATGCTCACCAGTGGGTATCCTTCTTGGACAACCGCCATTCTAAAGACCGAAACTGCAGTACTATAGGTCTGTTTCCCTATTTCCTGCCTCAGCCTTTTAGGATCACACTTGTCCAGAGAGGAGGGAGTCTTAGATTCCTCCCTAACCCTCTTGCCACCTGTCTTTGACGTCGAGGGGGTCTGTGTATCCCCTTCGACCTGAGGCAGTTTCTTTTTGGGGGTGTTGGGCTCAAGCCCTTTTGATTCCCTCCACTTATGTTTAGGAAGCCATTCTTTTCCTTCTTTTTGCTTCTGTTCCTTGAGAAGTTTCCTCCTCTGAGCCCCAGACAAGGCCTTAATCCTCATCTGGTCCAACTTCTCTGTTACAGTTCCCACTTCTTGCTCAGGTCTAGACCCTGACTGAGAAGTAGGAGTGCACTCCATTGGTCCTGATCCCAATGTCTGTATCTGAGGTCTCAGATTGCCCCTCAGATTCTTTTAAAATAATTTTTTTTCTCCGTGTTCATCTTAGTCCCACGAGATTTGGGGATTTATATGGTCCACACCACGATAACCCCGCGCGGTGCAAGGCTACTTACTCAGGGAGGTCGCACAGTATCTCTGAGGCTCCGTTTGAGACACATCCACCCATGTGCCACGCACCCCTCGGCACGGGTCGCACCACACCTTGGGTTGGGGGGGCAGTTTAACGTCGTGTCCAGGACGGGCATATCATCTACTCCAGGGGCCTTGATTCGACTCAAGTCTTTCAGTGCTCTGTCAAATTCTTCTCGCAGGATAGTATCTCCTATCTCATCTTTCTCTACTTCATCTTCCATTTCTAGAATACTTCCTTCAAGTTTATTTCCTTTGTACAGGCCTTCTATATATGCCTTACACCTTTAAGCTTTCCCTTCATTGTTTAGTACTGGTTTTCTATCTAAGCTATTGATAATCATGCAAATTTTCTTGTCTCCAAATGTCTCCTTTATTTTCATGTAGGCAGTATCTATCTTATAGTCAAACATTCTGCTATGTACTTGCACTTGTCCTCTAGTCAGTCCTGCTTAACCAGTCTGCTCTTCCTGTCAACCTCATTTTCAGCCATTCCTTTTGTCTTCCTTTCATCAATGAATTTTTATCCTAAACGTAATCAAAGGATTTTGTTTTCTGCCTATTTGATCATGTGTGACCTTCACTACTCTCTCGCTCTCTCACAGCTATCCATTCTTCTTCTACTATATTACTTTTACCCTTTTCAGACAGTCCTTGCATAATGCTCTCTCTGGAACTCTCAACAATTTCTGGTTTCTTCAATTTAGCCAGGTTCCGTATTCTTACTTTTCTACCATTTGACCATAACTTATTGGGGATGAACTGTAGACTGAAACTGAAAAAAAAAAAATGTGGAAAGACAAGACCTACAAAAAATACTTGCATATCACAGGGTATCTATATTTAATCGATGAAAGGGGAAAATATTTTAAAAAGGCCATAAATGAAGCAGGTAAAATGTAGTACTGACACTTAAAAGTGAGATTGACAGGAAGTGCAAAATGGATAAACAGGAGTGACTAGAGGGCAAATAAAGTCTATAGAAAAATGTATAACTAGGGGAAAGATATACAATGACTACAGGAAAATAAAAGACATTTAGAGACAAGAAAAGCAGTTGTATGAATATCAAAACCTCAGATGGAGAACCAGTTCTGAGCAAAGAAGGGAAAGCTAAAAGTTGGGAAGAATATATGGATATGCTCTGCAAAGAAAATGAACTTTGTGACAATATTGTAAAAAGGGAAGAGGAAGTAGATGAAGGTGAAGTAGGAGACATGTATTTGACAGAGCACTGAATGACCTAAGTTGATACAAGGCCTCTGGAGTAGATGACATTCCATCAGAGCTACTGAATTGTCTGTGATAGCCAGCAACGACAAAACTGTTTCACCTGGTGTCTAAGATGTATGAGACAGGCAAAAGACCCTCAGACTTCAAGAAAAATTTAATAATCCGAATTCCAAAGAAAGCAGGCACCGGCACTTGTGAAAATTACAGAACCATCAGTTTAATAAATGAGTCATGGTTGCAAAATTTTAACATGAATTATTTGCAGAAGAATGGGGAATCTGTTAGTAGCCAACCTCGTTGGAGATCAGTTTAGATTTAGCAGAAATGTAGAACACAGAAATCAATACTGACCTTATGTCTTACATTAGAAGATGATTAAGAAGAGACAAACTTACTTTTCTAGCTTTTGTGGATTTAGAGAAAACATTTGACAATGAAGATTGGAATACCTCTTTCAAATTCTAAAGCCAGCAGGTGTGAAATATAGAGAATGGAAGGTTACTTACAACTTGTTCAAAAACAGCAGTTGTAAGAGTTACAGTTCATGAAAGGGAAGTATTGGTTGGGAAGGGAGTACAAAAGGGTTGTAGCCTTTCTATAATGTTATTCAATGTGTGTATTGAGCAGGTTGTGAAGGAAAGTAAAGGGAAATTTTGAGAAGGAATTAAAGTTCATGGTGAAGAAATAAAAACTTTGCAGTTTGCCAATGACATTGTAATTCTGTCAGAGGTAGCAAAGAGCCTGGAAGAGCCACTGAATGGAATGGACACTGTCTTGTACAGAGCATACAAGATTAACATTAACAAGAGCAACACAAGAGTAACGGAATACAAGCTAAGAAAATCAGGCGATGTTCATGGAATTAGGTTAGGTAACAAATCAACAAAGGTGAAAGGTGGTAGATGATGTTTTTAATTGGGCAGTAAACTAACATATGGCGGTGATGGTACAGATGATATAAAATGCAGAATGGAACAGGAAAAAAAGAGAAATTTGTTAACATTGAATATCAATTTAACTGGCAGAAAGTTTTTTCTCAAGGCCTTTGTGTGAAGTGTTGCCTTGTAGGTAATGAAACATGGACAATAAATAGTTCAGACAGGTAGAGGATATAAGCTTTTGAAATGTGGTGTTACAAATGAATACTGAAAATTAAGTGAGTAGATTGCGTAACTAATGAAGAGTTGCTGAATAGTATGGCGGAGAAAGGGAATTTCTGGAATACTTTGACTAAAAGTAGGGTTTGATTGGTAGGACACATTATTAGACATCAAGGAATTGTGAAATTAGCATTGGAGGTAAGTGTGTGGGGTAAAAATCACAGAGGGAGACCACAAGATGAATACAATAAGCAGGTTCAAATAGATGTGGGTTGCTGTTCTTATTAGGAGATGAAGAGGATTGCTCATGATAGGACGAGTCACCAGACTGAAGACCACAACACAACATATGACTATTAAGGCTGCAGACAGAAATAAACATGTTTCTTTATTGTTACTTCATTTCACTTGCTATTCATTGAAACATCAGTATAGGTAGTTCGATCTTGATCTGATATTCATTGTACCACTAATAGAAAAGGATGAAATAAAACAGTTATACTCTTGAAACATTTCTTCCAAATTCTTAAAATTTTTAGAAATGACTTTTTACTTAAATAATAACTGTATACAAATATCCTTGAAATGCAATAGCTCCTGCAAATGAAACTGTTCTGTGATTTTTAATAAAGAAAAATTAAAGCAATATTAATTTGAATGAAATCACTGTAAAAGCCAGATTATATTTTTGAAAAGCTATCACTTATGGAACTATAAAAATAGAAGGAAGAAATATTTCAGATTGGTGTCATTGCATCTACATGAGCCATGACAGGAGCCTCTGTTTTTAAAAGAATGGAAAAAAAATGCAGCAGTGTAAAAGAATAGGCAAACTACGCATTAAGAAATTAATTAAAAACTTGTTGTTGATGGAAAACCACTATGAACCTAACTGTTGGAGACTTCATTTACTATCACTATCATTTACTATTATTTATTAACAAAGTCAACGGCTACCTCAAATTGCTAAAATTGAAATTTATTAAGTTGGCACAAAATCTCAGGATTGTATTCAGAACAATTATTTAGTAAAAGAATGTAATGAAAATGATTACTAGTCTGATCACATCTCCAACAATTAGTTTCAAAATTAGATGTAATGGTGGAGTGAGTTGTCCTGAAAAATAAATTGCATCACAGTTAATAAAATGTGAGAAGGAAAAATAAAGGAATCAGTTTTCTACTAAATGAGAACACATTCAAAGTTCAGTTGAATTGCAGAGCTTATAATTGGATTTAAAAAAGCAGCATATCTACATAAAACTTACATCACTTACATAGTTCATACATATCCTGAAAAAATTCAGAATAATAATATTACAGTGCTCAAATCATTTATGACTTTATTGTCTCAATGTTAGAACAAGAAGAAGATCGAGATGCAGCTCCTGTCTTTATAGATGGGAAGAACTGAACACGTCATTGTCTTAGTATTCTCTGCACAGAGGTTTAAGTATAATCAATCTTCAAAGAATATTAAATCCATATGACTGTGAGTAATATATTAATATTTATGAAAAATTTCAACAAAATATGCAAATATGAAAATAAATTAATTTTAAAATATCAGAAACAAGAACCTTTTGGTACGTGGAGGCACATGTAGCATTACATGGCCCCCATGATGTCTGGAGGTCACTTTGTTATCGACAGACCTTGTGAAGTCAACATAAGTACAGATTGAAATATTTCATCAAGTATTGAACAGTATATACATCACTGAAATCAAACATATTAGCATAATATTTAGATAGACAACTTAATCAAAAGATAAAATGATTATTATTATTTTCCTTTCCTCTATTAAGTCAGAGTCTCTTTTCTGCTTGTTTGTATGCAGTTAAAGGTTCATTAATTGACATTAAATTGGTCATATGTTACATTAATAGACCAAAAACGTTCATATGAATGTACCAACTTGCATGCATCAGAAATAGTCACAAATAGGTACCATCAATGCATGTTACATTAATGACCGTCAAGAAATCTCATTAGCAAACATAGCATATATGGTTATCATCAGCTCATAACTGCATATTCTTTCATACAGCATACATATGTACACACACACACACACACACACACACACACACACACACACACACACACACACACACACACATATATATATATATATATATATATATATATATATATATATTATGAGGGTTTTAAGGGAGGGGGTAAGGAGCCATTCCAATCCCGGGACAGGAAAGACTTACCTTGGGGGATTGGAATGGCTCCTTACCCCCTTTCTTAAAACCCTCATCATTTCCTTTTCCCTCTCCTTCCCTTCTGCCTGATGAAGCAGCTAGGCTGCGAAAGCTAGCATTTTTGAGTGTGTGTGTGTCTGTGTGTTTATTTGTTGCTATTACTGCCTGTGCCCCTTCGCCTGGTAAGTGTACTTCATCTATTTTTTACGTATATATAGACGAAGATTACTCACCAGGCGAAGGAGCACAGGTGTGACAGCATCAAAAATAAATAAATGAATACACACACACACACACACAATCGCAAGCTTTCGCAACCCAGTTGCGTCTTCAGGCAGTAGGGAAGGAGAGGGAAAAGGAAACGATGAGGGTTTTAAGGAAGGGGGTAAGGAGCCATTCCAATCCCGGGAGAGGAAAGATTTACCTTGGGGGAAAAAATGGAGGGTAAACAAATGCACACATGCCCACACATTCTCACAGACACAAGTACACCTAGGCAGACATACTGTAGAAAGCAAAGAAGTTAAGTTATTGAAGTTAAGAAGTTAGACAGAGATATCACTTGAGGCAGAGGCTCTGTCCAGAGAACTGCAAAGATGTTAAGAAGGTGGGTGGGAATTCAAATTTAGTGGAGATTGAGACCAGGTGGGCAACGGGAAGAGAGAATATGCTGAAGGGCTAGTTCCCATCTCCGGAGTTCTGAAAGATTGGTGTCAGTGGGAAGTATCCAGATAACCCAGACGGTGTAGCACTGTGTCAAGATGTGCTGGCCGTGCACCAATGCGTGTTTAGCCCCAGGGTGATCCTTGTTACCAACAAACACTGTCTGCCTGTGTCCATTCATGCGAATGGACAGTTTGTTGCTGGTCATTCCCACATAGAATTCTTCACAGCGCAGGCATGTCAGTTGGTAGATCACGTGGGTACTATCGCAAGTGGCTCTGCCTTTGATTGTGTACACCTTCCGGGTTACGGGTTACGGGACTGGTGTAAGTGGTGGTGGAAGGGTGCATAGGGCAGGTTATATATATATATATAATAGAAAAGAGATGACTTACCAAAAGGACCGGCTCGTCGACAGAAACAAATAAAATCACACACAAACACACATACAAGCTTTCGCCACCACTGGCAGCTTCTTCAGGAAAAAGAGGAAAAAAGGGGAGGAAAAAGGGAAGGATATGGGTTTTAAGGAAGTGGAAAAGGAGTCATTCCAATCCCAGGAGTGGAAGGACTTACCCTAGGGGAAAAAAAGGAAGGTAAACAAATACACACACACTCAGACATATCGAAACGCAAACACACCTAGACAGACATTTGTAGGAGACTTTGCAGGTGGGAAAATAGGTATAAAATAAAGATTTTTGACTTACCTAAAGTACAGGCTCATCGACAGAAACACCAAACACACACAAAAACACACAAACATTCGAGCTTTCGCCACCAGTGGTGGCTTCTTTGGGAAAAAGAGGAAGGAAGGAGAGGAGAAAGGGAAGGATACGGGTTTTAAGGAAGTGGAAAAGGAGCCATTCCAATCCCAGGAGTGGAAGGACTTACCTTAGGGGACTAAAAGGAAGGTAAACAAATACACACACACTCACACATATCCACATCCAAACACACCTGGCAGACATTTGTAGAAACCAAAGAAGTTGGACAGAGATACCACTTCAGGCAGAGGCTCTGTCCACAGAACCGAGGCAAAGATGTTAAAGGTGGCGGGCGGGAATTAGAATTTAGCAGAGGTTGAGACCAGGTGGGCAACGGGAAGAGAGAATGTGTTGAAGGGCAAGTTCCCATCTCCGGAGTTCTGAAAGATTGGTGTTGGTGGGAAGTATCCAGATAACCCGGACGGTGTAACACTGTGCCAAGATGTGTTGGCCGTGCACCAAGGCATGTTTAGCCACAGGATGATCCTCATTACCAACAAACACTGTCTGCCTGTGACCGTTCATGCGAATGGACAGTTTGTTGCTGGTCATTCCCACATAGAACGTTTCACAGTGCAGGCATGTCAGTTGGTAAATCATGTGGGTGCTATCGCATGTGGCTCTGCCCTTGATCGTGTACACCTTCCGGGTTACGGGACTGGAGTAAGTGGTGGAGGAAAGATGCATAGGGCAAGTTTTACAACGGGGGCGGGTACAAGGGTAGGAGCCAGAGGGTAGGGAAGGTGGTTTGGGGATTTCATATGGATGGACTAGGAGGTTACGGAGGTTAGGTGGGCGGCGGAAAGACACTCTCGGTGGAGTGGGAAGGATGTCATGAAGGATGGATCTCATTTCGGGGCAGGATTTAAGGAAGTCGTATCCTTGCTGGAGAGCCACATTCAGAGTCCGCTCCAGTCCCAGAAAGTATCCGGTGACAAGAGGGGCACTTCTGGGGTTCTTCTGTGGAAGGTTCAGAAGAACTCCAGAATTTCCTCTTCAACCTCAACTCCTTTGGTCCCATCAAATTCACCTGATCCTAGTCCAAATCCCATGCCACTTTCCTTGATGTCGACCTCCATCTGTCCAACGGCCAACTTCACACATCCGTCCACATGAAACCAACCAACAAACAACAGTACCTACACTATGATAGCTGCCATACATTCCACATCAAACGTTCCCTTCCCTACAGCTTAGGTCTTCGTGACAAACGAGTCTGCTCCAGTCCCGAATCCCTTACAGAAGCAAATTTCCAGAGCCACTTCCTCATCCCCCCAAATTCAGATTTGATAGGGGTTTCATAGGGATTTCCTAGTCCATCCCTATGAAATCCCCAAACCACCTTCCCTAACCTCTAGCTCCTACCCATGCAACCGCCCCCGTTGTAAAACCTGCCCTATGCACCCTTCCATCACCACTTACTCCAGTCCCGTAACCCGTAACCCGGAAGGTGTACACGATCAAAGGCAGAGCCACTTGCGATAGTACCCACGTGATCTACCAACTGACATGCCTGCACTGTGAAGCGTTCTATGTGGGAATGACCAGCAACAAACTGTCCATTCCCATGAATTGACACAGGCAGACAGTGTTTGTTGGTAACAAGGATCACCCTGTGGCTAAACACGCATTGGTACACGGCCAGCACATCTTGGCACAGTGCTACACCGTCTGGGTTATCTGGATACTTCCCACTGACACCAACCTTTCAGAACTCCGGAGAGGGGAACTTGCCCTTCAGCTTATTCTCTCCTCCCGTTGCCCACCTGGTCTCAACATCCGCTAAATTGATATTCCCGCCCACCATCTTTAGCATCTTTGCCTCGGTTCTGTGGACAGAGCCTCTACCTCAAGTGGTATCTCTGTCCAACTTCTTTGCTTTTTACAAATGTCTGTCTAGGTGTGTTTGTGTTTGGATTTGTGTCAGTGTGTGTGTATTTGTCTACCTTCCTTTTTGTCCCCTAAGGTAAGTCCTTCCACTCCTGGGATTGGAATGACTGCTTTCCCACTTCCTTAAAACCCATATCCTTCCCTTTCTCCTCCCCTTTTTTTCTCTTTTTCCTGAAGAAGCTGCCAGTGGTGGCAAAAGCTAGTAAGTGTGTTTTGAGTGTGATTTTTATTTTTATTTGTGTCTATCGACGAACCAGTCCTTTTGGGTAAGTCATCCGTTTAATATATATATATATATATATATATATATATATATATATATATATATATATATGGTGATTCGAAGTGTGGCAGTCGGAGGTGATGGTTGTATGACTGTGTTGTGTGCCTGTGTGATTGCGTGAGTGCTCTATTTCTGAAGAAGGCCATGGCCGATAGCTGAATGTGTTGTATGTGTGTGTCTTTTGTATGTGCCTGTCGCAGCTCGTCGCCACGTCTTTGCGGTGAGTAGTAAACTGTCCTCACTATATTATTTATTCCAACCTGGACTTTCCATTATATATATATATATATATATATATATATATATATATATATATATATATATATATATATATATATATATATATAATGGAAAGTCCAGGTTGGAATAAATAATATAGTGAGGACAGTTTACTACTCACCGCAAAGACGTGGCGACGAGCTGCGACAGGCACATACAAAAGACACACACATACAACACATATAGACGAAGATTACTCACCAGGTGAAGGAGGACAGGTGTGACAGCATCACAAATAAATAAATGAATACACACACACAAACACAAGCTTTCGCAACCCAGTTGCTTCTTCAGGCAGAAGGGAAGGAGAGGGAAAAGGAAATGATGAGGGTTTTAAGGAATGGGGTAAAGAGCCATTCCAATCCTGGGAGAGGAAAGACTTACCTTGGGGGAAAGAAATGCACACACACCCACACATTCACGTAGACACAAGTACACCTAGGCAGACATACTGTAGAAAGCAAAGAAGTTAAGAATGTGTGAATGTGTGGGTGTGTGTGCTTTTTTTTCCGGGATTGGAATGGCTCCTTACCCCCTTCCTTAAAACCCTCATCATTTCCTTTTCCCTCTCCTTCCCTTCTGCCTGAAGAAGCAACTGGGTTGCGAAAGCTTGCATTTGTGTGTGTGTGTGTGTGTGTGTGTGTGTGTGTGTTCATTTATTTATTTGTGATGCTGTCACACCTGTGCTCCTTATAAACACAAAAGTAGATATTATTATAATTCATAAAAAAAAAATTTACAAGGCATAGAAACAGAAGACCACATGAAAACACAAATGAATCAAATGAAAATGTGACTAAAATTGGATTTCTTGTAATGAAATTTCACACACACATTTTATTTGTTGCATAGCTTTATAGTATTAATATCACTGTTGGCACTTCCTACTATCACTCATTTAATCAACACCTGGTTGTCTGATATGAACTCTGCATCACACGCCAACACTTTTCAGCACTGTTGACATAAATCAGCTGCACCGTGGGAACTAACAGCTGACGGCTGTGATTGGTCTGTTACATGGTGCTGGCTGGACTATGTCTGGCTCAGGATTGGCTGTCATTGTTGTTTGGCAAAAGCAACGGCAATCAGTCCATTCCATTGCACGTCCACTCCTGTATTAAAGCTCGGCATGAAAATAACAAAATCATACCCGAGTATTAGTTTTCATAGTATTAATAATTTTTAATGCACTGCGGCATCACGATTTTTTTGTGTGTGTGTCTAATGTGTTAAATTGTCTGTGTGTGTAATGTCCTTTACTTTATAATGTAACCACACTAATTGTTGACTTGCATTTGGTCATTATTGTTGCTGACAAACACGAAGTTTGTTAAAAGCGTCCAAAATTTTCTTATTATATTTTTAAAATGTTCACTGTTATTCTGTTTAATATCATCCCATTACATGCTGAAGTACTGATATTGCCATGTATTGGTAGGCTTGCTATACCATTTTTTTAAAATAGATATTCAAATTTCACAGTTATTTACAAACGTCTGTAGGATAAAATGGATTTACATTGACACACACTATATGCTCTGATAGAATGCCTTTATTCTATAGTATTTAGACTGTTTTCTGTCTGTCTGTGTCTGTAAGAGTTAGTTGTTATGTAGACTGGTAAAGGCACACATATGGAAACACAGAGATATGTAAACACACAGAAGACAAACAGCAGTTGGTAACACCTAAATAAGACAACAAGTATTTAGCACAGGTGTTGGATTGATTACTGGTACTACAAGAGCAGGTTATCACGATTTAAGAGAGTTTTAATTTGGTGTTATAGTCGGCACACGAGAGACGGCCCACAGCATCTCTGAGGTAGTAATGAAGTTGGGATTTTCCCATATTATCATTTCAAGAGTGTACCATGAATACTGGCAATCCGGTTAAACATCAAATCTCCAACATTATTGTGGACATAAAAAAAAAAAAATCCTGCATGAACAGGACAAACAATGACTGAAGAGAATCTTCAACGTGATAGAAGTGCAATCTTTCTGTAAATTGCTGTGGATTTTAATGCTGGGCCACCAACAAGTGTCAACATGTGAACCATTCAACAAAACATCATCAATATGGGCTTTTGGAGCCAAATGCCCACTTGTGTACCTTACTGACTGCACTAAATGACTAGAAATCTTTTGCCTGGTCGGATGAGTCTCGTTTCCCATTGTATCAAACAGATGGTCATGTACAGTTATGGAGATAACCTGATGAATCTATCGACTCTGCATGTCAGCAGAGGACTGTATCAGCTGGTGGAGATGCCATAATGGTGTGAGGTGTATTCAGTTGGAGAGGTATGGGAGCACTGATATGTTGCGATACAACTCTGACAAGTGACACTTCCTGCCTGATCACCTGCATCCATTCATGTCCATTGTGGATACCTAAGAACTTGGGATACTCTTACAGATTTAAGGACAGCCCCACAGAATGTATGGTGTCAATTCCCTCCAGCACTACTTCAGACATTAGTTGAGTCCATACCACATCATGTTGCGATGTGGCACTTCTGCATGCTTGCAGGTACGCTACACAGTATTAGGCAGGGTTATCAGTTCCTTTGGCTCTTCAGTGTAATACTTTTTTGAAAGTTTTAAATTTTAAGTATTGCTTAGTAACTTTTATGATAACACATGGTGCTGCTAAAGTGTTTGTGTGGGTAATTTGTTAATGACATGATGGTTGTCAATGAGGCAGTGGTTGCTTGAGTTATGGTAATGATATCTTTTTTATACTTAAAGAAAATCTGATGTACCTTTTGAACTAGGAAAGGGATGAGGCCAAATGCTCTCACCTGAGGAAGGGTCTGACTGGCTGATAAGTAGAGTGGGAAGTTCAAAATAGATACTATTACTCCAAATCAAAGACTGCCAGACCAACCGCATATTACGTATCTCATTTACTGGGGAGATCAATAGAAAGATATGACAATATCAAACTGTCTTCGATTAAGTAACAATTTGTAAAGTTGATGTTTCAGACACTCTAAGCTGATTTATTATGTAAATACAGCCAATTTCACTAATTATCTTTATTAAGATGACCAGTTATGGCAGATTAAACTGTCATCATCAGATTTTTCATTTCGTACAAATCATCATAAAGGAAACCTTTTAAAATTACTTGTACACCAGCAGTATTGTAGACATGTCACAATAAAAACAAAATATCAAATAAAACATGCTTCATGTGATGTAGTCACAGTAAAGTTGAACTTTTTATGAATTCCAAATATTTAACCATTTTGACCATTTCAGGGCAATGAAATATATTCAATGGCAAAAAATTTACAATTTTTGATATGGTGTCCATTCTGTTTGGACAATTTCAATTTGGATGCATTAATACACTCAATACCTTGTGGGAATGCAGTATAGGCTCCGAGCAAAAGTAATAGGCAGGGGGTACTACATTCATAGTGTGCTACAAGTTGAGAATTTGGGTTGGAAGGGAAATGTGCCTGGATGACAAATCTGTTGACAAACTTTTTCTGTGTTTTTTTTAACAATGGAAAATCCAATAGGAATATTAATAATGGAGGATAGGTAACAACTCACCTCAAAGAGGTTCGCTGAGCTGCTGACAGACACGAAAATAGACAAACACATTCACACAACTTAAATTTTTTGGCCATGGCCTTCATCAGAAAAAGAAACACAGTCACACAATCACTCAGACAACTATACACAAACAACAATCATGTCCAGCCACTCCAGCGACACCATTGGGTATTGTATTATTTCATGTTGCAAATATGGCTGTCACTGAAACAACCAACATATCTGCCACAGTTCCAGTGGCCTTCTTCTGAGTACACAGATTTAGAGTGAACTTTACAATATGAACAGTGCAATACCCAGAAAACATTTATGTCAACTGACTGGCAGCAGAAGCCAACGTAATTATAACACGTCTGTGTAATCTGTGTGAATGAATGTAAGGGGAATTGATATTTGTTGATACAACAGACTTGGTCAATTAAACAACACTCAAGCATATACATACACAGCCTCACAACTACTCACTGATCCTACTAACATGTGTGCATGGGTACATTTGCAGTTGTTTCCTCATTGTGACATCCTAGTGCTGTCATATGTTTGAGAACTCCCGCAATTCTTGCAGTGTAGATCAGTCACCCGTCCCACCATTATTTTGCATTTAAGTACATAATATTGATACTTTTCTTCATTTTCATTCATGGATGTTTGAAGTCTTCAACCACTCCAGTTCCATAATGATTGAAATATAGACACATGTTCATAGGACATTTTTTGGTTCATTTTCATGTGCATAAATCACTTCACAAATTGTGTGTCTCCATACCCCTCCCTTAAAACCCTCATTATTTCGTTTTCCCTCTCCTTCCCTTCTGCCTGAAGAAGCAACTGGGTTGCGAAAGCTTGCAATTGTGTGTGTGTGTGTGTGTTTTATTTATTTATTTGTGCTACTATCACACCTATGCTCATTCACCTGGTGAATAATCTTCATCTATTTTCTAGTACATTTTATCACCTACAAATGTTGCAATTTTTGTATAGCTCCATAATGTCTTTGCTAAATAAGGTAGATAAGTAAAAATGGGAGTGGGCTAAGTAACAGATCTCGTAGATCACAATATTTAATGTTTACCTACTTTAGGTTTAGTTTTATTATTATAGTATCATTTGTTAATGTGAGTGTAAAACAGTATATACTAAACCACACAAATCAACAACACATGGGACTGGTAGTTTGATGTAGGTATTTGCTTATGTTCTGGTGCAAACATTACAAAGGATTAAATGGATTCTTAGCATATGCTTGCTCTGTTTCCTTTATTACTAAGGTACAGTACTTCAAAAATGGAGATCATAAGAAAAGACAACAATGATCAGATCAACCAGAGTGTATCAGAGAACATTCTCGACAGAATAGTAGTGCAGGATTCTCACCATCATCACCTCACACATACAAATGTATGAATGGTGTATGGAATATCTTTCACCAATTTCTGCAAAATCAGGGGTTAGTATATATCTATCAAGCTGTTTGGATTCAATTTTAACTTTCTTTGTCAGGATGCACACCACAACTCAGCTGTGCTTGAGATGAATGCTGTATTATGTTTTTGCTGCTAAAATACACTACATTCACATGAATGAGATAAATTTGTTTTGAAAAGAATATTTTGAGCACTGTACACTCTTGCCTCAGTTACTGCAATTCCTGGATAAGGTTTATGGATATAAAAGATGAAAAGAAAGACATTCTGTAATATAATTTACTCGAGATGGTTTGTGTTCAGATTGAAAAACAATATTACAAACATTCTGCACAATGTCGAATATATTCACTCCATCCTTACCATTGTCCCTTCTATCCCCTTTCCCCTCCCTCCTCTCTCCTACTTGAAGAGGAAAATTTGTTAACTAAAAGTTTGTTTGCACATTTATATATCCGCTTATCTGTGGAGAATTCCCATCAGATTAATAGATATTACCTTCTTGGTTCACATCCTTATTGTTTAATCCTGTTTTATCTGTTTGACATCATTTACATCTATCTACATATGTGTCTATATATCTTTCCTTGTTAATCAAAAATGTTTTTGGTAACCCCCTCCTCCACCCCCAGCATCATTCGATTCACACATCTTTACTTCTCTTCACTGCTTGCTCTTTCCTCTTTGGTTTTATATATATATATATATATATATATATATATATATATGTGTGTGTGTGTGTGTGTGTGTGTGTGTGTGTGTGTGTGTGTGTGATTTTATTTATTTTATTTGTTTCTATCGACGAGCCGGTGCTGTTGGTAAGTCATCTCTTTTCTACACACAGACACACACACACACACACACACACACACACACACACACACACACACACACACAAATGCTAGCTTTCGCAGCCTAGCTGCTTCATCAGGCAGAAGGGAAGGAGAGGGAAAAGGAAATGATGAGGGTTTTAAGGAAGGGGGTAAGGAGCCATTCCAATCCCGGGACAGGAAAGACTTACCTTGGGGGAAAAAATGGAGGGTAAATAAATGCACACACACCCACACATTTACACAGACACAAGTACACTTAGGCAGACATACTGTGCAGCCTAGCTGCTTCATCAGGCAGAAGGGAAGGAGAGGGAAAAGGAAATATATATATATATATATATATATATATATATATATATATATATATATATATATAAAATGTAAAAAATAGACGAAGATTACTCACCAGGCGAAGGAGCACAGGTGTGACAGCATCACAAATAAATAAATGAATACACACACACACACACACAATCGCAAGCTTTCGCAACCCAGTTGCGTCTTCAGGCAGTAGGGAAGGAGAGGGAAAAGGAAATGATGAGGGTTTTAAGGAAGGGGGTAAGGAGTCATTCCAATCCCGGGAGAGGAAAGACTTACCTTGGGTGAAAAAATGGAGGGTAAACAAATGCACACATGCCCACACATTCACACAGACACAAGTACACCTAGGCAGACATACTGTTCTTGCTTCTACAGTATGTCTGCCTAGGTGTACTTGTGTCTGTGTGAATGTGTGGGCATGTGTGCATTTGTTTACCCTCCATTTTTTCACCCAAGGTAAGTCTTTCCTCTCCCGGGATTGGAATGACTCCTTACCCCCTTCCTTAAAACCCTCATCATTTCCTTTTCCCTCTCCTTCCCTACTGCCTGAAGACGCAACTGGGTTGCGAAAGCTTGCGATTGTGTGTGTGTGTGTGTGTATTCATTTATTTATTTGTGATGCTGTCACACCTGTGCTCCTTCGCCTGGTGAGTAATCTTCGTCTATTTTTTACATTTTATTTTTCCTGCTAGGAATTTTTCGTCTTAATATTCGTATCATATATATATATATATATATATATATATATATATATATATATATATATATATATATATATACAGTATGTCTGCCTAGGTGTACTTGTGTCTGTGTGAATGTGTGGGCATGTGTGCATTTGTTTACCCTCCATATTTTTCCTTTTCCCTCTCCTTCCCTTCTGCCTGATGAAGCAGCTAGGCTGCGAAAGCTAGCATTTTTGTGTGTGTGTATCTGTGTGTTTATTTGTTGCTATTACTGCCTGTGCCCCATGACTCAGTACTAATATACAGTATCTCTTACTTCCACAATCCTCAAACATCACCTCATAGCCTAGGTCATGAATTACCTTCTCCTTACGTTCCCATTCCTTTTTTCTTCCCTTCCTTCCTACCTGATGAAGGAACCCTGGTCCAAAAGATTGTTCTTTTTTGTCCATTTTCTTTCTATGTGTGACTATTGGTGGTACTGCACAAAGGTAAATATTGGCCAGCCAATCTATCTCTTTTGAAGAATAATTTATCATCTCTGGAAAATTTTCATCATTAGTCACTCACTTTTTTTGCATACTGCAGTGATGATGATGAGAAATTTTTATTTCAGAAAGTCATAGGGGATGAAACTTTGTAGCTTATGGCACCACTGAAACTAAACAACAATTGATGGAATGGAGGAACACTTCACCCCAGGAAAGATTAAATGCAAGTAATTCTTGACACCCTGAAAAGTCATGTGCACACAGTGGTTTGGAGTGGTTTGGAACAGACAAGGAATTTTACTGATTGATTCTTTTTACCTTGACATGAAACAATTAATCATCTTTTTCTTGTTTTCCTTCGTCTTTTGCCACTCAAGTGGGGTCAACATTCCTGGCAAGTCTTCTACATTTCCCTCTGTCCCATACACTCTCTCCCACTAAATGTTTCTCCCTGAAATCTTCACGTATAGAGTCCCTCCCATCATCTTCTTCTTGGTCTCCCTCTTCCTCTGTCACCCTCCGCTACCACTGCTGTCATTCTCTTGCCAACATAACTGTCATCCCTTCTCATTACATGTAATCTATTATGGACCTTCTTTGATAGCTCTGTTACTTTGACACAGCCTCTTATTCTTTCATTTCTGATCCTATCGGCTATGGTGATGCCACAAATTCTTCTTAACATTTTCATTTCAGCCACATCCATTGCCTTACAATATGCTTTACTTTGTGCACATGACTCTCCTCCAAAACTCATTGCACGTCTCACTACTGACTTATATACCATTCCTTTAGTCTTCAGGTTTATTCTTCTATCGCACAATACACCTCTTCTCCTTCTCCAGTTCATCCATCCTATTTGCACTCTGTGGGTACTGCCATTTCAGAATTGCCATTCCTGAACACTGTTGATCCAACTGTATTGTTTCTTCTCCTTGTCCTCCTAGGCACATGTCTCCATTTTCTTCCTATTGATTTTCATTCCTCTGTCTTCCAAAGCTTTTCTCCAGTCTCATTTCTACCTCATTCTTGTTAGTGCTACATAACACTATATCATCTGCAAACACCATACACCAAGGAGCTTGTTCTCTAACCTCATCTGAGAATACCAGATTGAAGATATTATGGGCTCAAAGCAGAACCTCGATGTAACCCAACTTGCGCTGGAATCCAGTCTTTTAGTCCTACACTGCTTCTCACCTGCATTCTGGCACCATTACACATGTCCTGGATAAGACATACATATTGCTCTGTTACTTCCCTCTCTCTCTCTCTCATGTATCTCTAGATTTTTCACCATTGCACTCTGTTTGCAAGCCTAATCTAAGGTTATAAAGACAATGTGCATTTCACTCTTCTCCTCCCTATGTTTCTTCATTAAGTTGCCACAACACATAAATAGCATCTGTTGTTCCTCTCTCTGGCAAGAAGCCAAGGCGTGAAACATTTAACACAGATGTTTGTTGTGAAACACTTAAGAAACTTCGCCATGCAATACAGGACAAATACAGAGGAATGCTCTCAAAAGGTGTGATTTTCATTCACAACAATGCCCAACCATACACTGAAAATATGATACAACAAAACTACTACTTCACAGGTTTGGCTTGAATGTTTTTGCCCCTGCCCTCTCACTCCTGGTGGTAAGCACTTCAATAACAATGAAAAGGTAAAAGAACATGTTACCACTTGGTTGACAGCAAAGGTGGCTACATTCTGTGATGAAGGGATACATCTTACCATGCTATGAGAAATGCCTAGAAAATTAATTGGGCTATGTTAAAAACTAGTGTATGTATTATAGATTTTTGTAAAATAAATTGCTTTCTTTATCTGTAATTGATTCTTTTTTTCTTAGCAAATGGAATTTCCTTTCCAAACTACCCTCATATATCTGTCCCATTAAATACTCCAAAGAAGGAATGAATCCAGATGTGGTTGGTGTTGAAGTGGGGGATAGGGAGGAAAAGTAGACTATGTGCCTCCTCCCCCCCCCACCACCCCTCAAATTACACCAGCACTTTCTTAATTCCACTGAGAGATAGACAGAGAGCAAGGAAAGAGAGAAAAAGTGACTGTTGATTAATATATACCAGTCTTAAAAACTGTACATGGCATTTAATGAATTAAGAAAACAACCCAATTACTTGAGAAAATTTGGAACTGTTTGGTGACAAAAAATTTCTCTCAGCTCAGCCCAACCTCTCCCCCCCCCCTCTACCCCCCCTCCATCCCACCCACACCCTCACCCACTGATCCACCTACCTACCTACAACCACACCACCCACCACAGTTTTGGATTCAACTCTGCACTGAAGGAATACAAGATACTTACAAAAATTTATTAGGCACAATCTCATAATCTCTTTTCTAAACATTTGATTGTAATTTCATGATTCTAAATAATAAAAAATGAGATACATAGCAACTGTGTCCACTTCTACTTACACGTCTCTGCTTCATGATAAATTCCTCCCAGTCGAACTCCAGCATACCACGAATAATAGGCTTAGAAAAGAGGTAAGGAAGGTGGCGATGTAGACGCTAAATAAACAGAAATAAGGAAAACAAAACACTGTTGAATCACATAATTATGATACAGTACCACACTGTTCATTTAGTTTCAAAAATGATGCATTGTTATACAACTATTAAATAGCTGAGATATAAATATTTTCCTGGATGCATGTTGTTTTCTCCAACTAACTGATAACTTCTGTAACAAATCATCAGGATCCACTAGTCAGACTGGACAGAGCAGTAATTTCCTTCAAAAGATTCTTGGAAGTGCTCAATACAGTTTCTATTTTGGAACAAGTGGTCTTCTACGAGTGGAGTATTCACTGGGCTATTCTGACACAAACTGTAAACTGAAAATACAGACCACCAATTGCAGTTAACCAAAACTGCAGTTCATGTTATTAGCCTCCAAAAAATCTCTGCATTCAATAAAATGTTTACAAAATCACATGGCACATTAGTCATGGAACAAGGATCATTTAATTTAGATTGGAAGCAGGAGAAAGAAAGGCATCCAGGGCTACCAAATGATGTTGCAGTTATTTAATCACTTGCTACAAATGGATGCCCACTAAAGGAGATGATCATAGTTTAGTCCCTATCTGACACTGACCTGCATTGATGGGTACACCCTCTCAAAAATCCTGTTATATGCTGAAGACATATTGCTGTTGCAAAAATCCTCTACACTAGATCCTCCAATTACTTTCATAATACAGGTCGCATAAAAGTAGATACACTAACATGCTCTTTTTGAATTTCTTGCGGATGCACAAGTCTAATAGATAATAAACAATCTGTGGTAGGCATATTTCTTGATCAATCCAAAGCAGTTTACACAGTCAACCATGAGTTGTTACTTGCAAGGCATGAGCATTATAGAATCTGAGGTATGGCATGCAACTGGTTCTGTAATTATCTGAGTGGACTAAAACAGTTTGCAGTAAGCAGAAACTGCAGAGATTGTACAGAGTCTTTCTACAGCAGGTCAGGCACACTAAAACAGTATCAAGTATCCCACAGTGCTCCATTATTGGCCCTGTCATTTTCACATTATACACGAATTATCTACCTTTCTGTAGCAGATGACACAAACACGATGTTAACTAGTGAAGATCATACACTGCAATTAAATATGCAGGACACTAGCCATGAACTTCCACTTCCACATCATGCAAATATACTTATTGGTGGAAACATCATAGCCTATGTACAGGACAAAAAATTTCTAGGGCTGTCCTCCCATCAACAATACACTAAACGGGAAGCCACACATAGAGACACTATCAAATAAGCTCAGCAAAATTTGCTTCTTATTGAGGCAAATTAGAGATACTACCAATATGGATACTCTGAAACTTTCCAAAAGTCAACACAGTTTCAGCCGACCAGTTGCATAAAAATGGTTTACATACATAAGGTTTATGTACTGTTTGGATTGTGTTCCACCGTTGCTGGACTGCAGCCATGTTTAAAACTCTGAAACTTGTATATCCTGCCCCGTTTGAATCAGCCATGAGATATGGTCTGATATTTTGGAAAAATAGTTCTGAGTCCCACGAAATTTTTATTCTGCAAAAGCAAGCAGTGAGAATAATGGCCACAAAAAGAAAAACAGCACACTACAAACCACTATTCCAAACTTTTAAAATTCTGTTACTCCTTTACATGTAAATAATGGAGCTAACTTGCTTCATCATGCAGCACTTAAAATCCCTAAACAAAAATCTAGATCATTATATCCATGACACTAGAAACAAAATATTGCTGCAAATTATACCACACAATACAAAATGTTATGCAAATAGTATTAAATATCTGGGTATAAAAATTTACAACCATCTCCAAGCCAGTACAAAGCCATCCAACTGGCCAAGCAAAATAAGACATGAACTGAAATAACTTACATGAAACCATTGTTTCTATTATGTTGCTAAATTCCTGATACAAAATTGTAATTTTTCCATAATCTCATACAAAATTACAGAGGTGTACACTCAGGGCATCTTGGCCCCTTCTCAGTACATAACAGATAAATTTAATTAGAATTCAAACGGTAAAACTGCAGAGTCTGTTGTCCGTGTTATTAGCATGGCGCGTATGTTGGCAACATTGCCGCGAGCGACTATGGGAAAGCAATAATTAGTGTGTTTCTGAACTAAAAAAAACTTCTTGTTTTACCTATACCTAATCTAACTTTCAATTAAAATGATCACCGTTTCATACATATCATAAAATAAATAAAACATGCTATACCTGCTCTATTGTTGACTGATATGGTGTATACATAGACATTCTGTAGTGTTGCCAACATTTGCAACACGTGGGCAACAGAGTCTGCAGTTTAGCCATTCAAACTATTACTGTTTGCCGTCTAGACATAATGTTTCTCACATTTAAGTTGTATTTTTTTTTTTTTTCAGTGAATTTGTATTTTAAATTTGTTTCATTTGTAATGTAGTGATTATGCTGTATCTTAAACTGGAATTTATATTCTAACTTTGTGTCTTGTTTATATTACATTGTATTCTTGACCTATCCCATACAAATGTACAAGTGACTGTACCATTTTGATATACAGGACAAATAAATAAATACAAGTGATTTATGTTGTTTGTACCCTCTTGGTGACGTCATGGGCGTACGCAAACGTATGCAATCGGGCCACTAAAAATACCCAATGTCTTAGGGCCTACCCAAAAATTCAAAAAGAATGAATGCCGGGAGAAATGTCCTCTATAACGGTGCCACTGGGAACTGCTTCTGGCCAGGGGATCTGCAGGCAGTCTACCACCCCTTGTGACCTCACTAACTAGCATGTTATATGTTATTTTTACAAGGTCTTTGGTTATATGAGGTTCGTTCCAGCAGCTGACTGACGGTTAGTTTCAAGCGCCAAGAAACAGGTGTTACTGCACATGCGCAGCTACTATGACGTAAAAACCTTTGTTTGATACTTGCACTGCTGGAACACTTTCTGCACTGTTTCTGTCTGCTGGCAAAGGTGAGTTTAAAGAAATAATTACAATACTTTCCTCCTAATAACGAAGAAGTGTTAACGAGAAATATCTTATATCAGACGGGATTGCAGTGACTTCGGAATAATCGAAAAAAACACGCTACAAACACACACGTATCACGTGATGGGTATCCCTCACTCTAACTCAAACCTTTCTGCGCATGCGCAAATTGGCAGCTTGACCGGGTAGCGTCTGGCTGCTTGCAGCAACTGTTGAAACACCAAACAGACACATTAGCTTCGTTCGAGTGGCGCTGCTGACGGTCAGGAACAGTTTGAGGCGTTCGAGTGGCACTTCTGACTCTTGCTGACGATATCTGACTGGCCAATCTGGTGTTCGAGTGGCGGAGCTGATAGTTGGCGACCGAAAGTTTAAGTCAGCGGATTTTCGTCAAACTGTTTTCTGACTAACTCCAAAGCGTTTAACAAGCCTCGGCCAAAAGACAAGCCTGCACATTTACGAAGAGGTTTGTGTTCCAAGTCTTCCATTTTCTCTTGATTGAGGCTGAGTTTGTATATTAGACAGGCATTCTTTCAACTTATGTGGCCTTCTAATACAGTACGTCCCCTTTTTATTACACCCATACATACTATAAATGAAAGGTGTGGAAATTTTCATAACACGAATTTAAAGATGAATGCGTATGTTTTTACAGTTTGGATTGTGATATATTCGCCTGAAAATGAAGTAAAAATAGTCCTACTGAGATTTTCTGTGCCATCTGTAAATGAAGTGATTGACACATAAGAATAATATAGTTCACAACAGGCATTAGCAGTGATAGATTTGTATAACCGACATATGTGCCACTATAGCGTCTCACAATTACTGTTCCGTGTTTCTCCTTGTGGTTATATATTATAGAAATCTATTAGTGCCAATGTGGGCGTTTCTACACGAAATGTGTAACTTCTGGGAAAATCATGTACGATGATAATTCTTTCACACCACCTGCAAATTTTTGTATGTTTCATTTTTTAAATTTTATTGTAACTCATAATAATGGGACAAAATGCATATGAAGTTGTATGTTACCAAATATTCCTTTCACACACAACTATCCTAATTTACCTCATTTTTGTATGAGGTTTTGTCAGGTTAAATTGGCTACATTATTTATAAATGGAGAGACATGTTTACGTATATTTTGCGTTTTGTCGAAGTTTATGATCAGAATTTAATCCACAATGTATTTCTAATGGCGGAATGCACACTGTCCGTCGCCGGTCCGCCACCTCACGTCAACGTGAGCTTTCTCAAGAAGAATGTTTTGATGGAATGGTCGTCTGGTAACATCGCGACTCGCAAGTTAACCTAGTTTCGTCACACGAATTTTATACCCGACAGATACACGGTTTGCAGGCAAATGTGTCTTGTTAATCTTTATTATTATACTTTGGTTTAAAGGTAAATTGCAAATGTTTCATGACGACTTAAATAGTTTTCTCAATTGAGAAATGCATAACATATCGCCAGTCATAACTTCACTTTTCAACATTGGTAGAGAGAAAAGATGCCAACTAGCGCTATGGGTGGCCAATATGCGAAACAGGTGAAATAAGCGTTCGAGTTGGCTTCGGAGTTGGCAACTGTCAAAAAGCGCGCATGCGCAGTAGAGGCCTTCCAAATCGTCAGCAACTGTCAGGAACTATCAGCTTTTGGGCCACTCGAACGAACCTATTCTAAGTAGCCAGAAGCGGGAGAAGTCTCTGCTGGAACGCAATTTCAGCGTTGCGCATGCGCGTCAAGCAGTCTGGCAGCTGCTGGAACGAACCTACGGTGTCACGGTCCCGTTTAGACTCGCCGATGCCACAGGTACAATGGGCTGAGTTGTCCGCCAGGGGATTGCAAGAGCAATGCAAACCCCCTGAGCTTCTCACGAGGCCGGCAGCGTTTTCCGGTGCATTACGTGGGAATAGGATGTTATACTGTATGACCCAAAGCAGTTGGTTGCAACATATTTCATGGTATAGGTAAGGCTTCCTAAAAGAAAAATATGTAGTAAATGGGGACATACATATTTAAAAAATTGGGAGTTGTGCAACACTGCAACAATACCAACGGCAGCGGTACATAGTAGGTCAAGCACAAGCCATCGTCACTATAACTGCAATTTAGCTGCATCTTGTGCTTTGAAGCACATTGCCATTATAGGCCTATATGCAAGCTACTAACACTCGATTGGAACTGGTGCTACACGTGGAGAGTTGACAGCTACAGCCAGAAACTTCTGTGATAATTTTAAACGGCAAGTACCGGTAGCCAAATGAACGAATATACTGATGAACGTGACGATAAATGATCAACACCGTGATAATCAATTTACAACGTTTCAACAATCGTAAACATTATATACATACCTCGACACATAATTTGGCTTTTTGATACTCCACAGAAGTTATCAGTCCGAGAACTATTATCTGAACAGGCGTAGTGTCTTCTGTATCCACTGTAGTTACGCTATTTTTGCTCGTCATCCTCTCCTACCAGGGTAAACCAAGCTTGGGGTAAACAAACAGAAACAAATGAATTAGGAAAACGTCAATTTGAAACATAAAAGATTCATCCCTCCAATCATCTCTAACAGCCTAAGAGATAATGAGGATTTTTTTTTTTTTTTTTTTTTTTACGATACTTGAGAAACAAACAGTTGCGATATATGAGCTACTTTTTATCATAAAGCGTTTCCTAGACAATAATAATATTGTACAATATTGCCTGATGCACAACGATATTGAACGATACGCATAAAAAGTTTGAGACAGAGATTTCGCAGTAATATTGACAATATCGAAAACTTGAGAAATATATTCAGAGTTGCCAACTCATAATATTTTTTTCCGTTAGACAAACACCCAAAGATCCGTCAGAATTAGATATCTATATTTTCTTGCAAAATAAAGAAAAACTAAAATTAATTTTAAAACTTTGGACCCCTTACTATGATTACGCGTCAGAAAAATATTTAAAAATCCGTCAACATTTGATCTTCGCAATTTTCTTGCAGAAATAAAGATACAATTAAAATTTAACTACTGTACAGCAGATATGCGTCCATACGTCTATTTGATAGACTAAAATGGCAATGTGGACTGTCGTGAAGTTGAAAAGGTTTCGGATGCTTTTAAATGTTTCCTACTTTTTCTATGAACAAGTAAATCTGACAAGCGCAAATTCAAGTTCCATTGGCAATATTTGCACCGTGTACTACTAGGTTGCACGGGCATCTGTAACAACCAATTCTTTAATTGTTGGTCATTTAGTCACTCTTTTCTAAAACGTCGTACATGCCGCTTAACAATCTTTACTGGGATGGTCAGTAAGTCGTTAAAACAGAGAAACATACAACAACGAACTACAATGTAATGAACTCACTATCCAGAATTCCATGAACTAGCTCGTAGATCAAAGCACAGCATTGTTAGCGTACTGCTGCTGCTACTAAGATGTGAATCGTACCTTTGTAATTTAAACAAGATGCCACCGTAACGTTTATTTTACTTAGTTTTCGAGTCATCAGAAGTGTGTTACTGTATTTTAGTGCAACAATTCGTTGATATTCTATGCAACTGTCTTGCAGACACATAAAGATCTGTATCTGTAATAGATTTTTCAAAGAAAATATTATATTTCTTTTCCAAGATTGCATTAAACCAGCAATATTCGCCAAGAAAAGTACATTTCTAATCATATCCGTCATAAAATCTGCAAACCATGAAAGCTAAATTTTATCCGTCATACAGCTTGAAATTCCGTCAAATTTGACAGGAAATCCGTGAAGTTGTCAACGCTGAATATATTGCACTTCTCGGAAATAAAATCACGTATGTGGATTGTACTGACATAGCTTTGACAGCCTCTTGCATGCAACTTACACGGAATGCTTTTGTTTTTCTGCCTGTCGTTCTTATTGCGCTGTAAATGAGTTTATCAGAAATAACTTTCTTTTTCTGTGCGTATCGAAGTGTGCCATAATTCTGAGAGGACCATAATGAGGAGGGCAAACAGCAACTGCCCAGTGTAGAAAGTTTTAAGGGTCATAATATTTGTGGAGAATTGTTTAAAACTATGGGCATTAAACAAATAACTAAAATGTAAGTCTCCCGCTCGCAGGGGAATATCATTAATAGGGCTACATAAAGATACGTGTATGAGGAGAGCAATTCTTCACATGAGCGCTTGACGGTGACAATATTTTCGGGCACAGAAGCAAGCTACAAATACCTAGAATTTTCAACAGCAATTTCTAAACAAGCGTTGAGTGAAATCATCCCCGACACTTGTGAAGCTACTTATACTGCCCTGAAGGATGGTTACGAATGAAGTACCTTCTCACAAGATACAGATAATATTTTCAGAATTTTAGATATGTTTGAAACCCTGTATGCCTATTTTAATTTGACATTATATACGTGGTCAATAAGCTGGGGCTAAATTTGTTGTCGAATTACGGTTTTCAGTTCTCTTTCTGAAGAGTACAAGCACCCTGTTCAATCCTTTTTCACCAGACTATTAAACCCTATTCTAAACACTAGACAGCGATTCATAGTCAGTACTTCTTGATCGCGAAGGAATACGGTTACATTTTACTCACCGTCCTGCCCGCCTCGCGTGATAATGTTGGCAGTCATGTGACGTTGGCACTAGTCATCGCGTGACAACGCAAATGTTTTGCACTGAAACCTTCGTTTTACAAGGGCAATCAATTTCACTGAGCGGACAATGGTACATACTAGACCTTTCAACTATAGAGCAGGAACACCATTATCTATTTACTTCATGGTCTGTACGAAACAATAATCAAGTCTTTCTATGTGGTTTGGATCATTATTGATGTCTTGGCAAAGATTTTCCACAGTGCTATTGATGTTGCCAAAATAATTGCGCGAGGCTACCGGGGCAGTAGGTAAAATTTCCCCTCAAAGTACTATAAACTACGTGCGTAAACTTCGTCTCCTCCTACACTAGATCGAAGAGATTTTGAAACTTCCGAAGGTTCTTTACGACATACAATTTGCAACGAACTATTTGTTTAATAACAGATTTCCCGTTAGCAGCAGGATCAACTAATTGTAATTTCTCCGTGAGAGAACTGTATGCGACTGTCTGCGGATTAGCCGCGCGTGCTGGAGCGCCGTGTTGCGGTGCGCGCGCCAGACCGCCGTCGGGGATTCGAATCCCCCGTCGGGCATGGGTGTTTGTGTCGTCTTTAGTATAAGGTAGCTCGAAAGTAATTTGTAAGTTTAGGGACTGATGACCCCACAGTTGAGTCCCTTAAGCCTTACAAACTTTTGAACATTTTCTCTGTCACTATATTCTTTACTTTTCACTTTCCATAAACCAGTATGGTTTCGACAAACATCAATAAATTCGTCAGTGAATTCTCTATACCACTGATGTGTGGTAGACATTCTTGTTCCCTGTGTACATACACAACCAAAGCCGGCCGCGGTGGCCAAGGGGACTGAGGCGCTTCAGACACGGTCTGCACGGCCACTGCCGTCCTAGTTCGTAAGTAGTTCATAAGTAGTTTGTAAGTTTAGGGACTGATGACCCCGTAGTTAAGTCCCATAAGCTTTACAAACATTTAAATTAATTTTTTAACACAACCAAAACAGACTAGAATGATTTGGATTTTCAGCGATCTCCTGCCCACATGTTCCAACTCGTCTGCGTGGATATGATTTGCACTCACAGATTTGAGCAATTTCCAACTCCAGTTTTCAGGTCTCCGCAGGTCTAATAACGAATTCAAACGAGTTTGGCTCGTCGTTGATCGGAGGTATGTCTTTATCAATTTCAGTTTTGAGAAACTCCTCTCTCCACTCGCAACTGTCACTGGGAGTGTTAGGAGAATTCTCAGAGCAATGTTAAGCATTAGGCAAAAATTATGTCTTCCTATAAACTTCAGAGCCTCTTTTGGAACTATTCCAGGTTTCAACAATATTGAAAGCACTTTTAGTTCTTCCCTCAACTCCAGTGCATCAATATCGCTTGACTCATGACTTGCAAAATTAGTTGTGAGTAAACGGACGTCGCGTAACAGGCTTGCAGCGCTCCACTCATAAGAATACTGGCGCGTACGGCAGAATGCTTCCCCGTCTCTGTTCCTCCGGCGTAAGCACGACAGTGCTGCCACAGTGGCAAGCAACAAATTGGTCCTCCTCCCTCTCCTTGTTCAACAGGGGCGGCCGGCAGGTAGTTGAAGCGCCATGCCACAGTTCCCGAAGCCTCCGCCTCTGACGATTGGTTTCGAATCCCCTTTTCGGCATGAATGTTTGCCATATAAAAAGAAGGGGGGCGTCAGATTTGCCTCTCCCCGGAAAGTGCCGCCCCGTGCGGCCGCACGTTTCGCACGTGCCTTGCGCCGGCCCTGATTGTAACAGATTCAGTTTGTTACAGTCACTTAACATTTGAATCAGTTGCTTACTGTGTTTTAGTGTTCATGTGCATATTCATATGGTGTTGGTGTTTATTATCAAAGAAATATGAATAACGTTCAGTATCTTTTAGAAACATTAGTGTGCTTTAAACTTGGAACAAAACAATTAAAGAAACTTGGTAGGCCGACGCCTTAGCTGGATTTCAAGAAGTGCAAACATGCCGAGGTAAGACATTTGCAGATCATTCAACGAAAATATATATAATGGGGACTGCTGGGGTGAGGGCAAGCCTGGGCGATTTCCCTTGGCACCACTCGCAGAGGTGCGAAAAAAGAAGAAGGAAAAAAAAAAAAGAAAAAAGAAAAAAAATGGGGGGTAGCTGCGTCACTATCAAGATCCGGCACTCAAACAAGTGAATCCCCAGACATTTGAAGCACCAGCCGCCACTGAAAACAACGCTTCTCTTTTGTGCAAATAGAAATTGAAATACTAATGAGCTTTTTATTAATACCATTGCGCTTCTTCTACATTATTGAAGTCCGAAGTACTTTTTCTGATGTTAAGGACATTCTCATCTACGTAGTACGTAAAGAAAGCCGAGAGTAATAACTGAGTTACCTAATATCAAACGTGGACTTTTGTACTCCGGGTCGAAATTTAGCTGGACGTGAAAACCGGTGAAGTTCCTTTACCGTATTTCAAAAATGGACGGAATTGTGATAAGTTATGCGTTGTCAAAATGTAATTTTCAAGCCTGGTTTGTACTTCTGAAAACTGTTTGCTGTAGCCATTGTTAAGGTATTTTTCGACTTCTATAAGATTTATCAAGTCGCCTTCGCCGCGCGGGAGTAGCCGAGCGGTCTGGAGCGCCACGTTACGGATCGCCTGGCCTCCCGCGTCGGAGGTTCGAATCCATCCTCGGACTTGGATGTGTGTGTTGGTCTTAGATAAGTTTAACTTAGTTTAAGTCGTTTGTAAGTCTAAGGACTTATGACCAAAGTAGTTTGATCCCATAGAATTACAAACATCTGAAAAAAATGGCGCCTTCGTACAAAGACATGATACGAATGGCGTTGACGCTATGTTTATATGTGTCTGTCTTGACAATAAGCAAGTAGACAGAGAGTGGAGAATTCAAGGAGAGTGATATTTTATTACCAGCGCACGGGCTTATTCAAAAGCTATACTAGACTACTACTACTATGTGTGACAATTTGTCACGGGCATGTTGGCTGGTCGGCAGACAAAACAGTCAAAAGATGTCATATTAAAAGTATAATGTTAACTCCGTCGCAGACAACTATTTACGATAACAAATAATCAAAATGCATTAAAAAAACAGTTTCACCGATTATTAAGGAATCAGGACAGACGCCGAAATTGTCTTCAGTGACAGGTGCCTATCACGTAGCTTAGAATTTCCTCTTTCTTTTGCTGCTATAGATTTTGAAATTTCCTCATCAGTATCTTTAGTTAACCTGTTTTCACTAACTGCTGAATTAGACAGTAGTGCTTAACTCGTAGTGGACCTAAGATGATTCTTAATCAATCTGACTCGAAAACAATAATTCTCTTACCTAACGCTATCGAAACACACGAAGTTAAGAATAAAGTTGACGTCAAAATAAATTTGATACCGGTTTAGAAAAGAAAATATTCTTTGTAGTCAAAACAAGGATGCCGTCTTTAGAAATCTCAAGTGATTTGTGTATAATCGTGGGAAATTCCGTTTCTGAAGTTTTCATCAAATGACTAGGGTCTGAAACAGCATCAGATATACAATCCATGGTTTTGCAACATTTATCGATTTCTTGGAGAAAACTATCAATCCACTATTAGCGATGTACATAATTTTACATCTTTCCTTAACAATTGCGTACAGGGGTGTACTATATTATTTTGCATATTAGGATACAAATAGTGAGTAAGTACTGTAGTTTGCCATGCTGTGACAGATCTCAATCCCCCATCCACCGTATCGCATTTATTCTGTCTTGTCGTAGACTGGAAGTTCAAATGTTTGTGATGCTTAAGGGACTTAACTGCGGGCCTACCTGACAAACTACTTACGAAAAACGTTATACTAAAGACGACACAAACATCGATGCCCGAGGGGCGATTCGAACTCCCGACGGGGAACGGTCTCGAACATCGGAGCATAGCGCCTCAATGCGCTTGTCCGCGGCTAGACGGGATGATTTTGGTCAGTCAAAATCGTAGTGATGTCTGACAAAAATGTCATTACATTGCCTTTTCTTCTGTTTCAGATGCTATTAATGTAGTCGATTTTTATATTCACAGACTTCTTCTTAAAGTATTACTGTTTGAATTTTTGTCTTCAGGCCTACTTGAAAACCATTAACAAATTCCAGAATGAAACTTCACTCTGCAGCGGAGTGTGCGCTGATATGAAACTTCCTGGCAGATTAAAATTGTGTGCCGGAACCGGGACTCGAACATGGGACCTTTGCCTTTCGCGGGCAAGCGCACTACCGACTGTGCTATCCCGACACGACTCACGATGCCGCCCGCGAAAGGCAAAGGTCCCAGGTTCGAGTCCCGGTTCCGGCACACAATTTTAATCTGCCAGGAAGTTTCATATCAGCGCACACTCCGCTGCAGAGTGAAGTTTCATTCTGGAAACATCCCTTAGGCTGTGGCTAAGCCATGTCTCCATCATATCCTTTCTTCCAGGAGTGCTAGTCTTCCGTGTTTGCAGGAGAGCTTCTGTGAAGTTTGGAAAGTAGGAGACGAGGTACTGGCGGAGGTAAAGTTGTGAGGCGGCATCGTGAGTCGTGTCGGGATAGCACAGTCGGTAGTGCGCTTGCCCGCGAAAGGCAAAGGTCCCAGGTTCGAGACCCGGTTCCGGCACACAATTTTAATCTGCCAGGAAGTTTCATTAACAAATTGTCAGTCATTGTTCAAAATCGTCTCTGTGCTAAAGGAGGTACAACAAATCAATACATTATTTGATTGTAATTTGCAGATGCACCTGATGATGAGCCTTGGGTCTCGAAATTCGGGCATTGCATAGAAACAAAAAAGTTTATAATTAACAACTGTTGCGAATCCAACTACTAAAAATGATTTTTTGTTGAGTGAACAATCGAAGTTGAAAAACATTTTTCCCCTTGCCTGATATTTAAGCTGTTAAGCGTCAAATGGTGGTTAGCATTTCTTATCGTTATCTGCTTGTCCGTTAAAAAAATACCGGTAAATCAACTATCATTCTTTTGAACTTTTTCACTCACTATTTTAATAAATCATCTCTTAGATTTAAAGAACAGGCGAAGGCCACTCCACTGAGTGACGTCAAAAAGAAGACACTACTATTACTTACAGTGTATCCTTCTTAATTTGCTCTCTCCTTCTAGTACATTTCCTTCAAACGCATTTTCTATTACTTACGATTACCTATGAGAATTTCCGTATTTTTAAATTCTTCAGTTTCAACGCGAATAACGTCCATAATACGTCCATCATTTTTACAACCTACACTCCTGGCCATTAAAATTCATACACCACAAAGGTGACGTGCTACAGACGCTAAATTTAACCGACGGGAAGAAGATGCTGTGATATGCAAACGTTTAGCTTTTCAGAGCATTCACACAAGGTTGGCGCTGGTGGCGACACTTACAACGTACTGACATGAGAAAAGTTTTCAAGCGATTTCTCATACACAAACAGCAGCTGACCGGCGTTGCCTGGTGGAACGTTGTTATGATGCCTCGTGTAAGGAGGGGAAATGCGTACCATCACGTTTGCGACTATGATAAAGGTTGTAGCCTATCGCGATTGCGGTTTACCGTATCGCGGCATTGCTGCTCTCGTTGTGCGCGATCCAATGACTGTTAGCCGAATATGGAATCGGTGGGTTCAGGAGGGCAATAGGGAACGCCGTGCTGGCTCCCAACGGCCTCGTATCACAAGCAGTCGAGATGACAGGCATCTTATCCGCATGGCTGTAGCGGATCGTGCAGCCACGTCTCGATCCCTGAGTCAACAGATGGGGAGGTTTGCAAGACAACAGCCATCTGCACGAACAGTTCGACGGTGTTTGCAGCAGCATGGACTCTCAGCTCGGAGACCATGGCTGCGGTTACCCTTAACGATGCATCACAGACAGGAGTGCCTGTACGCAATGACGAACCTAGGTGCACGAATGGCGAAACGTCATTTATTCGGATGAATCCAGGTTCTGTTTACAGCATCACGATGGTCGCATCCGTGATTGGCGACATCACGGTGAATGCACATTGGAAGCGCGTATTTGTCATCGGCATACTGGCGTACCACCCGGCATGATGTATGGGATACCATTGGTTACACGTCTCGGTCACCTCTTGTTCGTATCGATGGGACTTTGAACAGTGGCCGTTACATTTCAGGTGTGAGCGGACCCTTGGCTCTACCCTTCATTCGATCCCTGTGAAACCCTACATTTCACCAGGGTAATGCACGACCGGATGTTGCAGGTCCTGTACAGGCCTTTCTGGATACGGAAAATATTCGAATGCTGCCCTGGTCAGCAAGTTCTCCAGATCTCTCTCGAATTGAAAACGTCTGGTCAATAATGGCCGAGCAACTGGCTCGTCAAAATACGCCAGTCAGTACTCTTGACGAACTGTGGTATCGTGTTGAAGCTGCATGGGCATCTGTACCTGTAAACGTCATACAAGCTCTGTTGGACTCAATGCCCAGATGTATCAGGCTGTTATTACGGCTAGAGGTGGTTGTTTTGGGTACTGATTTCTCAGCATCTATGCACCCAAATTGCGTGCAAATGTAATCACATGTCAGTTGTAGTATAATATATTTGTCCGATAAATACCGGTTTATCATCTGCATTTCTTCTTGTGTAGCAATTTTAATGGCCAATAGTGTACGTCAGTTTTTTAGTTTTTTGGTTTATAAATTGGCCACGCGGAATGTCTGTGTACTCATGTCGTGGACTGGGCGGCCGTTTTCGCCGAAAGGTCGAGTCCTTCGGGCATGGGTTGTGTGTTTTGTACGTAGTATAAGTTACTTTAAGTAGTTTATAAGTCTAGAGATTGATGACCATAGATGTTTGACCCAATTCGTTTACATACATTTTAACATTTGATCTATAAATTCACTCTAAATGTTTGTTAATCTTATGGGACTTAACTGCGGGGTCATCAGTCCCTAAACTTACAAACTACTTTATACTAAAGACAACATAAACATCCATGCCCGAGGGAGGATTCGAACCCCCAACGGGGAAAGACCTCGCGCATCAGAGCATAGCTCCTTAATGCACTCGGCCATTTCGCCGCGGCAAATTCACTCTTGGACAGCGATTATTTTACAACATATTCACCCATGTCCTTTGGGGCAACTGCTTCTTAATAAGATTCTGATGTAGTAGGCTTAGAATTTTTACAACTGAGCCAGCCAGCAACTAGCCCTTTAAAACTTTGTCATCAGTTTTTATTTATTTTGTGTGCTCCACTTGGTCAGTTGCGGTGTAACAGGGTCTGGTTCCTGTTATACTCGAGTGGTGGTGTGTGTAACTCCCCTAGATCACTCACTTGCTCGAAAGGTTCCTGTTGCTGTACGTTATCTTCTAAAGGATAGGTCCTAGCAGTCAGCTCCCCTCGTTCGTGCATCTTTTGAAAGGCTAAGACTTCGATCTTGATTGCCTTTGGGAGAAAGGTTTCTACAACTTGTTTGTTCTTCCTCTACCAAATAAATATCCCGCTCTTAGTTTAGAAGGTGTTTTTAGAACTAGTTGTCCTATAATTCTTAGACAACACTCCAAGTGCACCACAACTTTTAACAATGTAGCTCTTACAACAGCTGTAGCTGAACACTACGAAGACTCTCTCAGAACAATTATTCTTTATAAAAACTCTTTCTCTTTCTTACAAATCAAAGAAAACACAATAGAAAATATTTCAATATAATAATTCTCTTTAATGTCAGAATCTCGCGCATCCACCCAGTCACATGAACATACCACAATAAGTCGCGGTACAAAAATTAGCCCTCCCCCTTCAACGTAACGTCATTGTAACGGTATCTTCCCATCGCTACCACTTGTGCCTTTGCTTTCTTCGTGTAAACCCGTCACATTACACAGTGTCGCTTATGTTTGGGTACGAATTCTAAATTACGTTTCCTCAGAAATGAATAATTTAGGTAATTTTTAAATCTTAATCAATGAAAGCAATTGCTCATTGATATCAAGAAACAAGTGATAAAATACTGATGTCCATCCCTCCTCCCCACCCCTCTCTTTCTCTCTGTCCCCGTAAGCCGTAAGGAGTGGAACGTGGGATTCTGGAGGGACTGGCAGGAGGAGGGGGGCCAGAAAGGAGGGGAGCGGTGCCCTCTTGGTAGGATCAAGGACCGAGAGGAGAGGAAGAGGAGAAAGGGGAGGATCACAGGTGGTACGAGGGATATATGTCGGGGCGGAGGCCATTGTTAGGGAGGAGGAGGGTACGGAAATTGTCACGGGAAAGGGTACGGAGGGTGGACAAGTGGAGACCAGAGGTGATACAGTGGTAATGGCTGCGGCAACGGACCAGGATTGGTGAGGAGAGGATGCACAATAGGGTGAGAGGATCCAGTTTTCGGCAGAGGAAACGGAGACGAAGGTGCTCAATGAAGCGGACATTGTGGGGGAAGGGAATGAGGTCATAGAGGAGCCATGTGTAAGGGTGTGGCATTCCAGGTTTTCTTGGGACTTGTAGAAGAATGGGGGAGGGGAGCAGAGTTCTGGGCAGGATGGGAGATGTAGAGGATGGGGTGGATGAGGGATTTGTAGGTATATAGGATGGTGGAAAGGTACAGGTCCCAGATTCGGCCAGCAAGGAGTTTGAGGAGGCGAAGGTGGGAGTGGTCTTTTTTGGATGGTGCAGAACTGGAGGATCAAGGAGAGGGTGCGATCTATGGTGAGGCCCAGGTACTTAAGGGTGGGAGTGAGGCGGACGGGACAGTTATGGAGGGAGGAAACGTGCAACCTACAATGATCGCCTGGGGTTTGGCAGGGTTTGTAGATAGGAGTCAAGGTTACACCAAGTGGTGAAAAGGTCAAGGTAGGAGCAGGTGAGGGTGGGAGCTAAGGCAAGGAAAGCAGTGTCATCAGTGTATTGGAAGAGGTGTACAGGAGGGGCAGGTTTAGGCATACCTGTGGTATAGAGGAGATGAAGGAGGGGAGAAAGGATGGAACCTTGGGCCATGCCAGCTGAGGGATAGAAAAGGCAGGAATAGGTATTTCAGATGGTAAAATAGGTATGGTGGGCGGAGAGGAAGGAGGCAATGACCTGGATTAGGTTGATGGGAAGAGCATAGGTTTGGAATTTGAAGAGCAGGCAAGAATGCCAGACCCAGTAATAGGCCCATACGAGGTCTAGGGAGACAAAGATGGCAACACGGAGGGAATTGAGCTGGAGGAAGAGGGATTGGGTAAGGCGTAGGAGTTGGCCATCGGTGGAGAAGGAAGGACAAAAGCCACATTGGGTGTCAGGGAGAAGGTGATGAAGTCAGAGGTGCTGATGGATGCAACAGGATACGATGGATTCGAAGACCTTGCTGAACATCGGAGTAAGGATGGTAGGAGGAGGCATCGGAGGGGGGTTTGTTAGGTTTAAGGAACATGAGGATATGGGAAATTTTCCACAGGTGAGGATAGTAACCGGTGTAAGGGATGGTGGTGTACAGGGTTGCTAGGGTGGTGAGGAAGGGAAGGGGGCATTCATGGAGGTGGCGATAAGTGATACACTCATGGCCAGAAGCCGTGTTGCATTTTGTGCGGTGTGTCAGCTGTAGATCAT